>CM024640.1:3981727-4589110 GCA_014182715.1 Eucalyptus cloeziana
TATTCACATGAGTAAGTGAATGGCCGGAAAAAAAAAAAAAAAAAAAAGTAAACAAAGATCAATGAACCGTTGAAGCTAGCGAGTAGGAAAAAATATCCCTCGGCCGGTCGCTCATGGAACATATGCGACGACCCGTTAACATGATTAGGAGGCTTCAAAAAGGCTTGTAAAAATTTCATAGACATACGAAAGGCTTTGTATAGTAAATACTATTGAGGAGCAAGATCATCAGTAGGTGTTATGATCCAACAAGTGCCACAATAAAATATAGAGTCGGTCACCTTTACCACATACTTTTATCGACCTAATTAACGAATTTAACGACCTACAACTGGCCGAAACAGTAACTAAATAAGACCCGAGAGTCTGCAGTTTTTTTTTTTTTTTTTTTTTTTTTTAATGTCGTTGAATTGGGCACGAACAAATATAGACCAGTACGAAATGGAGATGTTGGACGCGTTAAGTCTGGAGTTCATAGAGGGAATAGAACGGGGATCGGATTTTTCAACGAACCAAAAAAAGAAATGTAATTAATTTTTTTTTTATAACTGAAGACTCCACCATGGCCCTCTCTCCCAGTGCCCGGACAACACCGAAGGGCTGGGCCCCTATGTCTCGAGGAAGATTAGCATAGAACTCCACCACCATGGCCCCTCACTTAAGACATGTTAGCAGCTACGGAGTTTCGACCCTAGAACTTCGCAATGAAGTGTAATTAACTTTGTCACCACCAAAAAAAAAAAAAAAACCCTAAAAAAGATGGCCGATAATGACATGATTACTCCATACTAAAAAATTCCAAACCACGGCCCTAATCTTAACCTGCCCTCCATGGAATTAATCACCTAACTCAAAATGTCACTTGAAAATTACAATATAAAAGAATGAAATTTATAGCACTTAATGAATGAACCAAGTGGTAAAAATTCGGAGGAAGAGAGATGCTAAAATAACTCTAAATGACACATAGCATGACATCAAAATGCCTTGAATTCATGCCGGCCTAACAAAAGTACGCTTTCTAAAGAATGCTTGAATTTAAGGATTTTAGTGATAAAGAATTTTGGATATCGACATGGATTAAAATTTTTCGCAGCATTAATCAACAGGACAACGTTAAATTTAAATTTAGGCAAGGACGCAACTCACATCCATCTCTATTTCTCGTGCGACGGCCTTCTTGTGGTGCATAGGTTGGACCCGTCGCGTCGCTGCGTCGTCAAGCGAGGCAAGCAAAGTCACATGGCACCGCGAATTCCTTGTTTTGCCCTTCCCCTACGGAGAAAACCTCGATCTGTTTTCAAGGTTGATTTTTCGAATGCTCATGTCGTTTTTACAAGCATCGTACGTCCGGATAAATAGTCTTTTTTGCTTCGATCGTGTCTTCTTGTTAACCGTTTTGGCCACCCCACTATTTTACCAAGTCAATTACCGAATCAATTATTGATACTCAGGATCCGTATCTGTTAAGATATCAAACCATATTTCCAACACAGTAGCATCTCTCTTTACGCACTGCCCGCGAGAAAGCGTGGAGGCCGTCCGTTCGCGTCTATGCTCTGGCGCACCAGCAGTTCGTCCAATTCGCTCTGGACGAGACCGCGCTCCACACTCGCATGGCTCCTTCTCTTCTGCTGGTTATGCGATTGTTTCGCGACTGGGCTTCGTGCTCAATTGAAGTTCGAATTGGCATCGTGGCTGTTTGCTGGTGAACTCAAGTTCGATCCTCTCGTCGCGCGTTGCATTCCGGACCTTCTTGTGTCGGCACTCCAGACGTAGTCGTTGCATTCCACTGTTTCGTTTTCTATCCGCCGTTTCAAGTTCTGACAATGCTGCTCAGTATGTGCGTGCGTGCGTGTGCGTGCGTGCGTGAGAGAGAGAGAGAGAGAGAGAGAGAGAGAGACGCTTGACTGTGAATGTCTGTCGCCGGGTTTTTGGTTTTCTCTCTGGGCGTCTGCTCTATTTGCCGTTTGTTTGGTTAATCAAGGGTTGTCCTTCTTCGTGTCCTTAGGAAAGGTTCGGCTCCGTGATGCCACTGGATGATAAAACAGAGATCGAGTTGTTGTCGTGTGAAGTGCCGAAAATAAGGTTGCTTCAGAGTTTGAGCATTCAAGGGAGCAAGGGACCGCAGTTATGATTGTCTAATATCATTGCCACTTGATATATAAATTATGAGGAATCAGTCTACAGAATCTAGACAGACAGCTTAAATTTATGGTTTTTAAGCAAAAGTCTAGTCAACCATGCATGACTGTAAGAAACAACGCGAGTTGATGAAAATGACAGCAGTTGCTTGCTCTATGGTCAACTATATGTGCTCAGTAATTTTGCATGTGCTCTATGGTCAACTGTATGTCTCGAGCAAATGTGCATGTGCATGTGCATGTGCATGTGATATCCATGTGTAGCAAGCCAATTAGTGGCCATGCGTGTTTTTCTGCTGAAATTACCTGCTAGCACCTTTCTGATAAAAGAAAGTGTTGAACAGTTGAAATGGGTTGCGGTGTAGCTGTTCTGCCTGAGTGTCACGAGCTGACTTTTGCAGAAGCTTTGAGCAGTCACACATTTGACGTCTAACTATCTAGTACCTACTGGCATGGCGTAGTATAATGGACAGTGTTTGTCAAGCTAGATGTGCAATAGTGAACTTCCGGCTTGAGATATGGCTTGAGATATGTAATGCTCCTTGATGAGCTTAGCATCTTGTTGGAGTGTATAGTTTTGTTGTTAAGATGTGCAATAAGTATTTCAACAATGTTAAATTTACAAAACAGGAGTGATGCATTTCAATTTTCTTTTATAATAGTTGAATATAGAAAGAAAATAATAAATGATATCCTTCTTGGTTGGTGTAAAGAATTATCGTGAAGTCAGGGTCCGCAGGTGCTGAATGCTGCCCATCGCCCTTAAATCCTATATTAACTTTGATTGCTGTACATAAGGCTTCCTGATCTGTCCTGATATATTGTTTGCAGGGACCTTGACCCTCTATATGACGTCGTCAAGCACAAAGAATACAAAGATAAGTGTTGCGAAGGCCTGATGTCTCAAGTATGCTGAGGTCAGTTGTTTGTTGTGTTTTATAGTAACATTCAAAGAGTTTTTATTTTTTTCCTGTGCTTTTGGGACGCTTCAGTTGAACACTACTTTATGCAGCTTTTACCATGGGGTGGAAATTTAACAGGCGAATCGTTGAGATTCTTCTCACCAATAGTCATATGGACCAGGTTTAAGTCTAGTCAACACATGCATGACGTTTCATACCCTGCATTCGTGGATTATGTCAAAGGTACGTCGCTCAATAAATTGTCTCTTCAAGGGATTGCATTGTTTCTTTTAGGCTAGAATATTTCTCTATTTAATTTCCTCTGAACTTTGATTTCTTCTCAGGCTTGGCTTGTTTTGATGGACCTAGGAATAAGGGAGACTGATGCATCTCAAATTATAGCCAACCGTGAAGCGCAGCATCGGTATCTGACTTTGAGAGCAGAAAAGGTTAATCACCTGGTCACTCATCTCCTCCCCTATCTTCATCTACAGCCTACTTGCGAATTTTATTTATTACATGCACATGCAGAGACCAGTGCCACAACCGATGGTCTAAAGTATTAAGCGAAGTGTTATAGGTGCATCTAAAATTATGCCGTTGCTCTTATGTTTCTTTGATTCCTTTTCAATCTATAACTTATTTGATTTTTGAGTCGAAGATCCAGGTTATGAAGTTTTGAAAAGGTTATTAGGGGAGACACATGCAAAGATAGAAATGTCATTTACTATTCGTACATCTACATCCCCATTGCATATTAGAATTGCAGTTACTTATCTCTTGTCACGAAATATAGAATGAAGTCCGGAGCTTCCTATTCGACGGAGTTGATTCACTAGGCAGCAAAACATTTTTGGATTACTTTCCAGAATATCCATGTCAAGAAGGCAGAGTCAATTAGAAGAGAAGCATACGCGGGAAAGGAGAATTTATAGGAAACTGTAATGACTAACTTGCCCTGTTCATTGCACTTCTGTTGCCACCTTTTCCAGGTCTGTTTCATTGTGCTACTGCACTTAACTAGTGCATCATAAGTGAGTTTTTCTCTCTTCACGCTAGCAACTTCCTTTCAGGTTTGATTATTTATCCCTCACATTGACAAAATCGTTATTTTAGTCATTTGAAATTTTGCTTATTGTTGTAGCAATAGGATACGACCTTGATCTGTAAATATGGTGCAAGAGTTTGAAAATGCAGCTACACGTATTTAAATGCGCCTATCTTTCCTGTAAGCAACTTTCTATTGCCTATTTATTTGAGTAGCAACTCGAGGCCTCATTTAATTCAGTGGTCGTTGAGTATATGTGAAGTTTTCTTATGTTGTCGTGGTTGAAATTGAAATCTGAACATTTCATTTTCTTTCCTCTCTCAGGCTTCTGGGCTTCTGCTATTCCCACTGTGCTGGATGGTTCCTTGGTGAATTGTGCTGGATGGTTCCTTGGTGATTGCCCGTGACAAACGGTGTGGAGGCGAGCCTATTTTTAGGATGTTCATCCATCAAGGTGTGTCATTCAACTATATCCTTGATTTGTCGCTATGAATGCAAACAGCGAGTAATAAAAACAACTAACACAAATGCAAAAAATTTAAGCCTAAATTTGCAAAAAAAAAAAAAATGAATGAATTAACACAATTGTAGTACAGATAAGACTTTTTTGATAATGTTCCCATTCTCATACTTACCCCTTATTTTCTTCCTTGTTCTCTATTAACTTACCCGGAAGTAGTAACACTATGCATGAATATCTAAATCTTATGCATCATTTATAACAAAAAACAAAAATAATATGAAGAACCTGTACCATCTGCACCCTATATACTTTTCGTGTGCAGGGAACGACTCTATCATGCCATACGTGATTGATATTATTTCGAACAATATAGAGTGCATTCAAATTTCTTCTATCATTGAATTCCTTTCATTGATTCTTTGCTTGACATCGTTAAATGTACATGCTGCGTTTTATGTGAAATGCAACAGGGAGGGTTAAGGATATGCCTAAATTTAGATATAGACGAGTTTTGCTGATTGCTTAAGCTTTGAACAAAACAATCTTGGAGGAGTTGTTCAATGACTGGAGCTGTTTAGTAAAAGTGAATGACGATGGTGCACAGTAGAGATTGATGGAGGAGAAGCAGGGATGGCATCTGTTGGTGGTTGATATTGATAGGCGAATGCAACGCTTGATAATGGAGATCCCGTGATAGACAATAGGTGATTGATGGTGAAGTAACGTGCTAATATATTGGTGAAGGGAAGTTTGATTGTTGGTGTTCTGATCTGGTTATGGTTTTTTATATTATCAGTCTATTAGGAGGAAGACAGTGGGTATAGAAAATTAGATATAAGAAGGAGAATAATAAAAATAGGAGTAGTGGATTCCGGATGTTTAGGATTGTTTCAATAGTGGAATTCGGTTCAGTTTTCGAACTTGAACTGCTTTCGGAGGTTCCATTTTGCCGATAATTTGAAAGCTTTAGTTTGTGGGCTTGATAAGAAACAAACCTCTAGGAATGGTGAGCTTGGTTCTCGGTTTAGGAATAAAATGAACAGTTCCAAAAAAGAAAAAGAAAAAAGAGAGGAAATAAGAAATAAGAAATAACGAAGAAAATAGGCTTTGAAGGTTTAGAACTAAAAGGGGCTTTGTATGAAAGCCCAATCGTATTTTTTGGCCCAGATTTGTGAATACATGTTGGACCATATTCGGATTAGGCTCAACAGCCCAGCCCTATGTCCCAATTTTTAGTAATAAAAAAAATTTTAAGAACCATACCTGAAAGCAACTCACAACACTGCATAATGTGGTAGATTATAAAATCTCCAAATGATCAACTATCCTCCTAAATTATTCAATAACAGATACTGAACTTCTAAAACTTTATCAAGTGGCTAAAGATTTTAATTACTGAGCAACATGGTGCATGCTTTGAGGTTTTAAAGTTTGCCAATCAATCGACCATAATCTATATAACTACCAAAATATACTCTCAAAAAAAAAAAAAAAAGAGGACTAGGGCCAATCATTTCATATACTGTTACAACAGGAATAGGTTATTCACATGGAATTTGTTACACAAGCTGAAACTGTATCAAGTAAGTTCGTGCAAGAGAATATGGACATCCCAAGGATAATAATGACTAATCTTAGGAGCTTTTTAATATTTAAAAACATCATAGTTACCATCTCTGCTGAGAGTATACCAATAGATTTCACCCCCGCAAGAAGAAAGGCAAGAAGGTCCACCCAATTCCTTATAAAAGGATCTTTTAGTTCTAGTGAGTCAATGATTTTCTGAGAAGGGTCTAAGAAGCTTTGTCGCACCAATAGCACCCTGAGGTCCCATTTGGATAAAAGATTTCAATGAGGAAGGAGCATATCTAGCGGCAGCGGTGGAAAGGACACCCAAATCACCACAAACAGATAGACGAGGTAGAGCCATCACAGCTGCAGACACGTTTATTTTTAAAAGCTATAACGGTTTGTTAGCTCATCATTTTCCTTATAAAACGGATTAATACATAGATATATTATTTGAAAATATCATTTGCATGAGTATCAAAAGAACTATTGACGAAATATGGCGTGTGGTGAGGCGATCTGAACTTTTGATAAATGGACTACATTGAGATCGCTTGGTGGTACTTTACTTGCATAAAAAGTGTGTCGACCGGAATTTCGATGAAGGTGATTTTCGAAATTTGAGTGCGGTGGAAAGTAATTGCTTTAAAAGGAAAATCTAAATTGACTAGAAATGTGTGGAATTGAATAACATGATAAGGAAAGTACAGAGAAATGTAAATGGGCAAGAAATTGAGAAATGTAAGGAAAATATAAAATATAAAGCTCTTACAAAGTGTGTTCCCACGTGTGTTTTCTCTACTTCAAGTCTTGGGGGTTTTTCTATGTTATTCTCACCTAATCCTCTAAAAAAAAAATTCTCTAATTTTAGGTATAATTTCAATTTTTATTGAATTGAATTTTTTATCTAAAAAAATTTCCAAAATTTCACTATAGTCCCAAATATGCCCACGAATTTTAAAAATCTCCACTAACTTCTTCAAAATTATTAATAGCATGACCAATTAAAAGTTTATTATCTAGCGTTTTGATCAATACCCCACCCCATATTCATATAGAACAAAAGTAGCCTCTTAATATTGGTAATCTTGAAGAAACTGGTGAAGGCATGAGCATATTTGAGACTAGTATAAAAGTTGGGGATTTTTTTAATAAGAAAAGTCGTAATTGGAATTAAATCTAAAGTTGAGGGAGAAAGGGACTGCACTAGCATGACCACATTGTTGCTTCCTATGAGTAATTGTGCAATTTGGGCCATCCATTTTGCTTTTGTATAATGGGCAACTGGATGTAAATTTGCTATGGAAAACCATCACACTGAGATTTCTTGATTGAAAATTCCCTTTTATTTCTTCTCAATTTCTCTTCACTTTTTCTCTAGATTAATTGTCACTGAGAATCATCTCCATCATTAGGAGTTGGCTTTGTTTCCAAATATAGCTTGTTGACGCCTAAATTTCATTTTCTCAAATTAGGTTTTTTTTTTAATTAATTATCTTTTTTTCCTTTTCGGATAATAAATTACCGGAGATTCGAAGTTGCAGATGTCATTGTTTTCTTGTTGATTTGAGTCTATGTCGTCGTTTCAGATAATTTTAATTACCTTTCCAACCACCACCGTTTCTCCATTTTCCAAAGCCGTGCCTTCAAAGGTCTCTTCTCCCTTGTTTCACGACCAAGAGATTCACAGAAACTATTTCGTGTTCGATCCTTAACTAATGCTTCCGACCCTCGTTGGTGACATTTTAGGATATCCACACTATGATTTTTCCTGCTAACTGGAGTTAGAAGTCTTGCTTTGTAAAAGTTAAGAACTACATTGCTTGTTCTCAATCTCTTTTGAGTGAAAAGCAGAGTCGACGTTGTGAGTATTATTGATTTGGAAATCTACTATCATTAAGACTGAGCTGATAATTCAAGTTCACTATGATTTTTTAATATTGTTGTGATAATTTGAAATGAATTGTTGCTTCAAAACTTGCTTGTAGATTCAATGACCGAACCACACACAACGTGTTTAATGAAATGCAAAAATGAGGTTTGTATCAACTTGTCTCCAATTTTTTTATTACCCTGAGTGTGTTTCCACATGTATTATCTCTATTGTTCCTTTTTGCTCTATGTCCTTATATTTTTGTGTGATGATCCCAAATAATGTCACTGAATGCTTGAATTTGCCTTGTTAGTTCTTTGCATCCTACCTATGTTCTGTAATACTGAGGCATCACTGTGGGAAAGGCTGGTGAAGGGAGATGGTTGTCTTGTGGAGGTTGAAGATGGACGGTTGTTGAGTAAGAGGCACTTAATCTCGGGGATGTCGATGGTTAGTTGAATGTTAATTTTTCTGGCTTTTGCTTAGAATTTATGAATGAATTGATATGTTAGATTCTGGGAAGGATGAAAAGTTGAAGAAGACAAATAGAGGCGTCCAGAGGAAAGAAATGAAAATAAGAAAGAGATGTAAAATGAATAATAAAGAGAGGGAAAGTGATAAAAAGATGTCTTTAGTAAAGATAATAGAAAATGGGCTTAGTGTAGGCTTGAGCCTATTCATATTTGTTTCTTGTGCTTGTGAAGTTCACAATCTTATTCAGGCCCAAAACACCTGCGTCCTTGTGGAGTTCCATGTTTGCCCAAATGGCTCAGTCCGTGTCCCCTTTTATTAGAATAAATAAAATTAATTAATAAAATAGCAAAAACAGAAATAAGGAGAAATTATAATTTGATCATGTCGACAGTGTCTGTGCAGGAGCAATAATAACAAATAACAAAATAATAACAAAAGGTCAAAAATAAAAATAAAAATAATAAAAATAATAAAAATGGAAAGATAGTTGGAAAAATAGGTCTTGATTAGATTGTTCAATCTTAATATTAGATTTAGTTTATATTTGTTTAATTTGTAGACATATGGTTTAGGAAAGTTCATGTTTTTTTTCTCTAAGTTTTAGTTTAGGTTTATGAAAATTTGTAAAAACAGAGAGTGGGTTTAGAGATAATGGTAAAGTTAGGCCGACGGTTCCCACATGAATTGGGTTCTCTAAGCCTTACCTCTTGCGACGTGTGACATTAGAGTGTACGTATGAAATTCAATTAATCCTAAAGGATTTTTATGTGAAGGAGCTATTCCTAGCCTATTAGGGCTAACTAGGAGCCAAGTGAGATACGAGTGAATATCCCACTTACTATGCAATTAAAGATCTAAGGATGGGACTTGATTATGCTAATTGCTTAACTAGTGTCAGTTCAATACCTGATTGATTTATTTTCCTAAGATATTTAGGCAATCTTTATTATCTTTCCTATGCATCAGATGATGTCCATTCATGAGTGCATAATCAAAGAAAAATAAATAATCACAATCAATACCATAAAGGAAAAGTGCAAGAATGGCTAATAAAAAAAAGTTAAGTGTAAGAAAGTAAATTCAATAAAGTGGACGTGCGAACCCACAGGTGCCATAACTTGGCAGAATGGGATACTTAAGTGCCATAACTTACGAAATGTACACTTAAGGACCAAAATCGGAGTAAAAGGGATCACTTGAGTGCCAATCCGGCCAAAAGGCTGACGTGGCCTTTCTCTGGTAAAGCGAGCCCAAAACGACGCCATTTTGCATGCTGACGTGGCCAAATAATGCAAAAATGACGTCGTTTTTGCTGACATGGTTAAAAAAAATATAAAAAATAATTAAATTAAATTTATCTAAAATATTTAAAAATAATAATTTGAAATTAAAAAAAAAAAAAAAAAAGAAATAGAAAGGTGGGGAGGCGGTTGAGGGATCAGCCCATCGGCCGCCACCGCCGTCGCCCGCCACCATCGGGAAGGGCCGGCGACGGCGGGGGAGGGTTAGCCAGGGGTCGTCGGGCCTTGGCTAGGGGCGGCGACCTCGGTCGATCGGCGGGGAGGGCTCATGAGTCCTCGCCGCTAGTGAGCCCTCGCCGTCGGTCGACCAAGGTCACCGGCCCTTGACCGGGCCTAGCGACCCTAGCCGACCCTCCCCCGTCGTCGCCGGCCCTTCCCGGCCCTCAGCCGCCTCCCCACCTTTCCTTTCCTTTTTTTTTAAAAAAAAAAATTTAAAATTATTATTTTTAAATATTTTAAATAAATTTAATTTTTTTATTTGGGAAAATCTCAAATATGAACTGAAGTGGAGCCATTTTCTCAAAAATGAACCCAAAGTAGACACTATCTCAAATAAGGACCCGAAGTGGCTAACTTACTTTTAATTAAGGACATGAACTTCTAATTTTATTCACAGCCAGGGGTACTTTTGTCCAAGAACATCGTTGTTTATTTTTTGTCTCTCTTTCTTCTTTTTTCTTTCTTCATCTTTCTCACTCTTTACATCACCTCCATTATCAGCCCCTCCATGGCTCTTTGTGTCATCTCATTGTATGACCAAGATTGGGTTTTCTTTAACACGAGCCATTACAATATAGTCTAACTCGTTGAAAATTTTAATTTTCGCTCCTCAAAATGGTTTGTAGACAATTCCACGAAGCCGAAATGAGCTTTCAAAAATAAATTCATTTTATTCCAACATTCATTGCAAATTCTGATCTCAAAGCCATAATATGAATCTGCTTTTGCTGAGACTCAACTTCTTGTCCAACTCTTGAGCTATGCAACTAATCCCTTTGGCGATGTATTTCTCTCACCTCGAGAGTGCATCAAACTCCTCTTATTCCGGACCTTTCGCTAACCCAGCAATTGCAATTTTTTGTGTTGTTTTCAGTCATGCTTGCCAACAACAGAGTAGCAATATCCAAGCATCGCCAGATTGTCTTGTTTGACTAAATTATGCCTCTATTCAATTAACACTTGGTGATCAACAATTTCACGCCAAAGAATAATTTTGTTGCAGTTGGCGACTATTTAAACCTCGACAAGAGTTTACCTCATCAATTTCAAATTTGGGTTTACCTCTCTTGTGTAAATTCAATCTTTCAAAGATCTCCCTTCCCCTTTGCAATGCCAATGTCTCCTTTCAATAATCCCTAGTTTGGAGACACCCACTCACACTCTTGCCATTCTCATCGACACAGCTCTTCTCCTCAATTGATACCCAATCTTGAGATTGATCATTAGTTGTATTTGACATCATTAACTGAAGAAACTGTTGTACTTCGTTGCCCCATTGCCACCATTAACAAGTCCTATTTGAGCTCTTGACCTCATCGACCACTGCCCCTGATAGAAAATCCAGCGTCATTGTCGTCAAATTGAGGTCAATTCGAGCTTTAGGTTGAGCACAATCGAGCCGAGATTTGATGCATCTTGAGGAACTAAGGATTTTAGCATCTAAGAAGGTGACCAGTAGCAAATAACTCCAATCCGACTTTTTGTCACTAGGACCAACTACGTGATGACATGAAGCTCACGAGGTCGTGGGTAGGGGCCTTGATTGTGGTTCTGAAGAAGGAGGCAATCTAGAGCGAAGGAGGAGGTGTGAGGAAGATGAAGAAAGAAAAAATAAAAGAAAAAATGTTCTTGGACAAAACTACCCCACGCTGTAAATAAGATTGAAAGTTTGGGTCCTTATTTGAGACAAAATTAGCCACTTTGGGTCTTTATTTGATACAATGTCCACTTTGAGTCCCTTTTTGAGAAAATGAACCCATTTCAGGCCCTTATTTGAGATTTTCCCTTTTAATTTTTAATTTTTTATTTTTACCACATCAGCCCAAAATGACGCCGTTTTTGCATTATTTGGCCATGTAAGCATGCAAAATGGCGTCGTTTTGGGCTCGCTTCGCTGGAAAAAAGCCGCGTCAACCTTTTGGCCGGACTTTGGCCAGAGTGGTACTTAAGTGATTTGTTTTTCTTCGAATGTGGCACTTAAGTGTACCTTTCATAAGTTATGGCACTTAAGTGTCCCTTTGTGCCAAGTTATGGCACTTGTAGCGTTCTTATCCCCAATAAAGTGTCAAATGAATTATAAACTAAATTCAAAGTGAATCAAATTTCTCATCCAAGGGATCAATCTACTAAAACTAAATTATATCAAAAGTTCTCACTAATATCTCTTATTTATATGTATGCTTTGAAACTAAGCTAAATCTATCACTAAAATTTAACAGCTTAATCAAGGTCTCTATTTCAAGCCATCTTTCGATTTTTTAATTTTAATTTTTCTTTTAATAAAAGGAGACACAACACGTGCTAGAGCCCAAAATATTGAGTGGAAAATTCTCATTAATCTTTTGCTAAGTCTTCTAGAAAATGTGTTTGGAATGTAAACAGCACGTGCACAAGGCATGCACAGTGCATGCATGGACGAAGTTGATGACGAAAACGATGGAGATGGAGCCGTCTCAAGTCATGGCGCATTGCCATGGGGTGCTAGTTATGACTTAGAGCGATGGAGCATTCCCTTTCCATCTATGCCTTAGGAGACAACGAGGTTTTTGGTGAAGCATGCACTCTTCACTCTCAAGCTGGGGGTGCAATTTTGAGTGCTTGGGACTTAGGAGAAATCAACGGGATCTCACGGAGGACGGCGACCCTCAAGCTCAGTTCGGGGAAGAGGAATTTGTTGGTTGTGGAGTTAGGAGTTGAGGGAGGGACGAATCGACGAAGACGATGGAGGTGGTAGGTGGCCTAGATGCATCATTGAGGACTTCGCCGGTGGAGACAGCAAAGGGAAGCGCGGAGCTTGGGGCAAGGCGGTGGGTGGATGAAGGAGGAAGAGAGATGGAATAGAGGATAGGCGTGATAAATATTAAATTGTTAGTGAATTTACTAAAAAATATACTCCATATTAGTTAGTGACATGGCGCTTATAAACCGTCGAATATTTTCTATATTATTTACCTCTAATTCTTAAAAGCTTTGTAGAGATTCGTTAGCTATTTTCTCAATTAGTATATCCTTTCCACCAGCACTCATAGATAGAGACATTCATTAGGAATCCATCCTTCCTCCACGGCTGAAGGGCAAAAACATTCATCACGTGCTAGTCCTTAAGCCGGCTCCTTGTACCGGTCCACGAAATCTAGAAGTAACTCCATAGTAAAGTTATTTGTTAGACTAGAAATTTTATCATAATTGTTAAGTCAGGCGTAACTCCCATTATATTGCTAGACTGGAACTTCTAAAGAAATTAAACTTTTTCTGTTCTTTATTAACATTTTAAACTAGTTTACCGCAAAATCAATATGGGAAGTAATTGCAAGCGCCAACTAACATTGCTACGTAATTTCTCATTGTTGAAATACTAACGCGGAAACAATACGATCTTGTAAAGAAGTGAATGTGAGAGAATTTGAAAATAAAAGAATAATAATAAAGGACATTAAATATTAACGTGGTTCGCTATATACATCGATGGAAGAGTTAATAGCAAAAATATCCATTAATAATCAAAGAATCGGAGTTATAATTGCTCAAACAATCGAGTATCTTTGACATCTAAAAATGTGTTTTCAAATAAATAACTTAGTTTGGTGTAAACTCATGACATAGAAAATCTACAGTAACTCATAGTTTTCGCTGAAGAAACCCCATTATATGTATGCCCTTTCAAAGATCAATAACTTTACACATCTATCAATGGATAATGCTATAGTAACAATTTTAAAAGAGGATTCAGTTAATAATCTCGATATTCAAATCCAGTTTGTCACGTGAGCTCAAATTCGAAATATAATTTAATACTCCTTCTGATCATAATTTCCCCCATTTTTTTCCAAATGCTTGGGTTCGTCCGGAGCCCTTTTACTTGTAGCATTTATTTTTCAAATTTTGCAGTTATCACAAATCGATTTCAACAGTTTTCGAAAATATACAGTTATTCGCATGTGCTTTGTCATAATTTATATACCTTAAACATTTTATTTTTTAATTTTTTTTAGGAAAAGCAAAACGCAGAAAGAAAAAAGAGGTGCTTTCCTCAAATCTTTCTCAAATCCCTTTCTCTTCGCTAACCATCTTCAGGAGATCGTGGCTGAGAGCGAGGAGGGAGTCTAGGGTTCCCACGCGGAGATTGGGTGTATTGAACTGGGAATCGGGCGGGATCATCAGCTTCAAAGGATTTTGACAAAGATGGGACGGGAAGGGGAGGCGAAATGAGAGCACGGTCTCGGAGTTGGATCTCGCAAAAAGAAGAAGAAGGATATAGCCGGTAGAGATCTGCTCCTGGAGGCGGTTCCACAGAGAAGTGGTGGACATGGAGCCCTGCACCCGAAGCGACACCACGCACAATCGGCTTGCCATTGTCTCTCGAGCTTGCTGACGATGGGAGAGAGAGAGAGAGAGGGCGGCGATCGGAGGTGGTGGAGTGCGCCCTTGGGTGGAGCGATGCGGTGGTGAAGCTCCTTCCTTCCTTCCTTTACCTGACGTCGCTCCAAAATCTCACACAGGCTTCGGGGGCAGTCGAATAGCTTCTGCACAGATAATATCGGAATTCGCAGTCGAATAGCTTCTGCACAGAAAATATTGGCATTCCTTTTTAAATGGTCGATTGACAGGTTGACGACGAGGAGCATAACCGGGACGATAGCGATGATTGGGAATACGTGGAAGAAGAAGAGCCTGCAGAGATCATCTGGCAAGGGAACAAAATAACAGTAGAGAAGAAAACCATCAGGTTTCCAAAGAAGGGCTCGGATGTGCACAGGTTGAAAGAGGGTAACTCAGAAGATACTACCTGTTTATGTGTTAGAAACTTGGCATACATTACTTCCTAGTTTTTCTTTCTCATTGTGTTGCTTTTGGTTTGAATTTTGAATTTGAGGTTTGTAATTCAGATGCTGAAAGGCCGACCTTGAATCCTCTCCCTCCACAGTCCGAAGCATATTTAGACTATAAGAATTGATCGACAATGTCAGCTCAACAGGTGTTAGAAAATTTTGCTCTCCAAGTGCCTGATTTTGGGACTGAGCAGGTAGCTTATTATGAGGGTCATATGTCAAGTTATATTTTTCTGAACTGATTTGTTGAATTTTCTTTTATTGTTTATTTTTGCTCATGGCAGGATGAAGCTCATTGTTCTTTCCATCTGAAGAATGGAGCTTGTCGGTTTGCTCAGCGATGCAGTAGAGTCACTTCTATCCTGATAAATCATGCGCGCTGCTAATTAAGAACATGTATAATGGTCCTAGCCTTGCATGGGAGCAAGATGAAGGGCTTGAGGTCGGTCATGCAATCATCCAGTTCATGTATCCTGAGCATTTTGGAGCACCAACGCTGTTTTCAGAATGATGGGCAACCGGTAAGAATAATTGGTGCAATTAGCTTTCTATCATAAGATGGCTTTCATTCGCAAACATCTTTCACTAGTTTCATCTAAACTATGGATGCAATATTTTGATCACTGCCGAGACTTAGGGCTTTTTACTAGAGAAGCAAAAGAAAAATATGAAGTTATATTAATATGAAGGAAATTACATCCATAGTTATACCATATTAGATATCGGTTAATATTGCAAAAAAAGAAACAGAATTGATCAAAACCAAGGCAAAATTGAATAAGTGATCCTTATGGCTCACTAATTGCATTGTTTATCTCCAAAGGCTGATTAGCCTAATTACATAATGTAACTTAAAGAAGGGAGGGATGGAAGGGAGTTTTAGTTATGAAATTAGATACGGTTGCCTTAGCCCCATTCATGGCATTAGTTTCAAGGAAAGTCAATACATGAATAAGGCGTTTCGCGGTGGCTGAGGACCGTCTCTCCCACTAGCCAGAGATAGGGTGATATAAACGAGGCCTCTGTGCCTAAAGTTGTTGAAGGATAAAATGTGTTGGACAAAGCTGGAGCTGTTCTTTTTTAATGCTTTGGTTTGGGAAGCCAGTTATATTACTGACAATGGAATGATGCAAATTGGGAGTGTTGCCAATGGAATAATGATTGAAAATTTGGTCTATTTAGGATGGGGATTTGAGGTCTTTGCGCTTAGAATAGTGCAAATTCTTGCCATTGACACTACTAGTTGTGGAGAAATTGAAGCTCTATACCCTTTTCTAGAGTCAAGTTTGGATTGGATTGAAAATGGCCCGGCTCATATTAATCCATTTAATTTCTTTTGGCATATTTCCATGCAATGTAAATTTGAAGACCTATACATAATCCGACTCAACACATACCTGACTCATATTATTAGAACATATTAATATTTAACCTAAGTTGGGAAATCCATCAGTTATCCATCTAACATGTTTTAAGCTCTTCACATGTATTTATTATATGGATAAAAACTTCACATCAAATTAAAAAATATAAAAATTAGAAAATACATCAAAGAACATAAAAAAAAAACCTATAAATAAGGGGCTCATCTTCTAAATCTTCCTTAGGTGGAACTTCAAATAACCAATCTCTATAGCACAATTTCACAAGAAAGAGAACTATAACATTGATTTAAAATGTGCCCTTCAATGCTAAAGGTCGACTCATAGGCAACAAAAGTGATAGGAGACTACTTAGGATATCGATGCGAATTAGCTTTCAAATAATCAAGAACACTAGGATCAGTAATATATATATATAAAGCGATCATCTCTCGACCTAGAGGTCACATATTCATCAAAAGCATATAGAGACTTTCTTGAATAATCCATACAAATTTCACATGATCATCTATGTCCAACTTCAAATAGCAAAGCTCTAACAAATGCAGCTAATAGCGAGAATCTAATATAGACAAGACAACACTATAAGCCTTCTAATATTTTTCAAACCTTTTTTTTGCATTGCCATAGGCATAGAACTAATAGCTATGTCCTCACCATCCCTCTCCTTTATCAAACGAAACTGGATTGGCCGTACTCAATAGAGATATAAATTTGCCATGAGATATCTAACTCCAGAGAAGAGAGTAAAAATATCATAAAAAGGTTATAACAAGAATACAATTTTCTTAACTATGACCCAATCTTGGGGTAACATTAAATGAACGAAGAATGGAAGTTCCATATTTTCTTTTGGAGGGACAACTAGGAAGCTAAACTATACTTGTATTCCACGGAATTGTTAATTATAATTCACATTCTTGCAATATGATTAGCAATTTACGTAAACAACATAAAGGCAAATAAGAGCATTTCTGCCCTTCCTAGTTTTAACTTTCCATAAGACAGCTTTTGATAGAATTTTAATCCGTCAATAGCAACTGTACACAAATCGAGCATGGACATAAGCCTTTCTTTGTCTATATTTGTGTTCAAGCAATTTCGGCACAAATGGCACTTCGCTAAGAACTACTCAAAGGGGTATAAATGTGTGGTTTTATATCTCTAGCCCGCATGTGGACAGCAATTGTCTAGGAAGCTCCTTCAATAGAGCTTGAACCATCGATATACTACCATTTGTCATGAGCAGTTTAATTTTGTGCAAGTTATTATCGAGAAAAGACAAATGAAAAAATTATCAGGATCTTCTAGACTGTTTTGATAAACTTACACTTAATTGTAAAACCTTTCCTATAATCACCAAAAAGGGGGAAAAAGTAAAACAAAGAAGCAGCCAAATAAAGCTTTCAAATTTGATACCGCCCTCTTTGATCCTAATGTAATCAATTGAAACAAAATGTTGTATATTAATTGGCTTTAAGCTTATATGCCAATAAACAATAAAGTCAAGTTGGGTAAACAAATGAATAAAACTATGCAAACAAAGGAAACTATAAATTCAAGATTGACTCCAACACTAACATCCTCCAACTACACCATGACAAGATTACCATGAATGCTAGGTTTACAACCTTTCTCGACTTGATTTACCGTTTGTATGCCTAACATGAAGATCTATGTCAATTAATTAAAATGAATGGAATCCTTCGAACAAAAAAATCATGAGAAAATCAACTTAAGATGAACTTCTTGCATTCCAATAAATTGTATAATGTCCCTAGAGGCTACATGACCGGTAGAGCTCCTTAATCTAATTCCATGGTTAGCATTAAGTTTCTAACAGGAGAAAAAATGGATTATTAAGTTCTGTACATCCTCACTATTAGAAAATATTTCAATGTCAGACAATAGTAAGTCTAACTTAAATTATAGAAAACAAACCTACCTCCATTTGTGTAAAATTGCACCTTCAACTCAAACTATTAGAATTGAGACCCTCACTAATGCATCTATGGTTTCTTGTTGATTGGTGAGAAATCCATTCAAATAAAGGAGGGAATACTACTATCAGGTGCATAAAGAAACATAAAAAAGCTAAGAAACATTAAAGGCTTGTTTCTAGTTTACATTATTATGAGCAAAGCCTGCAATTTGAGCAGCCCTATTGATCACTAGACCAAATAAAGTGGATCCTACTAGGGGAACATTGTGCAAAGATTCGGCATAATAGCGATGATGCCTTTGACTTCTTCACTCTATCAACAAAGAGTTTTAATTGTGAATTATGGAATTATATATGACATCCCAGATTCTTCTATTATAGTCTCTACTCCAGAAGTGAACACACCATTAAGGTTGTGCAAACTTAGTTAACCTACCTCGTGGCCATATGAATTTCCATTCAAGTTAAAACAGTGTGATACAATGCCACCATATGTCCTTCATTCACATCCCCACGTTAAAAATTGTTCATCCGAGTCATAAAATTGTATCACTTGTCCCACTTCCACACATCGGATACACTTTTGATATCAATTTATTATAAAGACAGAAAAAGCATATCAACTGAGAAATGTTTAGGAGGCAAATTAAACATACCTACTAGTAGGAATTATATCTTCCCGAAGGATTGATGTGATGCAATAAATAATTTGCATTATATCCTCCATAGGAAGCATATTAAACATACATGCTAGTAGGAAGCAAATTATTACCTGCATTACATTGATTCTTCAGGAGGATATAATGCAAATTATTTATTGCATAAGATTGATCCTTCGGGAAGATATAATTCCTACTAGTAGGTATGTTTAATTTACCTCCTAAACATTTCTAAGTTGATATGCTTTTCTGTCTTTATAATAAATTGATATCAAAAGTGTATCGGATATCTGGAATTGGGACAAGTGATACAATTTTATGATTCGGATGAATGATTTACTACGTGGGGATGTGAAGGAAGGACATATGGTGGCATCATATCACATTGTTTTAACTTGAATGAAAATCCATATGGCCACGAGATAGGTGAACTAAGTTTGCACAACCTTAATGGTGTGCTCACTTCCGGAGTAGAGACTATAATAGAAGAACCTAGGATGTCATATCCAATTCCATTATTCACGGTTAGAGCTCTTTATTGATAGAGTGAAAAAGTCAAAGGCATCATGGCTATTATGCCAATTCTTTGCACAATGTTCCCTTGTAGGATTCACTTTATTTGGTCTAGTGATCAATGGGGCTGCTCAAATTGCAAGCCAATCACTTTCTTATAACCATAGAAAATTTGATGTTTTGCTCATAATAATGTAAAGTAGAAACAGACATTTAATGTTTCTTAGCTTTTTTATGTTTCTTTATGCACCTGATGGTAGTTTTCCCTCCTTTTCTTTGAATGGATTTCTCACCAATCAACAAGAAACCATAGATGCATTAGTGAGGGTCTCAATTCTAATAGTTTGAGTTGGAGGTGCAATTTTACACAAATGGAGGTAGGTTTGTTTTCTATAATTTAAGTTAGACTTTCTATTGTGTGACATTGAAATATTTTCTAATAGTGAGGATGTACAGAACTTAATAATCCTTTTTTTTTCTCCTATTAGAAACTTGATGCTAACCATGGAATTAGATTAAGGAGCTCTACCGGTCATGTAGCCTTTAGGGACATTATACAATTTATTGGAATGCAAGAAGTTCATATTAAGTTGATTTTCTCATGATTTTTTTTGTTCGAAGGAATCCATTCATTTTAATTAATTGACATAGATTTTCATGTTAGGCATACAAATGGTAAATTAAGTCGAGAGAAGTTGTAAACCTAGCATTCATGGTAATCTTGTCATGGTGTAGTTGGAGGATGTTAGTGTTGGAATCGATCTTGAATTTATAGTTTCCTTTGTTTGCATAGTATTATTCATTTGTTTACCCAACTTGACTTTATTGTATATTGGCATATAATCTTAAAGTCAATTAATATACAACATTTTGATTCAACTGATTAAATTGGGATCGGAGAGGGCGGTATCAAATTTGAAAGCTTTATTTGGCTGCTTCTTTGTTTTACTTTTTCCCCATTTTTTGTGATTATAGGAAAGGTTTTGCAATTAAGTGTAAGTTTATCAAAATAGTCTAGAAGATCCTGATAATTTTTTCATTTGTCTTTTCTCGATATTAACTTGCACAAAATTAAACTGCTCATGACAGATGGTAGTATTGAAGGAGCTTCCTAGACAATTGATGTCCACATGCGGGCTAGAGATATAAAACCACACATTTATACCCCCTTTGAGCAATTCTTAGCGAAGTGCCATTTGTGCCGAAGTTGCTTGAACACAAATATAGACAAAGAAAGGCTTATGTCCATTCTTGATTTGTGTACAGTTGCTATTGATGGATTAAAATTCCATCAAAAGCTGTCCTATGGAAAGTTAAAACTAGGAAGGGCAGAAATGCTCTTATTTGCCTTTATGTTGTTTACATAAATTGCTAATCATATTGCAAGAATGTGCATTATAATTGACAATTCCGTGGAATACAAGTATAGTTTAGCTTCCTAGTTGTCCCTCCAAAAGAAAATATGGAAATTCCATTCTAACAATTTAAGCTTTTGGAACAGTTGATAGTGGTCTAAAAAAATCTCATAGGTAGGTTTCTTTTTTGTCATTTAAGTTAGACTTTCCTATTGCCGACATCAAAATATTTATTGTAGAGTGGATGTAGAGAACTTAATAGACTAATTTTTTTCTCCTATCAAAAACTTGTTGCTGACTATGAAACTAGATTTAAAACCTCTACTGATCATGTAGACACGAGAGACATTGGACAATTTATTCAAATGCGAGAAATTCATCGTCAGTTGATTTCTCATGTTTTTTTTTTTTGGTAAAATTTCTCATTTTTTTTTCTCCAATGAATCCAACAATTTTAATTAATTGATGTTGATGTTTCATGTTAGGCATGATGTTAGTAAATCAAGCCTAGGAAGGTTGAAAACCTAGCATTCATGATATTTTGTCATGGTATAGTTAGAGGATGTTAGTGTCAGACTCAGTCATGAATTTGTAGTTTCCTTGATTTTCATCGACTTATTCATTTGTTTATCCATCTAGGTATATAATCTTATAAGCCAACCCATATTAACTTTGTTGCATTGTGGCATATAATCTTATAAGTCAATTAATGTACAATTATTTTGTTTTAGCTAATTAAATTTAGGATATCCTTATAAATTTTCTGTTTGTTTTCTCTCGACAGTAACTTATACAAAATTAAAAGGTTCTTGATAGGTGGGAGTATATTAGTGGTTCAAGCTCTTTTAAAGGAGCTTCCTAGACAATTCCTGGCCTACATGTAATCTATAGACATAAATCCATGTACTCATATGTCACGCCCCGAATTTCGATTACGCGAATCCCTCAATGATCGACTAAATTTGCAACTACCTAGGATGCGTCGCTAACCCATCATTATTGTATTTGGATTAAACGCAAGTGGAAGCATTTAATATGAACACCCAATCAACCAACAAACAATTGAGATAGTAAAAACACATCAATAAACTTTTTTCCAAAAATTCTACTTTTATTTATATGCTTGTTAACCCCAGGGAGTGTAATATTGCAAGCCTTTATCACAGCAACTTCCTACCAACTATTCAAAAACCAAAAGGGTCAGGGTTAACTTAAATTTCACTAACGCTAGGTCAACCCCTTGTATCCAAAGGGATCCTGAATCAAGCACGATGGTTCTCAATATTATGGGCCTGAAAATAGTAAACAAATTTGAGAGAGATAAAATAACGACGAGTCAACAACTTAAGTCTCGATTAGGACGCTAATTCCTTTCAGATACAACCCTAAACATACAACATCACAAATCCTTATCTCGCCTTAGCACAAACTTGCATGTTAGTAATTCATACATGTTAATATCAATGCATCAAGTATAACCAATAATCAGAACACATTCATAATATCTCATGCATAATGCCATCACACGTGTTCCAATTATTACGGCCCATCAGACCACGGCCAACACAAAAATCAGCAGTCTTCTAATATACTCAGGTATCGTCCTACCCCATCGGGTACGACATCATCCCGTATACTCATACGCATTAGCACAACATTCCATTAAGAGCATCAGTTCGGCTTCTACCGCAACTTGGAATTCGAACCCCCGCCAAGCATCCCGATAAAAATCGGGTATCGTCTCGCATATTCATATGCATCAAAATTTCGGCTTTACAGATAAAAGAAAAATAAGAAGATATTTTGGGGTTAATATGCTAGATTAGGAGGGTTTTGAGGGAAGAGGGTATGAGAAGTGATGGAAAATCTTGAGAAAATCATCTCTCTCTCTCACGCCATTTCCTCAGCTAAGCAACCCCCTTTTCCTTTCTTTTCTCCTCTCTCTCTCTCTCTCTCTGTCTCTCTCTCTCTTCTCTCTTCTTTCCCTCACGCTACTTTCTCTTCCCCCTTTGCTGCGAACCCGCCTATCCTCCTCTCTCTATCTTCTCCTCCCCATTTCCTTCCCCCTACATTTTCCTTCCTTCCCTCATTCTGGCCAAAGCACCCCAGCCCCACATCTCCCCTTCTTTTGCTTCCATTTTCATCATTATCTTCTCAATATTTCTTCTCCTTGCCAACCCTTTAGTCGCCATTCTTCACCGCCATTGCCCGCGCCACCACCTCCACGTTCCATCGCCCGTCCATGCCACACTTGCCACCACTCGTAACCCTCAAACTGCAAGCCATAGCCACCATCACCATCACCATCTCCAACTTCACCTCAAACCGCCATTGCCACCACCACTACCGGACCACCAACAAACCCTCAAGCAAGCAACCTGTGAGCTTAAGGAGCCGCCGTCGAGTCTCCAATCAAGTCGTGAGCATCACGTCCTTGTAGCCATCACGTCGTCATCGCCAAAAAACCCGTGAGTTAACTCCTAATCCTTGATTAGGTAGTTAATTACGTTTAAAGGTTAAGTTAGTTTAAGGTTAATAGCAATTAGTGTTAGTTAATTTTAGCTTGGTCTTAATTGTGATTAAATTTAAGTGGGATTATTTTAAATAATTATTATTAGATTAGTGGGTTAATACCCTGAAAAACTTTAAACTGGTACACCTGTGATAATATTGTCCAAAACTAATTTTTTAATCACCAAAAATCCCAAACTGGTACACTTTTGAAAATTTACACTCTGTTAGTTTGAATTAAATAAAACTATCAAATTATTAAGTTAAATGACATATGACATTTGACTAGTATACCAATTTAGGATTTTACTCTCTGTTTGTCACAGTTTATAATTTTTGTGATTTTTTTGTAGTATTAATCCAATTTAACGGGAGTTATATTTGTCATAAATGTACCAATTTGGGGTTTTTAACAGTCGAATAAATTAGTTTGGAATAAATTTATCATAAATATATCGTTTATGATTTATTTTTTTTATGATTGGTAAGGGTAAATTTGTCACAAGTATACCAGTTTTGGGTTTTTCATAGTCAAAAAATAGTTTGGGCTAAATTTGTCATACATATATCAATTTGGGGTTTTTCAGAGTATTAATCATATTGTGATTTATTTGATTAATTGTGCTTTATATTTATTTAATCATAATTTTTTTAATTAACGGCAATGAGTTTTTAATTAATTATAGTTAGGTTAATTAATTGAGTTTATCCTAATTAATTGTAATTAGCTTTAATTAATTATGCTTAGCCTAATTAATCGGGATTATCTTAATTAATCTTTATTAGTGTAATTAATTATGGATTAACTGTTAATAAAATTTTCTACTTTTTTTTTGGATGAGATTGTGCCTAATTCCAATTGTTCGAGCTTGTGATGCTATGTTATTGATTGCTTAGACTCGAAATGGGAGCAGGTTTGAAAAAGGATCTTAGAGTGTTTAAAAAAAAAAAAGTTTTATGTGCAAGAAAATAGAGAATTTTGAGGTGTCAAGTTTGGATGACAAATTAAACCATGGGGTTTTAAAATGAAAGTGTGCAAAGTTTGACGGGTTGATTTCAAACACGTAATTAAATACGAATATTTTACTAGAATTTTAAGTGTGAAAAATTGCCAAAGTTGATTATTTCAAAACGAACTATTTTGTTCGAGGCTAATTAATGATAACAAAAATTGGCTTGATTGATTGTATAATTGAGTGGTTATTTAATTGAACCGTCATCCAATGGGAGTTTGGGGACGATACCCGATGTTCATTGGATGCCCAGCAAGGGTCCGGATGCCGAGTCGCGGTTAAGGCCAAAGCAATACTCCTTTCTAGAATGTCGTCTAGGAGGGGGTCTAGATGATGGCATGCTTGATGGGGCGGGATAATGCATGGATATGTCGGAAGACCGCCAACTTGTGTGTTGGCCGTGACCTAACGGGTTGAAATAATTGGAACATGTATGTTTGACAGTGTGCCTGGTTATTGTAAATTATGTTCTGATTATTATTTATGCTTGTTGTATTGGGATTGCCATATTTGATGTACTAATGTGTAGTAGTGTGCTAAAGGCAAGGTAAGTTCGTATAGCGTGTGTTTAGGTTGCCTCTGAGACAAATTCGCGTCATAATCAAGGCTTAAGCTATTGACTCTTTGAGTTTTTATCCCATCCTGTTGTTATTAATTATTTTTAGGCCCGTAGTATGGAGAACCGTTGTGCTTGATTTGGGATTCCTTTGGAATCGAGATTGGCCTGGCGTTAGTGAAGTTTAGGTTGACCTTGACCCTGTTGATTTTTGAAATAGTTAGTAAGAAGTTGCTGTGGTAAAGGTTTGTAAAACTATACTTTCTGAGATTAACAAGTTTATAAATAAAAGGAATGCTTTTGAAAAAGTTGGTTGAAATGTTCTTATTATCCCGATTTGATGATTGATTGGTGTTTATAATACGTTCTGCTTGCATTTAATCTAAAGAATAAAAAGAATGAGTCAACAACACATCCTAGGATGTCATAATTAATTGACCACTATGAGATGTTTGCGCACTTGGTATTCGATGCGTGACATCCATTGCCTGTTATGCACAATTGATGCTCCAATTTGTATGTGAAAAGCATCGATGGTGCTGGTTTTATGATATAGAACGCAAGCTTGCGACATGATCCAAATATTATCTTCTGCTAGTCAGCAACGCTAACTTTATTACAATTATTGTTTTTGGCAGTACTGCTAATTGGCTAAAAAACTAAGACAGAGAAAAGATAGAGAAAAAAACAAAGCATTGGCTAATTTCATGCACAGATTGCTCCAAACTTGGGTAAAAGTATACCAAAAGTGCCAAAAGTTATGTACGGCGCTCACTTTAATGCCAAAAGTTTTTGCAGGCTCACTTAAACTTAAATTGGAGAAAAGACAATCACTTGGGTCGCCCTGGGCTTGGCCAAGTGAGGGCTCGTAGGCCTTTGCCACCAGTCGGCCTTTTATTTTTTTATAAATATGGTTTTAAATTCAATTTAATTAATTTTTATATTAAAATTCGAATTGTACAAAAACGACGTCATTTTTATGTTTATTTGCTAAGCCAGCCTTCCAACAAGCCACATAGGTCAGAAAAATTAATAAAAAATTGCCACATAGAATTTCCAGCAAGGTTTGTCAGATATGGCACTCAAGTGTCCTACTTTTCAAAAAAAGTTGCACTTAAGTACAACTTTCCTAACTTTTGGCACTTAAGTATCTATCCCATTTTGCCAAGTTTTGGCACTTGAGATGTTCTTTTGCCCCATAATAAATTATCACAAAATAATTTTTTGATCACAAAAAAACTCTAAATTGATATATATGTAAAAAAATTACTCTTTGTTGGTTTCTATTAAATTGAATTAATGTCATAAAAAAATCACAAACTAATACACATATAACAAACAGAGGTTATGGTACGTCCATCAATTATCACATATCATCCAACACAACAATTTAACTATAAAATTTAACGGAAACTAATGGATGGTAAATTTGTTAAAGATGTATCAATTTTGAATTTTTAGTAGTCAAAAATTAATTTGAGATAAATTTGTACGAGTGTATATTTCCGAGTTTTTCTAGTCTTAACAAATAGTGAAGTAATTCAAGAATAACGTCAAGGTTGGTGGTTAGCTATTATTAGCAAATTAGAAGATAGATTAAGAGAGAGAGAAGAGAGAGAGAGAGAGAGAGAGAGTTGGTTTTATCTTCCTCAACACTTGGGAGAAGTATAGCCCAAGTGCCAAAACTTGGTACTGAGGGACACGTAAGTGCTAAAAGTTAAAAAAGTGACACTTAAGTGTCAAAATCGAAGCAAAATGGATCACTTAAGTATCAATCCAACGAAAATCCGACCAAAATGCTAATATAGCGATTTCCTGGTGAAATAAGTGCAAAACGGCGTCGTTTTGCATGCTGACGTGGCTGGACAATATAAAAACGACGTCATTTTGGTGCTGACATGGTAAAAAATAATATAAAAATTAATTAAATTAAATTTAAAATGAAATTTATTTAAAACATTTAAAAATACAAATACAAATAAAAATATATTTTTCTTTTTTAAAAGAAGGGGGCGGGCGAGGGCGAGCCCTCGCCACCGCCGGAAAGGAAAGGCCGGCGATGGAAGGGGAAGGGTCGGCTAGGGTCGCCGGGCCCTAGTTAAGGGCTGCCGACCTCCACCCGCCAACCCTTGCCGGATCCGGGCGAGGGTCGTGACCCTCCCCCATTGGGGGCGAGGCTCACGGGGTCTCGTCGCTGGTCGGCGGGGGTCGCCGGCCCCCGGCTAGGGCCTAGCGACCTCAATTCACCCTCAACCCTCCATCACCGGCCCTTCCCGGCGGTGGTGGGGAGGCGGCGGCGGCGAGGGCTCGGCCCTCGGCCACTCATTCCTTTTATTTATTTACTTATTTATTTTTAAAATTTTTTATTTTTTAATATTAATATTTTAATATTTAAATGTTTTAAATAAATTTAGTTTTGAATTTAATTTTATTAATTTTTATATTATTTTTTACTATATCAGCATCAAAATGATACCGTTTTGCACTTATTTCGCTGGAAAATCATCACGTTAGCATTTTGGCCGGATTTTCGCCGGATTAGCACTTAAGTTATCAATTTTGCTCCAATTTTGGCACTTAAGTGTCACTTTCCTAACTTTTGGCACTTAAATGTCTCTTCATGTCAAGTTTTAGCACTCCAGGTATTCGGATTCGAGTTAAGTCGAGTCAAGGCAAGGATTCATTTTTCCACAAACCATTTAAACGCTTTTATCCTCATTAACTTCTCATTGGTATAAAAAAAATCGTTTCTTTTGTACTCTGCCATAGGAATATATAAAATAAAATTTTGTCTTTTCGTTACCCTTTTTACTTTTCACGGTCTTATATGGAATCTCTATTTTTACTTTTGAATATGGCTTTCCTTAGTGAGCATGGCAAATCATCCGTATTTATGTTTTATGCTTTGAGAAAACTTGACGTTATAGCATTTTTGTCCGTGACACATATAAATTGTGATATCCTTCTTCTACAAATTTCATATTTTATCTTTCATAAGTTTTAAAATATGGATGACCTTCTAAGTTTCGACAACTTTTACAGTAATCGGGCTTCTTATTCTCATTGCTAGTTTTGTGCATCTCCAATAATGAAATTAGCTGTAGGAATAAGAGTACCAAATAAATTGAAGCTAAGATCCCTAATTGAACGCTGACTTTCCAATCGAACAACATACATGTCCATTTTCGTTGATAATAAAATATTTTTTGTAAATTTATTTCACGGACGATACAAGTCATTATTATCAGAGAATTGATTTTTCATGAAATCAACACACGCCGGATGATTCGTTGAGATTTGTGGTTTGGTGAAAAATGGTGGAGGTAGAGAGGAGATGATGAAGACAAACCCGAGTCAAAAAGCCTTTTCATACATATTTATATGCCGCCATCTTCATAAATGTACGTACGGTTAAAATTTGCTTTACTTGTTTTGAAATGAGCAGACCGTGAATGAAGATTCGGTTTTGATTGGAGGATTCCAAGATGGTCTTGTACTTGAAAAATAAGGGAATTACTAAACGGGTCCTCGTAATAATGTCTAAATACAATTTCGACCTGTGTATTGTGTTCCATGCATATTTAGCCCCCCCACCTATCTCCGGTGGAAATATACTTTTGGTCCTCGTACATCCAAGAACATTCACTAGCAGTTGTCGTGCATTACTTTAGGAACACAAGTTTCTAACAAAAACTCAATATCTTTCATCACATCTCCATTGAAGGTCTTATGAAGATGTTAATTAGATCAACTAGTAAGTCGTATTATAATCCTTTGACATGGTATTAGAGTTAGGCGATCCCAATCAAATTGTGAGTGCATTAGGTGCACGTTGCTCCCTTTTCTTTTTAAGTTTTTCTGTCTGATGAATACAAAATTAAATGCCTTAAAGGCTATGTGAACTCATGATCTATGTGTGATTAAATTTGACCTTATCTAATATGCATTAGTAGATTAGCATAAGTTATTGACTTAAATAACAACACGCATGCTATGCAATAACTAATTATAATCAAAATTCTTGATTACATGCTGCCTCTGGAAATCATGAATTTGTCCTGAACTTGGATCAAGTCCTTGCCAGAGTCTCTATTCAGGTCAACCCACCTAATAAGACTATTCTCAACTTATTGTGATCTCTTGAGGGTGTTATCCCTATAAATTGGAAAACTTCAGCAGCTTGAGGTTCTTGATCCCGAAGGGACTATGATCTTGGATCTGCTGGAGGAGGTCACAAAGCTAACGAAGCTCACTTGCTTAGAGCTATCTTTTGCCAACACATAGATTGTGGCCCAAAATATGTGAAAGTGAATGCATTGATTCTTCGGGGCACTATTTCCACGCTCACTCGATTAGAAGAGCCTAGTATCGAGGTAAGCCCGGAGGATGAGAGGTGGCGGAGTGTTGTCGAAGCTGTTGTTGATGATGTTTGTGGCTTGATGAGGCTATGTACTCTTCAAATTTCGTGGCGGAGGATTTCCATTGTCATTGGATGTGTAGATGAAGTTTTTTTTTATCTCGTGCTTTAAAGTTGAAACCCCAAAAAAAAAAAATATTTAATTATAAGTCAAAGGGAAAGAAATTAGTAGCATTGCCTTTTGTTATCGGGAACGTGTTAACTAGAGTGCATTCATATTAAATATACTTAATTTTAAATAATTCAACATGAGAACACTAAAGCTAGCACATTGAAAGCTTGACACTCTCTATCCTGAATCGATTGTTTGTTTTTGGTCGGTCCCTGAATCGATTGTTTAACATGAGTATTCTACGATGATTGAT
This sequence comes from Eucalyptus cloeziana, assembly GCA_014182715.1. Lineage (NCBI taxonomy): Eukaryota > Viridiplantae > Streptophyta > Magnoliopsida > Myrtales > Myrtaceae > Eucalyptus > Eucalyptus cloeziana. The sequence continues at coordinate 4,011,263 of CM024640.1, forward strand.
AGATTTTCATTGGAAATATTTCTTTTTCCTATGATTAAATATAATAATGGGGATGGAAAGAAATGCTCAGCCCCTTTTAAAATTGGTCGATTTTCAGGATTAAAAATTCAAAATTACATTCTATACGGGCACTACCGATGAAAATTATTAAATTGGAAACTCCCCATTTTCCTTGCGAACTTGTCTCTAACTCTAATACTATGTGAAGCAATATGAATATAATATTTTTTATTCTGGAAATCAAGATCAACCATTCTTTTTTAGCCGAATATTATAAAAATGAAAAAAAATTAAAAAAATTAAAAAAACTTTATCTAGTTTATGTTAAAAAGAAAAACACGAACATTAAAATGGACCATGTAGACACACAAAATTGAATTTTTGGTTTAAAATCAAAAAGCGTTGTTCCGTCCGCAGAAACCACTGTTAAATAGCATATCTGTCAATTGACATTTCATCTTAAATACTCAGCAGCTAGGTAGGCAAAAGAAAAACATGTTGTTTCGTGTGCATCCAAAAGCAATCAATTAGAAATTTCTTTTAGAGTATTATAGAAAACTTCTCGTATAAAGAGATGAAGCGCGATCAAGTGGAGGAGGGAGGGGACTTGAGGAAAGTCGGAGTTTCGATCAGACATTTTTTTTTTTTTTTTGACCAATTGGACTTTTGATCTGGGTCTTGTTTTCGATTGGCAATGCCTTAAGGCTGTCAAATGAATGGTCACATTGGGTTTGGGTCAGATCAGGTTTGGATTAGATCGAAAATAGTCTATTGACACCTAAATTTTGACAATCCAGTTGTTTATTCATTCCATAAAAACTAGGGATTAATTTTACCCTTTAAAAAAATAGAATTAAAATTGCAGCATACAGCTTTAGGAGCGTCCATTTTATATTATTCCATTTTCACATTGGACTGACGGCAAGCGTTGATTTTTTTTACAAAGGGGGATTTTTCACATATTCAGGCAATATACACCAAAAGATATATTTTTTTGGCGGAAAAGGAAATTTTCAAGTGGAATATTAGGAAAAGATAAAGAGAATATTGCACGTGGGGGCATATATTGAGTAATATATTCTTTGATTCGAAATAAGAAATATTATATAATAAAAGAGAATCGTGCATAATTCAGTAAAGGAAAGTGGAAGTTTAATTTTTGTCTTGGAGCTTAATCTTCTCATGAATATAAAAGAAAGACAATGAGACGTCTTGAGGAGGAGGCCACACATTGAATACATGGCCACGTTGAGTAAAAAAAAATCCACAATCCAAAGCACGCATAGAGGAGTTCACAATATGAAAGAGAAAAAGCGTGAAGGAAAGGAGTTCACAATATGAAAGAGAAAGGTCAAGGAACAAAGAGAGAAGGGTAGCCAGAAGAAGAAAAGGAGGGAGGTTCGCTCGTTGAAAATCGTGAGCGTGGGTTTCTCTTCTGTATCTCTCTTGGGGCCTCAATTTTAGAGAGATCCGTAGCAAAAAGAAAGGAGGAAAGAAAGCCAAAGTATCACAACGATCTACTTCGTGACGCTTCCTCGTCTCGCTTGATCCTCCTGCATGCATGCCGACGTAGAGTCAACCTTGATTCCCCACTCCGACGCCGGTGACCTACCACAAGCTACCAACGTTGTTTGGAAGGCAAAAGCTAAAAGGAAAAAAAATCACGTTAGGTAGTTTGTTCTATTTTATTTTTCTTTTTATTATTTCATTCTATTTTACTTTATTTGTTCTTTTTAGTATAATTGTTCCTTAATGTAAGATTGAAGTTCCCGATAGGAAAGTGCCCTTCAAATTAGGGTTTGTCAGTCCGATTTTCATGCCCGAAATCCGACTCGCAATCCCTTGCAAAAATTGACAATCCGATCTCATGCCCGAGATTCGATTCGCGGTTTAATTTTAAAATTGGACAACCCGATCTCTTGCACGAGATATGGTTCGCAAATTTTCGAATATCAATTTTATCTTTTTTGATTTGACGTCGTGGTGTTTAAGTCAATTTTATTTTTGTAAAAGAAAAAAATCCAAAAAAAGTTTGAATTAGGATTAGGTTTGTTTTTTCTTATTTGCATGTTTAGGATAGCGATTTTATTTTTGAATCATGAAAAAAAAAAAAAAAAAAAACATATTCATTTAGAATGTTAGTTTATGATTTGCATGTTAAATTTTAATTTCAAAATTAATAAAAACATCATGAATAAATTATACAAGATTAGGGCATCTTTTGCACGTTATTGCATATTAGGGTAAGATTGCATGTTTAGTTTTACTTCCTAATTAATTTTAAGTTTAGATAGGTTTTTTTTAGATAGATTGCATTCTAGGATTATTTGGGTTAAGATAATATTTTAGTTTAAATTAGGATTTAGCTTAACCTAATACCTAATATAAATTGAATAGGATCTTAATCTAGCTAGGTAACTTTCACATTTACCTAATTTCGAATTTCATAAAAAAATCCAAAAAATGTCTTAGGATAAATTACTTCCATTTTTTTTTAGGATAAATTGCATTTTTTTAGGAAAAATAAAAAAGAAAAAATGTCATGAACATGTCATTTAAGATTAGATTAAATGAAATGCACGTCATTTAGTTTTTTTTTAGGCCCATTTAATTAGAAATTGCCTATCAATAGAATTAGGTCATTTAGATTGCATTTAATTATTGCATTTCTTTAGGATTTATTCTATTCATGTCATATAATTTAGATCATATTGCCATGTCATGTAATTTAGGTCATGTTGCCATGTCATATTAGATTACTAGCATGCATTGCATATAGATTAAGTTCCCATTAAATAAAGTGAAAACAAAAAAAAGAAATTGTGTGTTAATTAGAAATCATATCTAGGGTTGATGATGTGAATTTTGATCTAACAAAGCAGATGCTTTCGTTGCTTCGAGGTAAGTTTATAATTTATTCATTGCTTTCTTGGGTATTAAATTGATGGATTGCGCACCCGCATGGTCATTTCACATGTTAGGGAAATAGATTTAAAATCAATTCAAGCTGCTTGCCAAATATATATATTTTTTAAAGAATGGTACCGAAAGGGCATTAGAGAAATCTAATGTAACCAAGTCCCCATACCCATAGTCTCTGGTTCGTAGAAGTAAAGTAAACCTCTCATTGCTTTACTTGAGTTTCTAATCGACTCACCAAAAAATAGATTAGTGGGGACTCCTAGATAAAAATCATTTGCATGTTAAGAACTTGAACTTAAGTCGCGAATTGGTATGGGCTTGGGAGAGCCCGAGTTAAGTCTAGGCTTAACAATCCATTAGCCAAACCCTAGGTGGTTCACACCCGAAAAAAATTGGTCACGACATAGTCCGATCTATATTTACCCATTTTCATGTAACGTAAAATTAATGACCTATAAGTGGCATCCTAAAACTTCATGGTGACCTCTAGATGCTTTGCAACCTATGGAAGAGTGATGGAAGTGTCATTGATCTATGTTGTGGCCTTTAGGCCAAAGAAATGTAATAGATTAATGGCCGAGCATCTATTGGATAATTATTTGATTGGAAACGTGTCCTATGTCCATGTGAGACTAATGATTTTATTTAATGAGGAAAATTATGTTTTTGGCTATGAATTTTTATTAATATATGTTACAAAGTTTTATAGCCATTTAAATTTGTAATTTGGTACTTTGTATAAATGGGGATTAGGATGGAATTTTAAAAAGCAAACATGGGCCATTTAAGTTTGGACCTTTGTTGGGCCTAAGGTGGGCCAAAAGGCCCGGCCCATAGAGCCCATGTGGGGCTGTCGATTCACGGAAAAGGGGGGGGAGGGGCCGAATGGCTTCCTCCAAGTGTCTTTGGCAAGGGAGACACTTGTCTCCTTCTTGGGAACAAGTGTCCCTTCATGCAAAAATGAGAATGCATGCAATTTTCTTTTCAACCAAAAAGGAAAAGGGAAAGGGGTTGGTCGGTCTAGGTGCCGAGAGAGGGGAGAGAAAGAGAGAGAGAGGAAGAGAGAAAGGAAGGAGGAGGTCCGTCGACCTGCCATCGTCCCGCCGTCGAGCTGTAGGTCGTTTGCTGGAATTAGAGGTAAGTGGGATCCCTTGATCTACCCTTGCTTGCTGTGTTTTGTGTGTGATTGAATGGTGAAATCTTGGATGTGTAGGATGTGTAAAATTCGAAGTTACAAGAGTAGTGTTCTAGTCTAGTATATTGTTTTTGAGAAAAACAGTTCAACCTTGGATGTTCTAGTGAGTTGCATGCGATGTTATAGTTGAAATTTGACTTCGACTTCTTAATGAATGTTTTAATGGACTTCTTGGAGAATAACATACTCAAATTTGAGACAAAACGAACAAGTATAGGTAGGTGAAATCGTTGTTCTTTGGAGGGACTAGATCTGGAATTTTTTGTGCCGACTCTTGATGAATTCGTGGATTGTAAGGTAACCTTTTTGTTGAAATCTTCCTTTGATTCCTTAACGAAAGTTGTAAAATACATCTCGAGGTATAACATTTTAAAAATTTAGAAGAAATGAACAAGTATAGGTAAGTGAAATCGTTGTTCTTCGAAGAAAACTAGATCTGGAAAATGCTACTTCGACCTAGTACGGTTCTGTGATTTTTATAAAATCATCTAGTCAAATTCTGATCTTGTGTCCTTAATGAAAGTTATATATAACATTCTGAGGAATAACATACTGAAAATTTGGAAGAAACGGACATGTGTAGGTCGGTGAAACAAAAATTGTTTCAAAAAGAAACTAATCTGGAATACCAGCACCGAGAATAGGGGGTATTAACCGTTTATACCTATTTATCTAGAACGATTTGGATTATGATTTCTTCATGAGATATCTACCTCTAAGTCTTGTCTATAACATATCAAAATTCCAGAATTTTTGAAGTTCATTTGGATATTTAACCGAAAATGTTTCGAAAACTGTGCAAGCTGAAATGTTAGAATTTTAATGCCGTGATGCATAGACCGTACTGACTTATGTGAGGTTCTTTTGGTGTAGTGTTCAACATGAAATACCTGCCTTTATGTCTTGCCTATAACATATTAAAATTTCATAATTTTTGAAGTTCATTTGGGTATTTAATTGAAATTGTTTCTGAAATTGTGCAAGCCGAAATGTTAGAATTTTAATGCTGTGATGCATGGAGCGTATTGATTTATGTGAGATTCTAGTGGCATGGTGTTCTTCATGAGATAATTGCCTCTAGATCTTGTCTATAATGTATTAAATTCTTAGAATTTATTAGGGCCAATTACTAAATTTTTTAAGGAATGTTAACAAAAAGAATGCATTCCGTTTTATATAATAATAAAAGTCCCTGAGTTTGTTCCATGAAACATGACGTTTTTAAGTGATTAATCCTGCTGCATATGTGATGATATTTGGCATTACATGTAATATCAAAAGTTGAATTTGACCTTTGTTACCATCACATCATATGCCATGTTGATATTGAAACATAATTGTGAAAATGAAATATGATAATGAAGATATCGTCGGAGGTGTGAGCCGACGATGCTCCAAGAGTGTCGGGATGCCCGGAAGTGAGTTCCAGATGCCCGGAGGTGTGTGCCGAATGTCCTCGGAAGTTTCGAGATGCCCGGAGATGTGTGCCGGATGCCCGGAGGTGTGTGCCGAAGGTTCCTTGCGATGCCAGGTTGGGTGCAAGCGATAAAATATGGGATGCAATTACTGGTCCCGAGAAAGGAAGATGTTATGATCTAATTGAAAGATAAAAATTGAAATTGAATTATGCACATGCGTGGTGATATATGCATGGCTATTCGATGATATATGTATAAGTGCATGGTGGTATGTGCACGTTGCATAGTGATACATGCATGGCTGTTTGACGGATATATATATATATATATATATAAGTGCATGGTGGTATGCGCACGTTGCATAGTGATACATGCGTGGCTGTTTGACGGATTATGTATGTATGTATGTATGTATGTATGTATGTGCATGGTGGTATGTGCATGGTGGTATGTGCATGTTATATGGTGACATATACATGGCTGTAGGGTGAGGTATGCTCAAACATATGAATGATATGTACTTATTATGATATCTTGATTGTTCTGCTTGATGCATTGAGTAGATTAATGGATCTTTACTGCTGAGTGGTTGTACTCACCCCTCGGAGACTAACATTTCAAATTGAAAGATGCCTTTACCATCGGTCGCGCGTGGTACCTTCTACAGCCTACCATCTAACGTGGAGGTTGAGTGTGTGGAGCACATTTGTGTCACCATTCCTGGTCTGGTGTTCATTCAAATTCGCGTGCTGGTCATGTATGATGTGGGCCTGACTGGGGGCTCGGTCATCCAAGAGTTTCTATCTGTCCATGTCCGTCGTGATGGGGTGATGCTAGGGATGCTGTCGTCGCCGCCGCCCGATGCACCGGGGTGGGTGTGATGGCACGTGTGAGTAGTAGGAGCTGACACTTTTTGGGATAGCCGACACTTGTAAATGGAGGGGTATACATGTTCGATATTGGGGGTCGAGATATCTCTTTTGAGCTGTAGCCAAGTATAGTTAAAAGTCTTAGCTTTTTTATTGTACCGACCCGAGATGTCCATCGTAAATATGTAAATAAAAGTGATTCGACTTTATCTTTTCCTTTGGTACATAGTTAGTGTGCATTGTATCATTATCATGGAAGTAAGGGATGGTGAGACTCGTTTATAGTTTCGCTATGAGCTGTGCTGAACCCTTTTAAAAAAAATGCCTATGAACTAGGGTTCCTCTTTAAACCCGAATGAAAGTTATTAGACTGGTTTACATTAGGTAGAGTGATAGGTATCTGTGGCGACCTCAGCAGATCGGGGGTGCCACACTATACCCAACCTAACCTCTACTTGACACATACCCGACCCGACCCATATTATCAAAACAAATTAATATAATAGGAAAACCTATACCTACTTATTTAGCCCTCTTCAAGCTCTTCATGTATATATATATATATATATATATATATATATATATATATATATATATATATATATATATATATAAACTTCATGTTGAATGAAAAAAATTAATTAAATAAAAATTTAGTAAATAAAATATAAAAAAACTTTTAAAACTTATGAATTGAAATACTTATAAAGACTTAGGGCTGGAAAAATGGGTTCTATACCCATTTTGTGACTCAGATTCAATGAGGTCAATCTCATATGAGCAACTCGTTTGCTTTTTAAATGAGTTATAAATGGCGTGAGAAAAAAAAAAGAAAGATATTGACAAATTTGAAAACTTATTTTGTAATTTTCCTCCAATTTTTTTTTTTATAACTATTTAGACTCTAAGGGCAATGACTTTAAAGGTTGTTTTTTGGTTTTGTCAATCAATGACTTTGAAATTGATCGATTCATATATAAACAAAAATAATGTATATATAATTAACAAATCGAGCTAAAAAATAATGGAGAGTAGATATTTATGCTACTCAAATATGTTTCAATGTAGGGATATCTCATACTTTTCCAAAAAAATAATATGAAAAGCAAAATTAAAATTGAAAATTGAAAAAGAAATAAAAAATAAAAAATCTAATTTATTGAAAATGAAATTAAAAAATAAATTATCTTCTTCCCCATTGAGAACGTAAGCCACTGTCCCTCTCTCTTAAAAAAGAAATCCACTTTCTCTCTCTACTGCAACAGAAAAATGGCAAAGAGTCAGAGACCACCAGAAGAAGGACCTAGCCCGGGCTGACTAAGCTGGTGGTCCGGGCTTCATGCGCAGCCGTACTCCGCTGCCTCCTCCTCCTCCTCCTCCATCTTTGCATACCGCGCCTCCGCTGCCGCGGCCCTCACCTCCTTCCACGGATCTTCCTCCCCGACGCGCAGCACTCTCCTTCCATCCGCTTCTCCCTCAATTGCCCAACGCCGCGGAGGACTTGCAGTGCCCACAACGATGCATCCCTGCTTGTTCCGATGCAGCTCGCCCAAGAGCTGCGGATCCCTGAGCGTGAGTGTTGGCTACGCGCTGCCGTCGAGCAGACTTGTTTTTTTCCTTTCTTTCCTTCCTAAGCGAGTCAAGCGAGCAAAATGAAGACATCTATATGGATTGGGCTAGTAAACTAAACGGGTCGAGTAAATGTCATGGGCAAACCCATATAAAGTCAGGCTCAAATATTTTAAACCCATTTCCACCCCTTTGTAATATTTTAAGTGGCCCATTTGTAGCCTAGCCCCCTAAAAGTGAGTCGTAAAATGTGTTTTTAACCCGTATTGACGGCTCTACAATACCCTGAATTCGAAACGTTTCAGAGCTGTGCATTGTTAATTTGTGGGAGAAGTCAAAGACACGAGACTTCCTAACTATTTTGTGCATTTTATTTCAACTGATCGATTAGAAGTAATTTTTACCAATCTTCTCCTCTGATGGCGACGACTAAAAGCGTCAGTAAGTGAGGTTGATTTTTAATGGGTGGGGCAACGATTCAAAGAGTGGATTGTGGGGATGCTTCGATTAAAAGTAGTTCAGATTTGCAAGCAACCAAGAGAAGTTTTGCAATCACATTATTAATATCTACCCATTGCTCGTACACTATCATAATGAATTGAAAAATCTGATATCTTTTTAGCTAGATTAGGATCTTAAAAGATTTTTTGTGGTTGATCTTTTTACTTTGTTTTGGTGTCAGCTTTTAGTAATGAAATCTCAATGCTCTTACTAATGAAACGTCTGTCTTGATTCGTCAAGTATTCCTTGACATCACACATGAAAGTATACACTTTAGGTCTAGGAATATGAACAAATTGGAGTTTTCATCGGCTGTTCACTCGGCATGTGTTACCACAAGTTGGCTTAAAAAGGGGCAAGGTGTTTCCTACTTTGTGACCATTATGTATGCACACTTTACCTCAAAAAGCAGAAATTATTTCATGCTTCATCACACTACTTTCTCTGCATATTGTGTCAAAGTATCCGGTAATTCGCATTGTTTTAGATAGCCTATTTGAATTGAGATGGCGATTTAAATCTCATTCATTTTTCAAAAACAAGGTTCTCATAGTTACACCTTCAATTAGACAAGGAGAATCTTTGTCTATCATGACCCTCGTCATCCTCATTGTTTCCGGGAGTAAAACGTTCATCATCCGAATTATTATAGCCACTATCCCCTCTTGTGGCACTCACCGAAAATATCAACGAAATCAAGCTCCATCATTCTTATTCTTTCCCAAAGTACCTTTGTATTTTGCTCAACCCCGTTACATGGAGAGTTTTCATCATGACATAAGCTACTATCGGACTCACTGTCACTTTGATTCACATTTTTTTTTTTTTTTGGTCCATGGAGGTTGCTATAGTAATATTGGGATGCAAGTTTACTACTTACCCTTTGGCCCACTTCTCTAATCCTCCTCGTGAACAAATTTGTAATTGCATGTTTGTTTTGATCACAGTAATAGTTAAGGTTATAATGTAATAGCTATTATGATCATAACATAACTAAGCTATAATGCCTCTTTCTTTAGGGTGATGCTAGGCCAGGATTGCGCATTTGTAGAGGTGGCAATATGGGTCATAAACCCATATCATGACCCATTTTTAGTTAAATGGGTCATATATGGGTCAAGTGAAAGTTAAATATGGGTCAAAAATGGGTTTGAGAAAATAAAACACAAAAATAAATTGGTCTAAATGGGTTATTACTAATAACCCATTAATAACCCATTTAGACTCACTTTCAACCCATGGCCATGGCCATGGCCTTCTTTAAATTTATAAAATGTTTTTTTTATAAAAAATTCAAATCATGATTATTTTTTATATTTCAATTTTTTTCTTTTCCTTTTCCTTTTTCCTTTTTCTATTTTTTTTCTTCTTTCCTTAGCCAATCGCCGGCAGCGCGACGGCCGGCGATAGGCCAGGCGAGGCTCGAGCCTCGCCAGATCCGGCGAGTCTTAGCCTCGCCCGACGCCGGCAAGCTCGATCTCGCTGACAATTGGTGAGACTTGAGCTCGCTGGCGTCGGGCGGCGCCTCGGCCTCACCGGTTCGGCGAGATTGAGCCTCGCCCCACGCTAGCGAGCTCGATCTCGCCCGTGGCCGATCACCGGCCGTCGTCATGACCGAAGAAAAAGAAAAAAATAATTATTAAAAAATAAAAATTATATTTAAAAAAAAACATTTTAAAAATAAAAAAATTATATTTTAAAAAATAAAAACGAAAATATTTAAAAAAATAAAAATTCGATTTATAAAAAAATATATTTTAAAAAGAATTATAAAAAATTTTCATTAAATTTGTATTGCATAAAAATGAGCTTTTCTAGGTGTAGTTTAAAAATTTTCATGTTACAGTTTCTAGTTATTCAATGGTATGTTCACTTCAAATAAGAGAAGCATGTGCATAGTCTAATTCTTTATAAATATTTCAATTTATAGGTTTTTTTTAACTTTTTTTATTTTATTTTATTTACTATTTTGAATTTAATTTGAAGTTTTAATCCAATTAGCATATAGTAAAATTGGGTTTTCCTAGAATATTAATAGGTTTTAGCAATACGGATCGGGTCGGGTATGGGTCGGGTCAGGTATGGTTCACTAGATTTACACTACAAGAATATGAGTCAAAACGGGTTAAATGAGCCAAATATAGGTCGACCCATTTTCGACATGACCCATACCCGACCTGACCCACCCATCTGCCACCTCTACGCATTTGCCAAGAGCCCATGCATCAACATTTATGCATTCCTTGCCTTTTAGCCAATCAACATTATGTTTGTATTGTTTTATGGCTAAATGACGAAAAAAAGAAAAAAGAAAATTGGAGAAAGTTGCATTAATAAATGCTTGATTGTATTACATCTCTAGTTCAAAATAATTTGAAATTGAAGGCCACGCTGATCACTCTTTTAAAGCCTTATTCGATCTACATTTTTCTTTGGTTCATTTATTCGATCTACATAAATATATTGATTTATACGCATTTTGGCTTATTTGATATTATTGAGAAATTAGTGGTAACAATTTAAAGAACTCATTCTTTAAGTGTACAAAAGGAAGAAAGAGTTGTTCAACAATCACTAGATATGCAATCATGATTGATAAGTCTTAACATTATAGTTGACAAGATTCTAATTATCATCAATTATTTTTTTTCTACTAAATGAATTAAGTGGCCCCCTTTTTCCACATATTAGATAAGTCAATTTCTAGCTTAATAGCATGAATTGGTGAATCTTTAATTTTCAGCACAAGGGCTATCGGCTGGTTGACAAGTCATAAGTTTTTAACATCACGCATTCTTGAAAAAAGGATAAAAAGAAAATGCCACGAATTTGACATGCGGTTTCTTAATGGTGTTGTATTGATTGCTTAGGGAATAAGAAGTGCTGTTTTACGAGAAAATATTGGAAAGGCCTCCACGTCACCGTGGGGCCGGCCCATTAAGTTGCTGACACGTGGCGCCATGTGTCGTCAGCGTCCCACCACACTCTCTCCTCTTGTGATATCTCTCCTCCCGAGCCTACTTCTCTCTCCTCTGTGCTTGCGTTTCTTCTTTTTTCTTGGGGCCGCCATGGCCTCTCTCCTCTGTGTGCTTGATTTTCTTCATGCGGCCACCATGGCCAGGCGCTCGAGCTCGAGCTACAGCAACCATGGTGGCGAGCTCGTGCTCAAGCGACCATGGCTGCTTTGACCTCGAGCTCTAGGCTCAAGCCTGTGGTCCACAACCATAGCAACTGCGACTGTAGATGAGGCCGAGCTCCGTCGCCATGGCGGCACAAGAAAAACAAAAGAAATGCAAGCACAGAAGAGAGAGAAGGAGGGCGGAGGGGGAGATCACAGAAAGAGGGAGTACGTGGGAGGTGGGACCCAGCCGATACGTGGCATGTCGGCATTGAATGGGCTGGCCCACTCAATATTTTCTTGTTACATAATCTTTGCACTAAAAAAGAGTTTCCGATCGATTTGTGCAATTTCTTTATCTCTTGAAAAGAAAATATGATAATATTTAAGGACACACCAAAACGGCATAGAGATCAACACTGAGGCCGCAAGGGATCTTAAAAGATCTCCCCTAGTTTGGTCTTTTCGAGGCTCTCTACTCTAGTCAAATACTTAAAAAGAGTTGTACTCTTCTTATCCAAATCCTAAGTTTATAAATCGACCCTTGTTTTCAGCAAATCTGCCACAACATCACCAAATTGTCCACACGCCTTAACATATGCACCTAAAAAAAAAAAAAAAGCCATGCATTATTAACATAATCCCATGATCAGACTATTCATATAGAAAAACTACACATGTTTCTTTGGCCACAACATACGATAATTGACGACATTATTTTTGCTGCCATATGGAAATAAACCAATAATTGATGCCAAGTTGATTATTGTTGGGAAAAAATGGGTCTGCCCGCAATTTTCACTTTTTGCTCAATCTAAAATTTACCAAATATGTATTTTCTATTTAAAAAATTGAATAGTTGACATTTCAAGTTTACGTTTCATGATTGGGTTTTGCTATTGCGCCATTAGGAAACACCATACTTTATCAACTATGATATGAAACCTATGTCAAGTTTGTGTCAATTCGTATCACTTTTGGATTTGTCATATAACCATTTATAAATGAGTTAAATTGTGTAGAAAGCTGCAAGATCTTTCACCCTTCATTTTTTCTATATAATTATACTAGTTCTCATGGGCGTGCAATGTTGTTTTTGGGTACTTTAAAACTTATTGGATGGATGAATTTCGTGATAAATGCAAATAGCAATACTTGAGTGATAAAAAATATAAATGCTTGTTGACGCCTAAATTTTATTTTAATTAATTAGGTTTTATTTTATTTTTAGTCTATTTTATTTCATCTTTTTCGGATAAATAAATAAATAAAAACAAAAACAAAAAAAAAAAAAAAAAAAAAGCAAAAGGAGCAAAGACGGCCCCCTCTCCGCATGGGCCCCTCGCGGCCCGTCTTCCTCCGGCCCGGCCCACTTTGGGTCGTCTTCCTCCTTCGACCGCTCTGCAGTGCACGCGCGGAGGGCGCACTCCAGGAGAGCAAAGCGAGCAAGCAGAGACGCACGTGGAGCAGGAGGAGCGGCGGCGACGGGACGTGAAGCAAGGGTGGTCAAGGCGTCGGATGGGACGCCGGTTCGGCCGGCGGAAGGGCGTGGCAGCCCTCGGTCGAGCTCCGTCGACCGGCCGCCCTCGCCTATAAATACCGAGGCCCCCGCCTCCGTCGAAGCACACGAGCAGTCGCCAGCAAAGCTCCGAGCCCCCCTGAGAGACTTCGGGGAACTCAGAGCAGAGCAAGGGCAAGGCGAGTCGGGTCGCGAGCTCGCCGATCTCCCTCCGAGAGACTTCGGGGGAGACCGGTGGCGAGCGAAACCCGGATCCGCGGGCTCGCAGAGAGAGAGAGAGAAAGAGGGAGGGAGAGATCGCGTTGCCGCCGCCGCACCGCCGTCGCCGTCGCTCATAGCCACCACCCCGCCAGGTAGCCGCCGCCGTCGCCACCCCCTCCTTCCGTTGTTGCTGTCGCCGCCGCCATCGCCGGGTCGATCCGCCCCCTTTCCTCCTCGGCGCGCGAATCGGGAACCCTAGGGTTCCCGATTCTTTCCGGTCGCGACCCGGGTCGTTGGGTCGGACCGGGTCGGGGGAACCGGGTAGGGTTTCCGGTTCCCCCAAAACGACGCAGTTTAAAAAAAAAAAAAAAAAAAAAAAAAAGGGGACCCGGGTCGTTGGGTCGGACCCGGGTCGGGAACCGGGTAGGGTTTGACCGGTTCCCCCTCCCCCAAACGGTGCCGTTTCTTTTAAAAAAAAAAAAGGGGACCCGGGTCGTTGGGTCGGACCCGGTCGGGAACCGGGTAGGGTTTGACCGGTTCCCCCTCCCCCAAACGGCGCCGTTTCTTTTAAAAAAAAAAAAAAAAAAAAGAAAAATGTTGAAAAAATCCGAGCCGGGCCCGCAACGCGGGCCCGAATGCGATCGGCTTTTAAAAAAAAAAAAAATCCAAAAAATATTTTATTTTCGAAAAATATTTAAAAATATTTTAATTTCCAAAAAAAAAAACAGAAAATATAAAAATATTTTATTTTCGAAAAAATCAAAAAATATTTTATTTTCCAAAAAAAATATCAAAAATCAAAAAATCCCTTTTATGTCCAAAAATTGGAAAAAAGGTCCAAAAATGTCTTTTTCCAAATAATGCATGGAAAATCCCTAAAACATCCAAAAAACCTCAGGGTTTAAATAAGGTTAGGTACCGAAAGGGCATTAGTGATTAACTAGTGTAATCAAGTCCCCGATCCTAATTTCTCTGGTTGCGCAGGAGCGAATATTTCTCCCAATATTTCGCATGGGTTTCTAATCAACCCACCCCAAATCGATTAGTGGCGACTCCGTTTTAAAAATTAACTTACAGGTTAAAAACTTAGACTATTAAAGTCGTGAATTAGTGGACTTGGGAGAGTCCGGGCATAACTTAATCCAGCTGAGCCATTAGCCTCCTTAGGCACCCGCCCCGATCGGGCGCCGGAAAAAGAGAGGTCGCGACAGCTTGGCGACTCCGCTGGGGACTTTGAGGACTTAAGCCTTTTTTGTCTTGTCTAAATTCTTTACTGACTTAGGTTTTTTTTTATGCAGATCAATAGCTTAGAAATTTATTTTAACTTTGCTTAAAATAGATTGTCTTGTGATTATGAATTGTGGTGCATGCTTTCTGTTTCAGCACTACACATGGCACACACAACCCGGCCGCCGGACTCCGGGCCGCCATAGGATATTTAGGATGGTGTCGAGAAAGATACGACCTCGAACGCGAGACTGCGATGTAGAGGTTGCCTTTCTTTTCCCGAATTTCTTTAGCCGAGGTTAGGAGGGTATGCCGCTAACGCGAGACTGCGACGGGCGGATACCCTTTTAATTTCAACAAGCCTTCTCAGTTAGAAATCGAGCCACACATCTCATGTGCATGTCTTTGTGCTTGCCATTCTCTTTAAAAGCAAAGTAATTTATTTACTTTTACTTAGTCTTTTATTGGCTCATGGCATAGGGTCAGGTCACGTAACTCCATTTCTCATATGTGATGGGAAGAGTCGATATCCAGTTCATTCCGGCTCCCAAGAAAGAGCTCCTCAGATGGTGGAATCAGTTAGATCAGCTTGGCCAGGAGTATGTCAAATCAATCATCGGTCATCTCCTTTCGTTGCTCCAAATCAATATCCACTCCGGAGTCATGCAAGCACTACCACATTTCTGGTGCCCTGAAGCATCCACCTTCATGTTCGGCAAATTTGAACCGACTCCGACCTTGGAGGAATACGGTCTCGCCATAGGAATGCCCCCGGAAAAGGAGCTCGCCAAGCCACCGACCCGCATTGACCCCGTGGTTAGCCTATCACGGTTTTTAAAAATCGTTCGGTAAGAGAAATAGTTAAAGCCAACAACAATGCATTTCCGCTATCATCTTTGACTGAATGTTTTGAAAAACAATCAATGAACCAAAAAGTAAGATCTTCCTCTTAGCGTTCTTCGGATTTATTATCTTCCCTATAGGAAGAATGCCATAAATCCTTTAATGGCGGGGGTGATAAGTCAAGTCGCTTTTGGAGCAGGATATGTGAACATGGTTTTAGCTGAAACATTTTTATCCCTTAATCGTTTTAAGGAAAACAAAGAAAAATCATGAGAGCCGCCCCCGAAATTTTACAAATGTGGTTCTTTTCTCATATCAAAGGATTTGGGCACCTCATGCAAATATTCGAAATCAACAAATTCAAGCATCCACTTCAAAAATTTCAAAGCTTGGAAAAATACTCTCCCAGCGAATAGTATTCTCGATGGATTGATTTATTAAAAAACCCTGTCCCCGAGACATTCCTATGGTGAGCTAAGTGGTTCATTGCAGGAAAGGCACGTTTTGCGCTTGATTATTACGACCCCATCCCACTGCTGGGCCTCTCCGGAGCTACCTCATATTATCCACATAGGGTGGCTCGTCAGTACAGGGTCCTCCAGGAAATCCCGCCGCCACTCAAGCCGGGATTGTTCCGAATCCTTTTCACCCACACCAGTTATAACTATTCAGAGGAGATCCGTATAATCCAGGATGCATGGAGTAGATGTCACACAGAAAAGATCGTCGTACCTAGAAGACTGAAGGGGCAAGAAAAAGCTCATCACGCATCCACGTTCTACATCCTCAACCACATAATTCCCGAAGAATTGCAACCAGTAATCCCTTATGTAGCTGATAAACTTACTCTCCGAAGACGAATTGAATCGCTTGAAAGAAGTTTGAAGACAAGCAGGAAACACATATCAAAGCCAGCACGAAAGAGCAAACGGATTCACAAGACTGGAGCTTCCCATCACATATGAAATTTGGCAGTTCGGTTTTTTGATGTGAATATGTCTAAATGTGAATAGTTAGGGTCGTTCTATCTTTTATGCCTTGTTTAAAGAGCCCTTTCGGCATTGTATATATTCCCCGTTAATAAATAAAAATGACTCGACCCTCGCCATGGGCCAATGCTCCATTTGTTTCCCTCACTTATGTTCTTTCCATTTTGCGCAAACACAGGTAATTACAACGTAACTGCATTCGAAAGCTAGAATGGCCGAAGAAAACGTACCAAGCCGTGTCGAGATCATGGAAAGTGAAATGAAGCAGGTTTTCAATGTGCTCCAGCAACTCTCAAAGCAGATAGGTTCCATTCAGGGCAAACTAGCTCCTGCCCCAGCCTCAATCGAAGTACTGTTGCCACAATCATCCATTCGAGGTGATCAAGGAAGAGATACCGACGATAACATGCCTGAATTGGAGGATGATCCGCACCAAACCGTGATTGAGAAAGCTAAGTCAGGCGGCTTGTCTAAAATCGAGCATGACAAACGCCTCGAAAAGCTTGAGGAAAGATCAAGCAATTGCAAGGCCTCCAGGATCCTACTTTGACAGATCTCTATTTATTCCAAAGTCAAAATGCCAGAAAAATTCAAAATACCCGAGTTTGAAAAGTACGATGGCACGACTTGTCCGAGAGCTCATTTGCAAATGTACTTGGTTCGAATGACCCAAAGACGTTAATAATGCGCCATTGATGATTCAGTTGTTCCAGTCAAGTCTAGTAGGCCCTGCCCTGAGATGGTATATCACGAAAAATATAAACCTCCTCGAAGCATGGAGTGAAGTAGGTGAGGCATTTCTCAAGCAGTACAAGTTTATAATGGACATTACCCCTTCTCGTGAGGATCTAGAGCGCATGGAAAAGAAAAAGCATGAATCTTTCAAGGAATATGCCATTAGATGGAGGAATCTGGCCGCCCAGATCAGTCCTGAACCAACTGATTTCGAACTAAGAAAAATGTTCATCAAAACCCTCCCCTATGAATACCGCAATCGAATGATAACTACGATCGCCGAATCATTCAATCAACTCATCCCAGTAGGAGAACAAATTGAGATAGGGTTAAGGGATGGCTGGTTCGTTGAGCCTGCACCCATCAGCAGAAGGCTCAACGTGAGAAAAGACAAAGAGCCCCTGGTTGATGTTAATGCGACTTACACTGTAAACACCAGTCACCTCCCGACTGTTCAGACAAACATAGGACAACGACAGACCGCCAATCGTCAACCTCCTCAACGCTACAACAATAGGAGGCAGTTCACTCCGCTTCCCGGATCTCCATCGCAAGTTCTCGCAATCCTCCGAAACAAGAACCTCCTCTCAACCGAGCCGAAGCGACCCAATGCTGAAAGCTTCTCCAGCTATGACCCGTCCAAAAAATGCGATTATCACATGGGAGAAATAGGTCACTCAACTGACGAATGTTTCACCCTTAAGCATCGGATCCAGAACTTGCTGGATACTAAGGCATTCTCGTTCCAAACTACAAAACCGAATGTCCAAAGCAATCCGCTCCCCGATCACGCCAAAGAAGGTAAATGCAATATTCAGTTCGAGGCCGGTCAAATCGAAATGCCAAAGTACCTACTATTGACATCTATCGAGGTCCGATAGAAGCGGGTATTATTCAAGCAATGAGATACCACCCCTTGCAGTAATGGAGAAAAGGGTATTAAGAATGATAGAGGCCGGAGTAGTCATATACGCCAGCCACACCGGTATAGTTTCTACCATATCGCAAGTCCTCATCAACTGGGAGGAAGAATTTGCCGCGCTGAATGCGGAAAAGAAAAGAAAGATTCCACCTCACTTGAGAGCGTCTTTGAAAAAAAGGAAGCTATTGTTCAAGCATCAGCAGCAGAAACAGCTATAGTCATCGAGATTCCCCAACCTTGCAAATACGAATACAACAATGCCGTACCGTGGTCTTATGACCTTGAGGTTGGTTTGGTCACAAGATCTGGGCGAACCTACGCACAAGCAAACACTCGCCGCAAGCCCGTCACCGACGAAGAAGCCAAGGAATTTTTGGCCGTAGTTAAGGCCAGTGAATATAATGTGGTGGAACAGTTACGAAAATCACCAGCACAAATCTCTCTGCTAGAATTGCTTCAGACATTTGTCAAGCACCAGAAATCCCTCATGAAAGTCCTAAGTGAGGTACATGTCCCTGAAACAATTGAGCATGACAAACTCGAGGAATTTGTCAAGACTATCCTCCTAAAAGATCAAATGGCATTCTCTCGATGAAGAAATTCTGAAGAGGGTAGAGGACACACCAAGGGCCTCTACATATCGGGCCAAGTGCAACGCATCTCACGTCGCTTGAGTACTGATTGACAATGGATCTGCTCTTAACATATGTCCACTAGCGACACTCGGCCGCCTTAAAATAGAGAGATCATGGATCCAGGTACCCAGGACTTCCGTTCGAGCATTCGACGGAACGAAGAAGGAAACAGTGGGAGAAATTGAACTCGACGTTCAAATAGGCTCGACTATATTCAAAATTTTGTTCCAGGTGATGGACATCCCCACTGCATTCAATTTCCTCTTAGGACGCCCATGGATCCACATCGCAGGAGCAGTGCCGTCAAGCCTCCACCAAAGTGTGAAGTTTGTGGTTGGAGGAAAACGATCACAGTCCGAGGAGAAGAGGATCACCGCATCTACCACGAGACGGCCATCCCTTATGTCGAACCTAGTGAGAAAAGCGAAGCCAGCTATCAATCGTTCGAGCTCGTGTCCACTATACACGAAACTCGAGGGACTTTGCCCCTCATCCCGGAGGTATCAAGTGCTGCAATCATGGTTGGAAATGGTTTCATTCCGGGACGAGGGCTTGGTAGGAGAGGCCAGGGCGTCCGTCAGCCTATTAAAACCCTGAGGAGACCCTATACTATCGGTTTAGGATTTTCCCCGGATAGAAGAACAAAGAAAAAAGTCGGCCTTGTATATCCCCATCTCGAGGAAACTTTCCCAGGCCCAGCCAGGATGATGCAGGAGGAAGAAGAAGTGAATACTTCAAAGTGGTTCAACTCTGAAAGCACGAAATTGCCCATAATCCAAGAGAGCACAGTTCAGCCCGTGCTTACAAAGGAAGAAGGACCAAAAGGCGTGACCACCATGTTTGGAGACCTTTTCATAGGTGCCATTGATGAGGAACGATTAGAAGAAACAGGTGATAACTTCTCGTTTACCCAGCTTCAGCGTCAAGTCAATGAGCTACACGAGACGGTACACCACTTGACAGAGAGTTTCGCCCAAATTGCCCGTACATTCCTCTCTCGTCACAACGAGGAGTTGGCAGCCGAAGTAAGTGAAGAAGACCTTATTAACACAAGCTGGCAAGGGACTCGGCTACCCCAGTCCTCAAGAAGCACGCGGCCATATTCGCCTCTTCCTAAGTCAATGGCCATTATTTTTCCTGTTCTCCTATAGCAAGGGATGATCACCA
Source organism: Eucalyptus cloeziana (assembly GCA_014182715.1). Lineage (NCBI taxonomy): Eukaryota > Viridiplantae > Streptophyta > Magnoliopsida > Myrtales > Myrtaceae > Eucalyptus > Eucalyptus cloeziana. The sequence continues at coordinate 4,031,093 of CM024640.1, forward strand.
AGGAATTGAGTCGTCCTACCCCTGAGTACTTCCTTGGTTATGATCCGTCCAAGCAATGTGATTATCATTCGGGGGAATTAGGACACTCGCTAGATAACTGCACCATCCTGAGAGACAAGGTTCAGGATCTTTTGGACGCTGGGGTATTTACGTTTTGCTCCCCATGGCTATGTTTTGGTGAAGATCGCCTCCTCGTAGTACCCAAAGCACCGTGTCATGTTCCCCGAGCATGTTAAGGAAGCACGTAGAGGAGAGGTGATCATGGACACTCTGGGCCAACCAAGTGGTAAATTTGACTACTATGTCAACTATTCGATCCCCCAAAGTTTCTATGATCATCATCACCACATCGTCCCTGATGGGTGGGAAGGCATGGATGATTTGAAGTCCGCAAAGCCGCGAGCACAGGGAGACAAAACCGGCGATTGGTATGAAGACTTCTTCGTGGGCGCTATCAATGAAGGACCGTCAGGGGAAATGGGTGCAGACCCGCTCGAGTAGAATCCTTTTATTTTCCTCTGCATACTCCCCTACGCGGGAGCCTATACATATCTTTTTTAAAGTTTGGCTTGTTTTGTTTTCAACCTCAGTTCCATCTAGGGAACCTTTTTTGAAACCACTCTGTAAATCCATCTACTAATAAATAAAGTTGAAAACCTTTTGAGGGCATGAGGGGATACACCAAACCGGCCCGTTGATGATAGCCAGCCGCAAAATGAAAGAAGAAATCGAGGCCCGGGTTTCCTCATGCTTCCTCATCTTAAAGAACAACTCATCCCCATTTTCAAAAGAAAGAAGCATACATGCTGTTAAACTTATTTGTCCTCTTAACCTGTCTATTTTATGATACAGGAATAATCTAGCAGCAGGCGAGGGTATGGGAATGGTCCAAACCAACACCGTAAGTAACCATTTCGATAACTCGATGAAGATTTTGATGATTCCGACAAAGTTCAACGGAATTGGGAGCGACATGAAGAAGCCGGGCCCCTACTACCGAAGACACCGTCGTTGTCAATTTAGGCAAAGACAGAGATCCGAGGGAGATAAAGATTGGCGCGAACCTTCCTAAAGAAGAAGCTGCAAGCTTAATCGCCCTCCTAAAGAGATATCAAGATGTATTCGCATGGTCATATGCCGATATGCCGTGCCTCGATCCAATGATTGTGGAACATGGCTTGCCAACTAACCCCGATGTAGCCCCCAAGAAAGCGGCTAAGGAGAACTAAACCAGAGTTATCAAAAAAGATTGAAGAAGAAGTGATGAAGCTCCTGGAAGTAGGCTTCCTCGAAGTCTCGCAATACCCTAGTTGGGTAGCGAACATTGTACCAGTAAAGAAGAAAGACGGTCGAATCCGAGTTTGTGTTGATTACCGCGATTTGAACAAAGCAAGCCCAAAAGATGATTTCCCGTTACCTCATATAGACGTTCTTGTGGATAGTACAGCTGGATTTAAGCTTTTCTCTTTCATGGATGGATTCTCAGGATACAACCAAATAAAGATGAAGGAAGAAGACAAGGAAAAATGGCATTCATTACTCCATGGGGGACTTTTCATTATAAGGTTATGCCTTTCGGCCTGAAAATGCTTGGAGCAACTTACCAACGTGCCATGGTCACCCTTTTCCATGACATGATGCACAAAGAAATTGAAGTATATGTCGACGACATGATCGCCAAAACCAAACATGGAGAAGACCATGTGAAAACCCCGGAGAAATTATTCAACCGACTCCGCCGGTTCAAGCCGCGCTTGAACCCAAGAAATGTGTGTTCGGGGCAACTTCTGGTAAATTACTTGGATTCATTGTGAGCTGTGAAGGGATAGAAGTAGATCCATCGAAAACCAAGGCAATATTTGAGATGCCTCATCCTCGACCGTAAAGGAAGTCCGAAGCCTCTTGGGAAGATTAAATTATATTGCGCGGTTCATTTCTCAACTTTCGAAACTGCAAAGCCCTTCTTTAAACTTCTCAAGAAGGGTGCACAAGTTAAATGGGATGATGATTGCCAACCGGCATTCGAAAATCTGCGCACCGATGAAGCCCCGATCTCGGGTACCTCCGGTCCCGGGCACCCTTTGATCCTCTACCTTACCATCAACAGTGAATCCTTAGGCGCAATGCTTGCACAAGAAGGACCTCATGACGGGAGGGAGCGAGCCATCTACTATTTAAGTAAAAAGTTCACCACGTCAGAACAAAACTACTCCAAATCAGAAAAAAAAAACATGCGTTGCATTGGTATGGGTGTTGCACAGGCTCCGGCAATATACCTTGCACTACCAAACGTTCCTTGTAATCGAGAGTGACCCGATCAAGTATTTGCTCGGTCGTTCGGCCTTGGTAGGAAAATTGGCCAAATGGCAAATCCCGATCTCGAATTCCGACATCCAAGTTATGTCGCGAAAATCGTTAAAGGTCGAGTAATTGCGGATATGTTAGTAGATGGCCCTAAGGAGGTACACGAGGATAATACACTGCACGACCGGATTTCAACAATAGAAGAAGACGCTTGGACTATGTTTTTCGATGGAGCTGTAAATTTGTCGTTCTCGCACGGGGCGCTTTTGATATCCCCTAATGGGCAACATTATCCCGTGGCTGCAAAATTGATTTTTCCATGTACCAACAATATAGCCAAATATGAAGCATGCATCCTCGGCTTACAAGCAGCTATTGAAATGGAAGTGACAAAACTAAAAGTATTCGGTGACTCCGCCTTAATCATCCTCCAAACTGTGGGTGAATGGAAGACGAGAGATACCAAACTTGTGCCTTGTCACAACTACTTGGAAAAATTGGTGGGGGAATTTCAAGACATCTCATTTGAATACCTTCCTAGAATTCATAATCAGTTCGCTGATGCACTAGCAACGTTGTCATCTATGTTACAAGTAACGAAAGGGTTAGAAGTAGAACCTTTGAAGATCGAAGTTCTGACAAGACAGCCCACCGCATGGCTATAACCGAAGAACCCGACGGAAAACCCCGGTATTACGATATCATGAAATACGTCCGTAAAGTGAATTCCCTGAAGAAAGCACTCACTCTGATCGAAAATACCTAATGAAAATGGCCTCAAGGTTCTTCGTCAGCGGTGAAAATCTGTACAAAAGATCATATGATTCAGTCCTACTAAGGTGTGTTGATGCAACTGAAGCCACACGGATAATGCAGGAAATACATGAGGGAGTATGTGGCCCTCACATGAATGGACGCATGTTGTCCAAGAAAATAATGAGATTAGGGTTATTGGCTCCCTTTGAAGGCGATTGCGCACGACACGTGCGAAGCTGTCATCGTTGCCAAATTCACGGGAACAAGATAAATGTCCCTCCAACTGAACTGCATCAATTATCGGAACCGTGGCCATTTTCAATGTGGGGCATTGATGTAATTGGCCCAATCAATCCGAAGGCATTAAATGGGCATCGGTTTATTTTAGTTGCAATTGATTACTTCTCAAAATGGATCGAGGCCACATCCTATGCAAGCGTAACTGCGCGGAACGTTATGAAGTTCATCAGACGTGACATAATCGCCCGATATGGCGTGCCAGAAGCCATCATCACCGACAATGGGTCAAACCTGAACAACAAGTTGATTGATCAATTATTCTCTGAGTTCAAAATCCAACATCTGAACTCGTCCCCTTATCGTCCACAAATGAATGGAGCCGTGGAAGCCACCAACAAGAACATCAAGAGAATCCTAGCCAAGACAGCTGAAAACTATCGCGACTGGCATGAAAGGTTACCTTTCGCACTAACAGCATATCGAACTTCGATTCGAACTTCCACTGGGGCGACCCCTTTTTCCCTGGTTTATGGCATGGAAGCGGTTTTGCCCATAGAAGTAGAAATCCCATCCCTACGAATTTTATCCCAGGTAGGGTTGTCTGAGGAAGAGTGGACACAACAAAGGCTCGAGCAACTGAATATGATCGATGAAAACGACTAAAAGCCCTCTGTCATGGTCGGTGTTATCAACAGAAGGTAGCCCGATCGTTCAATCGAAAGTGCGACCTAGGAACTTCGAGGTAAATGAACTAGTCTTGAGGAAGACACCGCCGATCTTCCGGAGCCCGGTGGCAAGTTTGCCCCAAATTACAAGGGTCCTTATGTGATAAAAAAGATACTCCCCGGAGGAGCCTTGATCCTGACTGAAATGGATGGGCGGGAATTCTCCAAACCGGTTAATTCGGATGCTGTAAAAAAGTACTACCCTTGAAAGATGTTCATTGCCTGGCATTGCCGAGCATTTCTCTATCAAAATGAAATTGCCTCTGCGTCTTTTGTGAGTGATGTATTTGCACCATCATAAAAATGTGTTTGGTAGATTCAGCAAAGAAGAATGAATGGTAATCACTAGCATTTAAGGGAGTGTTGAGAATCATGCAGCAAACTTGATGGGATAATCGATACTACCTAAGCAAGCGCATAGGAGTGATCTACGTCAGATTCACCTAACTTGGTGTAAAAGACGTGTCGTTCAAGAACCAGTCCAGTTAAAAGAAGCCATCTATCCCAGACGATAACCTTGGAACTGGGAAACCTCACTTCTTGTCCCTGACGCATGTTCTCTCGGGAAATAATTAACAAAATCTAGAGGTTTTGATTGTCCATCTCTGATTCCTTAGAAGCTTGGAATACGTGACTTTATCCACATGCTGCTATAATCGACAACCAGCAATCAAGCATACGTAGCCACAAATAAAAAATGCCAATCAAAAAGAGCATGGAGCTGTAAAGAGACCGTCATCAACGTTCAAATATTCTTGGAGGCCAGCACATACAAATTATGGGGAAAACTAATTTGGTATCATTCCCCCCGCTCGCTCTCGAACTTGTTTTCTTTGCCATATTGACAGGAGGCGTTGGGATTCCAGAACCGAGCTTAATGGTTAAATAGTGGCAAATCCAGTGATCCAGATCAATTTACATAACCCGAGACAAGAGCAGAGATGCCCGTTCAGCGTCCCAACCCTTAGCTGATCATTCGTGTATTATCTCTCTGTGAAGACAATCCGTCGGCACCCCTTTGTGAATAGCTCTTTTGATATTCAAATTTCAGCACATTTGTAAATACAATTCCACCAAGTAAACACCTCTAAAATTGTCAATGGGGTCTCTTGAGTAGAAAATCATTCATTTGTTTTGAGAGTACAAACTCTCTCATACTTCAAAAAAATGCTGCATGCCTTTCTCCAAATGGATTTTTGCACGATGATTTTGTCTGTCTAAATCACTGATTCCATTAAGGATTACTAGAATAGACAGCTAAGTGAAGAATACAAGATTAGTTGAGCATGCTGGATGAGGCACGTCAGAATGATGATAGGCAAGCCATATCCTACACACAGTCCCCCATCTATACACTTGTGAGATGAGTGCAGAAAATTCCATGACTGCAGGGTAAAGAGTTCTCTCGCGAATGGTACGATAACCAAAATAGTGAGAGGCATTTCATTGCTCACCCCTATTGAGCCCCATACACTGGTGAAGCTTCTCTCATCAAGAATCACCCCACATTGGAGCATGTCAAAGACAAGGCAAATCAGCATCACAAGGTGAAAAGAGGGATAGAAATTCTCTTGCTCGCACTTGCATCAATCTTCGAGTGTCTTTATTTCATATGAACACTCGCATTAATTTAAGTGCCTTAGAATGACGAAGAGCAATTCCTTTTCTATGCATTTGTATACATTATACAACCCAAGTGAGTCTGTAATTTTACCCTCACATTGAGACAAAGCAGAAACTATTGCCATAGCCTAGAGCGTTGGCCAAAGATGAAGACTCAAAGTCTAAATAATGGTGCTTCGATTGAACTCGCCTAGATCAGTTCCTCAAGCAACAAAAATGAAAAAGCAGGGGCATAAAAAAGCAAAGTGTACTGGTAAAAGCAAGGTCAATGCCCATAAATGAGGAACTGGAAGAAAAGCAGGGCATAAAAAAGCGGTGTGCCGGTAAAAGCAAGGCCAATGCCCCCAGTCAAAAAATGCAGCCAAGAAAAAGTTGTGGTTGTAAAATCTCCATTTGATAATAAGAAGAAAGACTAGCGACGAATGCTAAGACAGTCACCAACTCTCACCCTTCTACATGTGAGTCGAGTCTACGTTATATTCCCATTGTAAAAAGTCTCTTCAGACTAGGGGCACTTCAATTAACGTAAGATTTCATATGTGCATAAATATCGCTCGAAGAAGTACGAGCAAGATTACTCTATCTCTTTTCGCAGGGTTCCTGACTTGTAAACCCGGAGAGAATCGTGCAGCATTTTCATCCATCGACTTCAACCTTGATAGTCCCCTTTTATGAGTTGCTAACCAAGTCTTCATCACAATTTCAACAAAGACCTCTCACATTGGTAAAGTCGTACTACTTGCAAGAATACTCGGACCCCTGCTGACATGATGACAGTGAGAAGTGCGATCCTTATAAATCTTGCATCAATGGTCAGGATACAACAGCCTTTCCATGAGAGTGAGTGGAAAGTCCTTTCAGACTGAAAGTCCCTCACCTGGCATGCTCAAGACATCTACGTTCTAAATGAGGGTTGTCTTTCAAAATCTTCCCCAGTGGAATTCGGATGATAAAAAACTGACAAAGTTGTCATGCATAAATCGCATTTGAACTTATGAGTTTACAGCATATACAATCATTGTGTACATGTCTACATGTTGTGTAAATAATGAACATACTCTTAGTAATCAGAGATATTGCCAAATAAGCATATCCCTATCTGTCTTAAAGTACCTACCACTGTCCTGGTACTCTCTTCTTGTCACTCAACCTACTCGAGTCATCCCCTGAGTTTGGGTGTTTGCAGCGGTCTAAGTATCCTCTTGCTTTTGAGTACCCAACATTTGCCGGGTACTCCCTCTTATCGACGCTCGACATGTGCGATTTGTCCCCAAAGTATTAATATTCGCAACTGTCTAGATATCCCCCTGCTTTTGAGTGCCTGCCATTACTTAGGTACTCCCTCTATTGACACTCGACCTGTTCGAGTTGTCCTTAAAGTTTGGATGCTTGTGACTGTCCAAGTATCCTCTTGTCTTTGAGTACCGATCATCGTTTGGATACTCCCTTTCCGTGACACTCGACTTGTCCGAGTTGTCCTCCAAATTGTATCTTTGAATACTAGCAGCTATTCAAGTACTCCACCACATTATGCGCCTACAATCACCCAGGTATGCTTTCTTACACTTGGACCAGTTGAGTGGTCCCTGATTATATCATTAAATATTTGTGTTCATCCAAATATTTCTCTACTTTGTACACCTGTGTGCCTGCCGCCATCTAGGCAAGCCTTGTGTTATATTCAAATTCCCCATACCAGAAGGTGAGAAACATTCACGAATATCCCAGGTACGTCCTTGATATTCCCTAATTGCCAGGAGGTGGGAGACCTTCACGAATATGCGGGGCATGCCCTCGATATTCCCAATTACCAGAAGGTGAGAGACCTTCACGAATATGCGAGGTACATCCTCGATATTCCCCATAACCAGGAGGCAAGAGACCTTCACGAATATGCAAGGCACGTCCTCGATATTCCCCAATTATCAATAGGTGAGAGACCTCCACGAATATGCGAGACCCATCCTCAATATCCCGTTTGCCAGGTATTTTTAGAAATTCGTACTTGTGATCATCCAAGTATCTCTTCGACGCCTGCGAACGTTCAGGCATCCTTCGAAATCCGTAATTGTTAACATCCAAGTACTCTTTTGACACTTGCAATCAATCGGGTATTTTCCAAAGCATCTAGTACTTGTGAGCATACAGTACCCCTTCGATATCTGCGAACATCCGGGTATCCTCCAGAGTTTGTACTTGTGATCATCCAAGTACCCCTCCAACGCTTGCAAAGGCCCAAATATCCTCCAGGTTTGTACTTGTGAATATCCAGGTACTCTTTCAATACTTGTGAATGTCCAGGTATCTTCAACAAACCGATGCCCTGAAAAAGATCAGTGCATCCCCCGAGAAAGGTCGGGTTCCAATTGGTTTCTTTGACGAAGATCAGGCACCTCACAAACCGATGCCCTGAGAAAGATCAGTGCATCCCCCGAGAAAGGTCGGGTTCCAATTGGTGTCTTTGGCGAAGATCAGGCACCTCACAAACCGATGCCCTGAGAAAGATCAGTGCATCCCCCGAGAAAGGTCGGGTTCCAATTGGTGTCTTTGACGAAGATCAGGCACCTCACAAACCGATGCCCTAAGAAAGATCAGTGCATCTCCCGAGAAAGGTCGGGTTCCAACTGGTGTCTTTGACGAAAATCAGGCACCTCACAAATCGATGCCCTGAGAAAGGTCGGCGCATCTCCCGAGAAAGGTCGGGTACCAACTGGTGTCTTTGACAAAGGTCAGACATCCCAACAAAATCGATGCCCTGAGAAAGGTCGGCGCATCTCCCAAGAAAGGTTGGGTACTAACTGGTGTCCTCGATACAAATCAGGCACCCACAAATGAGATGCCCTGAGAAAGGTCGATACATCTCCCGTCAAGGCGACCGAAGAAAGGTTCGAGTCCTAGACAAATCATTGATTGTTTTAACAGGCGACCGAAGAATGGTTCGAGTCCTGGAGAAGCAATTTCTCGTCACGGCGACCGAAGAACGATTCGGGTCCAAGACAAACCCCTAATTGCTCCAACAGGCGACCGAAGAATGGTTCGAGCCCTGGAGGAGTAATTTCCCGTCAAGGCGATCGAAGAAAGGTTCGGGTCCTAAATAAATCATTGACTGCTCTAACAGGCGACCGAAGAATAGTTCGGGTCCTAGAGAAGCAACCCTCTCATATCACCAGGTAAGATGACACCTTGATACTTGCCAAAACTTGGGGTTCACACCCTATCTCACTCACTTCCGGTAAGTAACTACAGGTATCTTCTTAGCTGTCTTAGTATATGTAATGCTTTTTCTGCATAGGACAATAGGTCCCAAATAAAATATAATCTACTGCACATGCATGGATAAAATTTAGGCATCAGTTTGTCTTTGAATGCAACCTCTGCGAACTCACCTTCAAAGAGGGGCAGTGTTGACGCCTAAATTTTATTTTAATTAATTAGGTTTTATTTTATTTTTAGTCTATTTTATTTCATCTTTTCGGATAAATAAATAAAAAAAATAAAAATAAAAAAAGCAAAAGGAGCAGCACGGCCCCCCTCTCCGCATGGGCCCTCGCGCCCGTCTTCCTTCGGCCCGGCCCACTTTGGGTCGTCTTCCTCCTTCGATCGCCTCGCAGGCACGCGCGGAGGGCGCACCTCCAGGAGAGCGGGCGAGCAAAGCAGAGACGCACGTGGAGCAGGGAGTAGCAGGCGGCGACGGGACGTGAAGCGGGGGTGGCTGGCGTCGGATGGGACGCCGGTTCGGCCGGCGGAAGGGCGTGGCAGCCCTCGGTCGAGCTCCGTCGACCGGCCGCCCCTCGCCTATAAATACCGAGGCCCCCGCCTCCGTCGAAGCACACACGAGCAGCCGCGCCGAAGCTCCGAGCCCCCCGAGAGACTTCGGGGAACTTAGAGCAGAGCAAGGGCAAGGCGAGTCGGGTCGCGAGCTCGCCGATCTCCCTCCGAGAGACTTCGGGGGAGACCGGTGGCAAGTGAAACCCGGATCCGCGGGCTCGCAGAGAGAGAGAGAGAAAGAGGGAGGGAGAGATCGCGTTGCCGCCGCCGCACCGCCGTCGCCGCTGCTCATAGCCACCACCCCGCCAGGTAGCCGCCGCCGTCGCCACCCCCTCCTTCGTTGTTCTTTGTCGCCGCCGCCATCGCCGGGTCGATCCGCCCCCTTTCCTCCTCGGCGCGCGAATCGGGAACCCTAGGGTTCCCGATTCTTTCCGGGTCGCGACTCGGGTTGTTGGGTCGGACCGGGTCGGGGGAACCGGGTAGGGTTTCCCGGTTCCCCAAAACGACGCAGTTTTTAAAAAAAAAAAAAAAAAAAAAAGGGGACCCGGGTCGTTGGGTCGGACCCGGGTCGGGGAACCGGGTAGGGTTTGACCGGTTCCCCCTCCCCCAAACGGCGCCGTTTCTTTTAAAAAAAAAAAAAAAAAAGGGGACCCGGGTCGTTGGGTCGGACCCGGTCTGGGAACGGGTAGGGTTTGACTGGTTCCCCCTTCCCCAACGGCGCCGTTTCTTTTAAAAAAAAAAAAAAAGAAAAATGTTGAAAAGTCCGAGCCGAGCCCGCGAATGCGATCGGCTTAAAAAAAAAAAAATCCAAAAAAATATTTTATTTTCGAAAAATATTTAAAAATATTTTAATTTCCAAAAAAAACAGAAAATATAAAAAATATTTTATTTTCGAAAAAATCAAAAAATATTTTATTTTCCAAAAAAAATATCAAAAATCAAAAAATCCCTTTTATGTCCAAAAAATTGGAAAAAGGTCCAAAAAATGTCTTTTTCCAAATAATGCATGGAAAATCCCTAAAACATCCAAAAAACCTCAGGGTTTAAACAAGGTTAGGTACCGAAAGGGCATTAGTGATTAACTAGTGTAATCAAGTCCTCAATCCTAATTTCTCTGGTTGCGCAGGAGCGAATATTTCTCCCAATATTTCGCATGGGTTTCTAATCAACCCACCCCAAATCGATTAGTGGCGACTCCGTTTTAAAAATTAACTTACAAGTTAAAAACTTAGACTATTAAAGTCGTGAATTGGTGGACTTGGGAGAGTCCGGGCATAACTTAATCCAGCCGAGCCATTAGCCTCCTTAGGCGCCCGCCCCGATCGGCGCCGGAAAAAGAGAGGTCGCGACAATGCTAACCTCTTATTCAACGCACATATTTATTGCGTCATAAGGAAGATTAGACACGTCTCAGCATACACTTTTGAAGTCATTAAAAAATTAAGATATCATTAAAACGACCTAAAAAGAAATTGTTAATACTGGACAGTTTTATCAAAACCTAATCCCTATCACAAGGTAGACAATTAAAAGCAAACATGGTCGCATCAAGGGATCAAAGGAAAAAAAAGAGAGAAGGAGAAACTCCAATCATAAATTCACCCATGTGGGAGGGAAAGTAAAGATGAAGAAGAAAGAATAAGAACATGAGGACAAAAAAATGACGTAAGTATGCATGGCAATCAGCCTCTATTTGTGGGTCCAAGAATGAGCCTTGATATAGCAATTTTTTAAATCGAAACGATACAAATAAGTAGTCTCTAAATTTTAGTTTAAAATTTTAGTTGAATGTATGATGTGGTCTCTAAAATTTGAATTTATTTAACATGGTCGTTGAACTTTAATCTAATGTACAATTTATTCTTGAACTTTATATTTTCAATGTGATCCTTAGTCTGTCGATTATATATTTAATTAAGTCCACAAATTATATGAAAATATTTAATATTGTGATCCTCACTTTTTCGAGAAGTTAGCATCTTGTTGGAGTGTATAGTTTTGTTGTTAAGATGTGCAATAAGTATTAACAATGTTAAACTTCTCAAAACAGGAGTGATGCATTTCAATTTTCTTTTATAATAGTTGAATATATAAAAAAAAAAATAATAAATGATATCCTTCTTGGTTAGTAAAGAATTATTGTCAAGTCAGGGTCTGCAGGTGCTGAATGCTGCCTATCGCCCCCTCAATCCTATATTAACTTTGATGCTGTACATAAGGCTTCCTGATCTGCCCTGATATATTGTTTGGAGGGACCTTAACCCTCTATATGACATCGTCAAGCACAAAGGATAAGACCTTTCAGGTTTGGTTATTTATCCCTCAAATTGACAAAATTGTTATCTCAGTCATTTGAAGTTTTGCTTATTCTTGTAGCAAAAGGATAAGACCTTGATCTGTAAATATGGTGCAAGAGTTTGAAAATGCAGCTACATGTATTTAAATGCGCCTATCTTTCCTGTAAGCAACTTTCTATTGCCTGTTGATTTGAGTAGCAACCTGAGGCCTCATTTAATTCAGTGGTCATTGAGTATATGTGAAGTTTTCGTGTTGGTTACATGTGTGTTCCCATGAGAATGTTCCCACGGCATCAAGGTTTAGCCAGGAACTACGACCGTCAGTTTTGGCTTAGCCGGATCAGGCGGATTTCTCGTACTTCAGAATAGTCTTTTACGTAATTCCCAGAAGTAGATGAATTTTTGGCTATGGTACCATCACGGGCTAATCTCTAGCGTACCATTCCACCTTCTTCTTCAGTTAGAGCTAGCATTATAATTGTAGAAGCAGGCATTGTTCATCGTACTATCTAGATTAATGTCTCTTTTTGTGCAAGCCATAAATTCAATTATATGAATGAGATCTCCGAGTGAAAAAAATGATTGATGAGCGGTTTGGAAACATGAACACCGCATCCATGAACTGAGATCTCGAGAGCTTCTGCGCTCTTATTTTCTTTGGTTCTCGCCACATTTGATTGGGTTATGTTTCGAGCCATCACTGATTGGAGGAACAAATCTGAAAATCATAATTATTTATTTTTAATTAAGTTGGTATATAAGTTATATCCATAATTTGTAACTTGCGAGTAAGTGATGCGATAAGATATATTCTTATTCCATAATCTATATATAAACTGAGCACTGAGTAAGCTATATTTAAAATTATATATATTCTTCTTAGTTTTTCATTATCGGTTTTATCATGATCTTTCATTTGAGTGAATTTAATTTATAAAAGCAACCCCACTAATTGAAACGATGTTATGGTGAAGTCATAGAAAATAATTTGTTAAGAAGGTGGTATACTACTATTAGTTGTTCAACTTGAGGAGGATACAAATCGTGCATGGTTATCCAACAATTGTTTTTGTAATATCCGGAGAGAGAGTGGGGGATGAAAAAATTCATCACCATGGTTAAAATGGTGTGAAAACTAGGCAAACTTAAAAGCCGATATGGTAATATTGGTAAATAATTTCGGGAGAGATAATATCATGAAAATTTATATCACAAAGATGCACATATATTTAGGGACAAGAAGTCCATAAGATAACACGAACAACTAAGGATTTAATTTACCAAAAGAATAGAAAAGGAAAGAAAAATCAGTTAAACCTCGGCCGTCGCTTTGCTTGGGCCAAGTCACTGAAATAAAAATCGAACTCCCATTAGTCGCACAGGGGGTCTTTCCCTGAACTTGGGCTAGGTACCTCAAAACGTGGTCGCTTCGATCGCGGTCAACTGCGCTCTCGGGTCGGATTCAAAAGTCCAAGACTAGAAAGGGAAATACCTTGCACTAACGTAATGCACGAGTTTCCAACCAGAGCTAACCTCCGCATGTCTCCTAATCCTAACAGGGCTCGGATAGGGTGACGTATTTCAAAAAATTAATTTCGCTCGGTACTCAGCATTAACAACCCAGTATCTCCTATTTAAAACTATTTATATCTTCTTAGTTTTTCATTATCGATTTTATCCTGATCTTTCATGAATTTAATTTATAAAGCAACCCCACTTATTGAAACAATGTTATGTTGAATTCATAGAAAATAATTTATTAAGAAGGTGGTATACTACTATTAGTTGTTCAACTTGAGGATGATACAAATTGTGCATGGTTATCCGACAATTGTTTTTGTAATTTCTGGAGAGAGAGTGGGGGATAAAAAAAATCCATCACCATGGTTAAGATGGGGTGAAAACTAGGCAAACTTAAAATCCCCATTCTTCCTCTGCACGTACACAAAATAGCCTCTTGAAGAGCCAAGGAGGAGTGGAAGAGCTGTCATCGGCCCGTAAAAGTTGCCGCGCCATAGGGACGAGGATCATCTATTCATCGATCCGTAACGCGTTCTTGGTTTGATTGAAGAGAAAGGGGAAAGCAACCCTGTTGAAGGTAATTTGGCTTACCCATCATCAATGGTTTATTGTTCCTGTAAAGTCAGCCTCCAGAAGAAGTTGATTGATCTTGTTATCTGAAATCATTTCGGCGTTTTGTATAATGGACGTGCTGTGTTTTGCAATCTCGATAAATTGTTTTGTATTTCGTTGATTTCCGATAAATTTAGCGCTCTTCCCGGACATCGCACGATTGTTATTGAATATACGACCAAGGTGTCGTTAGTATTTTTTTTTTTTTTTGGCCTATTCTTGCTACGCTTCAAGTTTTTGCCGTGTATAGTTTTGCTATCACATAAATCCAACATTTACAGGAACAGGAGTCGCAATCCGCCATGTTTGTATTTTGATTTTCGAAGCATCGTTTCGCTTTCGAGTTTGACTTTGAAAAGCTAGAAAATTATATAACGACGGGAAAAAAATTAAGTAAAAAGTAAATGGAGCCAAGTTCAAGTTCAACCCCGGGCTGTCTCCTTCAACGATAATGCTTCCAGTCGCATGGGCTTGTACACGCCTTCTAAGTCAAGAACCTTCAGCAATCCAGAGCCTCCTTTGTTAATAACATTCTTGAGTTCTTGTTCTTTCTTGGATTGCAGGAAGTATTGCTGCAGGAAGTTTTGTTAGAACGACGAGATGGCGGAGATCCCCAAAGGCCGTGTTGATACATCGGATTCTGTTCATGGCACTTTTTACTGGCCTCAACCGATAATTCAAAAAATCATGTCACGTTTGCCTTTAAAGATTGCAACGCAAATCAGCATCCTCTCCAAGGATTGGAACCACGCCTTTAACAGTCTCCCGGCTCTAGAATTTGATGAAGAAACTTTTGGGAGCCAATACGTTGGCGGGCATGATGCCAACATCGACACTTTCTTGGAGTATGTCGATGGTTATATCACACGGCGCTGTAAGAATGACCTCAGCATTGACTCGATGAGTTTGCTAGTCTTTTCGAGAGGCAACAAGTTGAACTCTGTGGTGCCCAAGTGGATAGACATTGCCTCGAAGCTCAATCTCCGAGACCTTACGCTCGGCCGCATCGTGGACTATCCCGATAGAAGATTGTACAATCAAAAATGCCCCGACTTGGTCTCTAACACCATCTCTATCCTCCACATGAGTCATCTCTCAATGCAGGGCATCAAGATGAAGCTATCTCGCTTAGAAGAATTGGTCCTACACAAAGCCCACGAGAGTGATGACATCTTGAACGAGCTAATGCTAAGTTGCCCCACACTCCGACTTGTGGAGCTGATTGGCTGCTCCCGCTCCAGGGACTTCCTTATTTGCGGATCAAAGCTTGAGACATTTGAGGCGTCAGCCATGCTTCACAATGACAGCTTTTCAATTTCGATTTCAGCCCCGAACCTCGTATCCTTCAGCTACACATCGATATTCACCATGGCCCTCCCGGATGGGCAGTTGTCAAATCTCCAAGTACATGGTGCTCGAAACCTGAGGGAGCTTGTGCTGGATTTGTGTGTGCTCGCAATCAAGACAATCAGAGAAGTCATCTCACGGCTTTGTCTCCTAGAGACCTTGAGGCTCAAGGGGAGCCGGTACACCAAGCGCATCAGGATAACTCACAAGAATCTCAAGCACCTTGCCTTGACTGAATTAGACTCCCTGATAAGAGTAAAGACCCAAACCCCTAATCTGGTGTCGTTCCAATACAATGGCCCCAACATCATAGTCATAGGTCCACGAGATTCAACAAGATTGGCCAATGCAAGACTGGAGGTGGATTTCAGAGTCCACAACAAGAGGAGGAGCTATCTCAAGGCGGCCAAGTTCTTGAGATATTTTGGCCGTTGTGACTCACTAATACTAGTTTGTAACGAAGTCGAGGTAAGTAAAAATTTTCCAAATCGGTAGTTTGTATTGAGTATTTGCATGCTAATGTGAACTGAGCATTGAAATCTTGTTATTCTTCTTTTTTATATACATAGGCATTGGTTCTTCCAAAAGAAATCAGAAGTGAAGTGCTTCCTCCATTGTGGAATGTCAAACATCTGAGACTTCAGATCCTGTGCAACACTTCTGGGGATATTGATACTAGTTCTCAACTGGCGGAAAGCTTAAGGTGGATGTGTCCTAATTTAGAGATGCTGGTTGTTGGCTCCAAGCCCTCCCACAAGAAGATGCTGCCGGCCATCGGTTCTGGACCCTGCAGAGACAAGTACTCAAGAGCGATTAGGAAAAAGGGTGGCTTGGAACATTAGAAATGTAAATATATGAAGAGAAAATAGAGAAGAAAACAATCGAGATTTTTTTACGTGCAAAGCCTTGATTAGGTCTCAATTAAATAGTTAGATCTTATTATAAGATTTAGCTTAGCGTCTCTTAATTGATATTTATGTAGTTTGGAGATGTTAGTGAGTACTTGATTATCGTTTAGTTTTGGTAGATTGCTATTTTAGACAAGAACTGGATTCAATTTGATTGTAGCTCATGGGGTTGCTACCTTGGGGCTTGATTATATTTTCTGTCTAATTTTCTTTTTCATCTTTCATTTCATTTTTTTCATTTTCATTATTCTTTTTCTCTTTCTTTCATGCATCTTTTATTACTATTACTTTATTTATTATTTATTATTTTATCTTTTTATGATTCATATATATATTTTTTTATCTTTTTATAAAATTTTATACTTTTGCAATTTGTGCAAATACCTAAAAGGTCGACAAAATTCGATTGTCAATAATGACCAATTGCGTGTTATGTTTCAGTTGGTATATCTTACATTACCTGAATGTGTAAGAAAATATTACGACAAAACAGCATGAGCAATACGATACGAGTAAAATCTCTAATCGTCATGGGTATCATTCTGTTGTCATCTAATTGCTCGGATCTAACCATCTTTACTTACTCCGACCATCTTATCTTTTCAATTTTAGAAGACTCAATACTGTACTCTCTTCATTCTTGTCTTTTAATTGTAGTTTCTCATTCGTTGCCGCTCCTGCGAGATTTGATGCATTCAAAGAAATCGCTAGAGCGCGGCGACCCACACCATACTGACCATGTGTGGCTTGGAGCGGCCCAAGTCTGTCATCTCCAGCTCCGTGTGTCGTCGCATCGATGACGTTTGGAGGCTCCATGAATCTTATCTCATGCCTAATTCCTGAAGGGAGAATTTGTTGGCTCCTTACTTTCTGCAGAAAAGGGTTATGGAGTCGCCAAGTTGCTGCCACAGTTGGTGGAAGGGCGCGTGTCGGGACATAGAGGGTGCTGCAATCTGAGATTTTGGACAGGGCAGATTAGTCCGATGAGTGAGGCACGTTAAAGGAATTATAAAGTTGTTTTAAGCAAAAGATTAAACGGCCGATGTGGCGCGTGTGACCAATTAAGATTTGCTCGTGACATGAATCTGGATCGATTTCGTTGCTAAATTTTGAGAGTTTCTTCTGCTTTAAAATCGACTCGTTTCTTTGTATGGTGTTATTATCACGGGGGCTAATGCGATCAATAAAACGACCCAAGGCCTAATCTGGCCCGCACATGGCCCCCATGAAGGTATTCCCTTTTTTGCTTCTTTCCTTGTAGGTCTCCTCTTACCCTTCCACGTGAAACTGTCGCACAGTCGTGACGTGCTGCCTAGTTTCAAGCAATCACAGGCGTGTCTAACTCCAAGGAATTAATCGCCTAACTCAAAATGTCACTTGAAAATTACAATATAAAAGAATGAAATTTATAGTGCTTAATTGAATGAACCGAGTGATAAAAATTCTGAGGAAGAGAGATGCTAAAATACCTCTAAATGATACGTAGCATGACGTCAAAATGCCTTGAATTCGTGCCGGCCTAACAAAGTACGCTTTCTAAAGAATGCTTGAATTTAAGATTTTAAGTGATAAGAAAAAGAATTTTGGATATCGACATAGATTAAAATTTTTCGCAGCATTAATCAACAGGACAACGTTAAATTTTTAAATTTAGGCAACGACGCAACTCACGTCCATCTCTATTCCTCGTGCGACGGCCTTCTTGCGGTGCATGGGGTGGACCCGTCGCGTCGCTGCATCGTCAAGCGAGGCAAGCAAAGTCACATGGCACCCCGAATTCCTTGTTTTGCCCTTTCCCCTACGGAGAAAACCTCGATCTGTTTTCAAGGTTGATTTTTCGAATGCTCATGTCGTTTTTACAAGCATCGTGCGTCCGGATAAATAGTCTTTTTTGCTTCGATCGTGTCTTCTTGTTAACCGTTTTGTCTCTTGTTAACCGTTTTGGCCACCCCACTATTTTACCAAGTCAATTATTGATACTCAGGATCCGTATCTGTTAAGATATCAAACCATATTTCCAACACAGTAGCATCTCTCTTTACGCACTGCACGCGAGAAAGCGTGGAGGCCGTCCGTTCGCGTCTATGCTCTGGCGCACCGGCAGTTCGTCCAATTCGCTCTGGACGAGACCGCGCTCCACACTCGCATGGCTCCTTCTCTTCTGCTGGTTATGCGATTGTTTCGCGACTGGGCTTCGTGCTCAATTGGAGTTCGAATTGGCATCGTGGCTGTTTGCTGGTGAACTCAAGTTCGATCCTCTCGTCGCGCGTTGCATTCCGGACCTTCTTGTGTCGGCACTCCAGACGTAGTTGTTGCATTCCACTGTTTCGTTTTCTATTCGCCGATGCTGCTCAGTATGTGCGTGCGTGCGTGCGTGAGAGAGAGAGAGAGAGAGAGAGAGAGAGAGAGAGAGAGAGAGAGACGCTTGACTGTGAATGTCTGTCGCCGGGTGTTTGGTTTTCTCTCTGGGCGTCTGCTCTATTTGCCGTTTGTATGGTTAATCAAGGCTTGTCCTTCTTCGTGTCCTTAGGAAAGGTTCGGCTCCGTGATGCCACTGGATGATAAAACAGAGATCGACTTGTCGTCGTCGTGTGAAGTGCCGAAAGTAAGGTTGCTTCAGAGTTTGAGCGTTCAAGGGAGCAAGGGACCGCAGTTTTGATGGTCGGAGGAAATATCCTCGAGAGAGAGGACGGTTGTGCTGAATCGGTACTATGTCTTCACTTCTTTTGTTATAAGAACTTTAGGAATTTTGGTGCCATATGAGTGTACGAATTTGATAGTTTTTGAATTAAGTGTAGAATTAATTGATCCGACTTTTCACCGATGGAAACTTTCATGTTTTTGGAAGATAGTATTTTCCATGTAAAGCTTTTTCTCTAATTAGATTTACCACTTGTGCTGATGGAGGAATTGGTTGTTCAAGTAAGTTTACTTGAACACATTATTTTGCTATGATGTTTAGCGGCCTCATTTTGTTCTTCTGAAGATACTCTATGCAGGTTTTGTATTTTGCTATGTTTCCAGAACCAGAGTATGATCTGCCTATATTCTGTGCCAACATTTTCACTGCTGCCGAGACAATTATAGTTGTTCTGTAAGAATAATTCTTTGTTCTTGTTTTTTAACTTATTCCTTGTTGTAAGAAACAACGCGAGTTGATGAAAATGACAGCAGTTGCTTGCTCTATGGTCAACTATATGTGCTCAGCAGCTTTGCATGCGCTCTATGGTCAACTGTATGTCTCGAGCAAAATGTGCATGTGCATGTGCATGTGATATCCATGTGTAGCAAGCCAATTAGTGGCCATGCGTGTTTTTCTGCTGAAATTACCTGCTAACACCTTTCTGATAAAAGAAAGTGTTGAACAGTTGAAATGGGTTGGGGTGTAACTGTTCTGCCTGAGTGTCACGAGTTGACTTTTGCAGAAGCTTTGAGTAGTCACACATTTGACGTCTAACTATCTAGTACCTACTGGCATGGCGTAGTATGTTGGACAGTGTTTGTCAAGCTAGATGTGCAATAGTGAACTTCCGGCTTGAGATATGGCTAGAGATATGTAATGCTCCTTGATGAGCTTAGCATCTTGTTGGAGTGTATACTTTTGTTGTTAAGATGTGCAATAAGTATTCAACAATGTTAAATTTCTCAAAACAGGAGTGATGCATTTCCTTTTTTTTTATTTTATAATAGTTGAATATAGAAAGAAAATAATAAATGATATCCTTCTTGGTTGGTGTAAAGAATTATGGTCAAGTCAGGGTCAGCAGGTGCTGAATGCTACCCATCACCCTCAAATCCTATATTAACTTTGATTGTTGTACATAAGGCTTCCTGATCTGCCCTGATATATTGTTTGCAGGGACCTTGACCCTCTATATGACGTCGTCAAGCACAAAGAATACAAAGATAAGTGTTACGAAGGCCTGATGTCTCAAGTATGCTGAGGTCAGTTGTTTGTTGTGTTTTATAGTAACATTCAAAGAGTTTTTAGTTTTTTTCCTTTCCTTTTTGGACGTTTCAGCTGAACACCACTTTATGCAGCTTTTACCATGGGGTGGAAATTTAACGGGCGAATCGTTGAGGTTCTTCTCACCAATAGTCATATGGACCAGGTTTAAGTCTAGTCAACGCATGCATGACGTTTGATACCCTACATTCGTGGATTATCTCAAGGTACGTCGCTCAATAAATTGTCTCTTCAAGGGATTGCATTGTTTCTTTTAGGCTAGAATATTTCTCTATTTAATTTCCTCTGACCTTTGATTTCTTCTCAGGCTTGGCTTGTTTGATGGACCTAGGAATAAGGGAGACTGATGCATCTCAAATTATAGCCAACCGTGAGCAGCATTGGTATCTGACTTTGAGAGCAGAAAAAGGTTAATCACCTGGTCACTCATCTCCTCCCCTATCTTCATCTACAGCCTACTTGCGAAGTTTATCTATTACATGCACATGCAGATACCAGTGCTACCACCGATGGTATAAAGTATTAAGCGAAGTGCTATAGGTGCATCTAAAATTATGCCGTTGCTCTTATGTTTCTTTGATTCCTTTTCAATCTATAACTTATTTGATTTTTGAGTCGAAGATCCGGGTTATGAAGTTTTGAAAAGGTCATTAGGGGAGACACATGCAAAGATAGAAATGTCATTTACAGCTATTCGTAGATCTACATCCCCATTGCATATTAGAATTTGCAGTTACTTATCTCTTGTCATGAAACATAGAATGAAGTCCAAAGCTTCCTATTCAACGGAGTTGATTCACTAGGCAACAAAACATTTTTGGATTACTTTCCAGAATATCCATGTCAAGAAGGCAGAGTCAATTAGAAGAGAAGCATACTCAGGAAAGGAGAATTTATAGGAAATTGTAATGACTAACTTGCCCTGTTCATTGCACTTCTGTTGCCACCTTTTCCAGGTCTGTTTCATTGTGCTACTGCACTTAACTAGTGCATCATAAGTGAGTTTTTCTCTCTTCAGGCTAGCAACTTCCTTTCAGGTTTGGTTATTTATCCCTCACATTGACAAAATTGTTATTTTAGTCATTTGAAATTTTGCTTATTCTTCTAGCAATAGGATAAGATCTTGATATGTAAATATGGTGCAAGAGTTTGAAAATGCAGCTACACGTATTTAGATGCGCCTATCTTTCCTGTAAGCAACTTTCTATTGCCTATTGATTTGAGTAGCAACTCGAGGCCTCATTTAATTCAGTGGTTGTTGAGTATATGTGAAGTTTTCTTATGTTGTCATGGTTGAAATCGAAATCTGAACATTTCATTTTCTTTCCTCTCTCAGGCTTCTGGTCTTCTGCTATTCCCGCTACGCTAGATGGTTCCTTGGTGATTGCCCGTGACAAACGGTGTGGAGGTGAGCCTATTTTGAGGACGTTCATCCATCAAGGTGTGTCATTCAACTATATCCTTGATTTGTCGCTATGAATGCAAACAACTAGTAATAAAAACAACTAACACAAATGCAAAAAATTTAAGCCTAAATTAGCAACAACAAAAAAAAATGATTGAATTAACCCAATTGTAGTACAGATAATACTTTTTTGATAATTTTCCCATTCTCATACTTACCCCTTATTTTCTTCCTTGTTCTCTGTTAACTTACCCAGAAGTAGTAACACTCTGCATGAATATCTAAATCTTATGCATCATTTATAACAAAAAACAAAAATAATATGAAGAACCTGTACCATTTGCACTCTATATACTTTTCCTGTGCAAGGAACGACTCCATCATGCCATACGTGATTGATATCATTTCAAACAATATAGAGTGCATTCAAATTTCTTCTATCATTGAATTCCTTTCATTGATTCTTTGCTTGACATCGTTAAATGTACATGCTGTGTTTTATGTGAAATGCAACAGGGAGGGTTAAGGATATGCCTGAATTTAGATATAGACGAGTTTTGCTAATTGCTTAAGCTTTGAACAAAACAATCTTAGAGGATTTGTTCAATGATTGGAGTGGTTCAGTAAAAGTGAATGACGATGGTGCACAGTAGAGATTGATGGAAGAGAAGCCGGGATGGCATCTATTGGTGGTTGATGTTGATAGGCGAATGCAACGCTTGATAATGGAGATCCCGTGATAGACAATAGGTGATTGATGGTGAATTAACGTGCTGATATTTTGGTGAAGGGAAGTTTGATTGTTGGTGTTCTGATCTGGCTATGGTTTTATTCTCAGTCTATTAAGAGGGAGACGGTGAGTATAGATAATAGAT
Organism: Eucalyptus cloeziana; assembly: GCA_014182715.1. Classification (NCBI taxonomy): domain Eukaryota; kingdom Viridiplantae; phylum Streptophyta; class Magnoliopsida; order Myrtales; family Myrtaceae; genus Eucalyptus; species Eucalyptus cloeziana. The sequence continues at coordinate 4,053,441 of CM024640.1, forward strand.
ATAAGAAGGAGAATCAAAAAATAGGAATAGTGGATTCCAAATGTTTAGGATTGTTTCAATAGTGGAGTTCGGTTCAATTTTCGAACTTGAACAGCTTTCGGAGAGTTCCATTTTGCTGATAATTTGAAAGCTTTAGTTTGTGGGCTTGATAAGAAACAAACCTCTAGGAATGGTGAGCTTGGTTCTCGGTTTAGGAATAAAATGAATGGTTCCAAAAAAAAAAAAAGATGAAATAAGAAATAATGAAGAAAATGGGCTTTCAAGGTTTAAAACTAAAAGGGGCTTTGTATGAAAGCCTAATCATATTTTTTGGCCCAGATTTGTGATAACATGTTGGACCATATTCGGATTGGGCTCAACAGCCCAGCCCAATGTCCCAAATTTTAGTAATAAAAAAATTTAAAAAAAAATCGGAAAATTAAAACATAGAAAATGTTTAGAAAATAGGCCTCGATTGGATAATTAGATCTCAGCATTATATTTAACTTACTATCTCTTGATTGACATTTATATAGTTTGGAGATGTTAGTGAGCACTTGATTATAGTTTAGTTTTGGTAGATTACTTACTTAGACAATAATTGGATTCAATTTGATTATAGCTCATGGGGTTGCTATCTCAGAGTTCGATAATAGAGCCATGTCATACTCTTTATCCAACTCGTATCATATTACATTACCGTACTATACTTTTCTACTCATTCTTCATTACTTTCTTGGATCAACTAATTGTGATTCTTTTATATTGTTTTCCTAAGTTCTGATTTGCTTGCTTTTGTTTAATAGTTAGGTTGCGTTTTGGGGTCTTAATCTGAAAAAAAAATCCTTGGGTTTTTCTTGTCAACAACTTCTTCATCATTTTGAATCCCGAAACCATCATTAGGCATTGAGATGTGGACATCAAGCATGAGGCATTTGTGAGGTACTAACCATCCTATAAGGCTATCAAAGGCTATCAATAATTTATAATTTTTCATATTTCCTCCTTTTCTTTTCATCTAGGCTTGGCCCTACTTCCTATATTTTCCTTCTTCCCCTGGCCTAGTCTCCTTCCTTTCCCCTTTCTTCCTCTCTCCCCTCACGCTTGCTAAAAGGAAGGACGCAAAGGACAGGTAGAGCAATAGAGACCATCGAGTAGGATGTCCGGCCAGGGGCAGGTTGGCACGACGAGCTTGCAATGGCAGGGCCATGCATGCTTGCTGGCGAGCTTAAAAGTAGTGATTTTTGGGAGGTTGAGGGATTGGGGAGAGAAATCGAGAGAGTGAGAGGGAACGAACACTAGGAAGCGAGGTCGTGATTGAAAAGGCTTCCTTTAGTAGCCAACGTGCCTGGACTTCAATCGCCAACGCTCGCCAAATATACATGCATTGGAGAATTTTGTTTAATATTTGTCCCACTGAAGTAAATTGCATCGAAGAATTCCCCAACTACTTCTTCCTCGTATAATGTTGGTCTTTAAATATACGTGCACCATCACACCATCCAAAGACAAAAACCCTCCTATATGAGAAAAATCATCTTCCTCCCGATTTGATCAAGAAGACAATCTCTGTGATTTCGATGGCAGGGATCAAGTTCATGCTCGCCCTTTCCCTCTCAATCCTCCTGTTGTTGTCTTCATCTCTTGAGAGCTCAGCTAGCACTCTTTGAAGTATTGAACCTACAGATGAGACCTTTAACCAGGAAATAGAAAAGCTTGACATTCATGTGAAGAAGGGTGACGGTGGGGGTGGCGATGGCAATGGTGATGGTAGTGGTGGCAGTGCTAGTTATGCAAGTGGCAGTATCATCTATCTAGTACATGTGGGTGCCGGTGGGCATAAGCCTAGCAATGGGATTCAAAGGTCCTCAACCATCAAACCTCACCCATCGTCGCTTGCCTTCATTGTTCCACGCTCTCTAATGCTCGGTCTACCGTTTGCTTCAATCAAACTAGGGTTGAAGCAAACGGTAGACCGAGCATTAGAGAGCGTGGAACAATGAAGGCAAGCGACGATGGGTGAGGTTTGATGGTTGAGGACCTTTGAGTCCCATTGCTAGGTTATGCCCACTGGCACCCACATGTACTAGATAGATGATACCGCCACTTGTGTAACAAGTGCCACCACCATGGCCATCGCCACCCCCACCACCAAGCCCACCACCACCTTTCTTCATGTGGACGCCGAGCTTTTCTCGTTTCCTGACTAAAGATCTCATCAAGGGGCTCAGCACTTCCACAAGCGCTAGCCAAGCTCTTAGGACATCAAGACAGCAACATGAGGATTGTTAGGAATAGGGCGAGCGCAGACTTGATCCTAGCCATCGACATCGCGGAGATAGCCTTCTTGACCGAATCAGGCGAAAGGCGATTTTTTGTCGAACTAAAATCAATTGCATCGGAGAATTCCCCAACCACTTCTTCTTCATCTAACGTTGGTCTTTAAATATACATGCAACATCACCATCCAAAGGCAAAAACTCTCCCAGCCTTCTCCTACAAAAAAATCGCCTCACGCCCGATTCAATCAAGAAGGCAATCTTCGCGACCTCAACGGTGGGGATCAAGTCCGTGCTCACCCTTTCCCTCGCGATCCTCATGTTGCTATCACCATCTCCTAAGAGCTTGGCCAACGCCTGTGGAAATGCTTAGCCCATGGATGAGATCTTTACCTAGGAAACGAGAAAGCTCGATGTCCACGGGAAGAAGGATGGCGAATGAAATTTGTATATATTTCGATGTATACGCTAATGAAAAATACAATATATTTATAGACTTTATTAGATTACTATTTTATGATAATATCTCAATTAAGATTATGCATAATCAAATGGCAATATATGTGCAATATACATACAATCTTAAAAGACGAATAATTTATACGAAATATCATAATTATCTTTAGTACATGAAAATATCTAATAGAAAGTGTTAAACATCCTTAACAAGTTAAAAATAATAATAAATGGAAAAAAGAAATATGAAATTTGTATATATTTTGACTTTACCCAAAAAAAAATGTATATATTTTGATGTATATACACCATCTTATTTATAAGTTTTGATAGATAACCATTTTAAGATAATATCTCAATCAAAATTATGCACAATCAAATGGCAATTTGCATACAATACACGTGTAATATGTGTACAATCTCGAATGATTTGGATAACCAAAAAGAAATATCATAATCATCTTTAACATAGGAAATAATGTATTATGCCCCTCGCCAGGGCCGGCTTGGACCACCTCGAGCCAATCTCATGACAGTAACCAAAATAACCGTATGCTCAAAAAATAACCAAAATACTCTCAAGACTTAAAAATTGACTATTTGCTCCCTTTAACCTAAAGTAATTATTGAAATGCCCTTAAACTCAATTTTATGGGTGATGATATCACTCACATGTAGAAATTTCGAAAGTTTTAGATGAATAATTGAGATTTAAATCTTTTGGGATATGGTTCCTTAAGGACTAATAGACTTAGTGGCATGCTTGCTTTTGTACATAACTAGATCTATTAAGCAGATCGAGCCAAGTCGGGTTTGGGTCGGTCACAAATAGTCCAACCCAAATCGATCTATTTAACACGTTTATGATTCATTTATCTTAGTGTAAAATTTTTTACCCATTCCTGACCCGACCCAACCTGACCCTACCCATTTCACTAAACCTAAGAAAGCTTATTTTTATGATATTTCTTTTTAAAAAATGTATTGCTAAAACACGTTCATGCAATACAAATTTAGTGGACAATTTTTTTTTTTTATATATATATAAATGTTTTTTTCTTAAATATTTTCCAGGAAGTATTTTTAGGAAAATTACAATATTTTTTGGTTTTTGCCTGAAATTTGAAAATAAATTAGAAAATATTTTGTCATTTGGTAAGAAAAATATGATTAAATTTTCCTTAACTCCTTTTTAATATTTTTATTTTTTTAAAAATAGAATTTTAAATTATTTTATTTTAAAAAAATCTAATGTTTAGTTTTTTTATTTTAAAAAAAATTGAATTTTTACTTATTTATATTTTTGTTTTTCTTCTTCTTTGGCTAACCGCTAACAAACGACCAACAACTAGCCATAAGCAAGCTCAAGGCTCAAGCCTTTTTCGAGCCTCGCCAGCTGTCGATGAGGCCTCCACCTCACCAAATTGGCAAGTTCGAGCTCACTCAATGCCAGTGAGCTCGAGTCTTGCTAGATCAGCGAGACTCAAGCCTCGCCAATCATAGGCGACCTCGAGCTCATTTGAGGCCGACAAGCTCGAGCCTCACATAGCTGGTCGTGGGTTGTCGCCATGCCAACCATCAACTAAGGAAGGACTAAGGAGGAAGAAGAAAGGGGAAAAAAAAAGAAATATAAAAGATAATTATAATTTCAATTTTTATAAAAAGTATTTTTATAAAGTTAAAGAGGGAAAGAGAGAGTGTAAGGCTTGGATTGGAAATGGGTTCTAGCTTCTAAGTCCCACCCATTTAAGACCCGTTTATCTTAAATTTTCAAATTTTAAACCCATTTAACTAGTCTCTTAAAAATATAAATGACCCATATATGACACATTTATGATTTAAATGGGTCATATATTGGTTTAAGACTCATTTTGACACCTCTATATATAATGCAAAACAAACAAATCACACGTGTAGCTACAAGTTATCATATTGTACACAATATTAATAGTTCATTTGTTTCGTAGAAAATGAATTATTTGAAAATTATTTTTTAAAAATAATATTTTGTTGGCACATAAGTTTTAGCTATCACCTTAGGGTTTAATTACATAAAAAAAAATTAGGGATTAATTTTTAATTCCTAAAACAATTCAAATCTTTAAAATTACATAGCACATAGGCATTAGGAGCATTTGCATTAATAGAACTAGAATTTATAGAAAATATAAAAAAATAGATTAATAAAAAAATTTGAAAAAAAAAAGAGTCATAGTTATAAAAATAAAAAATAAAAAAATTTAGAAAAGACATAGCCGGATTCGGGCCTGGTCGACCCGGCCCCTTATTTCTTTTCTCAGCTAGACCCGGCCCACCCCTTTTTTCTCTTTCTTTTCCCCACGCAGGCCGGCCCATCTCCTGCACCCTCCAGGCCGGCCCACGTCGCGTACACCTCTGCAACGGAGCGACGTACAGAAGCAAATTGGTAGGAACAGAGGCAGAGCAGGCCGCGGCACCATCCTAGGGTCGGGGGATCAGCCGGCCACGGTAAACTGGCGGTGGCAAAAGCCAATGCACGCCTGCGGTGGTCTTAAAAAGAGAGAGGGGACGTTCAGCCAAAGGGATTTCCACAAACCGGGAGAGGCCTCGTGAACAAGGGTTGGGCCCCGCGTTCCTAACTCGCCGCGGGCGGAACATGACGTTGGAGGGGCTCAGAATCGGGATGGTTATGCCGACGCGGCCGATGGGCGCAGAGCAGTTCGCGAAAGCTAAACTGCTGGTGGACGAATAGGGCATGGGAATCGGAGAATACACCGGAGGCAGCGGAGATGTCTCGGGTTTTGGCCGAGCCATTGAGCGGGGATCTGCCCCAAGAGGTTCGAGACAAGGAGATGAGAAGTGCGGCTGGGAACGCAATCAAAGGAGGCAGCTCGGATATAGATTTAAGCGACTTTGTGATGTGGGTACACGAGCAAAGGAGGGGCAAATTCTGTACTTAGCATCGAGGCCAAGAACAGCGTTGAGAGAAAACGAAACGATGATTATTTTTGTGTGAATTCTTAGGAACAACAGCTGACTCGGACTCCACGAAGTATAACATATTTCTTGTGAATTGCTCTAGAATCAAGTTCTTATTGACTCGCTTTTAGATTAGATTGAAATCGATATGCTAAAAGTTTTAAAACTTATTACGAATTTATAATTAAGTTTAAAACCTACCAAAAGAGAAATTAAAGTCTTTAAATTTGTATTATAAAATTAAATTTGAATCAAAACAACATCGTTGTAGCCACACAATCACCATGTAGAAGAGAGAAAATAGTATACAAAAATCCGTGTTAGTATTTTCTATTAACAAAGTTGAAGGGAGTTAACGAAAGTACTTTTTTTTTGTCCAAATAACAAAAGTACTTGATTACACTAATTTGATAATTTTTAAAAATTGATTGCATTTTTTTTCTAATTTTTTAAACGTAATAGCACTTTCATAATAAATTTAAAGACTTCTAATATACTTTTCCTAACTAGATTTTGGCAACACTTGTGTTTGTGTAAAATTAGCGAGAAAGCCAAAAAAACCAGAGAGAAAGATTATGGAGTGTGAAATCACAAAACAAGATCCATTTGATCTCATGTTTTTGGGCCTCTACTTTTGTCATTCACAATTATGTGATGAATTCCTAAATCCTTACACACACCCTGAGAAGGAACAAATGTTCTAAAAAACTTCACAGACAAATTAAATGTTGAAATGACAGAGACAAAATAAAGCGACTAGCCTCTAATAAAAAAAGAATCCAAACATTAAGCAGGACAAGAAACTCATAATTAGACCCTAAGATAGCAAGGAACATGACGTGCTGTTGCCAGAAACATCTCCAGTACGTTGCCTCTCTCTGTCTCTCTCACCACGCACGTGCACATTAATTCCACTGTGCTTCAGTGTGTAAGAGTGAAGAAGCACAGCAAACCTAACAACAACATAAACTCATAAAGTAAAGCCCTCGAGAGATTTGGATTGGAAACTTATGCATCATCAAGCAATTAAGTGGATGCAGTATTAGAGTACTCGGTAAAGTGTGCAACATGTTGCAGCGTGGTTACCTACAGAGTATGAAGTGTAGGGAGGCAATATAATGTATGCCAAAACCTTTATCCCTTTATTGTTTAATGCTTGAGCAAGTACAAAAAGAAAAAAAGACATCCAGCATCTTACAAAATTATAAAGCAGACGACCAAGTGGGACTGAGAAAACTGTCCCCTAGAATATTTGCAATGCTCACCTCAGCATCAAAACCAAGATGAAGATGCATGGAAGATTCGCACTTTGGAGTCCTCTTAACCCTATCTGAATATGACTTCGGGAAAACGTCCTCAGGTAACAAACCTATAGTGTCCCACATGATGCATTGCTGACAACAGCTTTCTTAGCATGCACGAACTGCAATATCCAGAGATGCAGTTCTTTAATTTGTGTTGATCTTATGATAAAATCCAGTTAAAACAATTTTTAACCCTTGAAGTTTCCCTAAAAAGTCCACTCACTTGACCACTTCTTAACTTGACTACTAGTTCGACCGTTTTCAACAACATTCTTTTCCACGTGACTCGAGAGAGAAATCCATGAGGGCATCAACAATAGCTCCACTTCCATGAAGAGGGTACTCAAGACTGCAACCAGGTTTGTACCACTCGGCAAACATGTGTACCTGAAAAGTGCAGATAAAAGGTGTCACCTCCTCAGAAGGGTGATGTAAGGTAAAACAAAAGTAAGATACATATTTCAGGCATCCAAGCAATTTGTTGATAAACAACCAGCCAGCTAGCAACTTCAAATAGTAGAGGTCACATGCAAGAACTCATAAATTAATCAGTTAAGGACAGCAGGAATAACTGCATAGAAAGGAGAAAATCTCTCTTGTTAACATCAGGATTCAACATAACCATTTGATCACCACCCCATCGTTTATTTACTAAAGAAGTTGCTAGAGTTGTAGTTTCTGCAAGATAATAAACAAGACGTGAAAGCAACTCACAACACTGCATAATGTGGTAGAATATAAAATCTCCAATAGATTAACTATCCTCCTAAATTATTCACTAACAGATACTGAACTTCTAAAATTTTATCAAGTAGCTAAAGATTTAAATTACTGAGCAACATGGTGCATGCTTTAAGGTTTTAAAGTTTGCAAATCAATCGACCATAATCTATATAAATACCAGAAAATACTCTCAAAAGAGGACTAGGGCCAATCATTTCATATACTGTTACAACAGGAATCAGTTATTCACACGGAATTAGTTACACAAGCTGAACCTGTATCAAATAAGTTCGTGAAAGAGAATATGGACATCCCAAGGATAACAATTACCAATCTTAGGAGCTTTTCAATATTTAAAAACATCATAGTTACCATCTCTGTTGAGAGTATACCATTAGATTTCACCCCCGCAAGAAGAAAGGCAAGAAGGTCCACCCAATTCCTTATAAAAGGATCTTTTAGTTCCAATGAGTCGATGACTTCTGAGAAGGGTCTAAGAAGCTTTGTCGCACCAATAGCACCCTGAGGTCCCATTTGGATAAAGATTTCAACAAAAAAAGGAGCACATCTAGCAGCAGTGGTGGAAAGGACACCCAAATCACCACGAGTAGCTAGAGGAGGTAGAGCCATCACAACTGCAGACATTGGAAGCACTGCATCCTGCAAATTCATATTATGTAAGAAAAGATTAATTGCAGCAAACCAACAGAAAAAGATGCCCATACTTCAAATTTAAACAAACACGTTCATTACAGATAAAATGTAGAGTAAGAGTACCGTTATTTCATAATGGTCACTGATAATTTGTAAAACGAGCACTAAATTCAGAGGTTCCAATTTACTTTAACTTCTCATAGTGGGGTCAACGTCAATAATGAGTACTTTTGCTTATAAGCCATTGTAAAATCTTCTTTTGCTGTTTAAATCTACAAAGCCATCTTGTTCTTTCTTTACAAATGAGACAGAATAGAACAGGAGATACCATGAGCTTTTCCCTTCTTGCACGGCATTTTGACTTGCGTACTTCTCGAGGTCCTGGATTAAGATTTAATTAAAAGCATAAGCAGAAACATACTATAAAATTTAAAACATCATGGCCATTGACTGAAGAACAACAGAGACAATATTACCAGGCTCACAAATTGCCGTCAGTTGACCCACATAAATTCTTACAAGAACATATGAAGCAATAATACTGTTTTTCTCTTTAGAATAGTAGTCAATTCTATGTATACAGCGGTCTCTTTTGAATGTTCCCTGAGTTTGTAATATATCCAATTCAACCTAGGAGGAAGATTATGACGCTCCCTGAATTTGACTGGAGATCTGTCAAGACTTTCATGAGGTAATGTTCAATCCAGACAAGACTTCTCTACCTCAAACAAAAAGTTTTCCTACCACTTCATGTATCTAAAAGTTCCTCCATAAGTTATCTAGGTTATGCATGTCTATTTCTTCAGTGTACCTAAAATAAATGACAATCTTCACATTCTCGGCAATGGCAATCTGCTCAATGAATGCTTTCGTCATAACAGCTTGGAAATCGTCTTTTGCCACAGCAACCATTTCCATTGTTTAAGTTAATTCTATTCAGCTGACGCCAAACACTTAGCGTCATCTGGGAAATCTATGTAAAGACATTCTTTCCCCTTGATATTCGCACCACGATGCCTCGCATCATAAATCATTTTGGCATTAAGGACTCTGTATTAAGCTGCCTTATTGTCTATCAAAAAGGAATGACCAGCTTTTTCCACGTTAGCATCCATATCCTCAACAACTGAGCACCATTAGATTTAAACTAACTTGGGCTCAGCTGTATGGCTATCGGCATATCTGTTTCATATTAAGCAGAACATGATAAATGACCATTGTGTCCAATCTTCAATTAGACAGATGAGTTTGGCAATTGATCCAGTAACATTTTTAAAACTGAACGACATTCATATATTCATAGATGCGCTGAAGCTAAGTCCAAGGGATGATGCTATAGATATACAAAACCACAGGGAAAAGAAGGATCCACCTCGAAAAACTCTGTCGGACCAATACGTGACAAAATTTCACCTTCTGGTATGTACACCATCCAGGAGTCATAGTTAGCACACGGAACGGGCTCTCCTAATGCATCTAACACCTGATACATAGAAAATGTCGTTATCTATTAATATCATCCAGAGGCGAAAACAACGCAGGAGTATACCAATGGAAAAGCGGCCATATAAACATAAAACAATCTGCACTTGATTCATGCTAAAGACCAAATGGGGCAACTTAGAGTGATGGAAATCAGATTACCTGTGCAAGAGGATTCGCCCGAGGATCCTGAGATTGGAAGCCAGAAAACAGCGAAGGACCGGAGTCGAACTTGTACCCCTTAATGTCGAATGCGTGAGCGGCACCTCCTGGTTGCTCGTGGCTCTCCAGCACAAGCACGTCTTGGTTGTATCTGGCAAGAAGCCCAGCACAACAGAGACCAGCGATACCACTTCCGATGACCACGACATCGGCCTCAGGCTTCCCCGATACCCAAATCCACAACTTCACGTTATCAAAGAAACCCAATTCAAGTACAAAAATTCCATCCAAACAATACTACACTCTCCAAATAGCTATTTCAACAGTGATAGCAAATGCAATCTGGATCAAAACCGAAAACCAACCCATAAGCATTTGAGAAGGGAACTAAAAAGGGTAATCACCAATTCCAAAAAAAGCCAACCCACAAGTGTTAATGCGTTGTGCCTGCTTAAAACTGACAGTAGCAAAGGATAAGTTCTTGATCTACAAATACGGTGCAAGAGTTTGAAAATACAGCTACATGTATTTAAATGCGCCTATATTTCCTGTAAGCAAACTCTCTATTGCCTGTTGATTTGAGTAGCAACGCAAGGCTTCGTTTAATTTGTCAGTCATCGACTATATGTGAAGTTTTCGTGTTGGCTACATGCATGATCCGGATAGAATGTCCCCGCGACATCGAGGTTTAGCCAGGAACTTTGACCATCAGTTTGGCTTAGCCAGATTAGGCGGATTTCTCGTACTTTGAGAATCGTCTTCCAAAATTCCCTGAAGCAGATGAAGTTTTGGCCGTGGTACCATCTCACGCTAGTCTCGCGTACCATTCTACCTTCTTCTTCAGTCAGAGCTAGCATTGTGTCCGTAGAAGCAGGCATTGTTCGTGACACTATTAATATCCAGATTAATGTCTCTTTTAGCGCAAGCTGTAAATCGAGTTACGTAAGCGAGATCTCAGGAGGAAAAGTGATTGATGAGTGGTTTGGAAAGCATCCATAGAATGAGATGCCGAGGGTTCTTATTTTCTTCGGTTCTAGCCACACTTGATATGATTGGGTTATGTTTTGGGTCATCCCTGATCAGAGGAACAAATCTGAAAATCATAAGTATTTATCTTTAACTAAGTTGATATGCAAGTAATATCCATAATTTGTAACTCGCGAGTAAGTAATCTGATGATCAGATATATCGTTAGATACCTTTTCCGTAAGCTATATTTAAACTAAGCACTGGATAAGCCTTATTTAAAACTAGATATATCTTCTTAGTTTTTTATTGTCGATTTTACCCTGATTTTTCATTTGAGTGAATTTAATTTATAAAAGCAACTACTGAATGAAACAATGTTATGGTGAAGTTATAGAAAATAATTTATTAAGGAGGTGGTATACTTGTATTAGTTGTTCAACTTGAGGAGGATATAGTTTTCCAACAATTGTTTCCAACGAGAACACAATTCGGATTTACTAATCTCCACGTTTGCTAATCCGGAGCCCTGCTAGGATTGGGTGAGAGATTTAGGAAACTAATGAGTTTGCTCTCGGCATTACAACAGCTATACAGTCCCCGCTCTTCCCCTGTGCTTACACAAAGATAGCCTCTTGAAGCGCCAAGGAGGAGTAGAAGAGCCATGGTCTTGGCGCGCCTCAGAGACGAGGATCATCTGTTCATTGATTCGTGACGCGTTCTCGGTTCAATTGAAGAGAAAAAGGAAAGCAACCCCGTTGAAGGTGACTTGGCTTACCCCATCCTCCATGGTTTATCGTTCCTATAAAGTTAGCCTCCAGAAGAAGTTGACTGACCTTGTCATTGGAAATCTTTTCGGCGTTTTGTATAAGAGGCGTGCGGTGCTCTGTAGTCTCGATAAATCAGTTCGTAATTCGTTGGTTTTCAATAAATTTAACGGCTCTTCCAGGGCATCGTGTCACTGTTATTAGTGTACGATCAAGGGTGACGCTAGTGTTTCTTTTGGCCTATTCTTGTTGCGCTTTAGGATTTCACTGTGTACGGTTTTGGTGTCACATAAATCCAGACATTTACAGGAACTTTGAACAACGATTCTCGTTCTTTGTTTTATTGCAGAAAGTTTTGTTGACGATGATGGCGGAGATCTCCGAAGGCCGCGCTCTTTATTTGCCTCGATCGATAATTCAAGAAATCATGTCGAGATTGTCTCCGAGGGATGCAACACAAATGTGCATCCTCTCCAAGGATTGGAATCACGCCTTTAACACTCTTCCCGCTCTAGAATTCGATGAAGAAACCTTTGGAAGGAGCAAAGACGTTGGTGGGCACGATACTTTTCTAGAATATATTGATCGTTACATCACCCAGCGCCATGAGCTCAACCTCAGCATCGACTCGATGAGCTTGATGGTCTTCTCGAGAGACGATAAGTTGGTTCCCATAATGCCCAAGTGGATAGATATCGCCTCGAGTCTCAATCTCCGACACCTTAGTCTTGACCGCATCGTCAACTATCCCGACAGAAGATGGTACATGCAAATGTGCCCCGACTTGGTCTCTGACACCATCTCTGTTCTCCACGTGAGCCATCTCTCAATGGAGGGCATCAAGACGAGGCTACCTCGCTTGGAAGAACTGGTCCTACACAGAGTCCAAAAGAGCGACGAATTCTCGAACGAGCTGATGTTGAGTTGCCCGGCACTCCGGCGCGTGGAGCTGATCGACTGCTCCTGCTCCAAGGACCTCCTCATCTGTGGACCGAAGCTCGAGACTTTTAAGGCATCGGGCATGTTTGACAAGGAAAACCTTTTGATTTCAATATCAGCCCCAAACCTCGTATCCTTCAGCTACACATCGAGGTACACCATGGCCTTCCCGGATGAAGAGTTGTCAGCTCTCCAAGTACATGGCACTAGAAATCTGAGGGAGCTTGATTTGGATCTGTGCGTGGTCGGAATCAAGACCATCAGAAAAGCGGTCTCTCAACTTCACCTCCTAGAGACCTTGAGGCTCAAGGGGAGCCCGTCCACTGAGCGCATCAGGATAACTCACAAGAATCTCAAGCACCTCGCCTTGACTGGATTCAAGCACCTTGCCTTGACTGGATTCAAGTCTCTGATAAGAGTAAAGACCCAAACTCCTAATCTCATGTCGTTCCAATATGACGGCCCCAACATCCTGGTCATCGGTCCACGAGATTCAACAACATTGGCCAATGTGAGACTAGAGGTGGATTTCGGAGTCCGCAACAAGAGGAGGAGCTATCTCAAGGCGGCCAAGTTCCTGAGCTATTTCGGCCGTTGCGACTCGTTAACACTGATTTGTAAGGAAGTCAAGGTAAGTAAAAGTTTTCCAAATCAGTATTTTGTATCGAGTATTTGTATGCTAATGTGAACTAAGCGTTGGAATCTTACTATTCTTCTTTTTATATACATAGGCATTGGTTCTTCCAAAAAAATTAGAAGTGAAATGCTTCCTCCATTGCGGAATGTCAAGCATCTGAGACTTCAGATCCTTTGCAACACTTCTCGAGATGTTGATACCAATTCTCGACTAACGGAAAGCTTGAGGTGGATGTGCCCTAATTTAGAGACACTAGTCGTTAGCTCCTAATCTTGCCATCCAGACCCCGCAGCAACAAGTACTCAAGAGTGACTAGAAAGAAGGGCGGTGGCGGCTGCCACTAGAGATGCGTTCTTGACAAAGAAAACTCATCTAGCGACCACTATCAAACTGTTTTTACTATTATCCTTTTCTTTCTTTTTTTATGTTAGGTTTGCCTTTCTGAACCCATCTATAGGTTTGCCTTTCTGAACTCATCTAATGACCACTACCAACTGCTTTCACTATTTTCCTATTTTTTTCAATGTTAGGCTTGCGTTTCTTTTAGTTTACATATGGCAGGCATTGCATGACTAAGCAAGGAGAACCAGCAAAACAAACTATCTCATGAGTAGAAAAACTCATCATTCCGTCTGTTTAGTGAGGGCGCAAGTGCGAGAGAGAGGGAACTGGAGCGAATTGAGCGAGTGAGGGAGCTGAAGGGAAGGGAGTAAACAAAGAGGGAGCTAGAGTGAGCAAGAGAGGGATTGAAGCTGGAGGGGGACTATATAGTATACCGTGCCTCATATTACCAGATTTCAGCCATACTATTTCGAATTATGTAGTAACATTTCCATAATCAGGGAACAATCAATGAAGAGATAGAGATGGGCCATCACTGTACAGAGAATGCTTCCAACAATCAGAGTAAACATTGACAATATACAGCCCTTTCCAATGTTGGAGCACCAAACAAGACCGCCACCTGATTTTACTAAATCTGATTGCTTCGGATTTGATACGACACAAGGAGCATCATCAAGTGCTTTGAAAAAGTACTCGATGACATACAATTAGCTGAGGCTCCAACACAAAATGCTTGTGTGGATCATGTCTTTTACCGCTTCTGGATAGGAATTCTGCTTCCTGTCGACATTGTTGCCATCTCATGGGCCTCCTTGCTTCAAGAGAGAAATGCACTTACTCCTTGTCATCCTTATAATCACCTACCATTTGCCCAATAGAGAAGGGACTCTGTCTGCCCATGATCGGCATACTCTCTCTTTGTCTTGACCTTATCAAGGCGAGCTTTCCGGACGGCATTTTGTATTTGCCGCTCATGCTCCTTGAGCATTTCATCGAGGTTATCTCCCGAGGGAAGCAAAGGTCCAGAATAGTGGATTCGGCTCTTTTTGGGAGAATAACTCTGCAAACACAAGCAAGAGAAGACGATCAGCTTTTCAGATCATAGCTCGCGAATCACCACACCAAAGGCAAGAGAAAAAATATGATCCTCATCTATACTTCACAATTAGTTGATGTCATTCTTTGACATTTGACATGAAGCTACCACAAAAATTATCCTCCAAAGCAATTTTTTATGATTTTTCAGATACTTTCGATTGATCTCTCAATATTATATGAGCAAAGACATTCAATACCAATTGTCGTAGCAAGTCGTTCCAACGGAAGCCTTAAAAGTTACCAAATACTAAGTTTGTTTTAAAGTACAAAAAAATGCAGAGATAAAGATGCACTTAGCACAACTTAACTTCCAATGACCACATGGACATGATGACGTCCATTGCTTTTTTCGACTCCATATGCCACACCAATTTGTTCCAAGCATTTTATTCATGCTAGTAATTAAAACAAAACAAATACAGAGAATGCCAAGAAAATCTAAACAGCATTACCAAAGCTATATATATAAAAGGAAAATGGTTGAGTCAGATTATTTCACCTTCAACTAAGTGGAAAGGGAACCGGAAAAAGGGAAAAAAAATCCCTAGCAAAGACAAAGTTAAATAGCTTGTTTAAGTTATAATGCAATTACCGCGATGGACTCCCTCCGGGAGTGGTCTCCCCCGTTCTTAAACAAAGATATCGGCCTATGTAACAAATGATGTGACCAGTCATGCTTTCCCGCTAATTCACCACCATCTGGATGATTACACCTGGCAACAAAAGCCTCATCCCTCCATTGGGTGTTAGCACTCTTCTCCCTACTACAATCGAGATGTGAATCACCTCCCGCTGCAACAGAATTAGAAAACCTGGATAACTGTGATGCTCTTCTTTGCATGAAAGATCTCTGCCTAGTCAACTCGGCACCACCCCTTGGAGAATCGAGTTCTCGGTCTGGCACAATCGAAGCCTCAACCTCATTTGCATTTCCAATTTGTGTTGATCCATTAAGACTGGGTTGTGCTGATCGTCCAGATAGAATGAAATTGTTCTGGATCGTTCCTCCTGGTTTCTCACCGGTACTTCTGGGATTCGATTGCTCTTGTCGCTTCTAAAGAAGGTAATAAAAATAATAATAAATGCAGTTAAGCTATGAAAAAATGGGTCCCTCTGCAATATATGTATGCCTACACTGAATTTGTGTTAAGGCACTCACATCCAACCCTTCAACTTAAATATATGTATGAGATATGATTAGAAGATCAAGTTACCCGGATGGATGCCTTTAAATCAGCATTGGCACTTGACGTAGGCACAACTTTAGACTCTTTCAAACCCTTTCTAATTGATTCAAGACCACGAGCCTTACCAGCAGTAGCTTTACGCCTGGAATAAAAATCAACCAATTGTAGGGTTAGTAGCATGATGCGGAGTGTAGGAAACACTTCTCATGAAGCAATTCTAAGTGGCTACATGAGCAAGTTTTTCCTTTCCCATAATACGTCAATCCAACTCCTCCGCCATTACACATTTTGGAAAAAGGCAAAAGTAACTGCATTAACACTGGTCATATTTATTTTACAGTAGAAAAGTGGAAAATTGATGAAACGTTTTTGTTTGTACAAGGATGAACTAGTCGATAGTTCATTTGCAGCAAGTAATTAACAGAAAGTCCTTTTTTTCTATCGGTTTCTATATAGCTAGATTTTGACAAGACTTCAAACTTTCTGTAGAGGTGTTCTTTCATTTGGGATTTTTTTTTTTTTTTATTCTATTTCAGCTAGCCATCTGTGACAAGATTTTAAATTAGTGCTAAAGACTGTTTCTCTAATCAGCACAAACCCACAGCCACATTAATGGCCGAAAGTGGAGATTTCTTTTAGTAAAACAACACAGAAGATGACTCACTTTCTGGCTTCCTCATCTCGAAGTCTGGCATCAAACTCCTTGCTTGATGGATATTTTGGCAAACTTGACGGATCACTTGGAAGAGGATTGGATGTGAAGAACTGGGATAGTAAATCAAAGTATAGGATATTAGCAGTTGTAACTAAAAGGAAGATAAAAAGCAAAAGATCAGCTTGCAGCGTCATAGATAGAAAAAATTTCTTCCTAAAATTTGTTTACTGAGTAGTAAGTCAATATTAAAAACACAGGCCCCACTTGATTCAATATCCTATTAAAAAGTTATCACATTATTTCATGAAAAAGGATGTAGTTTGAAGGTTAGTACTTCTGGCAAAGCTATCATGTCATATCAAATTACATGATTGCACTCTTTAATGTCTTCAAAGAAATCTGCTGAATTATTCAAAGTTGCAATAATAATAAGAAAATTGGCACACAAAATGTAAAATATTTAAAAGTAGACACGCTAAGGAGGAACAAACCATACATGACATCAAGAAAGCTGAAAAGGAAAAACTTAGGACCTACTTCATTCCGAAGGGCTGAGGAAGCTGTTCCACGGCATTCTGGTTCAACTGCAAGAAGAACATCTAGTAGGCCCAATGCGGATGAAGGAAAAGCCTTAAATGTCTCCAGGAGACAGCGCCTGTAAGGTTGCTGAGGCTTGAAAATGGTTGCATGTGGCAATTTTGACTTCTTCCAATATTCTTCTGAAGGAGACCCACAAAGTTTGAAAATTTTGTGCAATTGCTCCACCTACAAATATTTCATGTCAGATAAGAATTGGTGAATCGCATAGACAATTATTTATTATAGACTCAGAAGTGCTTAAATATTTATTATAGACTCGGAAGTATTTAAGATTGCATTTCGACATTAGCTTTACACAACACTACATATTAAGGTAGATATGACACATCCACCCTCTTACAGAAAATACCTGCCAATATAAATGAATAAACAAACCCCTGAAATAGAAGCTTGTAAAATCAAATTCTCTTGCCATTTTCTATGAAATTGATGCTGATTATAATTTATGGCATGCATAAGTAGACTATGGAATGCTCTTCAAGACTCTTAGATTAGATTTTATGTAACCGAAAGTATAGACATCAAGCTGTTGTACACAAGACAAAAATGCTCGAGTAAACATTGGGTATAGAATTTTCAAAACACTATACGACTGGAACAATGTTTTTCCCAATGTTCTAATATTGTAAACAAATTAGGCACTATATAAGGAATGGCACCTCTGTTCTTCCAGGCATTATGGGCTTCCCAGCAAACAATTCAGCTAGGATGCAACCAGAACTCCACAAATCCACAGAAGCTCCATAATCTGAAGAACCAAGCAACAGCTCAGGAGGTCGGTACCAGAGAGTGACTACACGACTCGTTAGAGGCTGCTTTTGATTGGTCCGGAAAAAAGTTGCCAATCCAAAATCTCCAATTTTGAGATTGCCATTGTTGTCGACTAACAAGTTAGGGCCTTTTATGTCACGGTGTAGAACACCATGGCTGTGGCAATATTCAAGTCCACGAAGTAGTTGTTGCATGTAACATTTGATCTAGAGGAAGAAATTAAAAAAATAAGTCAGTCAAAGAAAGTCTATATCATCTTTATAGTTTAGTAAGAAACTACAGCAAGTAGAAAGTGGTGAATCACAATTACAGACAATGCTTAAGAATGAAGACCTTATATTGAAGAAAGAGTTTTGATCTAAAATTAAATGTCCACATTCTCCCTTTTATATTCAAGACTATATAGCAAACGGTAAATGTGAAGATGCAGCATCAAATGGTAAATGAGAAGATCTAAGGAATGAAGATAGAAACTCAAGCATCAATTGTGAGAAAACCTGGGAAGCTACATAAACCTACAAACTTTTGTTCTGCTGTCCAATTGATGCAGTAGCCTTTTAGAACAACTCCACCTTATCCATACTCTACCCAACTTGTTGGTCATATGAATAACATTTAATTCAACCAAGGAAGTATTAAACACAACAAGTGTGTACCTGAGATTCAGTGAACTTTATAGTCGGAGTGGCAGCGAGGCCAGCAAGATCATGGTCCATATATTCAAACACAAGATACAGACTGCCAGAAACCCTTGAAGTTATCAAACCCTCCAGCTTCATGACATTTGGATGGTCAAGCTTTCGCAAGATAATTATCTCCCTTGCCATGAATCGAACACTCTCTGGGTCCATATTAGCAAATCGAACCTTTTTCAAGGCTACAATTGTATTCGTTTCCAGGTCACGTGCTCTATATACACTGCTGTAAGTACCTTGCCCAATCTGTATCATTGGGAAGGATTTTAGAATGTAGATTCTTTTCACAGGTAGACAACAAAAACATTAAGTGTCTATACTCATGAACTATCTCTTAGCTATAAATATCCCTGAGAGAGCTGAGAATAAATGCTCAAATGCACAAAAGGGAAAAATACTACAGTATCCAGAGTTAAACAAAATACATTTAAGATGTCTACTAACTCTGTCTCTATCAATTCATGGAAGGACTCTACCTTTTTACTGGAATGTCAAATCAACGAGTTATGTGCCTTAGAATTCTCTGAATGAGGATAGAATGTGTACATTCAAAATCAAGGCTCTCTTAATCCCAAAAATTCATGTAGTTATTCCATCACTAACATCTCAAGAAACTATCCAAATGGTAACAATGATCTTTCAATCATATGAGACGTTGACAATGTTTTATTGATCAATGGCTTATCAATGGAGTGGTGTCTAACTGAACTGACCAATTCCAACCAAAACCTCTCACTCTAACATCGTCCTGCATAGCATCCCAGCTTTTTGTTTGATGAATGTCAATGGTGTCCAGGCTACTTGAGCACCCAATTAGTCCCCATCAGATGTGACAGACCCTCTGTCACATGCACACCAAGTAATTGCCATAAACACGTAAGTTTGTGCTCCTGGGGTGACTCCAAGAGAATGCACAAGCATGGTGATTTAAGCCCAAGCCTTAAGCAAGAATGACAACTATGCTCACCACTTGAGCAACCCCTTGGGGTTCACGTAGCATGCCAGCTTAAAAAGTCTTAATATGGTTGAAAGTTTTCTCTAGGAAACATGCGGTGATTACAAGTTTAAGACCAGATACATCCATCATTCGACATAGTATGGTCCCAGCATCCTATTTAACACTTGCGAGAATAAAAACTGTTTATGCCTCTCCAGAAATGAACATCACAAATTTTTCCATTCACCTGAAACTTGTCAAATAAAAAAAAAAAAAATTGACTAGGGTGATAGCTAAAATGCGAGCCAAGTAGTTCAAACGTGCTTTCAATTAATGTCTAGCTAACATGGATCTACGCAGCATCAAAAGTTTTCGAGAAAGGTAGTAGTTTATGTCCACAACCTAGCAAATAGTAAACAAAAAGATTCAATACTAGCTAAAGAACATACACTTGGGTTAAAAGAAATGTGCATCTTTTTCCTTTTATAGGAGATTCACCATAAAAGATAAAGGCAGAGAAATGACCTTTTCTAGCTTCTCAAATGAATCGGCCCTTCGAGGCACCCATCCGTTAATAGCTTCTCCGGCCACTGCTGTCAGCCAAGAAGGCCATCCAGCTACCACTTGTGCTCCTCTCTCACCAAGGGGAAAGCCACCTACTTTACCCACTTTCAACTGTACTTGTGTGTGTCCCCCACTTGCCACGTCCATCGTAGCTCGTCTTTGAAGGGGTTTTGACAGTTTCTCATTGAAATCAACGTTTTTCCTATCCTCCACTTCATTCTCAACCTCATGTGGGCTTGGTATCAGTCGATCTGCAGCATCGTTGCCTCCACCATTGGCTGAAACCACCAGTTCATCTCTCCTTAAGGATGCAACAGACCTTTTTGAAGATTTGCTAAGCTTCAAACCCCCGTCTTTAATCCTGTAATGGGCGGGAAGAATTCCTTTGGTGCAAATGCAACCCATTATCCCACTTCAAATTTGCCCTCTTCGTCAAATCAAAGTACCGGTTCCGAGAGAAACCCCTCTTTTCTAAAATTGAGACTGTCATCGATCAGCATTCCCAAAAGAAACCAAAGGGTCTCAATTCTTATCAATTTCTACAACTTTCCCTTGGTGAATTGCTTCAATGTGAAAACCAAAAAATGCTTAATACTACGGCAAAAACGAATGAGGAAAAACCCTGATCCAGAAAATCAACCAAAGTTCTCCCTCTCCTTATTTGCAACCCAAAATAACTTCGAGGTGGTAATTGACCGTCACTACTTCCCTCCTATGCGGAGAAATCCCCAATGCCTGAAAAGCTCATCAAGGAAGAAACCCCCGAATCAGACGCCGAATCACAAATGCCAACAAACACGAAAACCCCAGATCACGAAAGCGCACGGGCATTGCAATTACCTTGGAACAAGAACGAGGATGGCAACCAAACGTTCGAACTTCCGAGCTCCGGTTCGACGCCACGGCGGAAAATTCTAGATGGGAAATGTCTAAAAACCCATAACGTCTGCTCCAAGTTGGTTTTTGCTTCGAAATGTGAGGCGGGAGGGGCAAGAAAGGAGGGAGAGAGAGAGAGAGAGAGGAAAAGAGAGGGAGAGAATTGCGGATCAAGCTTGGACCCTGAAAAGGCGAAGAGCCGATGGATGTGAGAGACAGAGGGTTGGGACAGAGTATTGCGTCGACTCGCTAATCCAATGCCACGGGATTTCGCTTCCACGAAGCGATCGAAAGGATCTCTCTTTCTGGACCAACTTTTCCCTCCTGTACAAGCAAGCGAGAGAGAGAGAGAGGAGTGAAGGGCTACGCTTGAGCAAGTTTTCCTTGCAGGAGAAGTAGCGGTTAGGGATATCACATAGTAGTCGTTTTATGTAGCGCTTAATTTTAAAATCATATGATTCTTTTCTATTTCACATTAGGTGTGCGTGTCTAATTCGTGCGTCTCATTTACCTCTTACAATATACGAGCTTATTACATATGAAAGGGGAATTATCTAGCTAAGGGTATTTGTAAATTTATCAATTTTTAAGGAGATCGGGCCAAGCGAAATCTATTGAACTCGACGATTTGCCGTCAGATCACACATTTACCTGAAATTTGAAATGGTTTACATGGAAAATATCTTGATTTTTTTGTGGCGAAAGGAAAGAACCGGATCGGTCCTCAAAATTATTGAATATTGTGTCCCATTTTGTTGGAACCAACCTGCATGTGTGCAAGGTAAAATAAAAATTAAAAGAATTCGATTAAAGATGTGAAGTGTTATTATTTTCTCAAATAAGGGCCTAAGTTAAATCTTATTTTTAAAAAGGTTCTAAAGTAGCAATAGGAGTTTTAAATAAGAGTCTAACCTTACCAGCCAACTAAATATTCCAACCGATCGAAGCAATTTCATCCAAAGGCAGTTTTAACCTAAATTTTATTCAAAATAGATTAAAAATTAATAAAGCTAAAAGTATTTGAAAAAGAAAGAAAATGTGGGTCCTCCCGCCCATGGCCGCCACCCCATCGCCAGTAAGGCATTAGCAATGGCCAGTCGGGTCGCTAGCACCCCATCGGTGATGGGGCTGCAACCACATGCGGAGGCCCTGGTTTTTTCTTTTGTGTGCGTGTGTTTTTTAAATTTTTTCCTTTTTTTTCTCTTCTGAGTTTGTCTTTTTTGTGAAATAAAATTTGGATTTTTTAACCTAATTTAATTAAGATATTGTGTAAAAATTAGGATTTGGATCAAAACAACGTCGTCTTAGTATTTTAGTTAACCTTAACACCACGTAAAACGCCACGTGGGAAAGATAAAATATAAATAAAAAAACCACATTAGTATTTTTCGCTAGTCATATTACACAATGTTAGCGAAACACAAAATCAAGTCCCAACTAGATTTAGCGAGGGCGCATCTTGGCTCTGGCTGGCGAAGACGGCCCTCACTTGTGGCTTTCGACAATGCCTTGCTCTCTCTAGATGTTGCTGATGGCCGGCCATCGCCTAAGACTAGCCACCAGCAGAAAGGAAAGAAAATAAATAAGCAAATGACAAAAATAGCCTTGACGAGCCGATAAGGCCAACCCTTCTTTTAGACTAACATAGCAAAAACTCTTATTTGAAATAAGATTTATTTCAGGCATTTATTTGAAAAAAAAAAAATAAGGACATTTGAGACTCTTAATTGGAATTTTCCCACAATAGCATGTAGTTGCAATTTAAAAATTAGGGATAAGCATAGCATAAGTCCTAAAATTTGTCATGAAAATCCAATTGAGTCCTAAAATTTATTAAATTCTAAAACTTGTCACATTGACGCAATCGAGACTTTTCCATTAATTCTATCTAATTTAGTTAACGGAAAATGCTAATGTAGCTTTTGTTTAACATTTTCTCTCCCTTATGTTGCAATAATGTGGTATATAATGAAATATAGGATCAATTCTTATACCAATATCAAACTTAAAAATAAGCTAAATTAAAAAAAAAAGAAAAAAAAAAGGATAAAAACTGGTGAGCCCTCACCGCCAACTATCCCCCCCGCCATCCCTTCTCAGCAATGGTGGGGCTGCAATGATGAACTCTCATCAATAGTTTATATTTTCTTTTCTTTTTAAATTTAACTTTTTATATATATTTTATTATTTAAATTTGTATTAAAGTCAGATTTGGACCAAATAATGTCAATTTAACCACGCCATCACCTAACCACTGGGGGTTCGCCCCAGTGACCACCCTTTCAACATGGAAGGGGGAGGTGAGGGGTTCAAATCCCCACCTTCTCGGGGGATGGGGTGGGGACGCGTAAGTTTCAAGAGTGGGTTTCAACTCCCACGCCCGGCAAAGAGGTAGGGCAAAAGTACGAGAGAAAGTGTAGAATAGGAATAGAGTAGGACGACCAAAAAAAAAAAAAAAAAAAAACCACGCCATCACCTTATAGAAGAGGAAAATACTAAAAAAAGTCATATCACCATTTTCCATTAGCTAAATTGGAAAAAATTAATAAAAGAATTTGACTGAACCAATTTGATAGGTTTTAGGATTAAATTACACATTTTGCAATTTTTAGAATTTAATCAGACTTTCATGACAAGTTTTATAACTTTTTGTGCAATTATCGTAAAAAAAAAGGAAAAAGGAAAAAAGAACACTACCAAGAATCTCAAATTATACCCACCATGTCACATTTGCTTTAATTTTTTATTTTTGCGACACAAAAACAACGACTAATACTCATATAACACAATTAATCTTTGTTAAGATTTTATTAGAAATCAGCATTAAAATTCTAACATGTCTTCAACGTGATGCTCGGCGCCACGTCAAAAAATGAAATTAAATAAAAACTAGAAACGAAAAAGAAAAATCAAAGTATGGTTATCACAAATAATGTTCATCATCTTCCATGAACTGTTCGTCTTCTTCAAGCACTCATCCGTGGACAACAACCTCGGTCAAGGTTGTTCATGCACTGTTAAACCTTTTCCCTTCCTTTCTCGAAGCCGTAGGATTTCGTGATGTCATGAAATATGCCATGAAGAGTCACGGCGGGGCAAATAATATTGGCTACGATTTGCCAATCTTCCTATGGAGAAATTTCCAAGTTTTGAGAGAAGCAGTGATCAAGGTGGCAAAGTCCATGGATTGATTTTGCTTGTATTTGACTGATGAAAGTATAGAAAAAATTGTAGAATTCAAAGGAAAAAAAAAAGAGTATACTGAACAGTAGCGACCATGAAGCTTCGAGATTCCTTTTTAGTTTTTGTTTCATTTTGTTTTTTTGACATTTTAATAGTGTTTCCATAGGAGGATAAATATGTCACTCGGGGTTTTTTTTTTATCACAAAACAGATTTGAGGTAAATGAGTTACGGTGAGAATAATTTGGTGATGTACTTTAAGATTTTATGCGCTCATCCAACATTGTCCATACCGCTACTCTTCACGATTTCCAAATTATGGGTGATTGGTTCCACGGTGAGGCAAATCCTGATTTGGATGAAGAATCAAGAATCAAACCGATTGGGTTCTAGAATTGGCAGTTCCTAAATTGCCACAATCAAGAACATTTTATATTATGGTAAAAAATCATATTCTTATAATCAAATATGAAAATAGTACCATTTCACTACGAAAACATTTGTTATTCTTCGTGTCGAAGACAATGATTAAATTCTTGATGATTGCAAAAGCGATTTAATTGGCTAATCAGATGATTCCTAGGTAGAACTAGCAGTCCAGCCTTGGAATGTAAACCGAATCAATCTTGGGCTGCTTCTAGGTTCGCCGATCAGGAACCCAACCTTTTCCTTAATTATGACCTTGAATCAATCGATTCAATGTTGTTCTATTCGGTCCTCGGATTGAACTGGATTGTTGCTCACCCTATCCCAAAATTGAGATGGAAAGAAGTTACTCCCTCGGATTATCGCTCTAAAGTGTCGATGTCAATTTGTAACATTGCGTGATCTAGGTGGTCCGACTGCACCCTAACTAGAGAGAGATATGGACAAGTCTTCCGATTCCGGTCCGGTCGGACTTTATTCGGACCGAACACAAGCTAAAATTTAGTGACCGTTGACGGAGTCTCAGCAAAATGAGGCGGGCTTCCATGCCATGGCCGTCGGTCAAAGTTGTAACGAAGGAATGCAATGGCAAGAAAAAGCCACGTGTCCTCCATGCATCGCTCGTACCACCATGTGCCATCCTCCATGCATGGCCCCCCATCTTCACCCTGCTTGTAGAAGCCGCCTTTCTTCTGATGCCCTCGTTCATCTTTAACCTCTTCCAGTCATAGTTAAAAAAGCGAGCTTCAGAGCTGAAGGAGGAGTTCTCATGGCGGATCTGACCGGAACTCGCGTCGCCGTCGCCTGCAACAGCAGCTGCGGCTGCCCTTATCCTTGCCCCGGCGGAGCCCCGTGCAGGTGAGGTGGCTGAGTCGATCCGAGGATTCTACGGCGCCGGCTAGCTACTCGGTTTCTCGTGTTGTCCAAGAGATTTCGATGCTGGTTGTTTTGCGACAGGTGCGCAGCCCTGGCGGCGGGAGGAGGGGCTGGCCACAAGGAGTGCTTGTCCGGGAACAACTGCGGCTGCAAACCCTGCGGTTGCGGGCCGGCGGCGGCTGCGGCTGCTGCCGAGGACGGGCGATTCTACTGCCGGTGCGGGCCGCGATGCACGTGCACCACTTGTGGTGCTTGAAGAAGTTGGGGTTTGAATTATGATAGGCGTTGCTTGCGGCAACATATAATTATGACCATATTTATAGTGTCTTGGACTATATAGTAAATAATATGTCGTCAAAATTATATAGTTAAGCTCTTTCAAATATTAATGTAATTTGAGTTTCAAAATTATAACAAAAAAAGGTCTTTTAATTATTAACGTAATTTGGTTTTCAAAATTATATATATAAACTATGATGAATGTATGAAGATTCCTAAAACTTGCTATGAATCAGATACATTCGTGCCTGTTTTTCATTTATAAGATATTCAGTTTGATTAATACAAGAATTTAATCGCATCAACCTTCCCCTTTGCGAAGTCTAATATTAATAACCTATTTTTCTCGATTGTTAGTTTTTTTACTCAGACGATCAAAATTATGCAGCAATTTTTTAATAATGAATTACGAGAACAAATACTAAATTATATAACTAACAAAAAGCATCTCAAGATGGAGGTCTTTTTCTCCCTCGAGGGTCTAGTTGTAATTTTCAAGAATACATTGTTCCTTATGTTGTTTTTTCGAATTTTTGGGTGCAATTAATAGATTTATTGTTGTCTATGTGATTGTAATGATAAATCGAAATGTTCAATTTATATAATAACGCAGGTAAATAGCTAAGGTGTCATCTGCAAATGGAGTTTTTATCTATTTATTTATATTATATAAAGAAAACTTTTAAATTGGATATTCACTTATCATATAATCAAAATGCCCGTAATTAAAATTCGTATACGATCTCTTCTTTGAGAGTACGCAATTGGGTGCATAACTGGATGCAATTTGGAAGCTCGTTTTCAACCGGCCCACAAATCATTACTGAAAGCCCAGGCCCATGTAGTAAAGATAGCTATAAATCCCCCGCGAGAAAAAGGGAGATTAGGATTTATTTATATACTGATATTTAATTTTGACATAAACTCTCAGATATATAAATTATAATATGCTTAAGATCACATTAAATTGGGGAAAGATATAAATTGAAATTATCCCGGAAATTTCTTAGATCAAGGACCTAAGTGCTAATTTTGCCACTTGAAGTTGACAATGGAGCTTGAATGGGGACGTTTTATAGCATAAATTGACAAATGTATTTGCGCATAAATAATTCAACATCGTAATCCCTGAAGAATTATTCTCCAAAGATTTGTAGAAGCCACTGTCGGTAAAACATTATTTGGTAAATAAATTCAATGTGATTTTGTTATCTATGATAAAAGTCCGAACCAAGAGTGCTCGCTTCATTGTGTGCCACTTGACACTTCACTATTGTGTGCCACTTGACACTTCACTTTTTCCATGCGGATGTCGTGTAGCAAGACACGTAGTATAGTTGTTCCCCACGTGGGGCATACTCAAGGGATAAGCTTTTTAGCTTAATGATTTCTTATTTCTCAATTTCTATCTCTTATTATGTTTAAATTTTCAAAAAATTAGTAAGATAAAATCATTTATCTGAATATAAACTTGAAGTAAAGGGATAAATTAGAAAAAGTATGGACAAGGATAGAGTCCATGAGCTTTAATTTTTTAAACACAATTACCAAGCAAAAATACTTTTGTAACGTAACTCTTGTCTTTTTTAATCTACAATTTAAATAGATAAAGAAATAATAATTTTTAGTTTATTCATAGATGATATGGTTCACTTTATAAAATATCACAATAGTGAACATACTGATAACCTGTCAATATAAACCTAAAGAAAATTAGCACAAAATACGGACATGTGTTCTTGACGAATAAAGTATCGTTGATTTAAATCATTACTTGTTTTGTTCAGATAATTAGATTCCGTACATCAAAATAAATATTATTGGGCGTGAATTTCATTTTGTTTAATTTTTTCAAAAATTTTGGATAAGGACAAATTTCACGAGCTTCAGTTTTTGTAATTCAGCTTTTTTGTCTTTTCTTAAACAATTCAAGTATTTGAGTTTAAATTTGAGAAATAAATAAATAGAAGTATTTTCAAGTATATTTTACAATGGTATAACTTATTCTGAAAACAATGAAATTGTGAATTTAAGGAAGTCCATTTAATTTACAATTTTGTGCCCTCATTTAAAATACAGGATTTTAGGTATCACCTGTTTTATTGCATAATAAGTTTCACTTAGTTTTTTTTTTTTTTTTTTTTTTTTTTTTTTTGTCAGTCCTACGCTAATCTTACGTTAACACTCATTCTCAGACTTTTGTCATGCCTCCTTGCAGGGCGTGGGAGTCGAAATCCACTCCTGAAATAAAAGCGTCCCCACCCCAATCCCCCCTAAGAATGTGGGGATTTGAACCCCCAACCTCCCCCTTCCAAGATGGAAGGGTGGCCACTGGGGCGAACCCCCAGTGGTTAAGTTTCACTTAGTTAAAAATAGATTGTTTAGACCTTACTATTTATAATTTGAAATATTTATTATTTCATCATGTGAATAATTTAACTTTTTTAATATAATTAATCAAATTAATTTACAAAATGTTAAAATATATATTTATCATAATGGAATAGAGATAATTACATTTATTAATAGATTATTCATAGCTCAAAGCATTAATTGAATAAGTTCCACTTTTAAGGTATATGTTATTCTTTTTTAACCATTATTTTAATTCTATTAATCTTCCAAGTTTTGCCTGCTAGTTATTGAGTATATATTTCATTGGTTGCATTTGGCATTGTTATTTTTCCATAATATTCTAATCTTACTTCACAGTCAACATAAATTATCTTCTTCAATATCTTACATTAAATATAATTAAAATTTCAATTCTTCCATGTTATTTATTGCTGTAATTTTATAAATTTACTATCAAGCACTAACTTTTATCTTATTCTTCATTGAGAATCAATACAAGAATTGAAAATTCTATGCAATGTTGAAAGACAATTCTTTATCATCTCATAGTCTAAATAGCAATTTTATTTAAATGACATATACACAAGAAGAGCTTAAAGTGGGTTAACTTGGTAAATACGAATTTTTTGGATTAACTATAAAATACATAAGTAAATAAGTCGAGTCAAGTTGTGTATAACATATGAATGGATCAATTTGGATCGAATCATTTTCAATCCAACACAACCTAACCTGACTCAACCCGACCCGACCCGCCCATTTGACAGCCCTACCTCCCACTTCCCCTCTTCTCAACAACTTATCTTCCACTTCCGTCTCCATCTCCCTCCATAACCTTGTTCCAATCTCTTTGCTCGCTTCGCAATGTCAAGAGACCTGTAGCCTCCATAACTTTGCATGCGACGAGGCTAGTGTTGGCCATAAGTCATATTTACAAACTGAAGAAGCCCGTTTGCCGCACGAGCCTTCTAATTAGGAATATCTAAAGATAGTTACAAAGCCCGTAACAATTGTGCAAAGATGTAAACCAACGATAGAAAAAGGTCCCTATAGCAAAATTTGGTTTTCGAAGTTGACGATGGAGCTTGAATAGGGACGTTTCACAGCTAAATTAGAACAATGTTTTTGTGACCCAAATCTGATTTTTTTACAAATATAAAATCTAAAAATAAGCTAAATAAAAAAATAAAAAAGAAAGAAGAAAAAAGGACAAACTAGTGAGCCCTCAACACTGGTCATCCCCCACCCTGAACAGCCCTTCTCAGCGATAGTGAGGCTGCGGTGTTGAACTCTCACCGCTAATTTGTCCTTTAAAAAAAAACCAAAATTAGCTTATTTTTTTATATTTTATTATTTAAATTTGTATTAAAAGTCAGATTTGGATCAAAATAATGTCGATTTAACCATGCCATCACCTTGTAGGAGAGAGAAAATACAATTAAAAAAAAACCGTCAGCATTTTTCATTAGCTAAATTGGACGAAATCAACGGAAGAATTCAATTGAACCAATTTGATAAATTTTAAAATTTGATTGCACATTTTGTAAGTTTTAGAATTTAATCAGATTTTCAAGATAACTTTTAGAACTTGAGATACAATTATCTTTAAAAAAAAAAAGAAGAAGAAGTAGGAAAAACCACCAAGAACCCCAAATTATGCCCACCATGTCACATTTGCTTCAAAATATATTTTTTTTTTTGCGACACAAAAACCACTAACTAATACTCAAATGACACAATTACCCTTCGTTAAGATTCTATTTAGGGCTTCGACATGGCACTTGGTGCCATGTTAGGAAAAATAAAGTTAAATAAAAACTAGAAAAGAAAAAAATCGAAGCACGGTTATCACAAATGATGTTCAGCACCTTCCATGCGCTGTTCATCGTCTTCAAGCGCTCATCTGTGGACAATGACCTCAGTCAAGGTTGTCCATGCACCGTTGAACTTTTTCCCTCTTTTTTTTTTCTCGAAGCCATAGGATTTCGTGATATTATGAAATACGCCTTGAAGAGTCATGGCGGGGCAAATATCAACTACGATATGCCAATCTTCCTATAGAGAGATTTCCAAGGTTTGGAGAAGCAGTGATCAAGGTGGCAAAGTCCATGGATTGATTTTGCTAGTATTTGACTGATGAAAGTAGAGGAAAAATGTAGGACCCAAAAAAAAAAAAGAGTAGATGGAAAATGGAGGAGTTCTCTCAGAAAGATGAACACTGAAGGAACGACGAAGAATATCACAACAAAAGTAAAAAAAAAGGGGGGGGAATAAAAGAAAGAGGAATTGCACACGGTTGGATGTCCAGGCAGCTCTAAGCAGGGCTGGACGTGCGCTTGAAGATGTTGAACAGTAACGGCCGTGAAGCTTCTAGATTATTTTTTTAGTTTTTGTTTCATCTTAACTTTTTCTAACATTTTAATGGTGTTTTCGTAGGAGGGTGAATATGTTACTCAAGAATCTTTTCTGTCACAAAAAAAAAAAAAAAAAAAAAAAGAGGTAAATGAGTTACAATGAGAATAATTTGATAATGAACTTTAAGATTTTATTCGCTCATCCATCGCCGTCCATACCACTATTCTTAACAATTCTAAATTATGGGAGATTGGTTTCATGGTGAGCCAAACTCCGGTTTGTGTGAAGAATCGAGAATCAAATCAATATGTTTTGGAATTGCCAATTCCTAAATCGTCAGAACCAAGAACCGCACCATTTTATAATCAAATGTGAAAGTAGTACCATTTCATTATAAAAATATTTGTTTGGCCATGTAGTTATGTAGTTGTTCCTTCATGTCAAAGACAACACTTCAATTCTTGATGATTGCAAAAGCGATTTAATCAGTGAATCGTATGATTCTGAGGTAGAACTAGTGGTTTGGCCTTGGAATTGAAACCGAACCAATCATGGGTTGGTTCTAGGTTCACGAATCAGAAACCCAACCGGTTTTCTTTAATTTCAACCTTAAAGCAATTGATTTGGGCCGGATTTGGTTCGGTTCTCAGATTGAACTGGATTGTTGCTCACCCCTACCTCATATTGTGGTCAAAAGCTAGTCCCTTAGATATTTGCTCTAAAGTGTCAATGCCAATTTTTAATATTGCATGATCTAGGTGGTCGGATTGCCATGGACAGGCATTCCGATTATGGTCGGACTTTATTCGAACCTTTTTTTGACTCCATCAATCTTCACAATTATACGCAACTGGTTGGAAGTTATTCATCAGAACGTTTTGAAGTTAAGTGCGGTGAGCGTCTATAATTAAAATCAGTATTTAAAAATACTAAAATTTGGCGACCGTTGACGGAGCCTCAGCAAAAGGAGGCGGGCTTCCATGGCCGTCGGTCAAAGTTGTAACGGAGGAATGCAATGGCGAGAAAGAGCCACGTGTCCTCCATGCATCGCTCGTGCCACCATGTGCCATCCTCCATGCATAGCCCTCCATCTTCACCCTGCTTATAAAAGCCGCCTTCCTTCTGATGCCGTGGTTCATCTTCAAACTCTTCCGGTCACGGTAAAAAAAGCGAGCTTCAGAGCTGAAGGAGGAGTTCTCATGGCGGATCTGACCGGCACTCGCGTCGCCGTCACCTGCGACAGGAGCTGCGGCTGCCCTTACCCTTGCCCCGGCAGAGCCCCGTGCAGGTGAGGCGGCGGAGTCGATCCGAGGATTCTATGGCGCCAGCTAGCTACTCGAGTTTCTCACGTTGTCTGAGCGATTTTGATGCTGGTTTGTTTTGCAACAGGTGCGCGGCCCTGGCGGCCGGAGGAGGGGCGGGCCACAAGGAGTGCTTGTCCGGGAACAACTGCGGCTGCAGACCCTGCGGTTGCGGGCCGGTGGCGGCTGCGGCTGCTGCTGAGAACGGGCGGTTCTACTGCCGGTGCGGGCCGCAATGCACCTGCACCACTTGTGGTGCTTGAAGAAGTGGTGTTGCTTGTGGCAACATATAGTTATGAACATATATATAGTGTCTTGGACTATATAGTAAAAGATTCAAGTATATGTCGTCGAAATTAATATTAATGTAATTTGAGTTTCAAAATAATTTTTTTTTAAAAAAAGGTCTTTTAAATATTGATGTAATTTGGGTTTCAAGATTATATAAAAAAAAATTAGAATGAACGTATGGAAAGTTTGTTACTTTTGCTAATTAGTTTCGCGTTCTTACTTTTTTTTTTTTTTTTTGTCGTCACTCTCTACTCTAATCCTACTCTAACACTCACTCTCGGACTTTTGCCCCGCCTCCTTGCGGGCGTGGGAGCCGAAACCCACTCCTGAAATGAAATCTTCCCCACCCCAATCTCCCCGAGAAGGTGGGGATTTGAACCCCCAACCTCCCCCTTTCAAGATGGAAGGGTGGCGGCGAAGGATGTGAAGTAACTTAGCTAACGAATTAAATACATCCGTGCATGTTTTTTCATTTATACGATATACAATTTGATTAATACAAGAATTTAGGGGAAGTCTAATATTAAAAACAATTTTTCTCGACTATTTGTTTTTTTACTCGGACAATCAAAATTATGCGGAAATCTTTTAATATTGACTCACGACAACAAATACTAAATTATATAATTAATAAAAAGCAGCTCAAGCTGGAGGATTTTTTTCTCCCTCAAGGGTATAGTTGTAATTTTAATATAAATAGTGGCATTTTAAACCAGAGAAAAATGACAAGCGTCAAACCGCACTTGATCTATCCTGGTAACATATGAAATCCATTCTGATAAAAAGAAATTCGAAAGAAAATACCAATAATGAGCTGAAAAATTAAAAGCATGGTTTGAATTAAAAAAATAAATATTTCCGTATATTTTTTCCAATTTTTGGGTGCAATTAATCAAAATTTTCAATTTATATAATAATGCGGGTAAATAGCTAAGGTGTCATCTTTTTTTTTTTTTTTTTTTTTTTTTTGTCGGTCTCTACTCTATTCCTATTTCTACACTCACTCAAACTTTCGCCCCGCGGGGCGTGGAATCGAAACCCACTTCAAACTTACGCGTCCCCACCCCATCCCCCTGAGAAGGTGGGGATTTAACCTCACCCCCCTTCCATATGGAAGGGTGGCCACTAGGGCGAATCCCAGTGGTTAAGGTGTCATCTTCAAATGGAGTTTTTATCTATTTATTTACATTATATAAAGAGATATTTTAAATTGGATATCCGCTTATCATATAATCAAAATACCCTTAAATCATATGTCATCAATAATTAAAATTCGATATCCGATCTTTTTTTTTTTTTTAGGTCAGATATCCGATCTCTTCTTTGACAGCACGCAATTGGGTGCCTAACTGGATGCAACTTGGGAGCTCGTTTTCAACCGGCCCACAAATCGTTACCGATTGGAGAAAGCCCAGGCCCATGTACAAAGATAGCTATAAATCCCCCTCGAAAAAAAGAAGGGAGACCGGGATTTATTTATATACCGATATTTGATTTTGACATAAGCTCTCACACATATAAATTATAATATGCTTAAGATCACATTAAATTGGGCAAAGATGTAAATTGAAATTATCCCAGAAACTTCTTAAATCAAGGACCTAAGTGCCAATTTTGCTATTTGAAATTGACAATGGAGCTTGAATAGGGACGTTTTATGGCCCAAGGTCACGTCAAGTTCAATGAAGGCTCTTGAACCAATGAGTCGGACCACCATAAATTGACATATGTGTTTGCATGTAGATAATTGTCCATCGCAATCCCCGAAGAATTAATTATTCTCCAAAGATTTGTAGAAGTCACTGTTGATAAAACACTATCTAGTAAATAAATTCTATGTGATTTTGTTATCTATAATAAAAGTCCGAATCGCGAGTGCTCGTTTCTATGTACGCCACTTGGCACTTCACTTTTGCCCATGCTGATGTTGTGTAGCAAGACATGTGGTATGGTTCCCCACTTGGGGCATATTAGAGGGATAAGCTTTTTAGTTTAATGATTTCTTATTGCTCAATTTCTATCTCTTATTATGTTTAAATTTCAAAAAATTAGTAAAAATGAAAGTATATCAATTTTTTTTTTTTGTCTTACCTGAATATAAACTTGAAATAAAGGGATAAATTAGAAAAAGTATGGGCAAGGATAGAGTCCATGAGCTTTAATTTTTGAAACACAATTGCCAAGCAAAAATACTTTTGTAACGTAACTCTTGTCTTTTTTAATCTATAATTTAAATAGATAAAGAAATAATAATCTTTAGTTTATTCATAGATGATATGGTTCACCTTTGAAAATATCACAATAGCGAACATATAGATAACCTGTCAATATAAATCTAAAAAAAACTATCACAAATTACGGACATGTGTTCTTAACAAATAAAGTATCGTTGATTTAAATCATTACTCGTTTTCTTCAAATGATTAGATTCCGTACATCAAAATAAATATTATTGTGCTAGCGAAATTCATTTTGTTTAATTTTTTAAAAATTTTGGATAAGGACAAATTTTACGAGCTTCAGTTTTTGTAATTCAGCTTTTTTGTCTTTTCTTCAACAATTCAAGTATTTGAGTTTAAATTTGAGAAATAAATAAATAGAAAGTATATTCAAGTATATTTTACAATGGTATAACTTATTCTGAAAACAATGGAATTGTGAATTTAAGGAAGTCCATATAATTTACAATTTTGTGCCCTCATTTAAAATACAGGATCTTAGGGATCACCTGTTTTATTGCATAATAAGTTTCACTTGGTTAAAAATATATTGTTTAGACATTACTGTTTATAATTTGGAGTATTTATTATTTCATCACGTGAAAAATTTCACTTTATTTTAATATAATGAGTCAATTTAGTTTACAAAATGTTAAAATACATATTTATCATAATGGAATAGAGATAATTACATTTATTAATAGATTATTTATAGCTCAAAGGAATAATTGATAAAGTTCCACTACCCATTATTTTAATTCTATTAATCTTGCAAGTTTTGCTTGCTAGTTATTGAGTATATATTTCTTGGTTGCATTTGGTATTGTTATTTTTCCATAATATTCTTATCTTAATTCTTATCGGTGTAATTCATAGTCAACATAAATTATCTTCTTCAATATCTTACATTCAACTTAATCAAAATTTCAATTCTTCCACATTATTTATTGCTGTAATTTTATAAATTCACTATCAAGTACTAACTTTCTCTTGTTTTTCATTGAGAATCAATAAAAAAATTGAAATTCTATGCAATGTTGAAAGACAATTCTTTATCATCTTATCGTCTAAATAGCGATTTTATTTAAATGACATATACACAAGTAGAGCTTAAAGTGGGTTTTTTTTTTTTTTTTTTGTCAGTCCTACTCTATTCCTATTCTACACACTCTCTCAGACTTTTGCCCTGCCTCTTGCAGGGCGTGGGAGTCGAAACCCACTCTTGAAACTTACGCGTTCCCACCCCATCCCCCTGAGATATAAAATATTTAAGTAAATAAGTCGAGTCAGTTTGTGCTGTTAATGAGTCATAAAATTCGCATAACATATGAATGGGTTAATTTAGATTGAATCATTTTTAACTCAACCTGGCCCGACCCAAACCACCCATTTGGCGACCCTACCTCTCATTTCTCCTCTTCTCGACATCTTCTCTTCCACTTCCATCTTCATCTTCCTTCATAACTTTGTTCAAATTTCTTTGCTTGCTTCGCAATGTCGAGAGACCTGTAGCCTCCATAACTTTGCATGCATCAAGGCTAGCGTTGGCCATAGATCATATTTACTAACCGAGGAAGCCCGTTTGCTGCA
Source organism: Eucalyptus cloeziana (assembly GCA_014182715.1). Taxonomy (NCBI): domain Eukaryota; kingdom Viridiplantae; phylum Streptophyta; class Magnoliopsida; order Myrtales; family Myrtaceae; genus Eucalyptus; species Eucalyptus cloeziana. Next base: position 4,089,349 of record CM024640.1, read on the forward strand.
CAAGCCTTCCAATTAGGAATGTCTAAAGAGAGTTGCAAAGCCCGTAACAATGGGGCAAGGATGTAAACTGACGATAGAAAAAGGTCCCGAGGGCAAAAATTTGGTTTTCGAAGTTGACGATGGAGCTTGAATAGGGACGTTTCACAGCTCGAGGTTAACGTCAAGTTCAGTGAATGCTCTCGGGGGCATGACATCCGAGCTTCAATTACGCATATTTTATTGCAACGTTGTACTTAAAAGACATGATGAACCCCGGGAGCGTGCCACTCAACAGGAGCATTCAGAAGCGTGCTCAAAACTTTGTGTCCTTAGCCCTTCCTATGGACGTGGTCCGCAATCTCGATATCACTTGAAGAGTTAAGTAAACATGGGACGGGAGAGCTGGACCACCATGAATTGACATTTCGACTGTGGTCCTTGAAGAGTCAATCCCCGGAGGTTTATAGAAACTTTTTGCGGCGTGGTTCTAGACTTACGGTCCATTAAAATCTATAGGACAAAACTTTGATGTGGTTCTATTATAATTCAAGTTAGAAATGATAGATTAGTCGATCTTGTGGACGTTGTGTGGCACTTCATTGATACATGTTATGGATTTACAACATGGGTCACATTCGACCAATTAACTTAATGATTTCTCATCTCCTTATTTCTATCTCTTATTATGTTTGAATATTAGAAAGTGGATAAAATGAAAATATATTAAGATTTCATTTCATGCTTCGAAAAAAAAAAAAAAACAGAAACAGTATGGGCAAGGACAGAATCCGTGAGCTTTAATTTTTGAAACGCAACAACAAGGCACATTTTTTTTGTAATATAACTTTTCATCTTTCTTTTCTACATTTCAAATTGTTAATTTAAATTTGAAAAAATAGATAAAGAGAGAACAACATCTAATCTATTCATTAATGATATCATTTCCTTTTAAAAAATATTACAATAGTAAACATCTGATGGAAATCTAAAGAAGATTAGAACAAGCTGTTGGACTTACGTTCTTGATAAATAAAGTATTGTTAATTTAATGTATAATTTTTTTATTCGAGCGATTAGATTGAGTACCTCCATAGAAAATTATTGTGCTAAAGAAATTCATTTCTTTAATATCTTGAAATTTTTTGATAAGGACAAAGTTAGTGAGTTTTAACTTTTGTAATACAACTTTTATCTTTTTTTAAACAATTAAGACATTTGAGTTTAATTTAGAAAAAAAAATTATAGAAATATCCTTAAATATGTTTTGACATGATATAATTTATTTTGAAAGAATAAAACTGCGGATTCAAGAAATCATAAAAGTTGCAATGTCGTGCCCTCATTTATACTCGTAGGATTTCGAGTATAGCCTAATTTATTACATAATAAGTGTCACTTAACTAAAAAATACGTTTAGTTTAAACATTACAATTTACAATTTGTAGTATATATTATTTCACTACATGAAAAAATTTCACTTCATTTAATAATTTTGAATTAGATCAGTTATAGAATAAGTTACAAGTTACAATATATATTTATTATGGCAAATAGAAAAAAATACATTTATAGTAATTTTAGTATAGCTTATAGCATCAATTGAACAGTTCCACTTTAAGATACATGTTAAATACGTGATATCTTATTCCTGATTAAAGCATAAATAATTTATTTAGAGTAATTTGATTTAATTCAGTAAAAATTACAATGACCTAATAGGCTGCACTCTTTTGCAATATGCTTTTTATACAAGTTTAATCTTTTTTTGAGAGTTTAGATCATAAGTTTTGAGTATGTACCGCTCTCGAATTTCTTAAGGCAATTGGCAACTTTATGTATAGAAAGACAATCTCAACTAGCCGTTAGACACACCGTTACAAATGTTAGAAATTCGATAGTTATAGGAATTTCGGGTGTCCAACAGATGCTTGTCCGTTTGCCATTACTTGGCTACGTACCCAGTCTTTGTTCTTCAAGGCTAGGACAGTCTTTTTAGTCTTTCCAAATCCTATATATATATAAAAGACATTCAATTCAACTATTTAATTTCCAAATAATCAGTGGCATATTTGAGTGAGTTTTGTAACTATCAAAATTAAATTGGGTTCAACTTTTTCTGCCACTTGTTAAGTTCAGCCCTCCACGATTTTTTCTAAAAAAACTATATAAATATGTAAATATTAGATGAATCTCATTATTTTGGGAAAATTACAAAAACAATCCTAAACCTATTTAATTTTTTCAATTTAATTCTAAATATTTTTTTTCCCAATTCAGTTCATCCGGACGTCCAGCTGATGTTGACATGTCAATATTTTAAATTTTATTTATTTTTTATCTTTTTTTTTTTCACTCTCCTTCTTCTCTTGGCCGGTTGTCGGCTAGAGGCTAGGCTAGCAAGGCGAGCCTCCACAGTGGCTGGTGAGGTCAAACCTCGCAGCCCAGCCTTTGGCGAAAGAAGAAAATAAAATATTAGAAAGGAAAAAAATATTAAAATATCATCACATAAGCGTTGGTCAACCAAAATTGATCGGACGAACTAAATTGGTATAAATGTAAAATGTTTTAAATTGAATTTCCTAAAAAAAAATTATGACTGAATTGAAAAAATTACCATAGATTTCACAGTGTTTTGGTAATTTTTCCATTATTTTTCTTACATCACATATTGTATTATCGGCTTACTGGCTATTAAACTCTGTGCAAAATAAACATGCCCACTGAAAGTGCAAGCTAAGGAATTTATTATCTCTGATTTGGCTATCTTCTTTTTCTGTCATATTCATGCCGTTATATTACTTATATTAATTGTTCTTGCTCCGCTTCCGTTTCCATTCACAATCCAAAATCACCAAATTAATAAATATATCTACATTATATATACACACACACACACACACACACACACACACACTTGCAAATTAATGGAGCGGTTATATAATCGGGGCCAATAATCGCCCATTAATGAAAATATGCATTTTCGGGTAATAAATACGACGGGGGGAGAAAGAAAAGAAAATGGTGGCTCCCCTCTCAAGCCTGTCTGTCAATGAGGATGCGATGACTCGATCTTCCAAGGACATCCCGCCTCCTCGCTCTCGTGTCTCCACTCAACGCAGACGCCGCCACCGCAGCGCCACGTAGGATCGGGCCGCGGGGCCCGCCCTCCCGAAGCGCCCGAGCCAGGGCCCGAGCCTGCAGGCTCGGGTTCTCAGAAACAGCTGGAGACAGCCTGTCTCCAACAAAGTCCCACTCACCTATTCCCCTCTCCCCCTCTAACTCCCTTCTCTCTCTCTCTCTCTCTCTCTCTCTCTTGTTTCATTCTCTCTCTGGGGCTCGCTCTTCTTCCTTCGACCTTCGCTTCCCTTCCATTCCATCGCCTTTGCTCTCTCTCTCTCTCTTCTTTCTCTCTCTACCTCTCTTCCCCTGCGCACCGGCGATTAGGGTTTTGGCAGCGCCGCTTGCTCGCGATTCGGAGCCCCTCGCCGGCCGGAGCCCGCCAGATCGAGGCCCTCTGCATTGTGAGCTCTCGATCGATCCGCCTTTCTCCGCTTTCCGTCGCGGCCTTTTCCGTCGCTCGCTGCGTGGGTTTGTTCGTTCGTTTTTGCGGTGTGAAGTCGCTCTCGTGGTTTTTTGTTGTCCTTTTCTTTTTTAAAGATTTTTTTCGGATTTTTTTGAGATTTTTTTCGATTTTTTTTTTTTTTTCGATTTTTTTGGGGCTTTTGTTCGGTTGTTGTGGCGTTCCTTCGTGGTTAGGTGCGGATTAGGGGCGGGAATGTGATGGAGCTGCAGGTTGTGTGATCTTTTTGTGCCGTATGCGTCTGGATTTTGATTTGGGTTCTGGTTTTGTGATGTACTGTTGTTGCGCGATTACGAGGTTATATCACCGGACATTGTCGTTGGAAGCCTGTAGTTGTGATGTACTGATGTTGCGCGAATTTTGATTTGGGTTAAGGTTCTGTGATGTACTGATGTTAAGCGAATAGGAGGGAGGTTATATCGCTGGACATTGTCGTTAGAAGCCTGTAGTTGTTATCGTCGTGTTTTGCTCTGCTGGCGTGCCTCTCGGTTGCGTTGTGACTGGCGACGCATGGATGATGGATTTGGGCTGATGAATTTTGCTGTGTGCGTGCAGATCTGGAACCTGAACGCGAACACTGTTCCTCTTGGGATAATGTTTTTGTGGCGAACTGGGGTTTGAATAGATTAATGGCGTGATTCGGGCCGTGTTTGTGTATGGTGGCTTCGACCAATTGTACATGGTGGAATCAGGGTCTGTGGTGTCGTCCAGCATTGTGTCGGGGGCTGCTTCTTTTGTCGTTTAATCGTGGAAGGAAGTGTAGTCCGATCAGAGAAGTTTCGTGCATCCATGCTGGCAGAGAGCATGCGTGGAATCTTTGCTTCGGGTGATGCACCTGACAAGATTTGTTGCCGAAGCATTCGGTGTGGTGACCATTTGTCTGGTTGCTCTCTTGGTTCTCCTGGGCTTGCTATGCACCATCTACTCGTTTTACTTCAGGTCTCGCACTCGTAGCCAGGACTTCATCCAACTCAGTTACTTTACGGGTCCTTGGGTCATCCGGATCATATTCATTGTGTTCACGATCGTGTGGGGTTTTGGTGAGATTGTCCGTTTAAGCTTGCTCAGACAGAACGGGAAAGTGTTGAGCTCCGTTAGTTACAAATGGCAAGAAACTTTTTGCGAAGGTTATGTCGTCTCAAATCTTGGTTTTGCAGAACCTTGCTTGTTCCTCACTCTTGTGTTTCTCCTTCGGGCACCTTTGCAGAAGATGGACTCAGGAATCTTAAGCAGAAACTGGAATGGAAAAACAATTGGTTATATTCTTCTCTACTGCTTCCCAGTTTTTGTTCTTCAGCTCATCATCATTCTAGTTGGACCAAGGTTAAGCAAGGTTAAAAGCACAGGACGGACATTGCCGCATTACTTCACGAGTGCTATGAAGAAGAGCACTGAAGGTGCTGCGCTTTGCACTTACCCTTTAATGAGTACCATTATTCTTGGGGTTCTTGCTTTACTCCTAACTGCCTACTTATTTTGGCTTGGAAGGCGGATCCTAAAATTAGTCATTAATAAGGGTCTGCAGAAAAGAGTATACGCGCTGATATTCTCAGTTTCGGGTTTCCTTCCATTAAGGATCCTATTACTTGGTTTATCGGTTTTGTCTAAGCCAGAACATGTTCTTTTTGAAGCTCTTGTGTTCATGGCATTTCTTTCCCTTTTCTGTTGTGCTGGGGTGTGTATTTTCTTGCTGGTGTACTGCCCAGTGGCGGATTCTCTAGCGTTGGGGAAGCTTAATGACTTGGATATGAGAAGAAGATTTAGTGATGATCAGAACGAGACTGTTTCACTCATTGCTAATCTGAGCCATCTTGAGGAAAGTGGTAGAATGAGCCCTTGCAGAAATTCTGACTCTTCGACCAAGCGTGGATCAATTTCTTTTCGGACTTATGGAAAGGATGGCCCATCAACGGCAACTTTTGTAGAGCTAAGTCTTTCTCTCCTAGTCGAGATGCAACCCCCCCTGCTTCACCTCCGCTACTTGGCTGGCCAATGCGTGCATCTCCACAGGTTCAGGGACCTTCAAGCACTCGTGAAAATCAATTTTGTGGTGATGACAACTGATTGTAAAGGGTTTAGCTTTTAATAAGGTTTTTATTTGTTCTCCGTTTGTTTTCTGTTTTAGATATAATGGTTTTGCCTCATGGAAGTATATCTTCATTTTCCTTTTTGTACCATTTTGTAACCAAATTTTATCTGCATTCTCTGAACTTATAAGGGAGCATTTCTTTGGCTGAATTCGATAGGACATTAATGAAAGTTGCTAAAGGTATTCGGATTGGTTGCCAACTTTTTCCTTAGTGAACTTTTTTCCCAGTGCATTGGGAAAGTCTTGCTGTTCAATCGGTATATTAGTTATGTGTCAACTTTCCAAAGTTTTGTGATGCACATTGATCAAGCAAGACATGAGAGGATTCTGAAATATCGATTGGGGATTGAATATGGAATGGGGATGATTTACAAAAGTTTATTCTTTTTGTCAGAACATGCTTTTTGTAAAGAAATTACTGCTGTCTTTCTGAACTAGCTAAGTCGTCATGAGTTGGTGGAAGGCTGTTTATCTTCATTTAATCCAGTTAATGTTCTTCTCTATAGATGGAATTAATCCTAGTACATGCATGTGTTCACAGCTTGGAAGGTCAGAGAATAGCAATACTGTGACGTATTGCTATTCGAATGGATTCATTTGCTGTTATCTTTTACTTAGTGTCTTCATCTTTTCCTAAAGCTTAGTTATTTTAGCATGATATTATTCTGTTTTAATTTACTCCAATAATGTTGCTGTCCATTGTCTTGTTTAAATGGAATAGCTATTTTAAATGGTCTGATCCGAGCAAGGGTACAATATTTACTTACAGCACAGTTCACATGGGGATAGCTTATTTCATCTAGCTGGGCACCATAGTATCCATGAATCACATGAAGACGTTACGAAATTAATGGCAGGAGAAATAGCTATCGTAGCTGATCTTGGCACTATACTGTCCATGAATCATGCTAGACGTTATGAAAATACTGCAGAAAGAATGTTGTGGCAATAAATGCTCTTTAGACAGCGATAAGCACATAATTGTATTAAAATTTCCACTTACTATAAAAATCTCTTTTTATTCGTCGCTAATGCCAATGTCAGGCACACTCCTTTTTTGGCACTGCCGTGGATTTCTTGCATAGTATCATTGTGGAATTTAACTGAGACCCCCAATACCAATCTCGTTATGGGTCTCCTGAGAACTCCAGGAACAATATTAATGGCCCTGACATGAGGTAATGGACATAATGGTCTCCATAATTTCATACTATTTAGCGAGCTGCGGAGATAAGAGACATTCTATGGTTCTCTGTTCAATCTGGGCTGTCATCTTCTTGGCTGTTACTGGTACTTCTGTCTTATGGAATGGTCACTTTCATGAACAGGCAATATCGTTTTTTCGGTCGAGTTTCCTGCCTCTAGCTAGTTCACAGATAAGAATGTCTGATGCCATCGAAATGACTTGTTGCCCATGCCGAGTTTCCTGCCTCTAGCTAGTTCACGGTTGTAATCTTACTGGTACTTTTGTCTTATGGAATGGTCACTTTCATGAAAAAATGGCTCGCCCATGCCGTACGGTGGCAAAACATTGATCAACCCGTGTAGTCCAGCCACTGCTTGCGTTGCATAATAGGAGTACGGAGATTTTCCAAGCTGCAATGAAGCATATGAGTATAAATGAACACCCCTTGCAAGATAAGACATTAAATGCCTGCCATACATATTCATCAAATGAGGTGGAATAAGCTTGAACCTTGCACAAATTTCAGAAAAAGCTCACATGAGCATGGTATTGAATGATCATTGTACATAAGGCTCGCCTGATGGAAGATGAAAATATAGGTGAAAGTTTTTCCGAAATGGGCCCTGGAACGACATCACTTGTTCCATCGCTCCCTAGACTTTGAATCTACAATTCAATCCAATCCGAACTCATCATCGCATGCACTTCTCATTACAATCTTCGTCAAACACAGTTTCGATGGATTTCGCAACCATACCTGTTGGGTGTTGTGCCAATGGATCGCGACATTCTGGCTCAACCTGTTGGTAACTCTGACGAAAACTCTGTTTCCCTGATGAGCCTGGATGGTGTGGCCGGGGTGCCGTCCATTAATGGTGACAACCTGCTCCTTGTAGGAGCCCATCATCTCTTGCTTCACTTCCCAGTTGTAGAAAAGCCCTCGAGCTCCTCCTGATGCCATCATCATGAGAAGGCAGAGAAACAATGCCGTCATCGAGCTACCCATCTCTCACGCTCACCGGGAACCAAGCTGCGCACGAAAGATGGGAACTTTAATGGGGGAGTTTGTGCGGCCGCTGTCGATTCAGCAAGGAAGAAGAAGGAGAAGCAGCAGCAGCAAAAGCATCAGATGTCGCCGGCGGTCCGTTTTGGAGTTATTACCCTTATAGTAATCTCCTGAAGTGCAACTGAAAACGAAATGCGTGCCTTACTTGGCCCCATGGGAACACAATCAACTCCCCAACTGGGGCCCGCTACGTAACCCGTAAACAGCCTCTCTAACTAAGACATCAGTCCTTCGTATATATTACCTTGGGCGGCTTTGTTGCCCAGGCTCTGAACTAACTGCGGTGCGACGCCATTCTGAATTGGGCCGGCGGGTGGGGAGTGACTGAGCACGGCCAGACCGAGAGGGGTTGTGGCAGTGGCGTTCTGGCCAACAATGTTGATCGTGATCGAGTATTTTCTCGAAGGATCTTGATTGGCTTTGATCTTGATGAAGTATGTCTTGCCCGAGTACACAATCAAGCTTTGGTTCACAAATGGCTCTACATAGTGCCCATCCGCTTCAACAACGGTGAGGTTGGGACGCTGCAAATCTAAGATTGAGGTCTTAAGCAAGAAAAAAATGATGCTTCATCTTGCAAATCTATATCCAAAATTTCTTCGTTCTAATGGTCGTTAAAAACATAGAAAAGGCCCAATTCAGGCGTGGACGCTTCATCATAGAAAGGGAGGAAATAAACAAACCAGAGGAACAATTTGTGGGTTGCAATGAAGGTATACCTCAATCTGAAAGCTGAGAGTAGATTGAGCGGTCACACTCGAAATATTGAGGCGAGAAGTTTTACCAGGGACAATCCTCCAGTGGGGATATTCAGGATTGATCGCATCACGAGCTGTTGGATGTGAACTTGGAGTGGTCGATTCAGCGTAATCAAACTTTCCCTTCCTGGGAATAAGCAGGGACTGCAATCCAAGCAACAAAAAGAGAACGAAACATACACGACAAATGAGCGAAACTGGTGTTTAAGTTCTTCATAATTGAGGCAATCAAATTAAATTAATCACCTCAGGCTCTGCCGCCCAATCATGATAGCTTTTGTAGTACCGGTCATCGAGGATGATGCTGTTGTCATAATCTTGAGCGAATGGCTCAGCCGTACGGTGGCAAAACATCGATCAACCCATGCAGTCCAGCCACCATTTGCATTGTGTAATAGGAGTCGTACTGAGATTTTACAAGCTGCAATGAAGCATATAAGTATAAATGACATCCCTTTGCAAGATAAGAAATTAAGTGCCCGCAGTGCATATTCATCGAATGAGGTGGAATCAGCTCGAACCTCGCACAAATTTCAGAAAAAGCTCACATGAACATGGTATTGAATGATCATTGTACTTAGGGCTCACCCGATGGACGATGAAAATATAGGTGAAAGTTTTTCTGAGATGGGCCTTGGAACGACATCACCTGTTCCATCGCTCCCTAGACTTTGAATCTGCGATTCAATCCAATCCGAACTCATTATCGCATGAACTTATCATTACAATCTTCGTCAAACACAGTTTCGATGGGTTTCGCCACCATACATGTTGGGTGTTGTGCCAATGGATCGCGACATTCTGGCTCAACCTGTTGGTAACCCTGACGAAAACTCTGTTTCCCTGATGAGCCTGGATGGTGAGGCCGGGGTGCTGTCCATTGATGGTGACAACCTGCTCCTTGTAGGAGCCCATCATCTCTTGCTTCACTTCCCAGTTGTAGAAAAGCCCTCGAGCTCCTCCTGATGCCATCATCACGAGAAGGCAGAGAAACAATGCCGTCGTCAAGCTACCCATCTCTCGCGCTCACCGGGAACCAAGCTGCGCACGAAAGATGGGAACTTTAATGGGGGAGAGACGGAGTTCGTGCGGCCGCTGTCGATTTAGCCAGGAAGAAGAAGGAGAAGCAGCAGCAGCAGCAGAAGAAGTTGTCCTCTTGGTTCGTTTTGCCGTACATTTAAGCCATCTCCTAAAGTATCAACTGCCAAAAAAGCAACCATCACCTCCACGTGTGACCTGAACCAGCCAGTTCGGTTCGGTTCCCGATTCGACCTCGCCCCTAAATTCATCTCTTCGGTTTCTTTGCCTCGCGTGCGGACCGCCTTCTCGCCGGACCCCCGGTACCGGAGCCGGGCCCGCGAGAGCCGGATCTGTCTTCGGTCTCGGATCCGGAATGGGTCGCGGCGGAGGCCATCTCGGAGGGAGCAGCGTCGCGACCTCACGAAATCCGGCGAGGGTCGAGCCCTCGTCAGATCCGGAAGCTCTGGAGAGAGGCGGCGACATCGGATGCAGGGGCTGAGGGAGAGGGAGCCCTCGGGGTCGCGGGTGATGACGACCGAGGAGGACTTGGGCTTGTTCTTGGACCCAGTGGGGCGGCGGCGGGGCGGCGGACGACTTCAGTGGTGGAGCCGTCGCCGGCGGTGGGGGAGGCGCTAAGGTCGGGCTCGGGGGTGGGAGAGGGCAAAAGGAAAGCATTATGGATTAATAGGTAAACATAAGCAAGTCTTCGACATGGTTCTAGTTAATAAAACCATCGATTAACATAATTCCACCTCGATAATTGATTATGCTTTAATTAGAATATATTAAATTTACTGAGGACGAAAAAAAAAAAAACATTTATTTTGATTATTCTTTAATTAGAATATATTAAAAAAATGAATGATTGAAAAAATATTATTCCATAAATGATCATTTGTATAACTTACGAAAATATATGCTTCAAAGACATTTCCAACATCCATAAAAATATTTTAAAACAAAATCTTATTAATAATGAAAATATTTTAAAACAAACTCTTATTAATAATGAAAATATTTTTCATCAACCAAGTAGTTTGAGAGAAATAAGCAATTATTTAAAAATAAATCGAATCATTCATTTTGTAAAAACAAACGGAGCCTAAATTGCATATATCTTTGCTTTTATTTTAGTTTATGAACATAATTACTCAACTCGACACAACATTTGAGAAATCAAAAGTAAACTAATGCTTTTTTTTTTTTTTTTTTTTATAAATATAACAGATTACCTTCACCTCTTTCCGATAATTACTCAACACTTGGCTCATCACGCTACGAGTCAACTTAGCTCAACCTCCAATAATCCATTCCGTTTCGTGAATTGAGAAAAAAAGAAAGAAAGTAGTAAATTTCCTCCATCTCTAATTAAGTTTGTTTGTTTGACAGGCACAATAGATCTTGATTTGTGCTTATCACTGATGATGTTATATGACTTAGTTATCGACTACCGATCCATTCGCTTGGATGCAATCACATTTATTCTTAAAGGACAAATCTGCGATTCTCTCTATTAGTTATACTATAATGATATATCTTAATTATTGGTTTTTTGGTTTTTTTTAAGCTCTATGGGCTCGCTTTATTATTATGATTTTTGAGATTTCTTATCATGTATCATTTTAATAATGAATGTGAATTTCTTTTGACAAAAAAAAAAAAAAACCTAGGACATTTAGGAACTTGCCGAATAGACAAACAAATTGGAGCACAAGGTCCAGAAGTTGCACAAAACATTAGGTGCGGAATCTCTGCAACCCCTAGTGATCTCGACACGCAATGTCAGCCTCGAAAGGAAGCAACGGTTCGTGGAAAGGTGTCAACTAGCCGTGCACTTGAAAAGTTATCGACTCGATAATAGAATTACCGTCGCCAGGTCACTAATTTGCCTGGATAAACTACTAGCATGGGTTCGTGGAATCCTAGCGGTACGCGAGAGTACAGTGTGGAAAAAAAAAAAACAAATCCGAAATCGTCGAATAGGCGTTCGTAATCAATTCAATAATGTTTTGAAATCCGGAGCATCTGAACGAAAAATGAAGGAAAGAAATAAGCGATCATTTTCCACTCTGGCACAAGACAAAAGACCACTCCAACAGGAGAGCCCATATGGTCATAGACTTGAGTTTCAGAAGCATCTCGTCCCCATCACGATCCCATATAATTACCGCCTTGACTATTTGTGAAACGAGAAAACCAAGCCACCTAATTATGGGATGGGGTCCCGTTCCCAGACAACAAGTCTTTTCTAGGGATAGCAAATAGGTGGGTCGGGTCGGGTTTGGGTTGGGTCGAAAATGAGTCGATCCATATTCGACCCATTTAATCCGATTTTGACCTATACTCATGTAGTGTAAATCAAATGACCCATACCCGACCCGATCCGTATTGCTAAAACCTATTAATATTTTAGGAAAACTCACTTCTACTATATGCTAATTGTTAAAACATTTTTATGCAATACAAAATTTTTAACAATTTTTATGCAATAAAATTTAATGGAAAATTTTTATAATTTTTAAAAATATTTTTAAAAAAAAAATAAAATTTTTAATTTTTTTTTAAAATATAATTTTTAATTATTTTAATTTTTAAAAATATATAATTTTTTATAATTTTTAATTTTTAATAATTATTTTTTCTTTTTCTCTTTCTTTTTTTTTTTTCTTCTTTTTTGGGCCGTTGGCCACGATGATGGATGGCCGACCGGCTACAAGCGAGATCGAGCTTGCCAGTGTCGGGCGGGGCTTGATCTCACCGATTTGGCGAGGCCGAGGCGCCGCCCAACACCGGCGAGCTCGAGTCTTGCCAGATCCGGCGAGGCTCAAGCCTCTTGCGAGCTCAGTCTCACTGGCGAGGCTCGAGCCTTGCCGAGTCATTGGCGACATCGGTGAGGCTCGGTGCCGGCGAGCTTGAGCCTCGCCTGGCCTATCGTCGTTGACCCGGTGGTCACCGTCGCCCTACCGGCCATCGGCTAAAGAAGTAAGAAGAAAAAAAAAAAAAAAAAAAGAACAAAAAAAAAAAAAAATTGAAATATGAAAAAAAAATTATAATTTGATTTTTATATAATTTTTTTTTTTTTTATAAAATTAAAGAATGCCATGGCCCATGGGTTCGAAGTGAGTTATTCCTAATAACCCATTTAGACCCATTTTTTTGTGCTTTACTTTCTCAAATCCATTTTTGACCCATATTTAACTTTCACTTGACCCATATATGACCCATTTAACTAAAAATGGGTCATAATATGGGTTTATGACCTATTTTGCCGGCTCTAGTCTTTTCGGACAATTTCAATAATGGCATTGCTTGGATATTGGATGATCACATGATTATTTTCATCAATTTAGAAAGAATGTATCATGAAAGTATTTTAATATTTATCTAGTTTGAGGAAATATGTAAATGATTTATATTTTTTACTCTTTTTCTATTGAGATTACATTGAACATGTATGATAATCATTTTAGTTTTCTATTTTTTTTTTGTTTTCAAAAATATGTTTGGAGCATAAATCAATTTGATAATATAATTTCATTTATCTATTTTTGGAATAAATTTTTAGTCTAGAAATAAGTCTGGAACGGAAATGAGAAGTGAAAGTATTCTACTTTTCAATTTTCAAAATAAAAAATGAGAAATAAAAATCTTTCTTATCACTTGTCCTCACTATTAGCTGGCCTCATCGGTCCTGTTCAAAAAAGAAATTTTATGTGGCTATCAAATACGTATTTTTGCTTAAAAAATCGGTTTAGGGAATAGAAATAGAAAAATCGGTTTCCAATCAGAAATTGATTTGTGGGACAATATTTTTGCATCCTTAGATTACAACTCGTAGATCCAAAGACAATAATCAGAGTACCAAAACGACACGCGCACGCACGCTCATTAGGACGTTCAAGAATTTGCCGAACAAAATGGAAAAGTTGCTAGAGAAGGCGCTCGTTCAATCAAGCACCAGTTTCCGAAAGCTGCATAAAAAGTTTGACTCCGAGAATGTTGGGAATAAGGGTTGGTGAGTAGGACATTTTTTTTTTTAAATAATTTTATTTTATTTTATTTTATTTTTCTTTTGGCTAAGGGCCCGGCTCGGGGAGGGTCGTAACTCCTTTGCCTGATCTAGGAGTTGGCCAATTGCGAATTTAGGAGTTAACCTGGTAATCCTCTAAAGATGACTTTAAGTTTCAATGGATGTTCTCCATGAATTGTTGATTTGATGCATTCATAGGTGTTTTGGACCCTTGCATTTGCTAGAATTTGACTTCTAATGCATTGAGTTTAACTCCTTGGGTACAGTGAGAAAATTTACAATGGTTTCACAAGAGAGAATTTGGGCATATTATATTACATCAAAACCATATATATACACACATATTAATTTCTCTCATCCCACGTCCTTTTATGTCCGAATGAAAATGCACTTTCCACTTTGCGGTCTAAACAACTGGGGCCAAAAATTAGACGGCACGAAATGTCTTTTTGGCTTTTAGCATTTGATAAACTTTAGGATACAAACTAGATAACGATTCTCATTTTTATTAATATTATACATGGATTATTTGAATGCTTTTAAGGGCTAGGGCCAGCCCTCTGCCTGGATTTTTTTTTTTTTTTTTTTCATTTGTGTGTTTTTAGGTTTTAATCTTTTTTTTTTGTTTTGTCTTTTTTATGGAAAAAAGCAGAAAAAGGATAAAAGAAAAAAAAAGAGGCAAGAATATTAAAAAAAAAATGTAAAGGAAGAAATTATCCTTGACGGGTCACGTTGGACTTAACTAAGGCAGGAGGGCTGAGTTACATGTCGGAAAAGAAAAGAAAATATTAAGTTCAGAGAACCGAGAACGGTTCTTTTTCACGGGAGAGCAAAGTACCGAGTTGGAGAGTGGTGACCTTACAAATTTTGCAACTTTATGTTTTTGTTCTAGAGGATAGGCAGGGACGAAGCCTTTATCTTCCGCAATTTTTTTAATTTGCGGATGGAAATGTGGGGTTATGGTTATCGATTGTGCGTAATTCGTCCCCGATTCATCAATTTGAGGCATTGAAAGGGTTAAACAACATCGTTCGACATGCTTTTCATTTCCTTAGCTAGCTCAGTCGAACAATTTTATGCTAAATTAATTCCACGTCGGATTTTTCTATAAGAGATATTATCGATGTCATTCAAGTGAACATTTTGTAAAATCAATGAGACTTAACTAGTTAATTGAAAATTTTTAGTATCGAATGAGCACCGCACGAAAGTTGTGACATTATTACTATCAATTTTCCAAATTATTTTTATCAAACGTATCGTGAATAATATTTTAATAAATGCATAAGTGCACAAAAAAATTCTAAAACTTGTAATGAAAGTGTAATTGAGTTTTTAAAACTTTCAAAAAAGGCTATCAAGTTCTATAATTTGTAAAATTGATGCAATCAAGTTCCTTCATTAACTCCATCTAATTGGCCAAAACTATACAATATAATATCATATATTTATATGTGGTTGTGCATTTATGTCCCTTTTCCAAGAGGGTACCCGGTTCACTACAAACCGAGCAATCCTATTTCTTATTTCCGATGCAATTTCCCGCACTTGGCACCGAATGATTTGATGAGACGACGTGATGCGCTACTGAATCTATGAGCTAAATTTGCAGCGCCGGGTGCGTCCGAGAGCAGCAGCATTTCGCCTCAACAGCCCCAGCGGAAACGACAACGAATGATTCTTTATGCGCGGCTTCGATGATGAAACACTGTCCAAGTCAAACTCACCGGTGGGCAGCTGTGATGGTTCAGGGTTTGCTCTTCATCGCCGAGGTCGCAAGTTTTCGAATCTCCAGGTATGCTAGTGTCTTAAGTAGGGGGTGGTGGTGGGTGTTCATCTTTAGTTTAAGGTATATAGGGGCCCGGTCCTTTGGTGCCATCTGGGCACAAAGGGCTCGTGGTGGAGTCCTCAGTTACCAAAAAAAAAAAAAAAAAAAAAGCTGTCCAAGTCAAGCTAGACATGCAAAGATCCTAACCCTTTTCGCTAATGATATTGGATTCTCCTTTAGATTGATGTAAGAATTTGGGCTGGGGAGTGTGCTAGATGACACGACGAGTCGGAAAGAGATTTCTTGGTCGGCGGGGGCAGAATTGGATGGCGGGTCCAGATAGCGCCACCATCGCTCGGCGCCTTTCTTAGGACAGCACATTCCAATCATCAAAACCCAAACTATCGAGGGTATTGGTCAGGTTAATGATTTGCATTTTTCTTTTTTCAAATGGATCGATGCTAAACCCTCTTTGAATGACAGGAAAGTGATTTGTGGATGCTATTGAAATTGGACCAAAAAAAAACACACACACACACAACCTTCACCTTACATCGGCAACCATGTCGGATTGGGGATGATAGAGTTGTCTATCTATTCTTTCCCCTTCGTTTATTTTCGCTTCTAGGTAGGACTATAGTGATTAATCTCAGCAACACTACGAACAGATTTTTTTCCTAATGTCTATAATGGGCTGATTTATCCCGAAACATGTTCAGTTTGAAATTATATCAGTCTCATTATAGTTATGTAAAGCGGACCACGAAATAAACAATGTGGCATGTACCATGAGTAAGTGCCTTATTTGCAAATTTCAACAAACACTCATCACTGAAGGGGACCATGTGTATACTACAAGAGCAGTAATCAGAAACGTCAGAGATGGAATTGATATACTTCTCCAAGCTGCGTAACTATCCCATTGCAAAGACATGAGTGTTGTCACATATATTGCCTGCACGGAGTGGAATCTCTCTCGAAGTTCATTCATGCACTCTTCAATCTCGAGTCTTGACCATAGCATCCTGGACCATTCCATATAATGCTCTGTAAGAAAACAACCCAATGAGCTTCTTAAGCTCGTTCATGCATAACCTGCGAGGAGAGTTACAACCAGAAACAACAAGCAGCACCATCCTATCTCTGAACCATTCGATGGAATCCACATCTATAGTAGAAGGTCTCCAAATGATCTTATCAGCAATCTCACAACCACTAATGAAGAATTCCGCGAAAAGTTAAGAATTAGTAATCCTTTCTAGAAATCAAATGGATTCGGCCTTTTTCCAGGAAGATGAACTATGAGAAAAGGGGGGAAAAAGAAAAAAAAATTTGTAAGACGATGTTATTTTGATCATCGATGATCTCCGTCAGTGCCCGTTGTGCTATAGATTTATGGCTGTCTGAACAATTTCTTCCTTCAAAATAGAAGCAATCTCCTCTTCCTAGAAGATGCTTAAAATTGGAACAAATGTTCAACATGTGTGCCCAATGACAAATTGGGTATACCCTGCAAAGTTGAAGCAACCTGCTCTAACATTATCTTTCTGTTTGCAGGGGACTACAGCCGAGAGACTTATGACAAATTGCTCGATCAGTCAACAACGATGCAAGAAACTATCCCATGCCATCACCACGAGAAATGCTGAGATATGACTAGAATCGCCTCTGACTTGGATATTGAAAGCCAATTTAACACTCGATTAGAATGTCAAATTCAACCGAATAAAACACTAACCAGCATGTTCCCCAGTAATTCGTTAAAAAGCTAATAAACAAAACAAAAATATGATTTATATTCTCTGGAGAAACTAACTACGGTGTGACGTCATTCTGAATCGGGCCAGATGGTGGGGAGTAACTGAGCACGGCCAGACCGAGAGCGGTTGTGGTAGTGGCGTTCTGGCCAACAATGTTGGTCGTGATCGAGTAATTTCTCGACGGATCTTAATCGGCTTTGATCTTGCCAGAGTATGTCTTGCCCAAGTAGACGATCAAGCTTGGCTCTATATAATGCCCGTCTGCTTCAACAATGGTAAGGTTGTGATCCTGCAATTCAAAGATTGAGGTCCTGAGTAACAAAAAAATGAAAGGGTCCCTTCATCTTGCAAATCTATCTCCAAAATTTCTTCCATCTAATAAGTCTTTAAAAACATCGAAAAAGCCCAATCCAGATGTGCACACTTCATCATAGAAAGCGAGGAAACAAACCAACCAGAGGAACAATTTGTAGGTTGTAATGAAAGTATACCTCAATCCTAAACTGAGAGCAGATTGAGCAGTCACACTTGAAATATTGAGGCGATAAGTTTTACCAGGGACAACCCTCCAGTGGGGATATTCAGGATTGATCGCATTACGAGCTGTTGGATGTGAACTCGGAGTGGTCGATTCAGCGTAATCAAACTTTCCCTTCCTGGGAATCAGCGGGGACTGCATTCCAAGCAACAAAAAGAGAACGAAACAAACACGACAAATGAGCGAAACTGGTGTTTAAGTTCTTCATAATTGAGGCAATCAAATTAAATTAATCACCTCAGGCTCTGCCGCCCAATCACGATAGCTTTTGTAGTACCGGTCATCGAGGATGATGCTGTTGTCATAATCTTGAGCGAATGGCTCAGCCGTACCGTGGCAAAACATCGATCAACCCATGCAGTCCAGCCACCATTTGCATTGTGTAATAGGAGTCGTAGCTGCAACGAAGCATATAAGTATAAATGACATCGCTTTGCAAGATAAGAAATTAAATGCCCGCAGTGCATATTCATCGAATGAGGTGGAATCAGCCAGAACCTCGCACAAATTTCAGAAAAAGCTCACATGAACATGGTATTGAATGATCATTCTACTTAGGACTCACCCGATGGACGATGAAACAATAATGAAAGTTTCTCCTGGAGAAATGGGCCTTGGAACGACATCCCCTGTTCCATCACTCCCTAGACTTTGAATCTGCAATTCAATCCAACCCGAACTCATCGTCGCATGAACTTCTCATTACAATCTTCATCAAACGCAGTTTCGATGGGTTTTGCAACCATACCTGTTGGGTGTTGTGCCAATGGATCGCGACATTCTCGCTCAACCTGTTGGTAACTCTTGACGAAAACTCTCTCTCCCTGATCCGCCTGGATAGCGGGGCCGGGCGTCTGTCCATTTATAGTGACGACTTGCTTCTTGTAGGAGCCCATCATCGCCTGCTTCACTTCCCAGTTGTAGAAAGGCCCTAGAGCCCCTGCCGATCGCATCGTCACAAGAAGGCATAGAGAGCGACGTCGTCGTCGGCGCCGTGCAGGTGAGGGAGACGGCCGGAGGGAGGAGAGGCGGTAACGGAGGAGAGAGCGTCGTCCATGGCCAGCAAAAAGTAAACGAAGAAAACAGTGCGATAAAGGTCAGGAGGGAGATAGAAAAATCTGACGGTGAATGGACTGGAAAAATTTTCATATGCAATGTACCCAATTGGGTCGCTGGCTGCCGAAGTAATTTTATTTACTTTGTCTTTGAAAGCTTTATTATATTCTAATTTCAAGAAAAAAAAATCGAAATACTCTTGACATTGGAAAGAGTAAAGCAAATACTGGAAAAAAATTACATATGTAGCTGAGGATGTATACCCTGCATAAATATGATTTGGCGTACTTTTCTAGTTTTTCTAATTGAGAATTTCAATCTTTAGGTCATTTTAATTGTTATTTCACCAGCATATTTTTATTTTGTTCACTTACTTTTTGTTTTAATTTGTTATGAAATTTATTCAAGTACCATATACACATATGAAGAGTTTTAAGTGAGTTAAATGAGTGGCCATGGTCTTAACGGGCCTAATTATACATGGGGAAAAACATTAAGGATTAATAGGTAAACGTAATCAAGTCTTCAACGTGGTTCTAGTTAATAAAACCATCGATTAACATAGTTCCACCTCAATAATTTATTGCTCTTTGATTAAATTTTATTAAATTCACTGTATTTATTTTGTGAAAAATGAATGATTGGGAAAACATTATCTTATAAATGATCTCTTCATAGCTTATGAAAATATATGCTCCAAAGATATTTCCATCGTCCATAAAAAATATTTAAACATACTTTATTGTTGATAATGAAAACCTTTTTCATCAACTAATTAATTCAAGTGAAATAAGTGATCATTTTTAAAAAATTCAAAAAATTCATTTTCGGATAGGTTGAGCCAGAATGTCGCGATCCACTGGCACAACATCCAATAGGTATGGTAGCGAAACACATCCAAACTGTGTTCGGTGAAGATTGTAAGGAGAAGTTTATGCGATGATGAGTCCGGACTGGATTGAATTGCAGAATCAAAGTCTGGGGAGCGATGGAAAGGGGATGTCGTTCCAAGGCCCATTTCGCCCGGCAAAACTTTCACCTATGTTTTCATCGTCCATCAGGTGAGCGCTAATTACAACGATCATTCAATACCATGTTCGTGTGAGCTTTTTCTGAAATTTGTGCAAGGTTCAAGCTGATTCTACCTCATTCGATGGAGATGCACGGCAGGTATTTAATTTCTTATCTTGCAAGGGGTGTTCATTTATACTCATATGCTTCATTGCAGCAAAAGTATGCTTCAAGTGCCAAAAGTTGGTATAAATGGACGGTTAAGTACCAAAAGTTACAAAAGTGACATTTAAGTGTCAAAATTGAAGAGAAATGGATCACTTAAGTGCTACTTCGACCAAGATCCAGTCAAAATGCTGACGTGCGCAATTTCCGGCGAAGTAAGTGCAAGACGACACCGTTTTGTATGTTGACATGGCCAAATAATGCAAAAATAATGTCGTTATGGTGTTGACGTGGTAATAAATTAATATAAAAAATAATTAAATTAAATTTAAAACTAAATTTATTTAAAATATTTAAAAATACAAATACAAAAATTAAAAAAATATTAAAAAATGGGTAGGTGGTCGAGGGGAGGGTCGGCTAGGGTCGCGGCCCTTGGCCGTGGGTTGGCGACCCAGTGACCGGGCGGCGAGGGCTTGCGAGCCCTCGCTCGGATCCGGCAAGGGTTAGCGGCCCTCGCTCGGCCGGAGCCAAGGGCCTCCGCCCCGGGGGTCGCCTCGGTGGGCGGCGACCCTTGGCCCGGCCGGGTGAGGGCTCACGGCCCTCACCCAGATTCGGCGAGGGCTCGCGGGCCCTCACTGTCGGTCAGCTAGGGTTGCCGGCCCCGGCCAAGGCCCATTGACCCCCGCCGACCCTCCCCCTTTGTGGCTGGCCCTTTTCGGCAAAGCATCGATGGCTGAGGGCTCGGCCGCCTCGCCCCCACTTTTATTAATATTAAAAAAATTTATTTTTAAAAATTTTAAATAAATTTAATTTAATTAATTTTTATATTATTTTTTTATCACATCAGCACCAAAACGACGCTGTTTTGCACTCACTTCACCGGAAAATCTTCATGTCAGCATTTTGGTCGGATTGACACTTAGTAATCCATTTTGCTCCGATTTTAGCATTTAAGTGTTCATTTGTACTAATTTTTGGCACTCCAGGGGTCCACTAGTCCAAATATAACCTTCACCAGACTAAACAATAGTTTGACTGAAACCGAGAGAGTTGTCATTACATTACTCAAAATCGAGAGGGTTAAAGAAGAGACCCTGTATGAAGAGTAAAGATGAATATGTAAGGGGTACTTGAAGATTTTCTAAGGTGGCAAGACATTCTGTAAGCCTCATCATGCTCCCAAAGAGTCTTATCTAAGAGAGTCTGGCCAAAGTATGAGATCGAAAAGAAACCCAGTCCAAAGAAAATGTCTAGACAATTACTTGAAGCACATTTTTACATTATGGGGATCCATTCTAAGCTAATCCCACACAGAAGGATTGTTTATAACCACCGTCCATGCAGATGTAAAAAAAATAATCTTTTTGATCTTTTAATTCAGATAAGTGTCTCATTAATCATCAGTGGAAAGGAAAAGAGGATGACGTCACTAGAAAAGCTGAAGCTGACGTAGCTAAAACAAAAGACTAACCGTATGGCGAACTTTTGACTGCAATTTCAGAGCAACAAGCAGGGTACAAAATCCCTGTTTTTTCCGTGGCAAAGACCACGGTATTCTTGCAGTTCTCGTTGGGGGGTTGGGGGTGGTAACATCCGCTGCTTCCCGTTGGAACTTAAAATGTCGAAAGGACCCATATATTTTAAGTTATTTTAAAGTTCCGTTTTTTTTTTCAAGTATAAAGGAATATTCTGTCGTTATTTAATATCAGAGATCTGCAATAGAACCCTAACAAAACAGTTTAAGGTCATACTAAGAACCATAATCGTAGCTGAAGTATATCTTCAAAAATTAAAAGGGAACATTGGGGGCAAGGATGATGTTTATAAACCAATGAGATAGTTTTTATTTATAAAGTAGAACATCACTTGACAAGGAAAATAAAGGTCTAAGAATCCAAGTGAAAAGCCCATCACATCTTCATCACTCACTCGAGCTTGCTTCTTTGCTATTTCCATGAGCTTTTACCTTTTCCTTTTCCTGTAATCACAACATGAGCACCAAATACCCATAAGGTCTCAATTGAAAAATCATTTATGATAAAGTGAGTGATTTATATGGACTCGATTGAACAAAATAAAAAGAGAAAAGAGACATGATCCTGGGTCTAGTTGAAGAGAAGAAAGATAAGATGGGCAAAGTCTAGGTTATATCGAATTTTCAAAGGTGGCAATACAGCCGATCACATTCTAGAAGAAAGATAAGATGGGCAAAGTCTAGGTTATATCGAATTTCAAAGGTGGCAATACACCCAATCACATTCCGTTCCAAAATGGACGCTGAGTTATACACAATATCACTAAGGACTGAGTCTAGAAAAAAAATCATACTGAGAGAGAAAGAGTCTTTTACCAGATTGAGCAGGTGGTGCATTGTTGTGTTGAGTCAGCGTTCGCGGATCGACCTCCTCTACTACTCCTCCGTTCAGGGAGTTTAAGATGTAATATCGACTTGATTTTGATTTTGATTTAGGTTTAGATTTGGATTTAGAAAGAGCTTCAGAAGAAGCTCCCAATCTTGGGGGATATATGTAATATTTTCTGCATTTATATTCCTTACTTCCTTAACTTTAATTGACCAATCAAGACATCGTACACACACAACACAACAAATGTGATACTTATCCATCAACTTGACGATCAAGTATATACGTGATATATCCCATAATTAAAAATTGAAATGCAAATTGTGAATCAAAGTCCCTAGTTCATGGATTGAATATCAAAAATGAAATCAAACGGTAAGATATAATAAAATTTAAATAATCAGTTTTTTTGTCAACATAAATATAGAAAAAAAAATGCAAAATAACCAAATTTGAGTGAGAGATATTTTTTGGGGGGCATATGCTTACTGTAGTAGGTTATTCTTCTTAAATATAGCGACTTTGTATCATAAATGAAAGGTTTATATCCCATATCATTTATTATTGTTATGTAATGTACAAATTTTGATTTTTATTATTATAAAACCGTAATAATAAAATATACGTCATGGACTAAGATAGAACCTACTTTATTTGATAGGAAGCCTATAACAAATTATCAATGGACAAAGTTGATATATTTGTATCATGTGACCAATTGATCATGTCTAAGTTTTGTTGCCAAGGAAGAATTCAGTTGACCCACATTGCTAGATGGCTGAGATTCAGGATTAGGTCTAGGAAATAATTTTATCGTAAGAGTAACACAAAGAGACACTTTCGTCGTCATCTCTAGTCCTCTCAGGCTCGTCCTCGGACTTCGACTTGGATTTGGACTTGGAAGAAGAAGACGTAGACTTACGAGACTCAGTTTGAGCACACTGAGGATTCTCAGCCGCAGCATCATCTCTGATGGTCACATTCTTGGGGGCAGCGTTGGGTTCAAAAAAGTTATAAAACAGTACATTTTTTCCCCCATCTTTCTTTTTTTCTTCTCTAATTGTAATTCACCGAATGGGATGTCATGTGTATATAGACACATACGCATCATGGTTATTTTTCGACTTGACAATGAGTATAAATGCAATTGATCCCATAATTGTAAATCAAAATCCCAAATGTATGGATAACAAATCGAAAATCAAATCCTAAGATACATCGAATGCTAAACAATCCCATGATTGTAAATCAAAATCCCAAATATTTCATGGAAATACCTAATAAGACGCATATAATTTGGATCTTGAATCGTAAGATTTTAATAAGTATGATTGATCTCATGTCAATTAGGAAATAAATTGGTAAGATGACATTTCCTTTCTTTTCACCAAATTGAGCGTGCATTTTTACATAAGGCAAGGATCCCGACATGTTTAATTTACTGAAGGAAATGGAATTTGCGATTTGATCTTATATAGTTGGTGATCCTAGGGTCAAGATATAAGTATCAAATTAAGGTGAAAAGGTATAAGTAGTTTTTGGACTCTTGCCCGAAAAAGAAATTAAAAAAATTAAAAGCAACCCTAGCCATACCAGCATCACAACATCGCTCACGACCATCTTGCAATGCCAACTCGAGCTCGATCGCCCATCGTTGCCGTAGGCTTTGACTTCAACTCGGGTGGCCACGGTAGCCATGGCCACCCAGGCTTCGAGCTCGAGATGTGGTAGCCATCAAGGCCAT
This sequence comes from Eucalyptus cloeziana, assembly GCA_014182715.1. NCBI lineage: Eukaryota > Viridiplantae > Streptophyta > Magnoliopsida > Myrtales > Myrtaceae > Eucalyptus > Eucalyptus cloeziana. Next base: position 4,113,465 of record CM024640.1, read on the forward strand.
GAGACAATAGTCGACACTCCAAATCAAATCTTTCCAATTTCACAAACTTTCTAATCAAGCTCTCCAATATTGAATCCACGTTTGATCCCATAATTGGAAATCGAAATCCCAAATTCTTAAATGGCAAATCAAAAATCAAATCTTAAGACACACTCAATTCTACACAATCATCTTTTCTTAGCTTAAAATTAGGAAATATGCAAAATAACCAAAATTTGAGTAAAATCCCTGATCAGATAAAAAGATATCTTATTTTCGGGTCTCTATTTAGCATAACATACAATATGATCCTCCTTAAATATTGTGACACTAAAGTTCATATCATCTAGTACTGGTATGTAACGTACAAATATCGAGTTGCATCACTACGAAACCATAATAATAAAATATGCACCAAGAATTAGGATAGAGCCTACTTTATTTTATAGGTAACCATGACAAGTTATTAATAGATAGAGTTGATAAATACATATATATGTGTGTGTATAGAATTAGTAGATTTAGTGATAAATTGATAGGAGCACATTATATTCAGAATTTCGTGGAATCATATGATATTAGTAAGTGCAATTGACTTTCAGATTTCTAACTAGGATAGGACTGAATAGAATATGATATGAAATCATGGAATTTTATTATATTCAATCCAACGTTTGGTAATTGCTGTCACGCCCCGAACCCGAAGCGTGTACCCATCCCTCTCTGGTCGATAAAATTTTGCGACTTCCCAGGACTAGTCGCCGACCCTTTTCAATTTGTTGCACATGCGGAAGCGAAAACAAATCCCCGACAAAGAACTATCTCAGGACAGAAAAGCAGGACAACAATTTCACAAACAAACATGCCTTTAAAAACATATGTTGCATCAAGTACAATAGTCTATGGTCAAAAGACTACAAAAGACGTTTCTCCAAAAAGAAACGGTCCTATCCGACCTATGCTTCAAATCACCTCCTCTCTGCTCCAGGTCCTCCACTCGATGACCCTGAAAGTGGTTATACAATAACCAGTGAGACAATGTCTCAGCAAGTCTAAGCTCTAAACTGCAGCTAGGAGGGAAAGACGCTAAGAAGCGTTCTAAGCACGCAATCACATAATCAATGAGACTTACCTCGTCTCAGTTCCACCCTGCAGGTCAGCATATTTCATATCACAAATAAGAGCATCACTCAAGCTCAATTAATTGGAACACAATACTCAAATAAACATGCGTTCCTAGTTTTGATCTCGGCATATATCACGGCCTACTCTCTGTTCGGCGGTCTTCTGGCATTGCCAGGCATTGTCTCACCCCATTGAGCACGGCACATCACTTCATCGACGGCTTTCCCGAAGGAGCATAGGGTCCAGAATCTACTGCGACCGGCTTCCCTTTATCAAGAGGTATCCCAAATAGGGATAACGTCCAGCTCAACAGCCCGGGACGATTTTCTCTGTCATCACACGATCACTCAAATATGGCCTAGGGCACCGTGCATTGCACTCAAATGCTTCAATTAAAATGGTGAACCTGGCCTTTTTCTTCGTATTAGAAATACGCATGAAAATAGTCGTGTGTGGGTACACGGTCAACTCGACCCAGAAAAATTGACATTCTTCCTTTTTAAAATCCCACTATTTTATATAGTATATAAAACCATTTTCGGTGTTAAAATCCGACACCCGGGATTTTCTGAGTAAATATTGAAAATTCATAATGTTTGGAATTAAATACTAAAATTCAATAATCACTCAATTTGCATAATTTAACGCTCAATTGCAGAAATTAACCACACCATTGCAATCGGCACGAAATTCCGGTCACCGGCCATCCCGGCCTAATTTCCGGAAAAATAATTAATAAATAATTAATTTCGAAAAATAATTAATTAATTCAATTTAATTTCTAAAAATACTAACCTAGGCCAAACTTATTAAATTAAATACCAATACGGACCGGAAAATTCCCGAACCCTTCTAGATAAATAGCACAATTTAAATAGGCTTTAGCTAAACCATTCTAACCACCTAACATGCTTAATTAAATAATTAAATCACTAATTTAATCTAACTAACCACCTAATTCCTAATTAAATAAATCTAAACAACCCTTAGCCTCAAAACCTACTAAGAAGAGTTTAGAGAATAAACTCACCGGTGTATCGCGAAAAACCGGTTCACCGCGACGACGACGCGACGGCGGCCGAAATCTTAATTTTCGGCGGTGTCGGCGAACTTTCGGACCGGGCCTAAAACGGGCCTCACAAATCTCAGCCCAAATTGAGATTTGTTTTCAACTTGAGCTGGGCTTCAAAAACTGGGCTGACTTCGCGGGCTTCAAAGATTGGGCTTGACTGAAAATAGAAATTTAATGGGCTTCGAATGAACTCGTGGGCTCTTGATGCGGACTGGATACAAGCCCAAACTGCTGGGCTTTCATGGGCTGAAGAAATCGCTTAAATTCTGCCGGGCCGAAGTCACGTTGGTCTCGCCGACGTGGGTTGCTTGCTCGAGCGTGGACTGACGTCGTTCAATGAAGCAGCACAGACCGCTGGCGAGCCTCGAGATGTGAAGACTGACGTTGCTGGAGTTGATGGACTCGATGGCTCGATTATTGACCGGTGGAAGACGCCTGGCAGAAGACACGGACGAAAGCAGCTTCGGTCAACACCTGGGATTTTGCCGCGTAGAAATCCACGATTATTGACTCGTGGACGTGGCAGCGAAGGAGGAAAATTGTCTCGTTGGCGTGCGCTCGTGTCTTGGTGGGAAGAAGCAGCTTGATCGATGTTGGTTGAGGGGCGCACGAAGAGGAGTCAACCCAATTTCTGCTAGTTGACTGGAACACGTTGCATGCAGGGATGAAATGGAGCTGGAGATTTGGATGGTTTGAAGGCGTTGAAGAGCAGATGAAAGGGAAATAAAAATAATGAAAAGAAAGAAAGCTATTCGGTGGGGGAGCTTCGGTGGATGAGATGAGCAGGGGAGGCAACTTCGTGGGATGAGGGTTGAGCGGAGAGAGAGAGAGATAGCAACGTGGAGACGGCAGCTGGATTTCTTTCGAAGGAAATATAAGGAAAGCCAAAGCAGCCCGCTCGGTCTGGAGGCCAATTCGCACGAAGAAGGAAGAAGAGGAAACATCAGAGCAAAATATCTCCAACAATTAATGCTTGGTCCCCTTTTTGGCTTGCATAAAATATCTGATGTCTTCAAGTTTATCACCTTGTCTCCTCCTAATTCTTTCCAACAAGATAAAGCCACAATTAAATCCAAATTGAAATCCCAATTTTCAGCCCCAAGCCCATCTCGAATTTTACCCAATTTGAACTCCAATTTCCTCTCCGATTATCCAAATCAGGGTCCGATTTTGCTGAAGAAAAATCCCAAACAATTTTCTATAAGTCCCTGACACTCGAAGGTTCGATTTAGAAGTCTCAATTTCCAATGACGTAGCCCATCTGAATTTCCGCTAATATTCCGCGGCGTCCGAATCGGATTTCCGTAACAATCTCAGAATCTCTCAAAATTTCTCGGAGGATGAGTCGACGTCCCTAATATAGCTCGTGACACCACAGAACTTTCAATTTCTGAAATCGGGTTCAAATAAGCGGTTAATTTCAATCCGGCGCACTTTTAGTGCTACCTAGTCTACTGGGTAACTTTTAGGAATTTTTGGTGCAATTGACCCGTGATCGATTTATCTCGAGTCACATAGTACATCTTCGATACATTAGCGACTCTCGGTTGTCGTGAAAATCTTGAGGTTTCAAATACGGACACAGGGTACCCAAAACGTCAAAAAATCAATTTAGTGTCGATTGGTGAGAATTTTGCAATCAGGTGGAATCACCCACATTCTGATCACATATCTCAGCCAAATCGACCTATCTCTGATTTCTGATCGATTCTGACAGTGCCGCAATGACCCTTGCAGATCGACACAGTCGAGCAGTCGATTCATGTTCGAATTCTCAAGTCAATTGCATTTAGATTCTTTAATTGCTTCCCCAGATAGACCAATTATCTCGTGAGTGGCCAACTCAGAGAATAGCACTATAGACACGTCGACGAAAAGCCCGATTTATTTAATCGAAAACTAATTTAAAAATTCAGGCTATCACAATTGCAGTCGGATATATTCCTATTATATCGTGTGCATTGTTTAGTATCAATGGCATATTAGTATAAAATAAACCAAAAATTTTACAAAGGGATATGGTAAAAATCTCTGACGACACTTTTGCCTACTTTATTTTTATTTGCTTTTGTTATTTTTTTCCTCTCTTTTTTAATAATTTTTTTTTCTTATGTCTTTCTTCCTGTTCTATCATTCTCTAATCAAATTTTATTAAATAGTAAACTATACTAATATACCTAAAATATCTAATAAATATAAATACGTTTTCATATTTTTTTGAATGTATATTCTAAAATAGAATTATATTCGAAAATGTAAGAAAAAATTATATTAAATTAAAATAACTATTTTTTTAATTTTTTTTTTGAATTTCTCATATTAGAACTCAAACATTATTTATATATTAGAATATAGTTTTAACTTTGTTAATTTTTTTGGTTGAATAATTTTAATTTAGTTAATTTTGTCAATTTAAGAAGTTTGTTATTCAAGAAAAATAACTTTTTTAATGTTGATGTTAGAAATTCTATCCGCCTTTATCTCACCTCTCCCATGTGATAATTTTATTCGGTCTATATCCTCATTTTATCGGACTTTATCTTGTCTTGAAGAGACATCAAATACATAATAGGTTAAATTTTATCTTATCCTGAATTTTATCCTGACTACCAAACGCAATGTAAAAATTCATTTCCTTTCTTTTCTCCCAATTTAGCATGCAATTACATAAGGTAAGGATCCCAACAGTTTTATTTTATCGAAGGAAATGGAATTTGCAATTTGATCTTTATATAGTTGGTGATCCTAGGGTCAAGATACAAGTATCAAATTAAGGTGAAAAGGCATAAGTACTCTTTGAACTCTTGCCCCAAATTCATTTGAAAAGTTACGCAGATCGTCCTTCGATTTATCTCTCAATTTTTTTCCGACCAATTGGTTCTCACATTGATTATTGGAAAGCTGATGTGTATTAGATTTACAGCCCAAAAAAATCAAAACAAATCATAAAGAAAAGGAAAATTAAAAAAAAATAAATTAAAAGCAACCCCAGCCTCTCCAACATCTCTCGCCACCGACTCGACCTCGATCACCCACGGCTTCCACAACTTTGAGCTTGTGGCCATGGCAACCATGGCAACCATGGCTGCCCAAGCTTTGAGCTCTAATTGTGGTAGCCACGGAGGCCACGAGACTCTAATCGGCACTCCGAATCTAGTCCTTCTAGTTTCACAAACTTTCAAGTAGGGGCACTGCCATAACCCGAGTCTAAGGCCGTGGCTATGGCTTTGGACTTGACATTGGAGAGCTGTTCAGCTCTAGCCGGCGAGAAAATCACTCCCTGCCCTGTGATCATGGTCATGGATTTGGTTAGTTGTAATATTTTTCGGCAAAAGTACGTTTCAAGTGCCTTCAAGTGCCAAAAGTTGGCATAAAGGGATATTTAATTGTCAAAAGTTACGAAAGCGACATTTAACTGTCAAAATCGAAGAGAAATAGATTACTTAAGTGCCACTCTGGCCAAAATGCTGACGTGCACAATTTCCAGCGAAGTAAGTGCAAAATGACACCGTTTTACACGCTGACGTGGCCAAATAATGCAAAAATGACATCGTTTTGGTGCTAACGTGATAATAAATTAATATAAATGTTAATTAATTTTAATTTAAAACTAAATTTATTTTAAAATATTTTAAAATATAAATACAAATATTAAAAAATTAAAAAAAAGGGGTAGCCCTCAGCCACCCCTTAGCCGCCGTGGCCGAGAAGGGTTGGTGATGAAGGGGGGTTGGATTGGGTTGTTGGGCCACGGCCCTTGCACGATCCAGTGAGGGTTGGCGGCCCTCGCCCGGTCGGCCAAGAGCCGTTACTGTTGGGGGTCGCCTTAGCGGGCGGCGGCCCTTGGCCCGGTCGGGCGAGGGCCGTCGACCCTCGCTAGATCTAAGCAAGGGCCGTCGGTCGGCCGAGGTCATCGGCCCTTGGCCAGGGCCAGCAACCCTAGCCGACTTTCCCCCCTCCGTTGCCGGTCCTTCTCGGCGGTGGCGGAGGGCTCGGCCGCCTCCTCCTTTTCCTCCTCCTTTTTTTTTTTTTTTTTTTTTTTTTTAGTTTAATTTTTTAATATATTTTTAAAAATATTAATATTAATATTAATTTAATTAATTTTTATATTAATTTTTTATCACGTTAGCACAAAAACGACACCGTTTTGCACTTGTTTCCCCGTAAAATTGTCACGTCAGTATTTTGGCCGGATTGGCACTTAAGTGATTAATTTTGCTCCGATTTTGGTAATTAAGTGTCATTTTTGTAACTTTTGGCATTTAAGTGTCCATTTGTGTCAATTTTCGACACTTTAGGGTTCGGTGTCGCTTCATTGCAGCTTGGAAAATCTTCGTACGACTCCCAATTACGCAATGCAAACAGTGGCTGGACTACATGGGTTGATCGATGTTTTGCCACTGTACTTCTCTCGAAGATTGTGCGACTTTAGTTCGATGTGTGGCCTTTCCTTTTGCTTTATGAATGAGGTCTGTTTCTAATGATGTTTGAAGTAACCGTACCTACTCGTCCAGCTAAGTCTCTGATCAGTATCACAATAATCACCAATATCACTGGCGTCTGCGAAAATCTTAAATTTGAAGTGGGGCTTGGATGTTGTGGCAGTTTCTTTCCTTGGTTTGTCATTCTTGCAAGTGATCTAGGGCTGCATGAGAATATTTTTATTCTTAAGAATTTTTGTTCTTTTATTCCTTAGAACAAAAAAAGAATAGAAACCTGTTTGGTAATGCCAAGTTGTTTTTCTATTCCTTGGAATATAAAAGTTAGCTTGGGAATAGAAACGAGTAACAAAAAAAAATTACTTCTTGTCCCGGGAACAATTTTTAGAAATAAGTAAATTTTCATTTTTATTTTTGTTTTATTTCTCTCTTGTTGCGGCCACCTCCAACCGCCCGGAGCCACCGCCGCCGTCGCCACAGCCCGGCCACCGCAATCGTTACGTTACCAAACACATTTTTATTCTTTTTTTATTCCAAGAGTAAAAATTTTGTGTAGTTACCAAACAAGTTCTTTTACTCAGAAATTGTTCTCCGGAATAGAAATAGAAAAGAACTATTTCTGAAAAAAAAAACTCTTCCCGGAAGAGAAATTTGCCATGCACACCCCTAATTTTTAACTGGGAGGAAAGTTTACATTTGCCATAGCAGTGGGATCGCTTTTCTTGAGAGATGACTATGCCCCTGGATACGTATACTTATATCTGCACGAATATTCATTCCGATACACTGAAGTAGTAGAGTAATTTCCAGCGTATGATTATAGCAGATGGTTAACGTAACGATCGTATTCCATGTTGAATAGGTTAGGTATGTTTTCTCTGGCATATGAAGTTTCTCCACAGCCGGTCATTTGATAATGATTTAAAAAAAAAAAAAAAATCTAAACTCACTACTTCGCGGAAAATTTCTCGAAGTGTTATTCAGAAGGAAAAGACTGACTTCATTAAATTCAAATGCCTTTATTAAAATTTAACGTGGTTGGGGTGCAAAATTCACTCACATGATATATCACATTACAACCATGGAAGTTTCCCAGTTCAGCAAGAGACCATGTGCTTGGAGTATCCATTTACATTCAACAAATCGACGTATCTTTCTCGTCCTATGGAGTGCTTCCTTAATCGATCCTTTTCCAACAAGGCAAATGGGGACATTGCCAAAACAAAGAAGAAAGGAAAAAAGAATCATATTCAGTTGGTCCGTGGCCGACATGGGATTTAGGGTACGTGCCTTATCCATGTAATTTCGGCTTTCAAAAGGACAGGCCGGTTAATATTTCAATACCAACTCAGGAACACAAATGCCTAGACTCCAAGCATCACCTTTGTGACTACCGTGGACGCTATGAAGGAGATCCGTGTCGATCCTCTCGGGGATCATGTACGCCGCCGTGCAAATTCCATGCTCGCGGATTTTTCTCGTCTCCTATTTTTTTCGCCCTCTTTTGATCGCGGCTGATCATGATACCGGATGGTCTTTTGTTGCGGCGAACTAACTTTCTTCAATGCGAATCGCTGAGACCTGTCGGAACCTTGTTGGGTTATGAAGACGAGCTCGTTCTTCAGCGACTCTCCGTCCTTGAACACTGTCGGGATTTAAGACCTTGCTGCCATCCACGTCCAGAGATGATGTTAGGGGTGTTCAAAGCCCAGAGAGCATGTGGGCTTTGGCTTCTCATTTAACGCGAAAATTGATTGGTTAAAGACTATTTTGAGTCGGTGAAAGTAACCTTGAGAGAACTAATTAATCAAAATTACAAATGAAAAATGTGAAAGTTGATGTTTATCGAAAAAGAAAAACACTATGTATTATCATAAAAAATATAAGACTGTCTGAGTTAATCAAAGAAAACTAATAAAAAAATTGAAGAGGAGCAAAAAATTGAGAAAAAAATAAACTTCATTTCAAGCCTAGCGGCCCATTGGCCTACATTGATTTTTTAATGATTTTTTTTTTTTACTTAATATATAACGAAAATATATAAAAATGCACAACGCGAATGAAAAATTAAAGGGAAAGGACCAAAAACGAGAAAAATTAACTTGATCATATGTGTGGTGGCCCCTTTGGTAGATTTATGATCAACACAAATCAGAAGGTGAAGTAGACGATCTTCAAGAATGAGTTACTAGTGACGAAAGTTTTTAGACACTTGCCACTTCTCTTGTGCGTCAGGATCTCAATATCGAATAGTCGTGCATTTTTCAATAGCCAAGAAACACTAAATCAATTATACAACATAAATAGACAAACGAAAAGGAAAGCACGTCGGACACTACCTAGGCCATTCTAGAACGAAATACATTGTCAAACAATAGACACAACAGTCGCTCAAACACAACAGTGCCGTAACACAACCCATATACACCATGAGGATGAATCCATCGTTCCCCACAGACACGACAATTGCTCGATTAAAATGCTGATAAAAAACACATCCTAGTATTGCCATTTTTAGTTTCATTTCCTGTGTACGTTCTCAAACAAAAGGCACGCGGTAAGACAAACTCGAATGTGTAAGAAGTGAAACCCTAGGTCAGCAATTTACCCAGATGCTAAGCTTTGCATGAAGCGAGGAGCGTTGCCGAGGAGGAGTTGAATTCATCTTCTGAGTAGAGAGCTTCGTGAGTTCAACTTCTGGGTTAGAACTTGGAACGAAACGAAGAGGGAAATGAGTAGGACCGATAATTTTACAAACTGGAAGTCAAACTGGTTTTTAGTTAGAATTTGGAATGGTAATTTTTCAAAATGGAGGTCGAACCTGTTTTGAAGTTGGGGAGCAGGGGTACAGGGCTTTGCCGAAGATGCAACCATGACGAATCGCAGGAGATAGTGTCTTTAGTACTGGTGAGCCCTTTACCAAAGATGAAATTATGAGGAATCGCAGGAGATAGTGTCTTTAGAGGACGTCCGTACAATTCCTTTGTCTTTTTTTTTTTTTTTCTTTCTTTAACTTCAAAGCTATTTTGCAAATAATTACACCAAAATCACTAAACTAACGTATTTGCTTTGAGCATATACACATTGAGTCAATGAATCTTTTAACCCGAAGTCCTTCTAGAGAATGTGCACGGAATATCCAAGGCATGTGCATGGTGCAAGCACAAAACAAGGAAATGTTGCCAAGGTCAAGGAAAAGAGGGTGTGGCCGAACTACATTAGTGTAAATTTGTTTTCGAGGCGATAAGCTGATTCGAAAAAAATAAGGTGATATACATACAGTTGGATTTCTTTAAAAATGGAGATCATCGAGGCAGCAGTCTTCAAAGTAAAAATGGAGATCTTCGAGGCAGCGGTGTTTTAAGTGAAAATAGAGTTCTTGTATTCAACGTCGGAGCTCTCGATAGCAAAGTCTCTCCTTGAAAAACCCAGATAATATCACTTGTATTTATAATAAGAGGGCTGTAGTGATTAATGAGCAGGATATTGCCACATGGAAATTTAGATTTGGTGAAATGGTTGATATTTTGTAATGTGTTATTAAGAAACTGGCCAATCATAGTCGCCTTGTGTTAAAAGTAAAAAGGCCGAATATGGGCTTCTAAAAGAATGCCGAATATGGGCTGCCATATAAACATATAGTGATATTGCAGTGCAGAAACTTACAATTGGAGGGCCTAATAAAACAATTGAATTGCAAACATCACCTATCGACTTCCGAAGTTAATCGCTCTTCCTTTTGAAAAAACACGTCAATGGTTGAAGCTATTCCATATCGATTTCACTCTTAGATTTATTTTTCCTATCCTTAATATAAAATTATGTTGAAAAGCTTCTCCGAACTTAGTAAAAGCTATGAAAAGCTCCTAAAAATGCTGTTGTTTATGGACAATTGGACAAATTCGTAGCCATAAATGAGGCAATTTTAGAAAATGAAGATTTTAGAAAAAAAAAAACAAATAGCTCACGCACGATACCCTGAGTCAAATTAAGCTCTCGACTTACCGCGAATCAACAGATTCAACAAAACACTACGAATGTGGAAATAGTGATGCTTAACATTTGACCAGAACTTGACGAGTGTATTGATAAATTAATGCATTCATGTATCCGCAATTTATCGAAACCATTTATATGAGACAATTTCACTTGCAGAAATTCTTATCAAATATGTTGAAACCAATGGATGAAAATACTACTTTTCATCGAGAAAATCCAGTTAAAGTCTTTCCTTAGTTGCTGTAAAAAACATGATTCTTAGTAGTCAAATCCATGGTCAATCGGATTGCCATGCAACGATAACCCGATTGCATATTGGCACCACTCACAACAACAATACGTGGATTCCATAACTGGTTGGATTGCCCCATCAATTCACGTTAGATGTCAACAAGGCCAAATTAACTAGATAGAGGAATTGGTTTGATTCCAAGAACATATAGACTGGATGGAACAAAATTAGAGTTTTAAGGATCTTATTCAACTTTAATGCATGGGTTATTCTATTACATTGCCCTATTGAAATTTGATGGATTGAGCACGTGCAATTTGGATCCATTAACAATGCTGAATTCGATGAGGCCTGCTGATGAGGCCTGCTGAGAAGAAGCTGTTTCGGCTGAGACTCTTCACTCCATGGACCCCGCCCAAACACGCGGGAACGACTCATTACGCGTGCGTGCTGCAACGCGCGAATAGTTACAAAGACCTCCAGCTTGGAGATCGTTGACTTCAACTCTGAAGCATCTGCTAAATTCCTCTCTTTCTTTCCATGGAGCATTGGAGCTAATCAGTGATGCTTCATTGAATTGCAGGTGAGTAGAGCGTCTTCCTTCTGAACTCTTTCGCTCTTTTCAATGGTTGAGCATGTTGTTCATCCGTACTGAGGATTGAATTTGATTATATGGTTCTGATCAGCGCTGCTTGTTGCATGGGGTGATGGGTGGGATGTATGTTGCTTCGTTCTTCTTTCGATCCACTGGTTTTGCCTGAAAAATTCAGGGTTTGACCGAATTGGGTAGAAAGAACAGAAATAAAAAACCGATTGAAATGTTTCTCTCGTTTGGTTAGAAAGAAATAGGCAGTTTGTATTCGTGTATTGGCCTATTCTTATGTATGAACTGCTTTTGTGCTTCTTCTATGATGCTAAGAGGAAGATGAGCTGTTGAGCTGATATGGAAGTTGAGTTTCGATGTGGTGTTCTTTATTGACATTTTTTATGGACTATTTTTGTGAACTCTTATGTGAACGGGGGATCTTGCAACCATCTGGCTAAGAAGTTTATATTCTTTCACTTGTAGCAGTTCTTCTTCTTATATAATCTTCTCCTCTGTTCTGTCTTTCCTAACTGGAGGAGTCATTCCACCATCACCATCTGATGATTTTCTGTTTTCGCAACATCTTTTTGTCTATTCGAACTCTGTCACCAATAGAACTGTTCTCTCCCTCTCCTCTCTTTTTCCATTGGAAAGTAGTTTACCAATAGCTGAATTGAGGTGAATCAGCTTTGCTTGCTGAAAATGTCCAAGTATTTACAGTTTCATGTTTAGGAGTCGACGCATGTGCCATTGGTGCTTGTGCTAGAAAGATGAATTCATGATGCATCTAAGATTGCACTTAAAAGTAAAGTTGCCTGCTAAAATTGCAAAATTTCAGACTACATGCTAAAAACCTTAGGTCAGTGTTAAAATGACACAGCGATTTCATCTCGACGACATTGAAATTCATAATCTTCCTTGTATCTGTAGTTTTCCAATTTTATTGTGAATGTTCAATGTTCTCCAGCTTTTCCACACTCCTATCTTTGAGTTGATCGGAGAATGAAAATCAATGCATACAAGCAAGGTGGTCGGTGCATGTTCAGCATGCCCAGTAGATCTGACCTGTTGGTCTATGTGTTATTTCTATTCTTCTTTTGCGAGACTGTTCTAATTAAGTAGGCATTTAATGTGTAGATTTCTGGTTCTTATGGCTTAAATAGGTATTTTTTTTAGCTCTTGCACCCTACTCAAATGTCTGATTATGCTCTTCAAATTGTGACAGTAGTTTCGGTTGCAGGTCATATGAACATCTTGAGGAGTCGTGTTATCCTCAATCTGAGCTGTTTCTTCAGTATTTGACCCAGCGCCTCCAAAATTGAAGTTAGTCAACACCTAGACCTTATTTTTCTTTAGCAACTTTTCATCCATTCCTTTCATATGTTGAATGCAAAACTACTCTTAGAAATCGTTAGAGGAACAATAAACAGCTGTGCTGCCACAATTAGAGGAGTCTATAATTTATCTGTCTCCTTGAAATGAAATATATTTAATTTGCTGGCGATAATGTTTATCAGGGTTCTATGTTTCTTGGCGACCAAATGTTAAGTAAAGGACTGTCGAGTAAACGTGTGTTTCAATCAGCTCCTTCCAATTCTTCCATTATGATTTATTGTAAGATTATAAACTCTAGCTAGTTGCTTGCACAGTATGGTCGAGGCGGCAGCTACAGCAGCAGCTGTTGAGGCATACAAGGATGGGAAAAGCTTAATAGCTTATGTTGGTCGCAAAATCGATTATGCAAATGATCTTGAAAAGAATTTTAGAAGGCTCACAGAGGAAGCAGAGAAACTCTTTGCTAGGAGGGATGACATGGAAGCTGAAGCAAACAAAGACAAGACAAAGAAAAAATCTAAAGAGTGTGAAGCCTGGATTGGTAGGGTGAAAAATGTTGAGAATGAGGTTCAAGAACTAGTAAATGAATTTAGAAAAGGAAGAAAACGTCCATGGAAAGGGCGTCGCATTTGGTCAGCTTCCAATTTCAGTAAACGTTTGGCTGAGAAGTGGGATGAATTGCATAGTCTGTGGGCAGAAGGAAGACTTGAAACAGAAGCAGTTGTCGAGAGACCACCTGAGCGTGTCAGAACGATGCATGCTCCGAAAACAGAAAGCAAGCCATCAATCCATTGTGCTGTTGAAGAGGTCCTTGGTTACTTGCGGGACGACAATGTGAAAAGAATTGGGCTTTGGGGGACAGTGGGAATAGGGAAGACCACAATCATGCATAATTTGAACGATGATGTAGAGATCAGCAAAATGTTTGACATTGTAATTTCAGCGTCAGTTTCCAAAGAGAGTAGCATAGAGAAGTTACAAAAGGCAATTGCACAGAGGCTAAAATTGAATACTGAAGGGATCAGTGATCCACATGAAATATTGTGGAGAATATCAAAAGAATGGAGAACAAAAGATACTTGCTTCTTCTGGATGAAGTTTGGAATGTTTTTGATTTACAGGCAGTAGGATTACATGATAACAGCCAGGATGGTAAGGTTGTGTTAGCAAGTAGATACGAACATGTTTGTTGGGATATGGAAGTTGATGAGTTGGTCAATGTGAAAAGGCTGTCTGAAGCAGATGCATGGAAAATGTTCCGGGAGAAAGTGGGTAGGAATATTAATCTGCCTGGTGTTGAACCACTTGCCCGTCTAGTGGTAACTGAATGTGCTGGTTTACCCCTTCTGATTGACAGAGTTGCAAGATATTTCAGAAAGAAGGGTAACATTAATCTCTGGAGGGATGGATTAAGAAGCTTGCGGAGATGGCCTAATGTCAAAGTCCAAGGCATGGACGAAGTTCTTGAATTTTTGAAATTCTGTTATGACGAGTTAGATGATGAAGGACAAAAGATTTGTTTCCTTTATGGCGCACTGTTTCCAGAGGATTATGACGTCTATATAGATTATTTATTGGAGTGCTGGAGAGCAGAAGGCTTTCTGAGTGATGCAGTTGATTTTACCGAAGCTCGTGATCGAGGGCATGGCATATTGCATGATCTCATTGATGTTTCCTTGCTAGAAAGAAGTGAAAAAGTTAAGCACGTCAGAATGAATAAAGTGCTTCGGAACATGGCACTCAAAATTTCGTCTGAAGGCAAGAATTCTAAATTCTTGGTGAAAGCTTGTGAGAGGCTGAATGCGGCCCCTAATGAAGAAGATTGGAAAATGGCAAACCGCATATCTCTGATGGATAACCAACTGTGCACATTGCCAGAAACAGTAGATTGCACTTCTCTGCTTACTCTGATGCTGCAGAGAAATTATGAGCTGGCATTAATTCCAAACTCGTTCTTCAGATCTATGGAAAAGCTCCGAGTTCTGGACTTGCATAGCACTCGGATAACATCCTTGCCATTATCACTGTTGTCCCTGAGAGCTCTAAGAGCACTTTATCTAAATTCTTGCAGCCTTTTAGCTGAACTTCCCATTGACATGAAAGCATTGGCACATCTTGAGGTTCTTGATATCCGAGGCACTGGAATTGACTATTTGCCGGTTCAGATTGGGGACTTGCTTAATTTGAGATGCTTGCGGATTTCCTTATCCAATTCATGTATGAGACGGGTGATTGAGGGACGGTCAAGAGTCATGGACATTGGTCACAATGTCATCTCAAGGCTCTCTTTGTTGGAAGAGCTTAGCATCGATGTGCATCCTAATAACCAATGGTGGGATGTGGTTGTAAAGGCTATTACCCATGAAGTGGCTGCCTTGACGCGCTTAACTTCCCTATCATTTTGTTTTCCTTCTGTCGAGTATCTGAAAATTTTTGTCACTAGCAGCTCACTCTTGAAGAATAATTGCTTCACCTTCCGATTCTCTGTTGGTTACCATGAGTCTACCAAATACCGAATCCTTGATCATTTTGAGTATGAAATCTGCAGATGCTTGAAATATGCAAATGGGGTCGGTGTGGATCATGCAATTTCTGCTGTACTTGCTGAAACTGATGCATTTGAACTTTTATGCCATAAGGGAATTTCAAGCATATCAGACTTTGGCAATGCCAATATCAACAAGGTGCGGGGTTGCCTGATTGAAGGGTGCTCTGACATCGAAGCCATGGTTGATGGCAACCATTCCACAGCAGGTGCATTGGAATGCATGGAGAAGATAGTTATAAACAATGCCCCAAAATTGACATGCCTTTGTAATGGTCCCATCCGATCTGGAAGCCTAGCGCAACTAACTTCGCTAAGTATATATATATGTCCAAAACTGACGAAAATATTCTCCTATGGCATGATTCAACTACTTTCTAAGCTTCAGTATTTGAGAGTTGAAGAGTGTCATGAGATTACAGAGATCATCATGAAAGCTGAAAACAACAATTTAGACCCTAGTGCACTTCCAGGTCTGAAGACTCTAATACTTATTGATCTGCCTAAGTTGAGAAGCATTTGGACTGATAACTCATTGCTGTGGCCGTCATTAGAGGGCATTACAATAGACACGTGCAAATCTCTGAGGAGTTTGCCCTTCGGCAACCATAATGCAGCCAAACTGAGACATATTGAAACTCAAAGAGTGTGGTGGAGGCAGCTGTCCTGGCAGGAAGATGAAGTTGAGCAAAGATTACGACCTATATGCATATTCAGCCAGTAATTGGCCCATTTTATGACAGGTAAGAAGTTCAATTTCTAGGTGTTCGACGTTGCAATTTAATGTTGGGATCATAGGACCTTGCTGTCTCAACTGTTTGATTATATAGTAGTATCATGCTTTGTTGACTAGAGATCTTTACTTTGTGATTGTTAGTTTCTTCTCAATAGTAAACTGAGCTCTATTGATTTGAAATCTTTGGGTATAGTTTTGTTCATTGAAGAGCGTCTGTTACTAGAAGGGTCGCAGAGAACTTGAGTTTGCCTTTGCTCACATAACTATCGTTGAAGGAGCTTCTAGCTGATTGCAGAGCTTAGTTTGCAGAGAACTAGGGTCAGTTTACATAATTTGTCTTCCATTTTCGTATCGTATATTATCAAACAATTGTATGTTGTAGTACTGCGACTTGAGAACTGAGTCAACTGTTGTCTAGTTTATGTAATTAACCAATTGTTAGACGAATCATTTGCTTCTAAGCTGAATGTGTATATTGAGCCCTTTTCACGGAAACGTGCTGTGGATGCGGATCTAATTACATCAAATAGACAACTGCAGGGAGCACATAAAATAAGAATATAGAATAGTAAAACAATATTAACCGTATATTGTCGGGCCCCGCTTGTCTAATTTTTATCACGCCAACTTTTCAAATGCTATACAAATTTCAAAAAATTATGAAAAAAATATTTGTGAATCAATCTACCAAAATTATATCTTGTGAAGATTTAAGTGTTTCATATTACAAAAATGTCACTGAGCCGCAAAAAATAAAAGTTAAGCAAAATGTGAAACATAGAAGTCATTTCAAATAGATTCGAACCTTTGACATATGCTCTCGTACTATAGCAAACGAACTATCCGTTCTATCTACAAAATGTATGTATGCGCATCCATGCCATGATTACTTGGCATGACAATAATTGTAGAAAATTAAAGAACTAATGTTTGTGTAATTCCCTGGATAAGTTCCTATCGTCTATTTAAAGTGAAATCTACAGTTTCAGCATCTTTGGGGCCAGTTTTCGAGTATGGTCCTCGTTCTTGGCCATTTGCTGATTAATTTGGTTTATGACTTTAATCGTGTTTTTAGAAATATGCCATTTTCTTATTTGAATGGATTTATGTATATCTTTCTAGTTGTTAAAGAAGTCTCTAGGTTGGTTTACACATATTAAGATTTTTAGGCCTTTTAGCCCGGTATATGCCGAAAAAGAAGAATGATCTTGAGCTCGAAGAATTTGCCCACATTAGACTTTCAGGTCAATGGGCTGGTTACTTTCACAGCTCTGACTAGGATGTTGTCTGGAAACAAACCCCCAAAAGCAATTATCAAGCATGCTTGTTAACATTATCCCTCCAAGAGTGGAGGTGTAGTTTGACTGCCACACTATTTCAGCTTGAGAATTTTGAAACCAAACCAATTAGCAGGAAACAAACTGAATTTAATCAGTCTTCATTTATTTTCTGTAGTTGCTAGAGTTGCGCATTCACTTTTCCCTGCATATCATATTTCTCATATTATTTAGTCAGCAGCCAACACAAAGTTCTCTCAAAGGAAAAAGTCGCCATGTTATATCAAATTATTTACAGGAAAAGAATTGATCATCTCCTTTCAAAAACTAATGTGTTGGAAATGACACATACCCGAGTTGAACACTCTAAGAGAGCAGCAGATGCATAGCTGAGACAAAACCATTTAGATATCAAAGCATTTGGCATGCCTGTCAAAATAAAAGGCGTCTGACTGTTCTAGTATGTCCTTGATTTCATGGGAACACCATGTTACATAACTCAAGTATCCGTCACATTGATCTAATTCAAATTCAACCCCATATGGTAGTTGATTCATCATGCAGTTAGCCTGATTACCAACAGTCTAAACTGATTTAAGAATGGATGCACTAATTCATTGTTGGAGCTTATTGAACTTCCTAAGAAATTCCAAGTTTGGAAAGTAGGATTTCAGGGTATTTAATTTTGGTAAGCTGCAGACTCTGGAAAGAATACCCTTGGCACACTTGTTCCGCCATTCAGCATCAGAATCCACATATAAATTTGGTTCTTCTAACTTTGATAGAGCCGATATAACTCCGCAAGGAATCATTGGGTTCAAAACTGGAGCATATGCTTTCTGAGATGCACTTCCTGATATTGACACTTGCAGGCAAGTGAGATTAGTTTATCTTTCTATTGCTTTTGGTAGGTACATGGTTTTTGTTCCCTTGAGATCAAGATCAAGCACCTCGAGGGGAATGAGCCCACCAATTGCCACGGCATCAGTCCTCAATAGAACACCATGGTTTCAGAAGAACCTTTTGAGGCTGACTAATTGTATTGTTGACTCTGACAAAGAGCTGATGCGAGTCCTTCATAAGTTTAGAACTTCTAGGGCAGTCATGCAATTGAAGATGAAGGAGGTATCAATCTTAGCTTGTACTTCCTTTGAGGAAACGATGCTGCGAGCAAAGGGCACTTAGGTTCCTCTGGTAGTTCAATGATCTCATTATGCATTAAGGATATCTCTTCAGTACTCTCCCATTCCTCAACCTTAGTGGCTCCGCCAAGTCCTGACAAACTCTGACCAGAAACAAATGACTTTCCTCTAGTTGAATAAGTAAGTTCGCCAACACATGCTGATCCAGAGTTTGAAACTTGACAAATCTTATATTCTCATCAATTTAGGGGTAATTAGCATTGACTAAATTCTTTGACTTTCTAGCTGCTATTCTGGTCGTCTACCATACCATCCCTTAGCCATCTGCCTATCAGGCACTCTGTTTCTATCTCCTGGTATTTGCTATGAAGTAAGAGATCCTTCAAAAAAAATTTCAACTTTTCTTGTCATCTGGACCTTCAGTGCTGAACCTTAACACAGTAATCATTAGGGCTTCAATATCTTCATAAATTGCACGTTGCAGGCTCAGTGTTTCAAGGGCATGTTTCCATATGGAAGAATCATGCACGTCCTTCAGTGCTCGTACCATGAGAATGATCGCTCTGGATCCATGAGTGCACTTTCTGTCTCTCTGGCTATAGCTTGAATTTCTGAAGAGGGAACCATTCCACCTGCACAGTGGCAAAATAGCTCCCAAGAAGATGATCATCCAAACTTAATAACCTGTCCACTGCCATTTCGCTGCAAACTTGTTCTGATTTAGTCACCAAGAATGCGTTGCTACCATACTGTGGCGTTGGCTCAGGAATCCCCATTGACCCCAGATTTAGGAGTTGACGAATGTCATTGAGAACAAGTAAGAATTTATCGTGCTCCAGCACTCTTTTCACCAAGTCTGAGATGTCAGCTTTCAAAGGCATTAACTAAATCAGATGACATTTGCTCCGCAATCTCCTCAGGCACCTCTTTCATGTCGTGTTCTTAGGAAAAGTAATCCAAGTCATCAAAATTGAACAATCGTTCAATTGTTTGATCACAGTAGGCTTCTCTATCCCGTCATTTCCATGAATTCCAAATTTTCCAATATCCAAATGTCTAATGTCCTCCATAATAAGTATTATGTCATGATATTAGGAACGTTGTAGCCTGTGACGGGCTCTCATTTTGTTCGTCAGACCAAATGACTTGTCTTAATAGACGTCCCTGTCTAATGCGAGGCGGCGCATGAGTCACTTTGCTCGTGCCCTTGTGGAATGTAGATAAGCTCTTTGCCGCTATTTCCTTCCCAGTTTGCAAGTCCTACTGGTCTGTAGGTCCTCCTAATTATCCTCTTCCTTGTGGGATTCCGACCTGTGTCCAACTTGCTTTCGTTACCTTTTTGCTAAGAACTAGCTTTTCATATGAAAAATCAGAGAGTTATTCACTTGTATAATCATAGGGAAGGGTAAACAAAAGATTGAGATTGAAAAGGATCCTCTAGATGCCGAGCTCAATTGGGGCTCATAATCAAGTGAGACATGCGGATGATCGAATGTTGTCAACAGATTAAGCCCCTTGGATGGAGCAAGAGCCCGGCTATCGCGGTTGGATTAGTAAACTGTTCTTTATCCTGATTACTCTTGAACCGCTCTCAACTCCTAATTATGGAAGTCATTAGCTTCAGAATCCATAAGCCCAGACACGCTCCTAGGAGTTCAGTGAGTCATCGTATTCTTCCACTGTGGTCACTAAAAGACGTGTTATATTCGTTTTTGTCAAGTTGTGATCGTTAGAAACTCAATGGTTTTGATGATTAAAGTCTACTATAACTCGTTTTCTCTGGATTTGAATTACTAAAGAGAAACGGGTGGACAAATAACTGAAAACAAATAAGGAAATTGCAACGTACTTTTATTGAATTAGGCACATATGGCTTAAATTCTTGGATACATGCTTATTTGATGATTATATTTCAACAATAATTTTCTCAATGGAATTTAATGAAGTTCATAGAAAAAGTAAGAGGCTTACAAGACTCGATTGGAAAGCTTGTATAATTAAAGACAAATACTGAATATAGAAAATCTAATCTACTTCGAATTTGAAATTCAAAACTTTAGCAGAATCTTATATGAATAGATGTTCTTCCAAAATCTGGTGGGCTCCTTCGCGATGCTGCATGATTCTTGTTCAAAGTCTATTTTCCCTGCTGAATGTCTTGTCATGAGTCATTCCATTATGCATGGTGATCTTCCTCCACAAGAATTTCTATCTACCCTTTGTGTGCACTATGCCATGGTGAACTTGTAACCGCACCCGATCCTTTAGATCTAATTATCCCTTGGTTGATAGATCCTTCCTTACTCATACTTCGACTCCCTTTTGTGTTTCGAGTTAATCAATCATCGATACATGTTATGCCCCACTTAAATTGTGTTCATTAGAAATTCACAATCAATGAGCTTTTTAAACATTCTATCAATGGGTCTCATGGGTCAATTGTGTTGTCATGACCTTTACGATCGACAAGCTTCTTTAGACATTCTATTGAGCGGGCCTGATGGGTTAACCATATTGTCATGGTATAAATTGAGCCTTTAGCTTCTTTATACTTAGGTTAGAGTTGGGCCTTGTGTCAATGTTCTAACAAGTTGCCGGCTGGCTCCCTAAATTAAATTTGTTTTGATGCCTTATGACCATTGATCTCTAAATATAATGAAAACGAGATACAGTTGAAGATTTTGTTGCTAATGACCTATCTTCCAAATTGTAGGTTGTTGCCGTTTCGGCATTTTTATAACGAATATTACAGATAACATAGAATTGGCCACTGGGCCATGCTAGGCACAGGCTTTTTGGGTGGTGGGTCGGGCCTCATTTTGTTTATGGGCTGATCAGTGATCGTTGTGGCCAACAACAAAAAATTCGGAACTCTATAAATTGGGTTTTTTCCTCGCACGTTTCACTACAATTTCCCAACTTCCAAACGCCGAGCTTTCTAAAATCATTTGTCAATTCCATATATTTCCTTTCTTGTTACGATTTAATCGCGTTCTAAATATTGAAATGGTGAACAGTAACTACAACGTTGTCCAATCATTCCAACTCAATGTGGTATTCACCATGTAATTAACGTGGGAACTGTTCATTAAGTTCCATGACAACAAAATATACAAGCCGGCCCCGTCCCCACAAGAAGTCGAATTTAACGATGACGAGACAAAATGACTTGGCGATTGGGAAGAATTGCAAGGGCGAACGGCAGAAGCTCCTTGCCAAGAAGCTTCCCCGGACGATACCTATACCCCAAGAAAACCCCCCCAGTAACTATGGCACCGATTCGTGGAGAAGAATGTTTAGTGTTTGGAGGGAAAAGTGCCAAAAAAAAGTCCTAAACTTTTTGTCTTTATGCCAATTTAGTCATAAACCTTTTTTTGGTGCCGATTTAGTCCTAAACCTTTTTACGTTGTGCCAATTCAGTCATTTTCAACCAATTTTGGCCGGATTTTGTTGACTGGAGACGGGCTTGATTGGTGTTGACGTGAATAAATTTTAATAATTTTTTAATTTTATTTTTCTTCTCCTCATCTTCCTCCAACTAGTCGCTAGACCTTGGCGATCAGCCAAAGGTGACGACCGGCGAGGTTGAGGTCGACCTCGCCGGCCACCTCGCTAGTGGCCGTGAGGGTGGCCTTGCGCTAGGCGGCGAGGTCGAGCCTCGCCCATTGCCCACCCGGCGCGAGGCCACCCTCAAGGCCTAGGTGGCTAGGCTCGTCCTCGCCGGATCTGGCGAGGGTCGAGCCTCACCCATGGCCGGCGAGGGCAAGAAGCTTCCGACTAGACGACGAGCTCCACGTGCCATCGAAGATCTCTCTCGCAACCATCGAGATTCCCTTTGCTTCGCGATCCTCTTGTTCTTTGCGTCCCTCACGTCTCCAACGATGTGAGATGCTTCTGGTCCTCTGGTCGGAAGCTTCCGGTGGCCCGGCGTGAGGCTAGCTAGAGGCCGCCTCCTCGCGCCAAGCAGGCAGGGCTCGCCCTCGTTGGCCATGGGCGAGGTCGACCTTGATCTCGTCAGCTGTCGCCTCTGGTCGGTTGTCGAGGTCCGGCGACCGACTGGAAGAAAAAAAGAAAAAGAAAAAGAAAAAAGAAAAAAGAAATTCAAAAATTCAAAATATTAAAATATTATTAAAAGTTGTTCACGTCAGCTGGCTAGCATCCAGTCAGCAAAATCCAGTCAAAATTGGTCGGAAATGATTGAATTGACACAACATAAAAATATTTAGGACTAAATCGGCACAAAAACAAAAAGTTTAGGACTTTTTTTGGCACTTTTCCCATGTTTGGAAGACATTTTGGCTCGAGATCGATGCAATGATGTCAAGAAGGCCATCTGCACGATATGTGGCGGCATATTAAAAGGTGAACAGTCGAGCGGGATGGGTCACTTGAGGACGCATCGGCGTCGATATGAGGAAGAGATGTCCAAGGTTGGGGGAAGCTCTTCAAGTGCGGCGTTCCATACAGGATACCCATTATCATGACGAGGCAGGGAATTGGCGAGAGCTTGCATATTATTATCTTGTCGCCAAGCAACCCTTTGGCTTCATTGAAGATCTCTCACTTCGTGCACTACGTGCATACAACTCTACAACCTCAGTTCAGACCCATTCTGCGGACAACAAATGCCAAAAACTACAAAATACTATACGAATAGAAAATGGTGGTGTTAGTGCATCTGCTGTCGACTGCTAACTTTCGAGTCTCTCTAACTTTTGATTTATGTACTTGAATTATGTGTATTGTGTCATCACCGGCCACTGGGTCAATGATGAATGGAATTATGTCACCGAACTCTTGCATTTAAGAAGTAAATATTCTCGCATGATTCTTGAAATGTAACCGCTGAAATAATGAAAGTTGTTTATGAGTATGACATCTCCAATAAAATCTTTAGCATCCGGCGTGACACGAAGACTCCCAAAGAATATCGATGCTTCCTAGGTCATTAGTCGATATAACAATTACTACTTATCCATATAAAGATCATCCACACCTATAGATAAATTAAGTAGTTCTGTCTTGGGGAATGATTGACCACATGTAGGAAATAACTAGTTACTTGTCCATTGATACTAATATTTTTCATATAAAGAGGTACCAGTTACTTTTTTTTTTTTTTTCTCTTGCAGTAAGTTACTAATCACATGTTTTATAGCCGATAAGGCTATGGGTTGTCGATGAAAAAGATTCTTCTGTGGCTGTTGCTTATTTAGCAGCACGGCTAGCTTCTCTAAGAGACTCAACTCACCGTTCTAATAACAGCGAGGGACAATACTTGGTAAATGGGAAGCTAGCTTCTAATCAATTCTGCTGGGAAAGCAGAACTGAAAGTTCCTTCTTGTCCGTGCCGGCATTCTAATGTTCATGTCGATTGCTTTTAGCAAAATCAATCCCACGGGGACGAAATTCTTCAAGTGCAGATCTCCTATTCCACTATTTATCATTACATCAACCGACCTGAAGATGGCCATTCAAGCCCTGCCCAGTCATTCTTTATCTCACGATCATCCCTTTGAACGGCAAAAAAGGAACAGGGGCAAGAAGAAACTTATAGACCACAGAAAAGCCGGCAAGTAAAGCCTGCCATTAGGTAGGCAGGAGTTGTCAAAGTTTAATTAACGATATTTTCCATACAATAGTCATCAAATAACAGAAGCTCCCACTGACTTGTCAGGCAGTTCCAACAGTAGGAATCGCACCCGCGCACACGTGCGAGTTAAGGGATGTCACATGTGTCAATTGGGACGAAAATACTATCCAAGTGATCTGGCATATGGCCGTGCCATTTCAAGTCCTCCCACCAGCTCCTCTCCCCCCTGATTTTCTTCAACTGCTCACTGGAAACTTCATCTGTGGAAAGAGACTTGAGACTCGGGCAGTCATAAAAACTCAATCTTTCTAACTTCGGTGCCAGTAGTAGCCCACAGGATATATTGAAAAGTTTAGGTACGTAATGGAGAGACAACTTCTTCAAAATAGGGAGGAAATACGACGTCTCATAGACTTTGCAATTAAAAGTTTGGCAAGTAATTAGGCTTTTGATGGCCGGGCAGTCCTCAACTGTGACCTCTTCCAAGTTGTTGAGATTATCAAGCATCTCGCTTGAGAAAATAATTGTCAACTCGGGACATTTACACAATGTCAACAACTCAAGAGAAGATAAACATCCCTTCTGCAGTGAGCCTTTCCAAATGTCTCTCAAGTTTCTCATGTAATACACATACAAAAATTCTAGCGATTCAAGACAGATGCTTTTGTAGTGAGATTCAATTAAAGCCTCTTCATGAAGGGTATCAGATGCATCCACGAGCACTTCAAGCTCATTACACTCTCTCATAACACACTACTTCAGTTGGTTCATGCTATCTATCCCTAGTTCAGACAGCTTCTTAAGATTAGCATGCCTTTCTAAGAAAAAAGCATCTGATTGTTGCAGGATGTTGTTAATATCCATGAAGACACCATCACCATTTGTGTACCTCAAGAATCGGTTGCACTGTTCCAGCTCAAATTCAATATCTGAAGGTGGCCGATTCATGATGCGGCTAGCATGATTACCAACACAAAGTCTGAATTGAGCTAAAGATGGATGCTCCATTGATTTCCTTAGCCGATTAAACTGCCTCAAAAGTTCAAATGTAGGAAAGGAGAACTTGAAAGTGCTTAACATTTTCAAGTTGCAAACTTCACATAAAACATCTTCAGCACATGTATCCCACCATTCAGCACTGACATCCACATCGAGATTCAGTTATTCCAAGTATAATAGAGAAGATATTACCTCATGAGGAATCACTATTTTAGAGTCACTAAAAGGTTCAGTTCCAGAAATTGAGATCCCCGAACAAGTCAGATTAATTAAACATTTAATTTCCTTAGGAAGATTCTTGATCTTCGTCCCCTCAAGATCAAATACCTCCAGCCGCTTCAGCCCTGCAATTGTTGGTGATATCAATCTCAAAAGGACACAATCATTCAAGAAGAGTCTTTTGAGGCTAACAAGTTGAGATATGGACTCCGGCAAGCACCGAATGCGGGTTCTAGACAGATTCAATACTTCTAGAGCAGGCATCTGATTGAAAAATGAAGAAGAAAGCTTTCTCAGCTTGTGATTTCTTTGCAGATATAACGACGAAAGTGAAGGGCACCTTAGTTCCTTTGGTAGCTCAGAAATTCCGGTATGCATCAAACATATCTCTTTTGCACTCTCCCATTCCTCAACCTTTGGTGGCTCTATCAAATCCAAGCCACCCCGCATAAAAAACACACGATTTTCCTCGGGCTGAAATATTAAATTCACTAATATATCCTGATTCTGGTCTTGAAACTTCACAAATTGCTGATTCTCATCAACTTCGAGCAGGCTAGCATTGACAAGATTTTTTAGGACTTTTTGGCCATCATCATGGGCGTCTACGATACCATCCCTGACCCATAGGCCTATGGCAGACTCAGATGCAATCTCATGGTAATTGTTACAAAGAGTAAGATTTTTCAAGCATCTTCTAGTTTTATCATCTTCTAGTTGGTCAATGCAGAATCTTAGTACATTAACCATAAGAGCTTCTATACCCGCTTCATGACTTGTAGGTCGAACATTCAGTCTTTCAAGCGCATGTTTCTAGATTAAAATGTCATCAACATTTTGTAGTGCCCTTGCCACTAGAATAACAGCATGTGAATATGGCCTGCACATCCTAACTATTTCTCTAGCTACGGCTTGTTTAGAATAATAAACAACTTCACCCACATTCTGACGAAATAATTCATACAGCAACAGATCATCCAAGCATATTTTCTTATCCACTTCGATTTCATTGCACAATTGTCCTGATCCAGTCACAAAGACTATCTTGCTACCAACTGGTGGTGTTGCTTTAGGAATCCTCAATGTCTCTAGCTTCATGTGTTGGTTAACGCCAACAAGAATGAGCAAAAACTTGAGGCCTTCCAATGCATTCACCACCGAATGTGGCATATCAATTGCATTGGCTTCAGTTAAATCAAAAGATATTTGTCCAGCAATCTCCTTTTGCACCTTTTCCATGTCGCAGTTCAGAGGAATAGTAACACAGATGACTCTATCAAATAGATTTCTCAAAATTGCAAATTCCTTCAAAGCTTCAATGACAATAGCTTTTACAACCTCATTTCTAGCATATATTCCAATTTTTTCAATGTTAGATTTTTTTATGGACTTAATGAGATGGTCGACAATAGAGTCATATTTAATTGCACCCCATCCTTCTAATGGTCTCCCTTCTTGTTTTCCACCGCCACCTAACATATCAATTAAGGCATTGGCATCGGCATCATCCAAAGTAGCATGTGAAGAACTTTCCTTTTTCATCTTTGGTATGTGTATAATATCATTATATTCTGGACTAGCTTCTATCCTCGCCTTTTTATCCCCAACTTCATATTCCGGTCTCGAAAAATATGAATCAACTTCAGATTCTTGTTATATGAATGAACTTTGTCAGAAGCAGTGTTTTCGTTTACTTCCAAGGAAAAGGGTTCAGCCTCTGGCTCTACAGTGTTCTGCATTTGCAAAACTGCACTTTCTGACGTTTCTCTATATTCTGGACTTGCTCGAATCTTCATCTTCTCATCAGTGTCTTCAGATTTTGATTCTGAGCAATGTGAACCAACTTCCAATTCTGAGTAATGTGAATCAACTCCCAAAGGAACCAAGGTGCCCTTCACTTTCATCGTTATATCTGCAAAGAAATCACAAGCTGAGAAAGCTTTCTTCTTCATTTTTCAATCAGATGCCTGCTCTAGAAGTATTGAATCTGTCTAGACACCACATTCGGTGCTAGCCGGAGTCGATATCTCAACTTGTTAGCCTCAAAAGACTCTTCTTGACCTTTTGAGATTGATATCACCAGCAATTGCAAGGCTCAAGCGGCTGGAGGTATTTGATCTTAAGGGGACGAAAATCAAGAATCTTCCCAGGGAAATTGAATGTTTAATTAATCTGACTTGTTTGGGGATCTCAATTTCTGGAACTGAACCTTTTAGTGACTCTAAAACAGTGATTTCTCATGGGGAAATATCTTCTCTATTACACTTGGAAGAACTAAATCTCGATGTGGATGCCAATGCTTAATGGTGGGATACATGTGCTGAAGGTGTTTTATCTAAAATTTGCAACTTGAAAAGGTTAAGCACTTTCAAGTTCTCCTTTCCTACATTGGAACTTTTGAAGCAGTTTAATCGGCTAAGGAAATCAATGGAGCATCCATCTTTAACTCAATTAAGACTTTGTGTTGGTAATCATGCTAGCCGCATCATGAATCGGCCACCTTTAGATATTGAATTCGAGCTGGAACAGTGCAACCGATTCTTGAGGTACACAAATGGTGATGGTGTCTTCATGGATATTAAGGACATCCTGCAACAATCAAATGCTTTTTTCTTAGAAAGGCATGCTAATCTTAAGACGCTGTCTGAACTAGGGATAGATAGCATGAACCAACTCAAGTGGTGTATTCTGAGGGAGTGTAATGAGCTTGAAGTGCTCGTGGATGCATCTGATACCCTTCATCAAGAGGCTTTAACTGAATTTCACTGCAAAAGCATCTGTCTTGAATCGCTAGAGTTTCTGTATGTGTATTACATGAGAAACTTGAGAAACATTTGGAAAGGCTCAATGCAGAAGGGATGTTTATCTTCTCTCAAGTTGTTGAGATTGTGTAAATACCCCGAGTTGACAGTTATTTTCTCAAGCGAGATGCTTGATAATCTCAACAACTTGGAAGAGGTCACAGTTGAGGATTGCCCAGCCATCAAAAGCCTAATTACCTACCAAACTTTTACTGGCAAAGTCTGTGAAACGTCTTATTTCCTCCCTGTTTTGAAGAAGTTGTCACTCCATTACGTACCTAAACTTTCCAATATATCCTGTGGGCTACGGATCGCACCGAGGTTAGAAAGATTGAGTTTTTATGACTACTCGAGTCTCAAGTCTCTTTCCATTGATGAAGTTTCCAGTGAGCATTTGAAGAAAATCAGGGGGGAGAGGAGCTGGTGAGAGTTTTTCTATGCTTGCGAGATTGCTATCTCGATCCTTCTGTCAATAATATAAATGCAATATTATTGACAGAAGGATCGAGATAGCAATCTCGCAAGCACAGAAAAACTCTCATCTCTTTATTCTCCTTCAGCTTAGCAATATGCTATTGTCCGAACAAAGGGTACTAGAAAACTCATCTTTTAGGATAAATAAAGGTTGAAATTGAATGGGCTAAGGTTATATCAGTGTCAGGTTGCAAATCTTCTCCCCAGATCATTTAACATGTAACGATTCTTTGAAGAATAAAAGCTACCTTTCTGATCTTCAACAGCATGAGAACAGGGAAATAGTTCAGTCTCTGTATCTCGAGTGCTTTGCATTGGCACAAAATCTCTCTGCTCTATGCTTCTGCATGGCTACTAGTTTTTTCGCTTCACTTGACACCGTCGCATTTTCTTCTTTCAGATCACTCAGCAGAGATCCATCATTCGTGACATAGCCTGCCTTTGTGTGAAGCAAATCAATTCCAAATAACCGCTCGAATTCTGTACAGAAACACATTCATGAGGCAAAGGTATAATCATCATCATAATCTACCCTGAGATATATAAACTTTTCTTTCCACAATTTGTCAACACAAATTCCATGATAATGTAGCTACATTGATCTAAGGGGACAATTTGAAAACAGAAAGCCAAAGTCAGTTCCTTTCTCGACTATAAACAAAATCACTTGGTCACCCCATTTATCGACTTCGGATCAGTTCAGAGAGAAAGAGCCCGTTTTAGCCCAAAATAAACCCGATACACAAGAAGTGCTCCTTTGGAAATAGCAACACTTCTAGACTTCATGCTATCTACAATAGTAATTTGATGCGTATATAAATGCAATATTATTGACAGAAGGATCGAGATAGCAATCTCGCAAGCACAGAAAAACTCTCATTCCTTTAGTCACTTCAGCTTAGCAATATGCTATTTTCTTAACCAGGAATACCAGAAAACTCATCATTTAGGACTAGGGGTGAGCGTGGTTCCCGGGTAGAACCGGGAACCGGAGAACCGAACCGGAGGTTCCGGTTCGGTTCCCGGTTCTAAAGGGACCGGTTCCGGTTCCCGGTTCTCTTTTTCCGGGAACCGGCGGTTCTCGGTTCCGGTTCCGGTTCCTATGAGAACCGGAACCGGAACCGGAACCGGAACCGGAACCGGTTACAGTTCAAAAAAAAAAAAAGAAACCCTAATCCCGCTCCCCCATGTGATTTCCCCCTTCGGTCGATTCTTCCCCTTCCCCTTTCTTTTTCTCTCTTTCTTTTCTCCTCCTTTTTCCTCTCACGTCACTTCCTGCCCCCCCTTCCCCTACTTTTTATCTTTTCTTCTCTCTCTCCTCTTTCCCCCTCTCTAAGCCGAAACCCCCCTTTTTTCTTCTTCTTCTTCCTTCCTCTCTTTTTGAGGGGTTCCTTTTTGGCCGAGGGAGAGAGGGACCAAGCAAGGGAGAGCGACAGAGAGAGGGAAAGCAAAGGGGGGTTTTGGTTTTTCCGTAGATTTTGGGCTGAGAGAGAGATGAGCTCGAGGGAGAGAGACCGAGAAGGAGAGTTCCGTGCGACTGAGGGAGAGCGGGAGAGGTTCAGCCGTGCATGGGCTCGGTTAGAGAGTGAGACCGAGAGAGACCAAGGGAGTGAGAGAGAGAGTGAGTAGTCCGCTCCGTCTGTGTGAGAAAGAAGTAAGAGACTCGCGTCGCCGGAGGCCAGCCCACCGACCACCGCCCGCCACAGCACCGCGCCGGCCCAGGTAAGCCTTTCTTCATCTGTGCGTACCTTGTTTTGGGCACGCGGGGTCTGAGTTCGCGGCCGTTCAGCTTATGTGAACTCCGGCCCTGCCGGTTCTCCGTTGACGCTGATGTGCATTCTGGTACGCTTGTTGTGTGTGCTAGTATGCCTATAAAGAGTCTTGGTTCGGGCTTAAGCAGGGGTGAGCACTCGGGAACCGGAGAACCGAACCGGACCCTCCCGTTCTCTGCCTCTGCTCGTCGCCGATGCCGCTCGCCCTCGACGCCGCCGCCGGATGCCAGTCGCCCTGTGCGCGTCTCGCCCTTGCCTCCTGCTCCCTCGACGCTGTCACCCCTCGCTTGCCTCGCTGCTCAGCCGCTCGCCGTCCACGCCGCCAGTGGACGCCGCTTGTCCCCTCGGTGGCACTTCGTGCACATATAATCTTCTTAACGCAACAGTATACACCTTGATGAATGACAGGAAAATGTAAGGTTAGTTATCAGTATCTAACCCATTGCACATTCTGGAATTCCCACTATCATATGTCACTCTTGTAGCCTTTCTTCTCTAATTGGCTTGTTAACAACTTTCCCATCGATTGATGAATAGGGTACCCAACTTGCTGCTGACGAAGGGAAAAGTGCAACAACTTTAGTGGCTTGCCGAACTTTGGCTAAAGAACTCACAGAATCACGATTTCCAGCTCCTAGAATACTGGCATTTAAGGTTTCTCCTCCTTCACACTTTTAATGTTTAATTCGTCTTATGTTATTCACGTGATGAGATGCTCATATTGGTTTTCCTGTTCAACAGGAGGGAAGCTGTACATAGTGAATAAGAAGAATGATTCTGAGTCAAGGGTGAGTTTTTTTTGGTGCTTTTAACTCTTTTACACACTCAAAATGTTTATTTTCTACGTGTGTTATTGTAATTGAGTTTGGTGACCTGCTGGCTAACTCATTGGTTGCTACTAGCTCATATTATCATCAGTCATAGATGTCTTAGAAGTCATCGATGTGATAACTCGTTTACATGTATAAACATGTTGCATCAGATGTCCCTGAATGGCCAATAGAAAATGTCAATTCTGGGACAGCAGATTGATTAATTTTAAGCTGTGTTCTTGTTGTCTAAATATCTACTATTACACCAGCAAAATTTTTTTTGGCAAAAAAAGAATTAACCAGTGAAGCTTTTGTTATACGTCAAATATGTACAGTAGATAGAGAACAGAGAGAGTCTTCATTGGTTCGGCAAAATCATCAGTGGAGAAGCCAACTGCCTACTCACAGTACATTTACCGTAATTTTTCATTGCAGTTCAGAGAAAATCTTGTACTTCAATCTCTCTTCAGCTTTCTCATGTCCTAATTTGTCTGCTGCAATAATGCCTCGAGCTGTTCTTTTCGTGTGAAATCAGAAATGGCTGCAAATAGTTTATAGTTATGATGACAATTAATTTCTTTTACTTCAGCAGGAGATCAAACTTCGAGGTTTAAGATGACATGTTCATGGTTTTGCTGTCTAATTTGGATTAAAAATGTTTTGATAGGGTTTAGAGTCTATATCCATATTGGACGGTCTAATTGCTGGTAACACAGAGAAAATTCCTCCATCACCAGTTATCAAGCAACTGGCTGTGGCTGTAGAGTAAGTCTTTATTATCTACAAGATAGCCATTATAACTTTTAGCTCTATATATTTCTTCTATCACTTAGACATCTTTGGAAACTTTTCCCAGGAAT
Source organism: Eucalyptus cloeziana (assembly GCA_014182715.1). NCBI lineage: Eukaryota > Viridiplantae > Streptophyta > Magnoliopsida > Myrtales > Myrtaceae > Eucalyptus > Eucalyptus cloeziana. The sequence goes on from CM024640.1 coordinate 4,145,462, forward strand.
GGGAAGAAATTTAGCTCAATGAAAGATTTTCTGGCAACAAACAAAGTTTCTTCTCCTATCAAGGAAAGGGCAGGACTAAGTCTCTTTGCTGTGAGGTCGCTTGTGCTTTGTGAAAAGGAAGATAACATCTCCGAGTTTCTAGATGAAGTGAAGCTCTATTCTTTGATTAGTTTGCTGTTTGATGCAGGTAAATCAATAATCAGATTATCAAATTTACTAGTCCATTATAAAAAATTTATCAGTTCTTTTTTAAAATTATCCTATGATGATCTTTCACTTCTGTTGTAATATCCGCAAGATATTTGCAGAGGGAAAGTTTCTCAGAAGAAAGATCAGTTCTGGTTTAGAAACCACTGCTACAACATTGCCAAGAGATATTCATGTAGCTCCACTTGGAAGCTTTGTTACTGAAGTTGCTGAAGTCATTGGAAGCTGTAAAACAATGAGCGATATGGCTTTATTTTGGTGCAGGGTTGTTGCTGAGGTAAGGCTGGACTTTGTGAAGTGAATCGCTAGACTATGCAAAAGAAAAATAGTTCACATTTTAGAATATTAAACGCTTATGAGTATTATAGATTGTATTCGTGTTATATTTTCTTTGATGAATGACAAGTTTGTTTATTATTGTTGCATTCATTTCCATTTTTTTAAACTAAAATGAAAAAAAAAAAAGAACCTGTTGGAACCTGGAACCGACCCCGGAACCTGTGACAGGGTAGGTTCCAGGTTCTTGGTTCTGACGGGTAGGTTCCAGGTTCCAAAAAATGAGGAACCTGTACCCGAGGGTAGGTTCTAGGTTCCAAGCGGAACCTGTAAGGAACCGGGAACCGCTCACCCCTATTTAGGACAAAGCAAAGTTGAAATTGAATGGGCTTAAGGTTATATCAGTGTCATGTTGCAAATCTTCTCCCCAAATCATTTAAAATGTAACGAATCTTCGAAGAATAAAAGCTACCTTTCTGATCTTCAGCAACATGAAAACATGGAAATAGTTCGGTCTTTGTATCTCGAGGGCTTTGCATTGGCACAAAATCACTTTCAGCAACTTGAGAAAAGGTAAATAGTTCAGTCTTTATATCTCGAGTGCTTTGCATCGGCACAAAATCACTTTCAGCAGTATGAGAAGTGGTAAATAGTTCAGTCTTTTTATCTTGAGTGCTTTGCATTGGCACAAAATCACTTTCTGCTCTTTGCTTCTGCTTGGCTACTAGTTTTTCCGCTTCACTTGACACAGTTGCATTTTCTTGTTCTGTCAGGTCACTCGGCAGAGATCCTTCATTCGTGACATAGCTTGTCTTTATGTGAAGCGAATCAATTCCAAATAACTGCTTTGAGTTCTGTATAGAAACAAATTCATGAGACAAAGGCACAATCATTATCATAATGTACCCAGCAATATATTAAACTTTTCTTTCCGCAATTTATCAAACACAATCCATGATAATGCAGCTAGACTGATCTAAGTGGACAACTTGAAAACAGCAAGCCAAAGTCAGTTCCTTTCTTCACTATAAACAAAATCACGTGGTCACCCCATTCATCGACATTGGATCAGTTCAGAGAGAAAGAGCCTGTTTTAGCCCAAAATAAATCCCAATACACAAGAAGTGCTTCTAACATATCAAATAAGGCATCGGCATCATCCAAAGTAGCATGTGAAGAACTTTCCTTTTTCATCTTTGGTATGTGTATCATATCATTATATTCTGGACTAGCTTCTATCCTCGCCTTTTTATCCCAACTTCATATTTCGGTCCTGAGCAATATGAATCAACTTCAGATTCTTGTTCTGAGGAATATGAATGAACTTCGTCAGAAGCAGTGTCTTCGTTTACTTCCAAGAAAAAGGGTTCAGCCTCTGGCTCTGCAGTGTTCCGCATTTGCAAAACTGCACTTTCCGATGTTTCTCTCCAATGATATTCTGGACTTGCTCCAATCTTCATCTTCTCATCAGTGTCTTCAGATTCTGACTCTGAGCAATGTGAACCAAATTCCGATTCTGACTCTGAGCAATGTGAACCAAATTCCGATTCTGAGTGTGATGAATGCCAATGAAGTTTTCCCAAAGCAGCATGAGGATCGATGTCCTTTTTCATCATCCAGGGAAATAGTTCAGTATCTGTATCTCGAGTGCTTTGCATTGGCACAAAATCACTTGACCCCATCGCGTTTTCTTCATTTTTCAGATCACTCAATAGTGATCCTTCATTCATGACATAGCCTGCCCTTGTGTGAAGCAAATCACTCCCCAGTAATGGCTTGAGTTCTGCATAGAAACAAATTCATGAGGCAAAGGCACAATCATTATCATAATCTGCCCTGGGATGTATAGAACTTTTCTTTCCACAATTTATCAAACACAATTCATGATAATGCAGCTGCACTTATCTAAGTGGATAGCTTGAAAACAGAAAGCCAAATTCAGTTCCTTTCTTCACCATAAATGAAATCACTTGGTCACACCATTTATTGACTTTGGATAGTTTAGAGAGAAGCCTGTTTTAGCCCAAAATAAATCTTGATACACAAGAAGTGCTTCTTTGGATAGAGCAGCACTTCTAGACTTTATGCTATCTACAATAGTAATTTGATGCATATATAAATGCAATTTTATTGACAGAAGCATCGAGATAGCGATCTCGCAAGCACAGAAAAACTCACCTCTTTAGTCACCTTCAGCTTAGCAATATGCTATTGTCTAAACAAAGAGTACTAGAAAACTCATCTTTTAGGACAAAAAAAGGTTGAAATTGAATGGGCTAAGGTTATAGCAGTGTCATGTTGCAAATATTCTCCCCAAATAATTTAACATGTAACGATTCTTTGAAGAATAAAAGCCACCTTTGTGATCTTCAGCATCGTGAGTAGAGGGAAATAGTTCAGTCTTTGTATCTCGAGTGCTTTGCATTGGCACAAAATCACTTTCTGCTCTATGCTTCTGCATGGCTACTAGTTTTTCCGCTTCACCTGACATTGTCGCATTTTCTTCTTCTTTCACATTACTCAGCAGTGATCCTTTGTTCGTGACATAGCCTGCCTTTGTGTGAAGCCAATCCATCCCAAAGAATGGCTTGAGTTCTGTATAGAAACAAATTCATGAGGCAAAGGCACAATCAATATTCATAATTTTCCCCAGGATATAAAAAACTTTTCTTTCCGCAATTTATTAAACACATTTCATGATAGTACAACTACAATTATCTAAGTGGACAACTTGAAAACAGAAAGCCAAAGTCAGTTTGTTTCTTCACCGTAAATGAAATCACTTGGTCACCCCATTTATTGACTTTGGATCAATTTAGAGAGAAAGAGTCCATTTTAGCCCAAAATAAATCCCGATACACGAGAAGTGCTTCTTTGGAAATAGAAGCACTTCAAGACTTTATGCTATCTACACTAGTAATTTGATGCATATATAAATATAATTTTATTGACAGAAGCATCGAGATAGTGATCTCGCATACACAGAAAAACTCTAATTCCTTTAGTCACCTTCATTTAGCAATATGCTATTGTCTAAACATAGAGTACTAGAAAACTCATCTTTTAGGACAAACCAAGGTTGAAATTGAATGAACTAAGGTTATGTCAGTGTCCTGTTGCAAATCTTCACCCAAATCATTCAACGTGTAACGATTCTTTGAAGAATAAAAGCTACCTTTCTGATCTTCAGCAGCATGAGAAGAGGGAAATAGTTCAGTCACTGTATCTCGAGTGCTTTGCAATAGCACAAAATCACTTTCTGCTCTTTGCTTCTGCTTGGCTACTAGTTTTTCCACTTCACTTGACCCCATCACATTTTCTTCTTCATTCACATCACTCAGAAGTGATACTTCGTTCTTGACATAGCCTGCTGTTGCTTGAAGCCAATCCATCCCAGAGAATGGCTTTAGTTCTGTATAGAAACAAATTCATGAGGCAAAGGCACAATCATTATTCATAATCTGCCCCAGGATATAAAAACTTTTCTTTCAGCAATTTATCAAACACATTTCATGATAATACAGCTACACTTCTCTAAGTGGACAACTTGAAAACAGGAAGCTAATTTCTGTTGTTTTCTTCACCATAAACAAAATCACTTGGCCACCCATTTATCGACTTTGGATCAGTTCAGAGAGAAAGAGCCCATTTTAGCCCAAAATGAATCCCAATACACAAGAAGTGCTTCTTTGGAAATAGCAGCACTTCTAGACTTTATGCTATCTACAACAGTAATTTGATGCTTATATAAATGCAATTTTATGGACAGAAGCATCAAGATGGCAATCTTGCAAGCACATAAAAACTCTCATTCCTTTAGTCACCTTCAGCTTAGCAATATGCTCTTGTCAAAACAAAGAGTACTAGAAAACTCATCTTTTAGGATAGTTCAAGGTTGAAATTGAATGGGCTAAGGCTATATCAGTGTCATGCTGCAAATCTTCTCCCCAAATCATTTAGCATGTAACAATTCTTTGAAGAATAAAAGCTACCTTTCTGATCTTCAGCAGCATGAGAAGAGGTAAATAGTTCAGTCTTTGTATCTCGAGTGCTTTGCATTGGCACAAAATCACTTTCTGCTCTTTGCTTCTGCATGGCTACTAGTTTTTCCGATTTACTTGACACCATCGCATTTTCTTCATCTGTCAGATCAGTCAGCAGAGATCCCTCATTCATGACATGGCCTGCCTTTGCGTGAAGCAAATCAACCCCAAATAAGCGCTTGAGTTCTGTATAGAAACAAATTCATGAGGCAAAGGCACAATCATTATTCATAATCTACCCTGGGATATAAAAAACTTTTCTTTCTGCAATTTATCAAACACATTCCATGATAATGCAGCTACACTTATCTAAGTGGACAACTTGTAAACAGAAAGCCAAAGTCAGTTCCTTTCTTCACTATAAACGAAATCACTTGGTCACCCCATTTATCGACTTTGGATCAGTTCGGGGAGAGAGCCCGTTTTAGCCCAAAATAAATCCTGATATACAGTAAGTGCTCCTTTGGAGATAATAGCACTTCTAGACTTTATGCTATCTACAATAGTAACTTGATGCATGTATAAATGCAATTTTATGGACAGAAGCATCGAGATAGCAATCTTGCAAGCACAGAAAAACTCTCATCTCTTTAGTCACCTTCAGCTTAGCAATATGCTATTGCCTAAACAAAGAGTACTAGAAAACTCATCTTTTGGGACAAACCATGGTTGAAATTGAATGGGCTAAGGTTATATTAGTGTCATGTTGCATATCTTCTTCCCAAATCATTTAACATGTAACGATTCTTTGAAGAATAAAAGCTACCTTTCTGATCTTCGGTAGCATGAGAAGAGGTAAATAGTTCAGTCTTTGTATCTCGAGTGCTTTGCATTGGCACAAAATCACTTTCTGCTCTTTGCTTCTGCATGGCTACTAGTTTTTCCGATTTACTTGACACCGTTGCATTTTCTTCATCTGTCAAATCACTCAGCAGAGATCCCTCATTCGTGACATAGCCTGCCTTTGTGTGAAGCAAATCAATCCCAAATAACCACTCGAGTTCTGTATAGAAACAAATTCATGAGGCAAGGGCACAATCATTATCATAATCTACCCCAGGATATATAAAACTTTTCTTTCTGCAATTTATCAAACACATACCATGATAATGCAGCTACACTTATCTAAGTGGACAACTTGAAAACAAAAGGCCAAAGTCAGTTCCTTTCTTCACCAAAATTGAAATCACTTGATCACCCCATTTATCGACTTTGGATCAGTTCGGAGAGAGAGCCCATTTGATCACCCCATTTATCGACTTTGGATCAGTTCGTAGAGAGCCCATTTTTGCCCAAAATAAAGCCAGATACACAAGAAGTGCTCCTTTGGAAATAGCAGTACTTATAGATATATGCTATCTAAAATAGTAATTTGATGCATATATAAATGCAATTTTATTAATGGAAGCACTGAGATAGCTATCTCGCAAGTATAGAAAAGCTCTCATCTCTTTAGTCCCCTTCAGCTTAGCAATATGCTATTGTCTAAACAAAGAGTACTAGAAAACTCATCTTTTAGGGCAAACCAAAGTTGAAATTGAATGGGCTAAGATTATATCAGTGTCATGTTGCAAATCTTCTCCCCAAATCATTTAATATGTAACGATTCTTTGAAGAATGAAAGCTACCTTTCTGATCTTCAGCAGGAAAAGAACAGAGGCCCGAACTGAAATTAATGGATGTATCAACTGAACTAGCGACGGGCTGATTAGAGACTGATTTTTCCTGACGCAGCAGGCAATTACAACAATGTCAGTACATTCAATATGTAAAAACTGTCCACATAGCATCAGCTATGCCACGTAAGACGGCCAGCATTTATGTCGGCAATGTCTTGCCAAAGTTGGAAGGAAGGACTAAATTGTCAAAATGTTTAGAACTGAATTGAACATAATTGAAAGATTTATGATCAAATTGGCACAAATGCAATAGGTTGAGACTTTTCTAATAATTTTCTCTCAAAGGAAATGTTCTCGTGAGCAAACTCCATGCCACAAAGCAGATTATCTGAATTTGAACATACCGTTACTTGAGAGTTGTTCCCTGAAGTTGCGGCCGAGACACACATAGCAACTTCCCTGATTTGGAGAGGGGCTGCATCAATGGAGGCATTAGAATCAGTTTATTTTCAGGCAGTGGAAAAGGAGGGATGATAGCCGCAGGGTGGTCAATGCACGTGTGCCTTCCACGGTGCGTGATCTCGAAGACCGTGGGGTCGTCATCGGATCTCTGCACTTGCTTGGTAGCACAACAATTACGGGTATTCCTATAAGTGCACCTATAGTAGGCCCTGAATATGAAGTTTGGGAAAATTATCAATGAAAGCTAGATATAGAGGCCAAAGGAAACATAATGAAACTTGGGCGCATTCATAGCTGAGTTATTTTGAAAGTGCTCAATTATATGTCAAACTGTAGTAGGTCAAGGAAGAGGAATGTGATAACAACGTAAAAAGCTGCGAAATTGAACTGGCCGTTAATTGAAATCGTTTTTAGGCAATTGTGACGTGAGAAAATGATGGTTGACCATGGAACAACCCATCGAATATAGGATGATGATCAACACGACGAAAATGATTATGCTGCTAAATGATGACGTCTTTCATTGAGTCTTATTGCGACTAACTCACTCTCCATATGAGGAAAAATGAAAGAAATCTGTCTACTCCTACCACATGACAGGACAAGTATCGAGTTCCTTCCTTTTAGTGTTTTCAAGGATGTGGCTCATCTCAATTTTCAAGTACACCAATGTAACATGCTGGGGATGAATTTAGACTAGGAGTGGGAAAGGCAAGATCATTGAAAGGGGTTTACTTTGAACAAAGGAATAATGTTCTAGTGAATCTTTGTGGTGATGGAGGTTTGAGACCTGAGAATTAGAGAACTGGTCGTCTCTGAACTCACCTTGGATACTTGGCTCCAGGAATATCCTTCTGACCGTACTTCCTCCAACTGAACCCATCGTCATTGACGTTCGAGGCTGGGGGGACTCGGACCTGCTCTGTCCACCGCGGCATCATCTTTCTGCAACACATTTGGTTGCTGTCACAAAATCATGCAACAATCATGTCAGCTTGCAAACATCAAGGATATAGTCATGCATGCAACAACAGGAAAATAAAATCGCATGATTAATTAATTGATTACCTCTTCCCAGGAGTAGAACCACTAGTAACATCCTGGTCCGTGTCTCCAACAGGGGACTTTGTGTTGACCATGGACAGCGCCTTATCATATGAGTCCAGGATCTTGTGGATGAGGAATTTTTGGGTTTGATCGTGTGATGAAGAAGATGATGAAACAGCCACATGGAGTTGGTGTTCGAGTTGCTTGGTCAGCTCTCTGCCCTGTATTAGCTCATTCCGCAAAACCATTTTTTCCCTATCATATGAGTCTCCTCTGCAAGCCCATCGACAGGATGTGATTGCTCCTTGCCTCCAGCATGATTTGGTTCAGAATTGCCTGCAGGGTCAAGACTGTGTTTCAATGAGGATACATCACTTCCAGGGAGATCTAAGCTTTTCGCAGGCAGAAAAAGGGCAAGCTGTTGACCCGGACCAATGCTCGACGCAACCAACTGAAGTACTTCAGATGATGGGGACAGTTCTGCATTCATTTTCTCCGAAGAAGGTTGATGCATCGCTGAAGTTGATGTGTGAAGTGGAGCCTCATTCTGAGCAGGACCTGGCATTGTGGCCACCGATGGTGGAAATGCATTAAGCTCAGGGACCAGAGGGATAGAACTTGAAGCAACATCATCACCTCAGAAATTCCTCAGAGGGAGTTGCATGCGCTGTTTCAAATGCCATTTACATATGCACCAATGTCTTTAGTTGTTCAAATTAAATAGGATTGGAGAAACTAAAACCTTGGGGAGACTTCTTCTCATCAGAGAGCAGCTGCTGCAATGGAAAACTTCCTTTATTCCCATTCTGCTTTCTCAGTCTGATACAACAATCAGGAGCAAATAAGACAGGTAATTTCATTAGGACAAAAAAGAAACACGCTGGCACGAATATCAGAAGAAGGCAAAACTTACATGACAGGTGAAGTAATGGGTTTGGGATTATCAGCCACCTGTCAATGCTTCAAGCTATCCAAGAAGCACATAAGCAAGGAGTTATGTCACTTAATGAAACGAAACATGGAAAGATAACAAATTAAAGTGAACACTTACTTCAACTGGCAAATCATCCTCAATGAACTCCCACCTTTCCTTCTCAAGGTTTAAGGTTTCTTTGTCCCCATCATCGTACAAAACCTATAGTCCCCAATCAGGCCAAATATATTTAGCACAAGATCAAAGAAAATGCAGTTGCAAGATCTCAGAGTTAAAAAATGAGGTACAGAGAGCATAGAGCGAGAGACACCTGCTGAAACAGTTACGATATTATAAAAAGTTAGCTAACAGATAAGACTTGAGGATAACAAAAGGACTGATCTCCATAGATACACGCAAGAAGCTAACTGAGCTGATCAAAACAAAATGGTAAGTCCCAGTTAGATAAACTTTCAAAGACTGATAGTCACCTCACCTTGTGCTTTTTCGTTAGAGGGTCGTAAGATTGAATTAGGCCATCATAAAACCTGTAAAACAAACGATCAGGAATAGGAAGAAAATGACATAAACAACCATTAGTGCTGTAGACCATCATTGGAACAGCAGCAGCAGCCAGCCATCATATAAAAGTTTGAATCAATAGTAGGTCATTACAGCTACCCTTAGGCAAGTATTATTATATTCATTTTTACGAGTACTTAGGAATTGAATTCAAAAAATGTTTTGGAATTGATTCAAGTTGATCAACTGTATTAAGTATGAACACCTTATGTATGCCCAAACGTATTTATATGAAAGAGGAAAAATTGGTCCAAGTTCTTGCAGTTCTACTGTAAGTTTTTCTTGAAGAGGTGATCTAACCATCGTAGCTAACAATGTTTAAGAAAATATTCAACCAAAGAAAAATTTTAATCTACAACCTACGCACAAGATTACTCTGCCCAGCTAGTGATAATTTTTTTTTCGATTTACTCGGATTAGGCAATCTCCAGAGCATGCTAGTACTGCTTAACATATTAATGAGATGCTACTATCAATTGCCCCATGCCATCTACTTTTCGTGTATACAGTGCTACTCAAATATTTGGACACAAACTGCAGGCCACTAATGCAATCTCTAATTCAGATGATAAGCTATCATTAGCATAATACAAATCACCCAACCAACATCTACCTGAGATATCTTGAGCTTAAAAGAAGCGCGGCCATGCAATAATTTGCTAGGTTTCTCATAGGAATCAAATTCGATTCCATCATAGCTTGTCAACAGCGGGGCTTCATCATCACTGGTTTTCTCCACCAGTGACCCACTGTTAGCATACAAAAGTGAAGCAACAACCTACCAAAAAAAAAACACAAAAAAAGTCAATTATTAACAGCACCTTATCTATGATTTTTTTCTTTTTCCTTTTTTTCTCTTATGATAGTTGTTTTTAGGTGGGGTTGGTGAGAGAGAGAGAGAGAGAGAGCCACAGTAAGAAGCAAGAAGAAGCAAACCTCCATTTCCTTATTCACAATCTAGCCAAAGGCATCTAGCAAGACAACATCCAACACAAAGTTCCTCCGACACGATGCCTGCAATTCAGTAAACCAATTGTCACTGCATATTGGAAGAAGGCCGTAGCTAGAGCATGGCACCTGACTTTTAAGGAGCAAATTGAACATTACATATAAGGAGCCTATTGGGTTTCAAAGAAGGAAGAACAGACTCATACAACCACGCTGAATGTAAAACACCATTGAGTAAGCTTTCTCCGCCCATCTCATTTCCCAGACACACTTGCAAGGAAAGCTATGACCCAGTCAGTCAATCATTAATATAAATTCATTTTGGATAGACAATTACAAGGAATCTCCAATTCGCAATCTTGCTTTGGAAGCACAATGGGAAACAATTGGAAAAGCTGAAATTGCAAATACTTAAGCCATATCAGAAATTGATACTTTTTCCAAAGAGGCAAGCTATAGAGCCAACTTTTTTCTATTGAAAGAAAAACAACCAAAAAAGTCAGAAGCTATTAACATAGAAATATCGCTTCCTGACGTCGCAGAAAAAAGATTCAACTTCGTCAAGGCAGTTCAACAACAAATGCTTAACACTGGAGGTGACACTCAATTAGATTTTGTCAAAAAAAAAAAAAAAAATGTAGTGGTGATAGGATTAAAAGGAAGATACAACGACTTACCTTTCCACCCACGATACTCCAGATATCATCACTACCTTCTTCTATGTCAGAAGCAGATGACTTGTCAATAGCTGAGTGTACCGGTGAGTCCTGGCATTACAGGAAAATATTCATTAAAGAAATCATATCCACATGAATAAGGTCAAACAAACTCGACAGAAGGTACCTTATAATGATCCTCAATGGATGAAGAAGGGTGCAAGACCTTTGGACTGTATAAATAACCTTCTATACCATCATCAGTTCCACTGGTACTAACCAAACTTATTTTCCTTAAAGGGCTAGATTCTCCATCTTTTGAGGCACTTAGGGGCTTCTCATCCACCACTTCCCCGTCAATGTGAAGCCATAAAAGTTCACTTGAGACCTGCCATGAAGATAGAACTTTGAGCAATTTACAAAGGGAAAAAGGCCCTGAGAGTAAGAAACCTAGGAAAGACAATGACATCATAAGATTGACAAGAGACTTTCGATTGAGCACCATTTATGCAATCTAAAATTCTACTTTATCTCTTTCACTCAGACCAACAATGAGACATAGACTTACATGAAATTTTGCAGATAACAATTCTTGTCCAAGATCCTCCAGATAATGCATGCAATTAGTTAGTCACAGGCACTCCAATGAATATGAATAGAATCATACTCCATGTATGTACTCTATAAAAGCTTGTTCTTTTCAGTCACATTGAAAGTGCAACAGTTCTACGTGCTATTTGAATATCCATCCAATACACCTTACTTTTATATATTTGAAGATCATGCACCATTCATACAATTCCAATTACATCTGAAATTGATTGGTTAAAGGTAAAACAGACAGAAAAAATGTTCAGTAACAACTTGCTTCAGCTCGACAGCTCGAACCAATAAGTGGTAAACATGACAGACATTAATGTGCTCAGCTATAGCCATAAAAATTTCAGCACTTATCAACTCTAAAGGAACGAGCAGTTAAAAAACCATGTGTAGAAAGAGTAATTCAGACACTTGATATACGTACCTGACAGCCAACATGGACCCATTTTCCAAATGGAAACTCGCTATCTGAAGAAACGTAAGATTTTTCACTTGAAAAAGGAGAAACCTCAGAATCAGGAGATTCTTTTTGTGGAGGAGGCGGTGGCAGAAGGGTGAGTCTTTTATCTCCATTCAAAGCGAGAATTGGAAGCTTTGGTTCCACCAACGGGCATTGACACTCAGTATACCATCTAACAGGAACAACACAGCAATAGACTTCAGTGAACGTGAAAAGACACTCTTGGGAAAATTCCACAATGATTCAAACTCATCGTAATCAGACCAACAGACACAACCCGAGAGCCGAGCAAGGTGATCGATCCACACCAACGCCAAGCATCCCTCCAAATCACAAAATCCAACAACCAGTGAGTGATCAATCGCTAAAACAACCGCCAAACAAGCAACTCATAACACTCAACCTCTCCAAACATAAAAAATTCACAGAATTGAGAAATGAACACCGTCCCTCCCATAAAAAACCAACGAACCAAAAAGGGACGAAAAAAAGATGGAAAAACGGCGGCTTTCCTCTACCTGACGGAAAATGGTACAAGGGAAAGTGGCGGACTTCAAGAGATAAACCCAGAAGCAGAAAAGCAAGGACCCATCTTCTCCTTCTTCTCCTTCGTCTCGTTCTTGTTCTTCCTCCTTCTCTGCTTCGACGTCGAGCCTGAAATCACCGAGCGAAGAGTAAAGACTCAGGTCGATCGTGCTCTCGCCGTCCGCCACCAGTATATCTAGCCTTGCAAACCTCTTTTGCTTCAAAATCCTTGGCTACGTACTCGAGCCCGAAATCGGGACCGAATAAGGAGTAGAAGACAAAGAAGCTCGAGAGGCCAGTCGGCAGCCGGCGATTTCTGGAGCCGCGGCTGGAAAGTCGATGACGGCGACGAGGACAGAGGCGAGGAGGGAAGCGCTTAGGGTGAGTGAGAGGGCTCGAGACAGAGAGGAGGGGGCGCTTGGGGTGAGTGAGAGGGCTCGGGACAGAGAGGAGAGGAGTGCTTGAGGAAGAGAGAGGCAGAAGCGGAAAGAAAAAGCGCGCGCTCCGTTGAAAAAACGAGAGAAAATGCAGCAGGCCTCTCCTTCTTCGCCACGCCGTCGACCCCGCCCAAGTCCGCCGAGATCTCCCTCAAGACCGAGCAGGCCAGTGTCAGGGACAGCACCCGGTCAGCGGCGAGGAGCCTGGTGCTGCTCGGGAACGAGACCGAGATGCCAGAGGCAGATGACCGGCGACGCTTTTGGGCAGGCGGGGGCGGAGGCGGAGGTCCGGAGGCGGAGGCGGAGGCGGAGGCGGAGAGAGGTGGGATGCGCGGAAAAGGAAACAGAGGAAGGCTCTGAGCGTTCTTGGTTCTTTTACGAGGGGAGAGAGAAGCCGCCCATTCATTCAAGTGAGGAGAGAGAAAAATTTTGAGCGGGAGGAATACGCTGACCATCCTTTCGAGCCGAGCCGAGCCGACCAAAAATCAGCCCTTTTCTCATTTTCCAGGGGGTCCCACTCGGGACAGGTGTCGGTATCTGAATGGTTCATGCGCGCCAGGTCAGCAGATGACGTGGCGCGCACGAACCACTGAATATTTTCTCCCTTCGCATGGCTTTCTTCTGATGTACGGCCGTAAGCGTCTCTGCTCTTTCTCTCTCTCTTTCTCCATCTCTTTTTGTCTGTCGAGCGATAAGGCATGATTGCAAGTGGACTGGCCGACCATCATCGTCATCATGAAGAAAAGGAAGACCGCTTCGCCATGTTGGACGATTCCTGTCCTCGTTCTCGCGCTCGTCGGTCGGCTCGCCCCGCGCGCGCGCGGCCTCAGCATGGACGGCGTGCTCCTGCTGTCCTTCAAGTACTCCATCACCAGCGACCCGCTGGACGCGCTCGCCACCTGGAGCTACGGCGACGACACGCCCTGCTCGTGGGCCGGCGTCACGTGCGGCGCCGCCGGTAACGACACGACCGCCTCCCGCGTCGTCGGCCTCTCCCTCCGGGGCTCGCGGCTCGCCGGGTCGATCCCCTCCGACATGGGCATGCTCAAGTACCTGCGCACCCTCGACCTCTCCAACAACTCCCTCAACGGCACCCTCCCGGACACCCTCTTCGGCGCCGCCGAGCTCCGCGTCCTGGATCTCTCCGACAACCGGGTCGAGGGCCCGATCCCGCCGGCCGTCGGGATGCTCGGGAACCTCCAGCAGCTCAACCTCTCCTACAACGCCCTGACGGGAAGCCTGCCGGCCAACCTCACCGCGCTCCCGAACCTGACCGTCGTGTCGCTCAAGAACAATTACCTCACGGGGTACCTCCCCGGCGGGTTCCACCGCGTGGAGGTCCTCGATCTGTCGTCGAACCTGATCAACGGGTCGCTGCCGGAGGATTTCGGCGGCGAGGGCCTCCAGTACCTGAATGTGTCCCACAACCAGCTCTCCGGGGAGATCCCCGGGGGCTTCGCCACGAGGATCCTAGGCAACGCCACGCTCGACTTCTTCTTTTTTTTTTTTTTTTTTTGGGGTTGGGGGTGGTTGGGGCCCGGGGGTAGCGGCGCTGGGCTTTTGCTATTATGATTTATGAGCACTTCAAAAGAATTATATTTCCTTCTTCACCTTTTTTCATTTCTACTCTCGCGCTTTGACGATCGAAGATCTCTTTTCTTGCACTGATGTTTCTTTTATTATACCAAAATATATATTGCTCAAAGAATAACATCAAATATATGCTCATGTTTATCTCTATCTTTATTTCCTTTATATTGCATGAATATACGGAAGAGATAAAACAATATTTACCACCACTTCATTCTTTCTTTTTGTTTCATTTCGTTGGCCAAATTTTCCTTCTATGCTCTTGAACAAATATTGAAAGAATAATATCAATCCTTTCCGAAATAAACAAATCTTCCAATTCATCATTTCTCATAAATTAATTTTCGACCATTAAAGAATGACCGACTTCGCCAAATTCTTCCTCGCTACACGCTTGGTCTAACTCGTTAAATTAAAGCGTGGGACTATCAATTTAAACCATCTGTTACTGGTTCAATGCAAATGTAATAATAAAAAATATAAACTAAATAATAAATGCTACTAAAATTATATATTATACAATTTAATTTTAATATTTTTGTTTAGGGATTAAAAGTTAATCCCTAATTGTTATGCAATAAATGGATGGTTGGTTTGCTAAAATTTAGGTGTCAATATATGTATAATATTGGAAAATATCGTTTGTAGGAGTATCAAAAGACATATTGACGAAATTTGATGTCTCTTGATGTTGGTAATTTTGAAGAAACTAGTGAAGGTGTGAGCATATTTGAGACTAAAATAAAAGTTGGGGATTTTTTTTTTTTTTTGATAAAAAATGTTCATATTGCCATTGGAATTAAATCTAAAGTTGAGGGAGAAAGTACTATGCTATCATGACCGTTGCTTCCTATGAGTAATTATGTAGTTTGGGCCCTCGTTTTCATTTTTTTATAATGGGGCAGTGTAAATTTGCTGTGGAAAACCGTCACGAGCTCAAACCCTGAGATTTCTTGATAGAAAATTCTCTCTTATTTATTCCCTATTTCTCTTCATTTTCTCTCTAGATTAATTGTGGCTGAGAATTATCTCCATTATTAGAAGTTGTAGCTCTGTTACGGGATATGGCTACTAGAGATTCGGAGTGGCAGTTGTCACTATTTTTCTTGTTGATTTGAGTTTGTGTCATCGTTTCAAATGATTTCAATTGTCTTTCCAACGTCCTTAGCTATCACCTTCACCATTTTTTGGTTTTTCCGAAGCCACGCCTTCAAAGCTCTCTTCTCCCTTGTTTCATGACCAAGATATTCATAGAGATTATTTCACATTTGATCCTTCACTAATGCTTTCGACCCTCGTTGGTGACATTTTCAAAATATCCATGCTCTAATTTTCTTGCTGACCGGAGTTAGAAGTCCAGCTTTGCAAAGTTAAGAACTACATGATTTGTTCTCAATATCTTTTGAGTGAAAACCAGACTTGAGGTTATGAGTGATATTGATTTGGAAGTCTGCTATCATTAAGACTGAGGTGATAATTTAGGTTCATTTTAATATCGTCGTGATAGTTTGAAATGAATTGTTGCTTTAAAACATTTTTGTAGACTAAACCACTAAGCTGCACGCAAAATGCTTGATGAAATGCCAAAATCAGATTTGTATCAACTTGTCTCCAATCTTTTTATTACCTTGATTGTGTTTCCACATGTCTTATATAATTGAGACTTCTCATTAACTTTTGAGTACGATTACTATCGTTTTCCTTGGTTGCTGAATAATAATTGAATCACTCTGTGTTGTGCCTTTTAGCTCTGTGCTCGTGTGACATTCAATGACAACCACCGAGAGGAAAATATATGAGTCACTAATATTCATATGGTCAAATCTCTGGCAATATGGTTAATCTCTGGCAATGTCATTAAGTGCCTAAATTTGTCACATCCCAAAATTATAAAAAAAATGGAGATGACACGGCCATCTTTTCACATGAAAGATGTAGTCTCAAACATAAACAATGACCGGATATTAATATATATATCTCAAACCATATATATAAATATATATATATATATTATATAAGATAAACCAATAAGTTGGTTACAACATAAGAGTTTCTATAATCTACCGAAAAGAACATACACAACTAGAACTCAGCTATTCCAACAACTAGTAATAACTATGTACACAACTTCCTTACTCTCAAAGGTTTATCATCATTACTTAAGTAGCACCGACACTGACATGTGACATGCAACACGACACGACATGACACGACACACTGTCATGTTGTTTTTGAAAAAAAAAAAAAAAAAAAAAGAGAGAGAATTTTGACACGTTGAAACACGTTGTCTATTAAATGTATGTTTTTATATAATTATATCAATTTAATTAATTTGATTCAAATTCATAAATAAATAAATAATTAAAAAAATCCTAGAATGAATTTATACTAAAAATATTAATTTACCATTTGTTAATATCATTCATTATTTCAATTTGACAAATTCAACTCAATTCCAATAATTCATAAAACTTGGAGGAAAAAAAAACAAGCAATTCATGCTCTAGACTTGTGTGTCAGAGCGTGTTGGAAGAAAAAAGAGAAAAAAAAAAAATTGGGAGTGAATTGTGTGTTACGAGAGGTGAGAGTGAGAAGAGAAAATTAGGATTTTTTTTTCCTATTTATAATTTTTATTTTTATTTATTTTTTTTTACATATTTTCACATTTTAACCCCTCATTTATTGAAATTTTTTTAGATGGCCCCGTACATGTTGGAATCATGGATTGGAATTCCAAACTCGAGTGTCAGAATTCTGGACTTGAGTGTCCAAGCGTGTTGGGAAAATTGACCAAGTGTCAGAGAGTCTCAAAGAGTGTCCGAAAATATCAAACACGTGTCGAAGTATTCGACATGATATGAAAACTCCCAAAGAGTATCGGTGCTTTCTAGGTCATTAGTCGATATAACGATTATTACTTATCCATAGAAAGATGATCCACATCCACGGATAAATTAAGTAATTCTATCTTGGAGAATGATTGACCACATGCAGGAAATAACTAGGTAATTGACACTTATATTTTTCATATAAAGAGGTACCAATTGCTTTTTTTCCCCTTGCAGTAAGTTACTAATCACATGTTTTATAGCTGATAAGGCTATGGGTTGCCGATGAAAAAGATTCTTCTGTGGCTGTTGCTTATTTAGCAGCGCGGCTAGCTTCTCTAAGAGACTCAACTCACCGTTCTAATAACAGCGAGGGACAATACTTTGTAAATGGGAAGCTAGCTTCTAATCAATTCTGCTGGGAAAGCAGAACTGAAAGTTCCTTCTTGTCCGTGCCAGCATTCTAATGTCCATGTCGATTGCTTTTAGCAAAATCAAACCCACGGGAACGAAATTCTTCAAGTGCAGATCTCCTATTCCACTATTTATCATTACATCAACCGACCTGAAGATGGCCATTCAAGCCCTGCCCAGTCATTCTTTATCTCACGGTCATCTCTTTGAACGGCAGAAAAGGAACAGGGGCAAGAAGAAACTTATAGACCACATAAAAGCCGGCAAGTAAAGCCTGCCATTAGGTAGGCAGGAGTTGTAAAAGTTTAATTAACGATATTTTCCATACAATAGTCATCAAATAACAGAAGTTCCCACTGACTTGTCAGGCAGTTCCAACAGTAGGAATCGCACCCGCGCACACGTGCGAGTTAAGGGATGTCACATGTGTCAATTGGGATGAAAATACTGTCCAAGTGATCTGGCTTATGGCCGTGCCATTTCAAGTCCTCCCACCAGCTCCTCTCCCCCCTGATTTTCTTCAAATGCTCACTGGAAACTTCATCAGTGGAAAGAGACTTGAGACTCGGGCAGTCATAAAAACTCAATCTTTCTAACCTCGGTGCGATCCGTAGCCCACAAGATATATTGGAAAGTTTAGGTACGTAATGGAGAGACAACTTCTTCAAAATAGGGAGGAAATAAGACATCTCACAGACTTTGCTAGTAAAAGTTTGGCAGGTAATTAGGCTTTTGATGGCTGGGCAGTCCTCAACTGTGACCTCTTCCAAGTTGTTGAGATTATCAAGCATCTCGCTTGAGAAAATAACTGTCAACTCGGGGCATTTACACAATGTCAACAACTTGAGAGAAGATAAACATCCCTTTTGCATTGAGCCTTTCCAAATGTTTCTCAAGTTTCTCATGTAATACACATACAAAAACTCTAGCGATTCAAGACAGACGCTTTTGCAGTGAGATTCAGTTAAAGCCTCTTCATGAAGGGTATCAGATGCATCCACGAGCACTTCAAGCTCATTACACTCCCCCAGAACACACCACTTGAGTTGGTCCATGCTATCTATCCCTAGTTCAGACAGCTTCTTAAGATTAGCATGCCTTTCTAAGAAAAAAGCATCTGATTGTTGCAAGATGTCCTTAATATCCATGAAGACACCATCACCATTTGTGTACCTCAAGAATCGGTTGCACTGTTCCAGCTCGAATTCAATATCTGAAGGTAGTCGATTCATGATGCGGCTAGCATGATTACCAACACAAAGTCTGAATTGAGCTAAAGATGGATGCTCCATTGATTTCCTTAGCTGATTAAACTGCCTCAAAAGTTCCAATGTAGGAAAGGAGAACTTGAAAGTGCTTAACCTTTTCAAGTTGCAAACTTCAGATAAAACCCCTTCAGCACATGTATCCCACCATTCAGCATTGGCATCCACATCGAGATTCAGTTCTTCCAAGTGCAATAGAGAAGATATTACCCCATAAGGAATCACTGTTTTAGAGTCACTAAAAGGTTCAGTTCCAGAAATTGAGATCCCCAAACAAGTCAGATTAATTAAACATTCAATTTCCCTGGGAAGATTCTTAATCTTCGTCCCCTCAAGATCAAATACCTCTAGCCGCTTGAGCCTTGCAATTTCTGGCGATATCGATCTCAAAAGGACACAATCATTCAAGAAAAGTCTTTTGAGACTGACAAGTTGAGATATGGACTTTGGCAAGCACCGAATGCGGGTTCTAGACAGATTCAATACTTCTAGAGCAGGCATCTGATTGAAAAATGAAGAAGAAAGCTTTCTCAGCTTGTAATTTCTTTGCAGATATAACGATGAAAGTGAAGGGCACCTTGGTTCCTTCGGTAGCTCAGAAATTGCGGTATGCATCAAACATATCTCTTTTGCACTCTCCCATTCCTCAACCTCTGGTGGCTCTATCAAATCCAAGCCACCCCGCATCAGAAACACACGATTTTCCTCCGGCTGAAATATTAAGTTCATTAATATATCCCGATCCTGGTCTTGAAACTTCACAAATTGCTGATTCTCATCAACTTCGAGTAGGCTAGCATTGACAAGATTTTTTAGGACTTTTTGGCCTTCATCATGGGCGTCTATGATACCATTTCTGACCCATAGGCCTATGGCAGACTCAGATGTAATCTCATGGTAATTGTTACAAAGAGCAAGATTTTTCAAGCATCTTCTAGTTTTATCATCAACTAGTTGGTCAATGCAGAATCTTAATACATTAACCATAAGAGCTTCTATACCTGCTTCATGACTTGTAGGTTGAACATTCAGTCTTTCAAGCGCACGTTTCCAGATTAAAATGTCATCAACATTTTGCAGTGCCCTTGCCACTAGAATAACAGCATGTGAATGTGGCCTGCACATCCTAACTATTTCTCTAGCTAGGGCTTTCTTAGAATAATAAACAACTTCACCCACATTCTGACGAAATAATTCGCACAGCAACAGATCATCCAAGCATATTTTCTTATCCACTTCAATTTCATCGCACAATTGTCCTGATCCAGTCACAAAGACTATCTTGCTACTAACTGGTGGTGTTGCTTCAGGAATCCTCAACGTCTCTAGCTTCATGTGTTGGTTAACGCCAACAAGAATGAGCAAAAACTTGAGGCCTTCCAATGCATTCACCACCGAATGTGGCATATCAACCGCATTGGCTTCAGTTAAATCAGAAGATATTTGTCCAGCAATCTCCTTTTGCACCTTTTCCATGTCGCAGTTCAGAGGAACAGTGACACAGATGACTCTATCAAATAAATTTCTCAAAATTGCAGATTCCTTCAAAGCTTCAATGACAATAGCTTTTGCAACCTCGTTTCTGCCATATATTCCAATTTTTTCAATGTTAGATTTTTTTATGGACTTAATGAGATGGTCAACTATAGAGTCATATTTAATTGCACCCCATCCTTCTGATGGTCTCCCTTCTTGTTTTCCACCGCCACCTAACATATCAATTAAGGCATCGGCATCATCCAAAGTAGCATGTGAAGAACTTTCCTTTTTCATCTTTGATATGTGTATGATATCATTATATTCTGGACTAGCTTCTATCCTCGCCTTTTTAACCCCAACTTCATATTCCGGTCCCGAGCAATATGAATCAACTTCAGATTCTTGTTCTGAGGAATATGAATGAACTTCGTCAGAAGCAGTGTCTTCGTTTACTTCCAAGGAAAAGGGTTCAACCTCTGGCTTTGCAGTGTTCCGCATTTGCAAAACTGTACTTTCTGACGTTTCTCTCCTATGATATTCTGGACTTGCTCGAATCTTCATCTTCTCATCAGTGTCTTCTGATTCTGATTCTGAGCAATGTGAACCAACTTCCAATTCTGAGTAATGTGAACCAACTTCCGACTCTGAGTGTGATGAATAAGAATGAACTTTTCCCAAAGTAGCAAGAGGATCAGCATCCTTTTTCATTATCCAGGGAAATAGTTCAGTCTCTGTATCTCGAGCGCTTTGCATTGGCACAAAATCACTTTCTGCTCTTTGCTTTTGCATGGCTACTAGTATTTCCGCTACACTTAACACGGTCGCATTTTCTTCTTCTTTCAGATCACTCAGCAGAGATCCATCATTCATGACATAGCTTGCCTTTGAGTGAAGCAAATCAATCCCAAATAACTGCTCGAATTCTGTACAGAAACAAATTCATGAGGCAAAGGCACAATCATTATCATAATCTACCCCGAGATATATAAACTTCTCTTTCCGCAATTTGTCAAAACACATTCCATGATAATGCAGCTACATTGATCTAAGGGGACAACTTGAAAACAGAAAGCCAAAGTCAGATCCTTCCTTGACTATAAACAAAATCACTTGGTCACCCCATTTATCGATTTCAGATCAGTTCAGAGAGAAAGAGCCCGTTTTAGCCCAAAATAAATCCCGATACACAAGAAGTGCTCCTTTGGAAATAACAGCACTTCTAGACTTCATGCTATCTACGATAGTAATTTGATGCATATATAAATGCAATATTATTGACAGAAGGATCGAGATAGCAATCTCGCAAGCACAGAAAAATTCTCATCTCTTTATTCTCCTTCAGCTTAGCAATATGCTATTCTCCGAACAAAGGGTACTAGAAAACTCATCTTTAAGGATAAACCAAGGTTGAAATTGAATGGGCTAAGGTTATATCAGTGTCAGGTTGCAAATCTTCTCCCTAGACCATTTAACATGTAACGATTCTTTGAAGAATAAAAGTTACCTTTCTGATATTCAGCAGCATGAGAACAGGGAAATAGTCCAGTCTCTGTATCTGGAGTGCTTTGCATTGGCACAAAATCACTCTCTGCTCTATGCTTCTGCATGGCTACTAGCTTTTCCGCTTCACTTGACACCGTCGCATTTTCTTCTTCTTTCAGATCACTCAGCAATGTTCCTTTGTTTGTGACATAGCCTGCCTTTGTGTGAAGCGAATCCATCCCACAGAACGGTTTGAGTTCTGTATAGAAATAAATTCACGATGCGAAGGCACAATCATCATTCATAATCTACCTCGGGATATAAAAACTTTTGTTTCCACTATTTATCAACACATTCCATGATAATACAGCTACACTCATCTATGTGGACCACTTGAAAACGGAAAGCCAAAGTCAGTTCCTTTCTTCACCATAAACAAAATCACTTGGTCACCCCATTTATCGACATTGGATCAGTCCAGAGAGAGAGCCCGTTTTGGCCCAAAATAAATCCCGATACACAAGAAGTGCTTCTTTGTAAATAGCAACACTTCAAGACTTTATGCCATCTACAATAGTACTGTGATGCATACATAAATGCAATTTTATTGACAGAAGCATTGAGATAGCGATCTCCCAAACACAGAAAAACTGTCATTCCTTTAGTCACCTTCAGCTTAGCAATATGCTTTTTTTTTTTTGGTAAAAACCAATATGCTATTTTCTAAACCAGGACTACCAGAAAACTCATCTTTTGGGACAAAGCAAGGTTGAAATTAAATGGGCTTAAGGTTATATCAGTGTCATGTCGCAAATCTTCTCCCAAGATCATTTAAAATGTAACGAATCTTTGAAGAATAAAAGCTACCTTTCTGATCTTCAGCAGCATGAGAACAGGGAAATAGTTCAGTCTCTGTATCTGGAGTGC
Source organism: Eucalyptus cloeziana (assembly GCA_014182715.1). Taxonomy (NCBI): domain Eukaryota; kingdom Viridiplantae; phylum Streptophyta; class Magnoliopsida; order Myrtales; family Myrtaceae; genus Eucalyptus; species Eucalyptus cloeziana. Next base: position 4,168,222 of record CM024640.1, read on the forward strand.
TTTGCATTGGCACAAAATCACTCTCTGCTCTATGCTTCTGCATGGCTACTAGCTTTTCCGCTTCACTTGACACCGTCGCATTTTCTTCTTCTTTCAGATCACTCAGCAATGTTCCTTTGTTTGTGACATAGCCTGCCTTTGTGTGAAGCGAATCCATCCCAAAGAACGGTTTGAGTTCTGTATAGAAACAAATTCACGATGCAAAGGCACAATCATTATTCATAATCTACCCCGAGATATAAAAACTTTTGTTTCCACTATTTATCAACACATTCCATGATAATACAGCTACACTCATCTATGTGGACCACTTGAAAACGGAAAGCCAAAGTCAGCTCCTTTCTTCACCATAAACCAAATCACTTGGTCACCCCATTTATCAACATTGGATCAGTCCACAGAGAGAGCCCGTTTTAGCCCAAAATAAATCCCAATACACAAGAAGTCCTCCTTTGGAAATAGCAGCACTTCTAGACTTCATGCTATCTACAATAGTGATTTGATGCATATATAAATGCAATATTATTGACAGAAGGATCAAGATAGCAATCTTGCAAGCACAGATAAACTCTCATCTCTTTGTTCTCCTTCAGCTTAGCAATATGCTATTGTCCGAACAAAGGGTATTAGAAAACTCATCTTTTAGGATAAACCAAGGTTGAAATTGAATGGGCTAAGGTTATATCAGTGTCAGGTTGCAAATCTTCTCCCCAAATCATTTGACATGTAACGATTCTTTAGTCACAGAAAAACTCTCATCTCTTTAGTCACCTCCAGCTTAGCAATATGCTATTGTCTAAACAAAGATTACTAGAAAACTCATCTTTTAGGACAAACCAAGGTTGAATTTCAATGGATAAGGTTATATCAGTGTCATATTGCAAATCTTCTCCCCAAATCATTTAACATGTAACGATTCTTTGAGGAATGAAAGCTACCTTTCTTATCTACAGCAGCATGAGAACAGGGGCCCGAACCCAAACTAATGGATGTATCAACTGAACTAGCGACGGGCTGATCAGGGATCGATTTATCCTGAAGCAACAGGCAATTACAAAATGTTAGTACATTCAATGTGTAAACGATATTGATAGTGTTGAAATAATATCTCGAGTCCATGCGGACAGTAACCGACTTCAGATTGATCTGCCCGGAGGCCTTGCCTGTCGTCCGCCAGGCCAGAAGGTGGACTCCTTGCCCGTAGCCCACCTGGCTGGGCACTTGGAATGTGCTCAGTCATTTTTTTTTTTTTTTTTAACTCTTTTTTTCTGGGAGTGGTTTGTTTTTTGTTTTTTTTTTTTTTTTTTTTGGGGGGCGGGGCATAGCCCGGTAGGATTTATTCCATAAAACTGGGGTTAGCAAAACTTGAGAGGTGGAGCGATTGTAATCTCCATTGTATCGCCTGATTATTGTTAATTTTTTCTGCTGCTCTCCGCATAGATTATTGATCAGTCAAACTAACAATGTAATATCTTGTATGGTTTATTTTCATTGTTTATCTCACATCTATTCACATATTTTTCAGCAAATAAATATCATAGAGCCAGGGTTTCGAATCGGAGAAAATAGTTTTAACAAGATGTACAGATTTCTAGTGACTTAAGGTTTGATTTGGCAGTGGTCTAGAGAGGATAAGTAGCCTGCAACTTTGAGAGAGAAGAATTTTTTTTTTTTGAAAAAAGAAAAGGCCATAGCATCTGATTGTTGAATTTAGCAAATAAGATGTTGATTAAAAAGGTAGAAAAGATCCACGCAACAGCTTTATGAAAAAGCTGGAGACGAAAAGTAACGAGTTTTAGCAAGTGCTCCATGACAATCTTTAACACCTATATAAAAAATAAATAATAGAAAAGTAGGATAGAATGGAGTTTTGTGATTGAACCACCTCGTCACAAAGCTTCATGATTATATTTAGGGTCCGTTCGTTTCCGGAAAATAAGTCATTTCAGGAAAATATTTTTTAGAAGTCATTTTTCCGGGAAAATGACAATATTTTTTACGGTGTTAATTTAAAACTTGAAAATGTTTGAGAAAATATTTTAGGTGTTCGGTAAGGAAAATATTTTCCGCTCACTAGATTGGCGAGCACAAGCATCAAGCTCGAGGTTCGCTAGATTGACGAGCGATCCACGACAGTTCACTTGGTGATGGCCGACGACTAGTCAAGAAAGAAGAAGATGAGAAACAAAGAAAAGAAAAGAAAAAGAAAAAAAAAAAAAAAGAAATAGAAAATTAAAACTAATTTGAATAAAAAAAGAAAAATACAATTTAAAAATAATTCGAATAAAAAGAAAAAAAAAGAAGAAGAAGAAATGGGAGGAGGAAGTGAGGATTTGTAGATGTGTGAGATAAGAGAGATCAGTGAGGAAAAACATTTTCCCCAAATTTAGAAGACTTTTTCCTTCCATGGAAAACATTTTCCTTAGGAATTCATTTTCCGTGAAACGAACACCTAGGAAATCCAGGAAAACATTTTAGGAAAACATTTTTCGCGAAACGAACGGACCCTTAGTTGAGTTTGCATGTCCAATAACTATAATTTTATACATGTGACCACACAAAACTTTACCTGCATTTGCATTTGAAGTGACTTCAAGTACTCAATTGCCCCGTCCAGCATCGAAACCTTACCAGGCTGAAAATGCAGGAAACACAGATGACGCTACCATTGAGTAGCGAAGAAGGGGCAACAGTAAGCTCAAACAAGGAATACCTCGTTACAATGCGGAATTAATTCTTTTAGAGCCCTCATTTTTTCATTTATCCTTTCCCGCCGTCTCTGCACAGAAAACCAACACTATATTTTAACAAATCAACTTCACAGGATGCAAATCTCGTTTACTGAAGTCTGTAAATAGTCCTTTCTTACGGACCCTCTCTGACAGATTGTAGACCTCTGCAGCTCGAGACCTCTTAGAAGATGTGGAGCCACGTGCTGGTTTCTTTGTGTCGGCAGATTCAAGCTCAACATCCTTAGAGAAGAAAGACAAATTATCCGATAAATTCAATGGAGAAACCGGAGTGTCTTTAGTTGCCCCCCCAAAAAAAAAAAAAAACAAAGCCACCACATAACTGCAATCTTCCATGGTTAATTGCAGTCTACTTCACAAGTCTTATAGGACTTCCTGATGCTGACAATCGGCGAAATAGAACGAGGAAACTAGTCCTGTGACGCACGCCGTTATGGGTACTCTCTCTCTCTCGAGAAAATATTAGGTGGTCCGGGACCGCCACGTCAGCGTGGTCCCGGACCACTCACGCGGCGCCACGTGTGAGGGGAGGGGACAAAAAACCCGAACCGGGCCCACCTCTCTGACGCTCTCTCTCCTCTTTCTCTTTTTTGTCTCCCTCACGTCATGCGTGGCGCCGCGTGAGTGGTCCGGGACCACGCTGACGTGGCGGTCCCGGACCACCCAATACTTTCTCCTCTCTCTCTCTCTCTCTCGACATATTTCAATTATTATGTATGTTCGGATCCAATGCGCTAACGTTCACCGTAGCCTACATCACCAACCAATCACCAAACTCTATACGGTTCTCAAACGTGGACATGGCGCTGTTCGCGTGAGCAGACGGCCACGTGTAGAAGAATACCACTGACGTTCCCACGCTAACCAACATATCATCTCGGTCGGCAAAACAAGACAGGAAGCTGGATAACTCGGTATCGACTCACCTCGCTGTGGCACTCGTCGGCGTCAGGGTCGGCGCCGGCGTTGATCTCCTGAGCCTGGTAGGATTTATTCCATAAAACTGAGGGTTAGCAAACACTTGAGAGGTGGAGCGATTGTAATCTCCATTGTATTGCCTGATTATTGTTAAATTTTTCTGCTGCTCTCCGCATGGATTATTGATCAGTCAAACTAACAATGTAATATCTTGTATGGTTTATTTTCATTGTTTATCTCACATCTATTCGCATATTTTTAACAAGATGTACAGATTTCTAGTGACTTAAGGTTTGATTCGGCAGTGGTTTGGAGAGGATAAGGCATTGTTTGGTAACCATCCAAATAGTGTCTGATTCTGATTTTTTGTTCTCGGGATCAATTTGGAAACAAAATTGCATTTGGTAAAATTTTTATTCCTGAGAGTAGTTTGGAGTAGAATCAAGAATAAAAAAAAAATTGATTCTTATTCCGAAAACAAAAAAAAAGAATAAAAAAAGTGGAACCCTTCTCTCCCCTCCTCTGTTGCTGTTCGCCATTGTTCGCCACTGCCCGTCGCCACCGTCTGTTGCCGTCCGCCGCCGTCCACTAGTCGCCGGCAACCAGTCCGACGAGCTCGCCGGAGGCTTGCCTGGCCCAGCCTCGGCGAGGCCGACTTGGCCATCGGCGAGGCTAGGCGAGGGCTGGGCGAGCCTCGCCCAGCTGTCGACGAGGCTCGGCCGATGAGTGCTAGCCTCGCCGAGGGCGGCGGCGCTTTGGTGAGGTCGCCGGCCCTCATTTGGCCGGTCGCCGGTCCGACAACCGGCCTAAAGAAGAAGAAGAATAGGAGAAACAAGAAAAAAAGAAAAGAAAAAAAAAGGAAAAAAAGTATACAAAATATTTAAAAATTAAAAGAAATTGATTTGGAGCGAGAATCGATGAAAGCGCGGTCTCAAATGCGATTCTGATTACAGAATCGAAATTTTGGACAGTTACCAAACGGTTTAAAATGCTTAGAATATGTTCCCGGGAACATAATAAAAAAGAATAATTTCTGATCAAAATCTACTCCTAGGAACAGAATCGTTTACCGCTCGGCCATGCCGCCAAAATGTATGATACCCTACAAAATATATGAAAAAAGTCTCCCTTTGTTTGTGTCAAGTGGTGGGTTACCAAAACCGTCCTAAGTAGCCTGCAACTTTGAGAGAGAAGAATTTTAAAAAAAAAAAAAAAAAAAAGAGAGAAGGCCATAGCATCGGATTGTTGAATTTAGCAAATAAGATGTTGATCGAGGTGGTAGAAAAGATCCACACAACAGCTTTATGAAAAAGCTGGAGACGAAAAGTAATGAGTTTTAGCAAGTGCTCCATGACAATCTTTAACACCTATATAGAAAATAAATAATAGAAAAGTAGGATAGAATGGAGTTTTGTGATTGAGCCACCCCATCACAAAGCTTCATGATTATATTTAGTTAAGTTTGCATGTGCAATAACTATAATTCTTACTCTATTGGAGGAAAACATAGGCCAGAAACTAATAATGACGTGTGCCTCATAATTATTTTCAACTCCACGAATTTAGGGGTTCTCTTACCGTTCTGCTCCCAGGAGCTAAAATCCCTCCATTCTCACCCTCTTTCTTCCTAATAATTAAGGAATGAAATGAATCAGGGACCATGGAGCAGATTAAAACCATCCAATTGTAACATGAACAAACTTCAATTTGCACACAAACAAACAGAACTCTCCAGCTAGCAACTTACCATCTCTTGGGATCCGGTTCGTTGCCGATGACCGAAAGGGAAGAGTTTTCTGGGGTTGCAGAGTCTACTTGCGAGGAGCCATGCGCAGAAAAGGCAGGGTCATTGATTTCGCGGGTGCCGGGATTATAGACCGGGACTGCAAGAGACGGCACGGAGGAGGCGGAGGACGCCGAGGATCTTCGGAGGGCCAGAGGCTGAGGGTGGTTATGGCTTCCCCTGTAGACAGTCTCGATAATCTGGTCATCCAGAGATCTCTCGACCTTCTTCTTGGTAGGGCACTCAGGATAAGTGCACTTGTAATAGCTCCTGGGGTTTTTGCTCCCCTTCACTTGCTTCTGGCCGTATTTCCTCCAGTTGTAACCATCGTTGTCGGTGACCGAAAGGGAAGAGTTTTCTGGGGTTGCAGAGTCTACTTGAGAGGAGCCATGCGCAGAAAAAGCAGGGTCACTGATTTCGGGGGCGGCGGGATTATAGACCTGGCTTGCATGAGACAGCACGGAGGAGGCGGAGGACGTCGAGGATCTCTGCGTGGCCTTAGGCTGAGGGTGGTTATGGCTTCCCTTGTAGGTAATCTCGGTAATCTGGCCATCCAGAGATCTCTCGACCTTCTTCCTGGTAGGGCAATTAGGATGAGTGCACTTGTAATAGCTTTTGGGGTTTTCTCTCCCCTTGCGTTGCTTCTGGCCATATTTCCTCCAGTTGTAGCCATCGTCAGCCGGAGACTGAAAATTATCGTAATCGGATCGGTTATTGGCGTTGGTCTGGAATGGATTGAGTTCGGATTTCACAGCGCTCTCGTCAGAAGGACGGGAATCATCTCGTTTGATGGAGCGATAATCGTGAGGCAAAGGGAAGAGGGATGAACATATAAAGAGAGTGTAGACATACCTGCTGCACGGCGTTGGTCTGCCAAGTGAAGGTAGGGCTATTCGCGTCTTCCCGTTTAGGGATCTGCAGGTTACTGTCGGAGGACTTGCTCTTCCAATCGACGAAGGATTGATGCGGGACAACTCCAGCCGCTGGGGAGAGCAAACTCTGTATCCACTATCCAAAAAGAAATAGAGAATGAGCCTGAGACGCAGCAAATATGAACAAGAAAGACAAACCCGCGGAAATGAATGGATTTCAGGCGAATCTGGTGGGGACAGAGAGAGAGAGAGAGAGAGAGAGAGAGAGAGAGAGAGAGAGAGAAGGGAAGATACGTCGGAATCGCTGACGAGAAAATCGGCAAGGTTGCGACCTAATCCGTCGTAAACAGACGGGGAAGCAGAGCGGCTCGAGGAGGGGGAGCTAACCGACGGTGAGGCCATCGGTTCCAAAGTGGGTTCGGCCTCGGATGGGTCCTGTTTTACGTTGTTCTCCGAGAGAGAGAGAGAGAGAGAGAGAGAGGAGATGGGGGAGTATCGATTATGGAGGGAGGGAAGAGAAAATGGCAGGGAGGAAGGAGAAAAAATGGTCACGGATCGCGCAAGGCTTTAATCTTTTGCTCTGGGCATCCCACTGGCCGTACACCATACGAGGAGGCACCTTCTTCGAAGCCTCGCTGGTCAAAACCTCGTGTGTTTGACTGAATGGCGGCAGACGCGGTGGGCTCTCTCTCTCTCTCTATAGTTTATCTTGTAAAATTCCGATTACCATATGATGCGGTGGCGCCCCTTCGATGTCCCTCTGCTCCCTCTTCCAATCTGCTAAACCCAAAAAAGAATAATCGAGACTTGATTTCTCTTCAAGCAAAAGCACACAACCACCATGTAAAATGGCAGGAAAATGACGGAGAATGCATATTAAGGATGTGCACTTCCCCTTTAGAAAAGGAATAGCAATTAAGGGTAAACGTTCCGGGTTCCATTGCTCAATTTGTATTTGCTCTCTTAATTTGTATCTCTATTGCTCAAGGCGTGATGCTGAGTTGTTGAGATTTTGGTTATCTCCATAGATTTATCGAAATAACAGACTATTCTGAGAAGTATTATTAATCCCAAGTACTCCCTGCTTAACTTTGTATCTACTCATCGCATCGCCAACTCTACGAATTTACAGGGGCTCAAGCCTTATCAAGAGGAAAAGAAAAGTGGAGGGACCTCTGCAGTTTGGGATTGCACGTGTGCCCTCTGCGGTATGTGATTCCAAAGACAGTGGGGTCGTCATCAGATCTTTACACTCGCTTTCTAGCCAAACAACCTTCGACATTCCCATGAGTGCACCTATCGTAGCTCCTGAATATGAAGTGTGGGAAAAATATCAATGACAGCTAGATATAAAGGACAAAGGAAACAAAATAGAACTTGTGTGCACTCATAGCCGAGCTACTTTCAAAGTGCTCAATTATATGTCAAACTTTAGTAGGCTAAGAGAAAAGTGATAAACATAAGCAGCTGTCAAACTGAACTAACCGTTAATAACTGAAATCGTTTTTAGTCTATTAAGACATGAGAAAGGGATGGTTGACTATGAAACAGCCCATCAAGTATGGGATGATGATTGACACGACGAAAATGAGTATGTTGCTAAATGATGACGTCTTTCATCGAGTCTTCTTGAGACAAACTTTCCATATGAGGAAAATGGAAGTTCCTTCCTTTTTAACTTTTTCAAGGATGTGGCTTATCTCAAGTCCACCAATGTAACATGCTGGGGATGCATTTTGATTAGGAGTGAGAAAGGCAAGATTATTGAAGGGGGTTTACTTTGAACAAAGGAATAATGTTCTGGTGAAATCTTTGGGGTGATGGAGCTTCAAGACTTGAGAATTAGAGAACTGATCGTCTCTGAACTCACCTTGGATACTTGGCTCCAAGATTTTCCTTCTGATCGTACTTCCTCCAAGTGAACCCATCGTCAGGTGGCGGTGGCAATTCGAATTTCGACGCTGGGACGACTCGGACCTTAAAGAATATTTGTTCATCCGACTTTCTGCAGTTAAAAGGTTCCTGCAGTTGTAATCTGCGAAATCCCTGGAGCAAAGAACATCATCAAACTTGTTAACCCCAAAATAATTGCGGTCAGCCGAAAAAGGAAGGGAAAAAAAAAAAAAAAAAGCAAAGAAAACTGAACCATTCCGAGACTTATTGCTCAATCACGTACGTACCTTCGGGAAATACTTTAACTCGAGCGGTGGTGGCTGAAGAATTTCGACCACCGAGGAGCATAGGATATATCACCGGAAAAAAAGAGAAACCAAGTTACTTGCCATGGATTGAGGGAGCAGAATGTGAATGGTTTCTTGAGAGTGAGACAATTATGCAAGACTAATAAATACATAGATGGTATAATATATTTGGACTATATTTTTCTCCACTCATACCTTTTATTGGTAGAGTTTTTTTTTTTTTTGGCCACGAATTGGTGAGTTGCGGGGGGTGAATATCACCGACTGTTAATGTCTGGCACCACCAATAAGAGGCAGAACTGGAGGACATTTTCTCAGAGAGATGGAAAAACACATGACCCTATTTCTTGCAATCTAATTATGAGGTGAAGAACTATACTCTTTTGTAACTAAAATCCAACTGAAGTACCTTTTCTGATAAGTGATGAACTAGGGACAAAGGCCCAGAATTCAATTGGTGGACTTAAATCTTGCTGACTACCATATAGGTTAACTACCTTCATGTGCTATAGAACATAGTATAATGCTTTGAATTCTTCTTTTTGATAGACTAGTGGTAGTATTAGCAGATCTAATTGAGTCATACTTTTGTCCATTCCTAATTGGAGTTAGATTCTGAATTGATGGATTATAGACATGAACATCCCTATACTCAGGTGATAACTGTATTTATTATTCACCAATTAAAGACCTGAATAGAGGAATTTTTTTCAACATGATCCCAATAATTAATTTATTTTAAAAATTCAAGGGCACGAACACAAAGGCTCAACTATTTGGACGCCCATGAAACATCATGTAAACCTCATGACTGACTAACTCTAGGCCTTTGGCCTATGTAGTTGGTCTTGCCAAAAATTATTGACACATAGTTAGTGATATTTGAATAAGTGATATCCAATTTCTGAGTTTAAAATTCCCCAATGCCCAAACGCAACTTTGTCAATCCCGGGTCATTTTATTTTGTTGAAATTATTCTATTTAATTTTAGTGATTTTGTAAAAGGTCATTGACACTAGTAAAAGTCATGGATCGTAGATGTGTGATAAATAGATAGTTAATCAATGAAGCGACAAGACAAATGGCATGATGCAGGGTTTGGTGGTGTTGGGTAGGTCCAAGAGATTTTCTTTGGCTGCACAATTTAAAATAAAAATACAAATAAAAGAAATTGTAAGATTTTGTGTTTATCTTTTCAAATTGTTGCCCATCTATAGAAAGTTAATTCTTCAGTCAATTATTGAAACATTTTCGATAATCCAATTGCACGCGTGTCTTTAAACCAGCATAAATTTCAAGAAAATAGTGTGAGAACGATCAAGCTTTGAGGAATTATGAATTTTTATGTGATAAACATATCAACAAATTAGTAAGACGAAGATGAGAATAAACTTTTTTACATTATCACGTGTGACTCATTCAATAGTAGAGAAAATTATATAGCCGTGTTGGCAATTTCAAGTGATTTGGAAAGAAAGTAATCTGCGAGAATCCAGCTCCACAAGGGCTGCCTTTATTTTCATTGCCATAGCCGAGACCTTTTCCCCTTTCTCCTCCTCCTCCGGCCGAATGGATCCCAGTGAATTCATCGACAATTTCCAGAAAGTCGCCACTACCGCCGTCGATGGTTGTCGTCCGAACTCGAGCAGATTTCTTGAATTTGGCGCTCTGGTCTGATTTCGATAACCCCAACCTTCGTTCCTTGACCGTTCTTTGGCTGGTGTTGATGGTCTTATCAAGATTGCTTTTGTCTAGTTCTGGCAATTCCAGCCTCCGTTCTGTGCGGGTGCTGCTCATGGCTCAATTTCGCTCGATGAACGCGTCGCTTTGCCTCTCTTTTTCTACGTATGTGTGTGTTGATTCCCCAAAATTTATTGAGAAGATAAACCTTCAGAGATTGTATACCACAGGATTGGTAGATGAGACTGATAGCTCTTGAACCAGACAGGGATGGTTGACGTCGGTCTCTGACCCGTTGAATGGGTAATCAAATATGATCAACCTTCTATTATTCAATAATTACGAAAAGTACAACAAACGCTAACATATAGAGACTTCCAAAAACTCCCCTCACTCTATGTCGAAATAACATCAATTCACAAACAATATCTTTAAATACCGATAGCACTTGAAAATTCAGAATGGTAATAAATACGGCATTGAAGTGCAATTACTTCCACAAACATGAGTCTCCTTACACCAGCATAGACGTGGATGGAACGGCTTTGGGCTTGTTGTGGGGACCGATACCATTAAAAGTAGCACTAACTTTTGCCTCACTCGGTCATGCTGCGTGAACATGAGGATGCACTAACACCGATATGACAAGGTGGGGAACTGGCGGAAGCTTACATATTAGGCGGGAGCTTACATATTATTGTCTTGCTGTCGAGCAACCCTCTGACTTTCTCAAAGATCGCTTATTTTGTGCACTACGTGCACACAACTCTACAACCTCAATTTAGACTCGTTCCGCTGGCAACAAATGCCAAAAACTTTAAGTCACTGTACAAAGAGAAGATGGTGGTGTTAATGCATTTGCTGTCAACGGCTAGCTCTCGAATCTCCTTAACTTTATATTTATGTACTAGCCTTAAGAATTATGCATATTGTGTCATCATCGGCCATTGGGTTAATGATGAATGGAATTATGTCACCGAACTCTTACATTTAACAAGTAAATATTCTAGCATGATTCCTGAAATATGACTGTTGAAATAATGAAAACCGTCAATGAGTATGCCATCTCCAATAAAATCTTTAGCATCGTACTAGATATTGCCAACATGAACACCTCCCTAATTTGGAGTCTCGTCCGACTAGCTAAATTCGATTTGCTATGGATTTTCATGCACATGCAGTGTAGGGGTGAGTATGGTCCGAGTTGGGTCGATCTACCACGTAACTCTAGGACCAACCTGCACAATATTGGTCCTCAACTTTTTAGACCGCGGATCGGACCGATCCGATGCGTTTGGTCCAGTTCTAGGGTCAACCCAAAACCAATCAATAATTTTTTTTTTTTTTTTGCTTAATTTTTTATACTCTCTGAAAAGGCAAACCTATTATTTCAAATTAGATATCCATCGACAATATGGTATTGTCCAACTAAACTATAAATATTAATACATTCTTGACAAATTTAAGATAAGACAAAAATAGAAATTTCACACATGCTAAAAGCAAAAAATCATAAACACGATTAAGACCACTCATAAAGATATAGGACAAGATGGAAAGTTCATGTAATCATCTATCAATAATACTCGTAACACCATATGCAAAAGCATTATAAATAATATATTGGATATAATATATATATATATATATATATATATATATATATTATACATATCACATACAATCAAGGTTGATCTGGATTGGACCAACCCCGAACTCCTAAGATCGAAGATCAACCCGCACAGTACTGATCCAGGAATTTTAAGACTAAGGACCGACCCAATCTCTTCAGGAATTAGACTAGGACCGAGAAAGTTGGGTCGGGCTAGGGTTGATATGGGGTTGACCCTAGACCGATGCTCACCCCTAATACCGTGTATATGTTATTGCATTGACTTGTGCATGCAAGATAGTCTCCGCCAGTTTTACATATTTGTGGCCAATGTATCAATACTTTAGATCCACTTAAGTCAGGCATCAAGATTTGGAGGTCCTATAAAACTCTAAAGCCAGGTGAGGGGATGGGTGTGTTGAGGTTCTATCCCATCGGTCATGATGGAAGTGCGATTTCCCGCTGTTGACACAACAAATGAGAGGCGTGTTGAAAGTTTTGCTCAATTACTTTTTTTTTTTTTTTTTATCATTTTAGTATTTTCAAAAATAATTTAGTCTAACTTTATTGAAGTTTTCATAAAAAATTTTAAATTAATTTACCGAAAAATGGACTTGTGCTAGGCAGTGCCCAGGCCCAGCACAATAATATGCTGGCCCAAGCACAGCCCGGTGACCACTCCTATAGATCAGATACCGAAATTGCTAATAGTTTCAAAGTCATTTTTCTATGAAGACGTACCACATCCATGAAAAGATATGAGTGGTGGTTGATACCCTAAAACTTACTGTTCTAATATAAAAAGATTTCAGTAACTTATTGTCGTACTTGATATACCAATGATTACTCAATCATATGAAAATAATCTAGTTGTAAAGATAAATTTAGTAACTCCGTTTTGCGAGATGCTAATGATTGATCACATATAGAAATAACCTGTTACCTGTCCATTGTTACTCATGTTTTTCATATAAAAGAGGTACTACTTGCTTTTTTTTTTTCCCTTACCGGAAGTAACTAATCACATGTCTAATAGCCGATAAGGTTATGGGTTGCCAATGGAAAAGTTTCTTTTGTGGCTGTTGCTTCTCTGACTAAGAGACTCAACTCACTATTCTAATAACAGCAAGTGAGGACTATACTTAGTGAATGGGAAGCTAGCAAGTTCTAATGTCCATTTTGATTGCTTTTGGCAAAATCAAACACACAGGGACAAAATTCTTCAAGTGCAGATCTCCTATTCCACTATTTATCATTACTTCAACCGACCTTATAATGGCCATTCAAGCCCTGCCCAGTCATTCGTTATCTCACGGTCCTCTCTTTGCAGGGCAGAAATGGAACAGGGGCAAGAAGAAACTTATAGACCACAGAAAAGCCGACTAATAAAGCATGCCATTAGGTAGGCAGGAGTTATCAAAGTTTAACTAGCGATATTGATTCGGTACAATAGTCATTAAATAACTGAAGTTCCCACTGACTTGTCAAGCAGTTCCAACAGTTGGAATCGCACCCGCGCACACGCTTGTGCATAGAGTTAAGGGATGTCGCATGTGTCAATTGGGACGAAAATACTGTCCAAGTGATCTGGCTTATGGCCGCACCTTTCCAAGTCCTTCCACCAACTCCTCTCCCCCATGATTTTCTTCAAATGCTTACTGGAAACTTCATCAGTCGACAGAGACTTCAGACTTGGGCAGTCATAAAAACTCAACCTTTCTAACCTCGGTGCGATCCGCAGCCCACTGGATATACTGGAAAGTGTAGGTACGTAATGGAGAGACAACTTTTTCAAAATAGGGAGGAAATAAGGTGTCTCTCGGACTTTGCCAGTAGAAGTTTGGCAGCTAATTAGACTTGTCATGGCTTGGCAGTCCTCAATTGTGACCTCTTCCAGATTGTTGAGATTATCAAGCATCTCATGTGAGAAAATACCTGTCAACTCGGGGCATTTACACAATGTCAACAACTTGAGAGAAGATAAACATCCTTTCGACACTACGCCCTTCCAAATGTTTCTCAAATTTCTCATGTAATACACAAACAAAAACTCCAGCGATTCAAGACAGATGCTTTTGCAGTGAGATTCAGTCAAAGCCTCTTGATGAAGGGTATCAGATGCATCCACGAGCACTTCAAGCTCATTACACTCCCCCAGAACGCACCATTTGAGTTGGTCCATGCTATCTGTCCCTAGTTCAGATAGCTTCTTGAGATTAGCATGCCTTTCTAAGAAAAAAGCGTCTGATTGCCGCAGGACGTCCTTAATATCCGTGAAGACACCGTCACCATTTGTGTATCTCAAGAATCGATTGCACTGTTCCAGCTCGAATTCAATATCTGATGGTAGCCGATTCATGATGCGACTAGCATGATTACCAACACAAAGTCTGAATTGAGCTAAAGATGGATACTCCATCGATTTCCTAAGCTGATTAAACCGCCTCAAAAGTTCCAATGTAGGAAAGGAGAACTTGAAAGCGCTTAAGCTTTTCAAGTTGCAAACTTCAGATACAACACCTTCAGCACATGTATGCCACCATTCAGCATCGGCATCCACATCGAGATTCAGTTCTTCCAAGTGTAATAGAGAAGATATTACCCCAAGAGGAATGACAGTTTTAGAGTCATTTGAAGGTTCAATTCCAGAAATTGAGATCCCCAAACAAGTCAGATTAATTAAACGTTCAATTTCCTTGGGAAGATTCTTAATCTTCGTCCCCTCAAGATCAAATACCTCTAGCTGCTTGAGCCTTCCAATTGCTGGCGATATTGATCTCAGAAGGACACAATCATTCAAGAAGAATCTTTTGAGGCTGACGAGTTGAGATATGGACTCTGGCAAGCACCGAATGCGGGTTCTAGACAGATTCAAAACTTCTAGAGCAGGCATCTGATTGAAAAATGAAGAAGGAAGCTTTCTCACCTTGTAATTTCTTTGCAGATATAATGACGAAAGTGAAGGGCACCTTGGTTCCTTCGGTAGCTCAGAAATTCCAGTTTGCATCAACAATATCTCTTTTGCACTCTCCCATTTCTCAATCTCCGGTGGCTCTGTCACGTCCAAGCCACCCTGCATCAGAAACATGCGATTTTCCTCGCGTTGAAATATTAAGTTCACTAATATATCGTGATCCTGGTCTTGAAACTTCACAAATTGCCCATTATCGTCAATTTCGAGCAGGTTAGCATTGACAAGGTTTTTTAGGACTTCTAGGCCTTCATCTTGGTTGTCTACAATACCATCCCTAACCCATAGGCCTATGGCAGACTTAGATGCAATCTCATGGTAATTGTCACAAAGAGCAAGATTTTTCAAGCATTTTCTAGTTTTATCATCTTCTAGTTGGTCAATGCTGAATCTTAATGCATTAACCATAAGAGCTTCTATACTTGTATCATGACTTGCAGGTCGAATGGCCAGTCTTTCAAGCACACGTTTCCAAATTAAATCGTCATCAACATTTTGCAGTGCCCTTGCCACTAGAATAACAGCATGCGAATAGTGCCTGCACATCCTAACTATTTCCCTAGCTAGGGCTTTTTTAGGATGGTAAACAACTTCACCCACATTCTGACGAAATAATTCGCACAGCAACAGATCGTCCAAACATATTTTCTTATCCACTTCGATTTCATCACACAATTGTCCTGATCCAGCCACAAAGACTATCTTGCTACCAACTGGTGGTGCTGAAACAGGGATTTTCAATGTCTCCAGCCTCAGGTGTTGATTAGTGCCAACAAGAATGAGCAAAAACTTAAGGCCTGCCAATGCATTCACCACCGAATGTGGCATATCAACTGCATTGACTTCAGTTAAATCAGAAGATATTTGTCCAGCAATCTCCTTTTGCACCTTTTCCATGTTGCAGTTTAGAGGAACGCTAATACAGATAACTCTATCAAATAGGTTCCTCAAAATTGCAGATTCCTTCAATGCTCGAATGACAATAGCTTTTCCAACCTCGTTTCTGCCATATATTCCAAGTTTTTCAACGTTAGATTTTTTTATGGACTTGATGAGATGGTAGACTATAGAGTCATAGTTAATGGCACCCCATCCTTCTGATGGTCTCCCTTCTTGTTTTCCACTGCTGTCTAACATATCAATGGAGGCATCGGTAGTATCCAAAGTAGCACGTGAAGAACTTTCCTTTTTCAACTTTGGTGTGTGCATGACATCGTCATATTCTGGACTGGCTTCTATCCTCGCCTTTTTATCCCCAACTTCATATTCCGGTCCTGAGCAATATGAATCAACTTCAGATTCTTGTTCCAAGGAAAATGAATGAATTTCGTCAGAAGCAATGTCTTCTTTTACTTCCAAGGAAAAGAGTTCAACCTCTGGTTCTATAGGGTTCTGCATTTGCAAAACTGCACTTTCTAATGTTTCTCTCTTATGATATTCTGGACTTGCTCCGATCTTTATCTTCTTTTCCTTGTCTTCAGATTCTGATTCTGAGCAATGTGAACCAACTTGCGATTCTGAGGGAAATGAATACGTATGAAATTCTTTCAAATCAGGATGAGGATCGGTGTCCCTTTTCACTAGCCAGGGAAATAGTTCAGTCTCTGTATCCCAAGTGTTTTGCATTGGCACAAAATCACTTTCTGCTCTTTGCTTCTGGGTAGCTTCTAGTTTTTCCACTTCACTTGACACCGTCGCATTTTCTTCTTCTTTCTCATTGCTCAACAGTGATCCTTCATTCGTGACAGAGCCTACCTTCGTGTGAAGCAAATCAATCCCAAAGGACGGATGGAGTTCTGTATAGAAACAAATTCGAGAGGCAAAGGCACAATCATTAGTCATAATCTACCCCAGGATATATACTACTTTTCTTTCCTCAATTTATCAAACGCATTTCATGATAATGCAGCTACACTTATCTAAGTGGACAACTTGAAAACAGAAAGACAAAGTCAGTTCCTTTGTTCACCATAAACAAAATTACTTGGTCACCCCATTTATCAACTTGGGTTTAGTTCAGAGAGAGAGAAAGAGCCTGTTTTAGCCCAAAATAAATCCACTATACAAGATGTGCTCTTTGTGAAATAGCAACACGTCTAGACTTTAAAAGCAACTTTTTTGACAGAAGCACTGAGATAGTGATCTTGCAAGCACAGTAAAAGCCCTCATCTCTTTTCTCTATACAACACTAGGAGGTTGTTATTCTCAAATATTAATGGTAAATTGTATGGTTCAGGTGTAAGTTTCCCAAAAAGAGAAAGAATGGCACCTTTTAGTCACCTTCAGCTTAGCAATATGCTATTGTCTAAGCCAAGAATACTAGAAAACTTATATTTTAGGACAAGCCAAGTTTGAAATTGAACGGGCTAAGGTTATATCGGTGTCATGTTGTAAATTGTCTCCGCAAAGCATTTAACATGTAATGATTCTTTGATGAGTAATAGCTACCTTTCTGATCTTCAATAGCACGAGAACAGAGGCCCGAACCCAAACTAATGGATGTATCAACTGAACTAGCGACAGGCTGATCAGAGATTGATTTTTCCTGAAGCAGCAGGCAATTACAACAACGTCAGTACATTCAATATGTAAACGACATTGATAGTGTTGAACAAATATCTTGAGTCCATGCGGACCGTGGCCAACGTCAGACTGATCTGCCTGGAGGCCTGGCCCGTCGTCCGCTAGGCCAGAGGGTGGACCCCTTGCCGGTAGCCCACCTGGCCAGGCACTTGGAAGGTGCTCAGTGTTTCCGTTTTTTTTTTTTTTTTTGGGGCGGGGGGGGAGCCCAGGAGGATTTATTCGATAAATTCACTATGTATTTGAGTTGAGTTGTATTTTCATATGATGAGGAGATTAGCCACCAGAAACATCTCAATAAAATTTCCTGTCATTTCTCTATGTTACTCAAAATGAATAGATAAGTCTTAGAGCGTTAGTTTGTGAGTTTAAGTGTGTAAAACCAGGGGTTAGCAAACACTTGAGACGTGGAGCAATTATAATCTTCATCATATTATTTGATCATTGTTAAATTTTTCTGCCACTCTCCATCTAGATTATTGATCGTTCAAATAAACCATATAATATCTTGTATGGTTTATTTTCGTTGTTTATCTTAGTTTCCATTTGCATATTTTTTAGCAAATGAATATCATAGAGCCAAGGTTCCCAATGGCATTGGCGACGATATTTGAATTGGAGATAATAGATTTAACAGGATGCGAAGATTTCTAGTGACTTAAGGTTTGCTTTGGCTGTGGTTTGGAGAGGAAAAGTCGCCTGCAACTTTGAGAGAGAAGAAAGAAAATTTTTCGAGCGAAAGAAAAGACGCATAGCATCTGATAATTGAATTTAGCAAATATGGTACTTCATGTAAAAGCTGGAGACGAAAAGTAACGAGTTTTAGCAAGTGCTCCATGACGATCTTTAACACCTGTTAAAAAAAAAAAAATACAAAAGTAGGATGGAATGGAGTATTGTGATTGAACCACCTCGTCACAAAGTTTCATAATTACATTTAGTTGAGTTTTCATGTTCAATAACTATAACTTGTACCCTATTGGAGGAAAACATAGGTCAGAAAGTAAATTATGAGGTAAGAGGGAGAAAGAAAGGTATCGTCACCTCAATAAGTAGCTGCACCTCATTGTCATGCGATTTACTTCCGTGATAAGCTCCATTCACATTTGGCAATCCTTTCTGGCGTCTCTGGAGCAAAGAACATCACCAACCTTGTCAATCTCGAAATAATTGCAGTCAGAAAAAGAAACAAAAAAAAAAAAGAAAAGAAAATTACGTTCACCTTTGGTAATCCTCTCTGGCGTCCCTCGAGCAAAGAACATAACCAACCTTGTTAATCTCGAAATGATTACAGTCAGCCAAAAAAAAAAAGAGAGAAAAGTATCCCGAATCATTCTGAGAGCTATTACTTAATCAAGTACGAAGAATCAGAGGAACAAAAGAGAAAAACAAGATATTTATCATGGATTGAGAAAGTAGATGCAAATGATTTTATGAGAGAGACAATTTATTATTATAATTTCCATAGTATTGCTTGATTATAATTATATCTTGAGAAAATTACCAAACAAATCCTAATTCTATTGCACTTGTATCAATGCAGTACTAAACTTTTTAATTGTGCCAAACTTTTATGCCTGAATCCTTTTTTTTTTTTTTTTTTGGCCAATTTAGTTTGGAAATTGTCAAGTTGGGTGCTGGCCATCTTACATGACATAGTTGACGCTAATGTAGACAATTTTTATAATTTTACAAAATAAATGTGAATTTTTCATTATTATTTTTTCATGTTTTCTTTTCTTTTCTTTTTTTTTCTTTATTTTTCTTTCTTACTCTACTTGTTGCTAGGCCTTGGCAAGGGCTGACCTTCTCGCTTGAGGCTGACAAGGTTCGAGCCTCTAGATACCAAATTCGCTTGAGGCCGACAAAGCCAAGCCTTGCTTATCCCCGCAAGCTCGAGCCTTATTAGGCTCCAGCGAGGCTCGACCTTGCTAGGCTTGGGCACAACTCAAGTGAGGTCCCAAGCCTAACAAGGCTCGAGTTGCCAAATATCAGCAAGGTCAAGCTCACTCAAGGCCAAGGCTCGTGAGGTCTAGCCTCACCCAATCTTGGTAAGCTCAAGCCTCGCTAGTCTCAAGTGAGGTCAGTCCTCACTTGTGGCCAGGCACCAACCGTCGCCAAGGCTCAATGACTATCGGAGGAAAAAAGAAAAAGAAATGGAAAGAAAAGGAAAAAAGAATACATAAATAAATATAAATAATTTAAATTCAAAATTTTTCAAAAAATAGTAAAAATTGTTTATGTTAGCGTCGGTCGTATCACGAAAGATGGTCTACGTCCACGTCAACAATTTCTGGTCAAAATTAGCCGGAATGACTAAATTGGCAAATTGTTAAAGTTTTAAAACTGAATTGATACAATTTAAAAATTCAAAACTGAATTGGTATAAATGTAATAGGTTTTTGACCCTTTTTTCTAATTTTGCCATAAAGGAAACGTTCTCGTTACCAACTTATGTCATGAAGCGGAAGATTTGAATCCGAACGTACCGTTGCTTGAGAGTTGTTCCCTGAAGTAGCAGCCAAGACAATCATAGCAAGCTCGGATTCCGAAGTGCCGAAACTCGGGCCGACCTGGAAACCGTCTAACCGAGCTGGCGACTCTGAGAAGTAGTTGGTCTCGGAAGTCGACCGAGACAGGAATTGAGGGGTACTAGGGAAGTTGCTGTTGTTACTCATGACGCTGGAAGTATTATCCGAGGTGGGAGGGAAATCGAACATTGAAGAACAGAAGTTGTGATCGTCATTGTTGGAGTCCACGTTCGGAGTTATGACTGTGAGGCTTCCACGGAAGTCCAACGCAATGTCTTGTAAGTGGGTTTGGTTTTGTTGGGGCTGGGGTTGTATGATTTGGAGAGAGTGGTGATTGCACGTGTGCGCTCTGCAGTACGTGACCTCGAAGACACTGGGGTCGTCATCGGATCTTTGCACGCGCTTTCTAGCCATACAACCTTGGACTTTCCCATGAGTGCACCTATAGTAGTTCCTGAATATGAAGTGTGGGAAAAATATCAATGACAGCTAGATATAAAGGACAAAGGAAACATAATAAAACTTGTGTGCACTTACAGCCAAGCTACTTCCAAAGTGCTCAATTATATGTCAAACTTTAGTAGGCTAAGGAAGAGAAAAGTGATAGCAGCTTAAGAAGCTGTCAAACTGAACTAACTGTTAATAACTGAAATCGTTTTTAGTTGATTAAGACATGAGAAAGAGATGGTTGACTATGAAACAGCCCATCAAGTATAGGATGATGATTGACACAACGAAAATGAGTATGCTGCTAAATGATGACGTCTTTCATCGAGTCTTCTTGAGACTAACTTTCCATATGAGGAAAATGGAAGTTCCTTCCCTTCAACTTTTTCAAGGATGTAGCTTGTCTCAAGTCCACCAATGTAACATACTGGGGATGAATTTGGATTAAGAGTGAGAAAGGCAAGATTATTGAAGGGGCTTTACTTTGAACAAAGGAATAATGTTCTGGTGAATCTTTGGGATGATGGAGCTTCAAGACTTGAGAATTAGAGAACTGATCGCCTCTGAACTCACCTTGGATACATGGCTCCACGATTTTCCTTCTGAGCGTACTTCCTCCAAGTGAACCCATCGTCAGGTGGCGGTGGCAATTCGAATTTCGGGGCTGGGACGACTCGGACCTCAAAGAATATTCGTTCATCCGACTTTCTGCAGTGAAA
Organism: Eucalyptus cloeziana; assembly: GCA_014182715.1. NCBI lineage: Eukaryota > Viridiplantae > Streptophyta > Magnoliopsida > Myrtales > Myrtaceae > Eucalyptus > Eucalyptus cloeziana. The sequence goes on from CM024640.1 coordinate 4,189,286, forward strand.
AGGTTCCTGCAGTTGTAATCTGCGAAATCCCTGGAGCAAAGAACATCATCAAACTTGTTAACCCCAAGATAATTGCGGTCAGCCGAAAAAGGAAGGGAGAAAAAAAAAAAAAGCAAAGAAAACTGAACCATTCCGAGACCTATTGCTTAATCACGTACGTACCTTCGGGAAATACTTTAACTCGAGCGGTGGTGGCTGAAGAATTTCGACCACCGAGGAGGATAGGATATATCACCAGAAAAAAAGAGAAACCAAGTTACTTGCCATGGATTGAGGGAGCAGAATGTGAATGGTTTCTTGAGAGTGAGACGATTATGCAAGACTAATAAATACATAGATGGTATAATATATTTGGACTATATTTTTCTCCACTCATACCTTTTATTGGTAGAGTTTTTTTTTTTTTTTTTTTTTTTTGGCCACGTTTTAATTGGTGAGTTGCGGGGGGTGAATATCACCGACTGTTAATGTCTGTCACCACCAATAAGAGGCATAATTGGAGGACATTTTCTCTAAGAGATGGAAAAACACATGACCCTATTTCTTGCAATCTGATTATGAGGTGAAAAACTATACTCTTTTGTAACTAAAATCCAACTGAAGTACCTTTTCTGATAAGTGATGAACTAGGGATAAACTCCCAGCATTCAATTGGAGGACTTAAATCTTGCTGACTACCATATGGGTTAACTGCCTTCATGCTTTATAGAACATAATATAATGATTTGAATTCTTATTTTTGATAGACTAGTGGTAGTATTAGCAAATCTAATTGAGTCATACTTTTGTCCATTCCTAATTGGAGCTAGATTTTGAATTGATGGATTATAGACATGGACATCCCTATACTCAGGTGATAACCATATTTGTTATTCACCAATTAAAGATCCGACTAGAGGAATTGTTTTTGACATGATCCTAATTAATTTATTTATTTTAAAAATTCAAGGGCATGAACACAAAGGCTTAGCTACTCGGATGCCCATAAAATATCATTTAAGCCTCATGACATACTAACTTTAGGACTTTGGCCTATGTAGGTGGTCCTGCCAAAAATTATTCACACGTAATTAGTGATATTTCAATAAGTGACCTTCAATTTCTGAGTTGAAAATCCCCCAATGCCCAAACCCAACTTTGTCTATCCTAGGTTAATTTATTTTGTTGAAATTATTCTATTTAAATTTTGGTGATTTTGTAAAAGGTCATTGACACTAGTAAAAGTCATGGTGCGTCGTTGTGTGATAAATTGATAGTTCATCAATTAAGCAACAAGACAAATGGCACGATTTAGGCTTTGGTGGTGTTGGGTAGGTCCAAGAGATTTTCTTTGGCTGCACAATTTAAAATAAAAATAAAAATAATAGAAATTGTAATATTTTGTGTTTATCTTTTCAAATTGTTGCCCATCTATAGAAGTTAATTCTTCAGTCAATTATTGAAACATTTCCGATAATCCAATTGCACGCACGTCTTTAAACCAGCATAAATTTCAAGAAAATCATGTGAGAACGATCAAGCTTTAAGGAATTATGAATTCTTATGTAATAAATATATCAACAAATTAGTAAGACGAAGATGAGACATTACTACATGTGACTCATTCAATGGTAGAGAAAATTATATACCCGTCTTGGCAATTTCAAGTGATTTGGAAAGAAAGTAATGTGCGAGAATCTAGCTCCACAAGGGCTGCCTTTATTTTCATTGCCATAGCCGAGACCTTTTCCCCTTTCTCCTCCTCCGGCCGAATGGATCCCAGTGAATTCATCGACAATTTCCAGAAAGTCGCCACTACCGCCGTCGATGGTTGTCGTCCGAACTCGAGCAGATTTCTTGAATTTGGCGCTCTGGTCTAATTTCGATAACCCCAACCTTCGTTCCTTGACCGTTCTCTGGCTGGTGTTGATGGTCTTATCAAGATTGGTCTTGTCTTGTTCTGGCAATTCCAGCCTCCGTTCTGTGCGGGGGCTGCTCATGGCTCAATTTCCCTCGATCAACGCGTCGATTTGCCTCTCTTTTTCTACGTATGTGTGTTGATTGTGTTGATTCCCCAAAAATTTGTGGAGAAGATAAACCTTCAGAGAGCGTATACCTCACAGGAATGGTAGATGAGGCTGATAGCTCTTGAACCAGACAAGGATGGTTGACTTCGGTGTCTGACCCGTTGAATGGGTAATCAAATATGATCAACCTTCTATTATTCAATAATTACGAAAAGTACAACAAACACCAACGTATAGACATGACTTCCAAAAAATCCCCTCACTCTATATCGAAATAACATCAGTTTGCTAACAATATCTTTAAATATAACACTTGAAAATTCAGCATCGTAACAAATACGGCATTGAAGTGCAATTACTTCCACAAACGTGAGTCTCCTTACACAACATAAACGTGGATGGAACGGCTTTCGGCTTGTTGTGGGGACCGATACCATTATTGGCTTCTTCTTCTTCTTTTTTTAACAGTCAAACGGGCTGATATGCTCACATGGCTAGATCCGCTCATTAGCATGATAATTACATCCAAATACTATGACTAAATTGCTCATTAACATGACGATTACGTCGACCTAGTGCTTGGAACCAGTCTTCATAATTCATAATCTTCATTCTAACAGGCCATGATAGGAGATCTGGCTTTCCTGGGAAAATTGGCATAGAGATGCTTTGGAAGTAAACAAATGAATATGATTCTGGAAAGCCCATAGATTATAATTAGGTGAAGCAATGTATGGCTCGTTCCTCTCTCTTCTCCTTTTCAACTTAATAGCAACTCTTTTCCTTGCCCGAAAATCAAACATGTGTGAAAAATCCAAGGGAATCAAGGAACGGAATCGAATGCTTAAACAGAGGAACCAGAGACAGAAGCAGAATTAAAGGCTTGTGATGGAAAACTTGCTCCCGTCCTAATTCCGTGGTTGCTCCTCTACTCCATCGACTTTGGTTTGCTTCTGATGTTCCCCATGATCATAACCCAAAGAAGGAAGAAGCAAACAACACACGCACTGTCTATGAATCACCAGACGCCATAATAAGTTGGGAAAGAACAGTGAACACCATTGCTCACCAAACCAAACCAGTTTTGATGGCGATAGAAGGGTGTCAAAAAGGAGCAGGTATTGCCTGCATTCAGTACACGTGAGCCCAGCTCGCATGCACCCTTAGGTTGAGACCCACCTCATTCGACATAACCTTTGAACTGGTCATACATCAGGTTTATCTAAGAATTTTTCGTTAAAATAGTAGATATCACCTGACCTGTTGAGGAATAGTTCTAAAACTTGCCACTATACATTCATATGCTAAAGTGCATGAGGGGATCTATGCAATTGTAGAGATGCCATTTGATCTTACAAGTCAACATCAATGGATCGCCCACTGATCTCTCGAGTAGCATCAAACATGTGCCGTGTTTTTTACACGTGATTCTCATATTGCCAATCTCAATCTCAGCAGAATCAAGTACACAAGATGTTCCTTCACTCTACTAATCTTATATATGTTGCCTATTGGACTGTATTTTTATCTTTTATTTCCTTTCTTTTTTCCCTTCTGTTGTCTAAGGACATGAATGATAACCATTCTAGTCAGAAATTGATTTATGGAAGAGAAATAGATTTTTATATTTCTATTTCTAGATGAGTTTCTAAGCAAAAATAACCATTTGATAACGATATAAAATTTCTACTCCAAAAATAGAAATTCGTTTGATAACGACAAAAAGTTTCTTCCTTTCGGACGACGGTGGACCGGTGACCGGTGGCGACCGCCGACATCAGGCAACCGGCGTTCGGCGACCGGCGGCGGCATTCGACGACCGGCGCCCGGTGTCGTCCGGCGTTCGGCGTGCGACGACTAGCGACCGGCGGCGGCAGCGACCGGCGACCGTCGGCAGCGGCGACCGGCGGCATCCCGGCCGGCGGTAGGTGGCGTCTGGCAAACGATGGTCAGCGGCGATGAATGATGAGAAGAATTTTTATTTCTGATTTCTATTTCAGAAATAGAGAAGTATAAAATTTTTACTTATGATTTCTAATCCAAACCTATTTACGGAACCAAAATCTATTTCAGAAATAGAAAAATGAAATAATTTTATCAAACGGATTTCTATTCGAGAAAAAAGTCTGGAATAGAAAAATTGTTTCTGGAACAAAAACAATTGGTTATCATGCACCCCTAAGCTTGTTCTTGAAAAGATCCAATCTCTACTGCCAAACTGTTCCTCTGCTCTGTGATTAAACGGTGGTGTGATGACAAAAGATGCAACTTTTGTAGCTTGAATAGCTGCCATCTTTTGCCATCTTAAAATTTTTAATGGTCTAAATAAGTCTTCTTCTGAATCCGTTGTTATTATTTTGACCTGCCTAATGTTTTTATTATAGTAACATAATAATCATGTTGTAGTTCTGGTACTGAGCTTTCTAAAAAAAACATAGGTTGAAACATTTGGATTGGATTCGCTTAGACGGTAATTGAGCCAAATGCAAAAGTTTTAAGGTTTTTGTTGTTGAGACATTTCTGTTGATGTCTTTATACCATTGCAAAATTAATATCCTTCTCTTGTTTCAGTGCATTCACTTGGCAAATAAAAAGTTAAGCCTTTTATTTTTCCCATTTTTCTGAGTAAGTATCATTACCATCTTCTCATGACTAGCTCAATTTCGTACTCACAGGCAATATATATATTTCCTTATCTCGTTGTTTGGATGCTTTTTCAAATTAATTTTATTCTGGTGATAGTCATGGTTGAAGCAGCGGCAAGTGGCTTCTACAATAGTTGTTGAAGCATACAAGGATAGGCGTAGCATTTTTTGCCATAAAAAATTGACTATGCTGACAATTTTAAGTTCAATTTGGAGAAATAGAACAAAAAAGCAAAAAAAAACGTTATGCAAGAAGAGATGATGAAGAGGTGGAAATAAACAAAAATAAGATTAGGAGCGCAACTAAAGAATATGAAGGTTGGACTTGCAAGGTTAAGGTGATTGAACAAGAAGCGCTCAAATTGAAAAGCAAGCACAATAAGAGATCAGGCATGCTTGGAGATTCGCTCAGTTTTGGTCATGTGCAAATTTCGGCAAGCATGTGGTCAAGAAGCGTGAAGAATTACAAGCCCTGCTATAAGAGGCAGATATTGATAACGGAGTAGCCTGTGGGAGTCATAGATGCCTCCTAAGAGTGAGGAATGGCGGTTCTGGAGAGAAAGAAATCTCAAAAGAATCGAAGTATAGGGAATGGTGGGAATTGGAAAAACTATAGTCTTGCATAAGTTGAATAGAAATAAAAGGGCTGTGAAAATGTTTGATATTTTAATTTGGATATGGATATTGAACGCCTAGAACGTTGAGAAAGTGCAACATGCAATCACGCAGCGTCTGAAGCTAAAAGTGGAGGGTGGAGTCAACGCGGTTGAGACTACTCAATCTTGTATCGAGCAAAGTGAGAGGCACGTGATACTTACTTCTCCTTGATAATTTTTGGGATTCCTATGATCTATAGAAGATAGATATTTCTAACAATACAATAACAAAAATGTGGTATCTACCAGTAGATTTTGTGATTTGTGCTATGAGTCAAACGACAATGAGCTTGTAAATATGAAGCATTTTCCCCATATGGATGCATGTATAAAAATGTTTGAAAAAGTTGGTCTAAGTATGAAAAATCCAAATATTTATACCTATAGCACGACCTCTGGGTTAGAGTGTGTTAGTTTGCATGATCAATAAATTGGTGTAGGAAGAATGACATTATTCACCCTTAGGGAGATCAATTGAAGAGGTTGCGGAGATGACCCAGTATCAACATCCAAGGCATTGATGAAGTGCCTGAGTTTTTTTAACTATGATGATTTAGATAGGGAGGATAAAAAGGTTTGCTTTCTGTAAGGAGCATTGTTTATCGAAGAGTGTGACATCTTTATTGATTATTTAGTGGAATGTTGGAAAGTATAAGGATTTCTCCACAGTTTGATGAGTTTTGTGATGTAGACGACAAAGAACACAACATATTGCATGATCTAACCACGTGCCTCTGGTAGAGAAAAGAGAAATGAAGAAACATGTTTGAATGAACAATGTACTTTGTAATAGGGCCAATAAAATTTCATCATAAGATACCATAAGTTTTTGGCAAGAACTTGTGAGGGGCCAATGAAGGCCCAAAGGAAAAAGTATGGGCATTTGCAAGTCGAATTTCTTTTACGGATATTGACTTTTCCAATCTACTGATAAATCAATTGCCGAAACTTTTCAATTTTACTCCTACAAAGAAATTGTGTTTAGATTGTGACCCTTCATAGCTTCTTCTTGTCTATGCAAAGACTCCAAGTCTTAAACTTACATGGTATCACAAATGCATCCCTTTCACCTTATTTTTCTTGCTTGATTGGACTCATGGCACTCTACTTGAATTCTTGCACGCGTTTAATAGAACTCCCTTTAAGCTTGGAGGCAATGGTGCATCTAGAGGTGCTAGACATCTGACGCTCCAAAATCATCTATATACCTATTCAAATTGGATGTTATTAATGCAACTGAAATGTTTATGCATGTCATTGTCAAATTTTGACGCTAAAAACCCAATCTCCAAGGTGATTTCAAGCATTTCTTTATTAAAGAACTCTAGATTGAAACACTCGGTGGTCTAATTAGGTCGCGAGGCCCATCATGAAGGAGGTTTCTATCTTGAAACTGTCGAGTTCGCTGATATTTTCCTTTCCTAAGATGGAGTATCTTGAAATCTTAGTTAGACAAGCCATATGTGGAAGGAACAATTGACATTCAAAATAAATAAAGAATGCGTTCTTTAAGCGAATTGCAAATACTAACTCAAAATTGGAATGTGAAGCACCGGTCCTTCCGTTAGACACCTATATCTAACAAAGATTTCAAGGCACTCTACCTTAGAATAGGAAAATGTTCCTTTGCAACGGTCCTTGCAACGTGATAAGATCACCGAGTGTTTAGGTCTACATTAATGATGAATTCTTCCAATAATAAGTGGCTTGAAATCATTGACTTTCAATGCCAATTCAATTTAATTATAAAAGCCACATATTACTTTTTGTCGAAATTTTTCGTTGTTGGCAGTTAAGTGATTATTTTTTTTTTCAAATTGGCATTTAAGTGATTTAGCGAAAACTTTTGATATTAAAGTGAGTGTCATATATAACTTTTAGCACTCTTGGTGTGTCCTGCCCAAGAAGTTGCGTGGCACTATTCTGTAGGTGACTTTGCAGTAAATGCATTACTTGGGTTTGCTAATTTTAGATGACATAAAGTTGACGTTAGGTTCCAAAACCTCAAGCACTGTTGATATTCTTTGTTCATTTAAAATTTGTTTGGTAACGTGGGTGATGATCTTCTCAAACAAGTACCAAAAACTAAGACGTGTTCACCACAAATTTAAAAAAAAAAAAACAAGCCACAGCATCCGATGGAACTCATGAAAGAACTTAAGATGCATTCGTTTTGCAAAAAAGGAATGATTCAAAAGATATTTTTCCCAAACTGATTATTTGTATCGCTTAAAAAAAAAAAAACAAACAAAATTTTCATCGTTCGCAAAAAGATCTATATATAAATTATTATTGGAAAATATTTTTTTATTAGCTTTTTATTCTTAACAATGCAAACAATCACTTTTAGGAAAATCTTTTTTAAATCATTCTTTTTTCACAAAATTAACAAAGTCTAAACGTGAATTTTATAACATACACATACCTCAATTACATCAATGGACGAAGCTAAAGAAAAAGAGATCACACTACTAATCCCCGTACTTTTTCAATTTGTTTAATCTCCGCAATAGAAAATTTTCTTTTGGTGTTTGGCAATTTTAGTCTCTAAATTAAATGTTGTTTGTTCAAATTGAAGATTCTATCAAAAAAAAAAAAAGTAAATGCAAACACTGATGTAGTAATTTAGTCACCATTAAATAGTGATATCGTGTAGACGTGGCATCCTACGTGGCTTCTAAATTTTATCTAAGAAATATAACATAGAACATATGTCTCTAGATGAAAGACGTTTGTACTTAAAAAAAGAAAAAGAAGGAAAAAGAGGCATCCTAAACTCAACAAGCACCGAGACCACTTGTGAGGCTAGCTACCATAGTCTAGAGGAAATTGACATTAGAAGTGCCAAAAGTTGCATACGGCATTCATATTAGTGCCAATAGTTTTTCCTAGCTCACTTAAGTGCCAAATTAGAGAAAAAAATGATTACTTTAATTGTTTCTGACAAGAAATTCCAACCAAATTGATTACATAACATTTATAATTAAAATTTTAATATAATTTGACGCATTTTTCTTTAAAAAATCCAGTCTACATCAACATCCAAAACAACATTGCACGATAATAACTTTTTAATTGAAATTTGCACCGAAATGACCATTTTTTAACAACAACTAGTACTGAAGTGATCATTTTTCAATAACGACTAATACTTAAGTAATCATTTTTAACAATAATTGGCACTCAAACGATCCATATATACAATTTTTGACACGCAAATAATGACTCGTAACTTGTTTGCATGATGTTATTTAGAGGTTATATGCTGATTAAGTACGTCGACGAGCCACGTAGGACTGAGAAATTAATAAAATATGGTCACATCAACCCAAATTGGAGTTGGCACTTAAATGATCATTTTTTAAAAAAATTGTAGTTAAGTGATCTAAAAAAAAAAAAAAAATTTTGGTTCTAAAATGAGCTCTATACACAACTTTTGACACTTTTAGTGTCCATCTCCCTAACTTCCTATTCTAATTCTTGAAAAATGAGATATGCTTCCATCTCTAAGAATGATTTGGGACTAGTCTAACAGATTTGTATCTATATCTATTTAGGATTACTAGTAATTGCAGAATCGATGTAAACTTTTTTCTACACATCGTGTATCCATTACTATTACTAAATCAACGGTGATTGATGTATGATGTGTAAAATAAAGAGTTACACGTGCCGTATATGTAGGAGAGAATTCTAGTCTCCTCTTAAAATCTTCAAATACCCTTAAAAATTTTGTCATACTTTTCTCTCACACCATTGATTTGAATAAGATTGTAAATTATGGGACATAGAAATTGTCAATTTATTGTTATCAATAAAGTAATTCTTTAATGTAGAAATTCAAAATAGGGGATTATTGATCTTCATGATTTTCACAATAAGAGGGATGAAAACATACATTAATCCATAGCTACCTTTGAAAATATTTGTTGCGGAAAACCAAATAGATATGATTTCTCTCCCTTAATCCATACTTTTCCTTAACATATCTTATCTTATGGAGCTTAAAATATAACGTCCGTCCTCTTGTTGAAGAGAAAATCATATTCTCTTTATAAATGCTATTAATAGGTGTTTTCCATCAAAACACCTTTTAACTTCATAAGAGTTGCAATTCTTCGGAAGAACGATAACTTCTCAATAGAATTGTACCTTTCATCCTTTTTATAAGATTTGCAACATTTCATAGCCAATATATTTTAGCACTTAAATATTCATTAAATCATTAATTAAATATCATGTGGGTCACAATAATTCTTACATTAATAATTTAGCGCTGAAACTGTTGTATCTTTGAAATACGACGTGCAGCATGTGGATCTACATTAAAACCATGCTTGTTCGAAGAGATTGGGAGGGTAGATAAAAGGTTCTAAAAACATAATTGTGTTTGGATGAAGGAGAGGGAAGGAAATGATTAGGAGGGATCAAGGGAGATGATGAGGGATTGATCAGGTTAATTAATGTGCATTCTAAAATCATATGAAGGGATTCGTAGGTATTTTAACAGATTTGTGCGCCACTCAATAAATTTATTCTTCTTTCTCACTTGTAAGGCTATTCTATATCTATTTATGAATGCACAAAAGGCTATTCGTATCACAATCGTTTTTCTCCTTTTTCCTCCCTTGCATCTTGACAACAATTTAACTCAATCCCTTCAAATCCTTTCTTTCTTCTCTCTCTTACAATTATCTAAATCCCAGTTTTTTCTTTCGAATCACCTCATCCAAATTAATGTAAATCTAAAATATAAGTAAAACTTCTCTCGTACCTTAAGATGTGCCCAGTCTAGAATGGCGGCCGAAACTGTGGACTTTCGTTGTCTTTCATTTTTCCACCATGCGTTTGTCCTACCTCACGTGGAGAAATTTGCACCATTCTTTAGACGTTGTAAGATAACGATGCTTCTGATTTTTATAGCCCTTGTAATTGTATATGCAAATGTGTGGAGTTGGACTCGGTCAAAGTCTAGGGAAAAAAATATATATTGACTAATTAACAAAGAAAGAAGAAAAGTGGGCTCTGCTGTTGTAATGGGAAGAGGGCAAGCTTGAAAGAGAGAAATAAAAGAAAAGCAAGAAAGAAAGGGAAAAGAAGAAGAAAGGGAAGAAGGTTTTGCGCTACATGCTATGGGGGTCTTGCAAAGCGGAATTTACTTCTATTCGCAATTCTTGGTAAGGATTCAAGCCTTTCATTTTATAATCGGAATAGTTTTTGGAATTATGGTACAAATTCAAAATTATGTCAAATTGGAACTGCAAAGTCCGATTTAGAAGTTGTTAAGTTGAAAATTTATGGGATATTGATAGTCTAGGGTGTTATGGAGCTATATGATTTTACATAACTCAATTCGAGCTTACGGTTTGTCCGAAACGAACTTTTGAAATTGGGTGCACATGCTGAACAGTAACTCGACCAGCAGCTTTCGGTGCTGAATCTCACCAGTTGCCGTCTACAATTTGGCTGGCCAAACTGAAGATCTTTAAATACTTTAAAAGGGCTTTCTTTTGACAAAAAGCGCACTTGAATTGGAGTTCGGTAAAGAGATATGACATGAAAAGTTTGTCATGCGAGTGATTGTTCTTCGCACTAGTGGTTTTTTTGCCATAATTGGTCATTCTTGAGGTCTCTCATCGACCCATAGTGAGTATTTTGACTTTGAATCAAGTATGGTTAAAGAAGTTTTTCACATGGTTTTGGCTCCAATTCTCGTTTAATTAATAGGATTACGAGATTTTCGGCTCATATAGCTAATTATTTGGTTTTGGGTATTCCTAAGTAAGTGATACCATCTCTTCTTTGAATTTCTAAATTTTGAAAATGAAAAGAATTAGACATATTGTGTGCAAAATAAAAAAAAATTGCCTAAAAGGCAAAAGTGATGTTTATAGCATATTCAATGTATAAAATCTTGATCGGGCATTTACGACTATTTTTATTATTTGAAATGGTATTGAAAGCATTTTTGGAAACGATTTATGAGATGATTATTGTGAAATTGTTTGAGAAATGCTTTAGAAATGGATTGCAAAAAGGTTATATGTATTGATTTGTTAATCTGATTTGTGAAAGGTATTATGTTATAAAAGGGTATATGTTTGGTATTGTGAAAATGATTTATGATACCGATTCTAGATTGTTTCCGGAAAGAATTGATTTGTAGAAAGATAAATGTTTTGATTTGTAAAATTGTATTCTGATTATGTGATTGATTCTAAATTGGATTTCTAGTATTGGAAGATGATGGTTTGGTACACACTATCACAGTGAAGGGTTTTTGGGTATGCATAATAGTTTTTAGGATATCCTTATGGCATAGCCACCGGTTGATAATGAATGGAGAACTTGTCAAGGAGGAAACTTGGTCGCCTTGTTACTAAGCATTGTATTATGACTATTGTTTGATATAGTGCAATAGATTGAATATTGGAATAGACCATTGACATGTGACTGGATGAGATGAATTGATGGAATAGACTACTAATGTTTGATTTGAGATTGATTAATAGAATAGACTATTAATACGTGAATTGATGAGATTAATCAATAGAGTGAACCATTGATATTTGCTTTGAAATTACTGACAAAGTATTTCTAATATGTAAAAAGCTTTGTTGAAAAGATAAAACTTGTATTTGATCTCATGCATATGCTATACTATGAATTTGAATTTGATGAGTTTCGATATGGTTTTGCAAATATGTATAGTCGGTGCTTGTTTTGCTTAGAAGAGATATTGGTCACCCATTTCATTCTAATCTTTTCAAGTTCTTTAGCTAACGACAAAAAAGACGAGAGTGCTATGGCAAGGAGTTTTTAGTAATTGCATTTTGGATATATATATATACAGGTGTGACGTATCCTTCGCAAGTCAATTGCAGCAGACTTTGAGTTATGTTCTTCAAGATTCTTGTTCTGGTTTCTCTGCTAGCCGTTTCGGCTTACGCTCAAGTGACCAGTTTCGTGTACAACGGTTTCCAGTTGGGAAAGCTGAGCCTCGATGGGATGGCCTGGGTCACCCCCGATGGCCTCCTGAATATGGGCTACGACGTCAGACAGAATATGGGCCACGCCTTCCATCCCGAGGCAGTCCAGTTCAAGAACTCGCCAAACGGCTCCGTCTTCTCCTTCTCCACCACGTTCGTCTTTGCGATCCGACCTCGGTATAAGACTCTGGGCGGCCACGGGATCGGCTTCATGGTCACGCCCCAGAGGGGCTTCCCCGGGTCCCTGTCTAGCGAATACCTTGGCATTTTCAACCAAACTAACCAAGGCAAAGCCAGCAATCATGTGTTCGGGGTGGAATTTGACACGACCCTGAGCAGCGAGTTTAATGACATCAACGACAATCATGTCGGAATCGACTTGAACGGGTTGATATCAGCAAATTCAACTCCGGCAGGGTATTATGCATATGGTGGTGAGTTCAAGAACTTGACTCTAATCAGTGGTGAAGAAATGCAAGTTTGGGTGGACTATAATGGAACTGAAAAGCGGATCGATGTCACATTGGCTCCGATCGAAGTGCAAAAGCCAAACACTCCCCTTCTGTCTCTTACATGGGATCTCGCGTCAGTTATCAACGAGAACATGTATGTTGGCTTCTCGTCATCGACCGGTTCAGCCCAAACTTCTTACTATGTTCTGGGTTGGAGCTTCGGGGTAAACGCAAAGGCTCAGGAACTTGCCCAGTCCCAACTTCCTAAGCTTCCTCAGGTCGGTAAAAAAGATACGTCGAAGGTACTGACTATTGGGCTACCATGGGTGGTTCTTTTCCTCATATCAATCCTGATCTCGAGCGTGGTTTACGTGATGAGAAGGAAACGGAAATTTGCCGAGGTGCTCGAAGATTGGGAGAGGGACTACGGCCCGCACCGGTTCAAGTACAAAGACCTTTATATTGCGACAAAAGGATTTCGGGAGAAAGAGCTATTAGGGACTGGCGGGTTCGGTCGGGTCTATAGAGGAATCTTACCCACATCAAACATGGAGATCGCAGTGAAGAGGGTCTCACATGAATCGAGACAGGGTATGAGAGAATTCATAGTGGAGATCATCAGCATCGGTCGGCTACGTCACCGCAACATTGTGTCGCTCCTTGGTTACTGCCGTCGGAAAGGGGAGTTGCTCTTGGTTTACGACTACATGCCCAATGGGAGCCTCGACAGGTACCTCTATAACCAACCAAAGGTCACCCTAAATTGGAGGCAAAGATTTAGCGTGATCAAAGGAGTGGCATCTGGACTGCTTTATCTGCACGAAGGCTGGGAGCAAGTAGTGATCCACAGGGATATAAAGGCGAGTAACGTCTTGCTAGATGCTGACCTAAATGGAAGACTTGGAGATTTTGGGCTTGCGAGACTATACGACCACGGAGCCGACCCTCAAACGACTCATGTCGCAGGAACGCTTGGTTATCTCGCCCCCGAACACATGCGAACCGGCAAAGCCACTAGGAGCACAGACATGTTTGCATTCGGAGTGTTTTTGCTTGAGGTCGCCTGCGGGAGAAGGCCGATCCAGAATCGAGATGCGGAGGACACGATATTGGTGGACTGGGTATTTTCTTGCTGGGACAGAGGTGCCATTCTCGAGGCCAAAGATCCGAAGTTGGGGGCGGAGTTTGTGGAAGAAGAAATGGAGTTGGTTTTGAAACTCGGGTTGATGTGTTCCCACCCCGAGCCGCTGATGAGGCCTAGCATCCGTCAAGTTTTGCATTACTTGGAGGGCGATATTCCAACGCCGGAGTTGTCGTCCATCGGCGGTAGGTTAACAGTCGGTCATCACGGAGGTTTTGATGATTTGGCTAGGTCTCCGTCCTCCATGGAAAATGCATTTCAGCAATCATATTCGGTCGTAGAATCGCTTCTCTCAGGTGGGCGATGAGCCTCATATTTTTGGTTTCTGATCTTATTCCATGCTCTTTATTTGGGGAAGATCAATTTGTCCTATGCTCTACGAGTCACTCTATTACTAGTCGGTGAAAGGATCGCTAAAATACACGCTCTTAGTTCTGTTTTGCCTCAAATCGGCTGCCGCCACTGGCCCGGGCGTCGTTCACTGAATGGTGCACTTTATTAACGTCTGCCATCTCCCCTCCTCTGTTTTTCCCTTACTCCCTCTCAGTTTTATTCATTTTTTTTCTTTCGGCTGCACCGCAACTATTTACGAAGTCGAGTCCCCATCACAGTCCTCCTCCTCGTCTCCCAAAGCCGCGGCGGTCGCTGCCGTCACCAAGCGCCATGATGGCACACTGTCTTTTTCTTCCACGGCGAAATCATAGCCAAAGCGAGAGAAAGAGGAAGGATCTGGAAATGGTCGTGACGGGGTTATGGTGGTCACGGACGTGGCCGTAGCGGTTGACAGTGCTGGTGCTGACCGTGCTTGCCCCTCGGCGCGGCCCCGCGGGTAATAAAACAAGAAGCGACCGACGGGTAATAAAACCATCCTTGAGATTATCACAAATCTAAGCCAAATGCGGTGACGGTTGAGATGCTTCCCCAATACCTCTACAAGCTGTAACACCCCTTTTCACGGCTAAAATTGTTGACGAAATATTAAACTGAATAACCATTGAGTTTTGTTTTTATTCATTGTGTGGGCTTAGGTGAGTCATTGAGTTAAGTTTATGGGTGAGTGTGGATCTTTTATTAATTTGAGTTTAAAGTAATTTGGCAAAATATCGATAGACTGATTTAGAGCTTGTTTTGCACAAGGGTCGATCTGGTCAGTTTGGCTCTAAGTAAAATCTTGGGTTTGGGAGCTGAACTGGACCTGATTTGTTTTCACATTTCGAATCATTGAATCTACTCGATCTTCTTAGGATCGAGCTTGGATTGGACCAGACGTTGTTACCTGTCAATTGTCAAGTTGAACATAGACCGTTGCTCACACCTGCTTTTGGATAATATCACAATTAACTATTATGTTTGAAAATGAGTTGTGTATTGCACTTTTTACGTAGTTAGTCTTACTTTTGAAATCCATTAACTTAAACTTATGAAAAATTCCTTTTCTTTTCAATGTTTTACGTTGGGTTTGAAGTTTAGAGGTGGCAAACTTAAATCAAGAAGTGAACGATGCATTGTTTTGCACCCTATCCAGACAGTGTAAAATTAAAGAGAAGAGTAGTTGCTTTAACAGAAACCTTATTACATGGCTTTGAAGTCCACAGCAAGTGTATACTGATGTAACTGTACCGTTTCCCTTTCTCCAAGCTCAAACCAAGGGGAAGCCTTTCTCTCCATGAGGCTTTCGATGTTGTCTACACACTGACCTCCAGAGGAGTAAACGTCGCGACCAAGCCTTCCACTTTTTCCTTTGATACCCTATAAGCCGACACAAGACTCCTAGGGACATCTATGACTCTCACGAGCTGTGGGGGTCTTTCAGCTACCACCCATTAACGAGCTTTCCTTTTTTTTTAGCAGTGCTAGTAATTTCTCACGCTTCTTGGCCATATGATTCTCAAAATCGCACATGACCAGAACCAAGAAATCCCCAACCACGCGTAGTCTCTTTTTTTTACTTGCTTTCCAATTTGAGCTCTTCTTGTTCAGACACTTTGACCTTGCAAATCCAAACTTTGTCACTTGGTATCCATTTACTATTAAAAAAATTAGTCCTTTTTTTTTTTTGTCGTAAATGAGAGTTAGCATAGACGTAGAGTAGGACAAAAAAAAAAAAAAAAACGTGAATAGAAGCATTTCGAAAACATAATTTTTACACTAGATGCCGAATTTCACTTTTTACCTTTCCTTTATTTTATTATCATTTTTTGTCATATTTTCCTTTTTATCAAATTAACATAACCTATTTAACAAAAAAATAATAATAATGTAATCTATGTTTCACTAAATAAATACCAAATGAATAATAAATTTGACTATTATATGCAACTGCATATTATTATTTTTTTGTCATAAATAGATATGAATTTAAGTATTGCTAAAAATGGTAATTTATGTATGTCACAATCTACCCTTTCCATTCGGAAGGGAAAGGATAATGTGTTAAGAGGTATTGCCTAAGAGACAAGCCTATGATCCTTGATTAGGCACAAGCTCTCCTAAACTCATACCTCATGTGAGTATTACATTTTAGCTTCAATTGACACTATGGAGATTTTCAAATGAGTAGTCACCATTAGCTTATTAGAGTCAATAGAAACATGGGAGTATACCTCATTTCCTACCCAATTAGAGAATCTAAGTTGGGGGCTTAATTACACTAATTAATTAATTAGTACCCTTTTAATACATAATCTTGTTCAATTCAAGATGATATTTGTTAGATAGTCTGGATTAATTTTAAACTTATTCATTAACATATGAGGTAATCATGCGGGTGCGCAATCATTAAAATAATAATTAGCGACCAAAGAAGCAATAAAAGTTTCAAGGAAAAACAAGAATCTAATGCTAAGAGATAAGAAAAATGCCATTCCTAACTGGATCTAGTGATAATCGAAATAGAAATGTGCAAACAGTAATGTTACATTTATCTATGAAAATATTCAATTCTTGTAGTAAAACCCTAGGAGCTTGTTCAATTTTTAGATCAATGGTTTTCACACATTTAAGAGAAACCTACTCAAAATAACTATTTCTTAAGCTTTTTACTAATAATAATTTTTTTTAAAATTTTTTGAAATTTTTTAAAAATAATAATAACATAAATATTTAATTCTGAAAATAAGGATTCGAGCTGGGCCTTGCCCAAACACGGCCTGCCACTGGTCCCACCTGGACTCCAGTGGGTTTGGGCTAAGGAGGCAGTTCGGGCTTAGAAAAAAAACTCTTTCAATTAGAGCCTCTCGAGCCCAAGTCAGAATTCAACACACGAAGCCCATGGTGGCTATTTCCTAACCCATTCTACTCCAAGTTCGAATCCTATTCTGAGTGTAAAAAAGCCCACTTTTGCTAAAACCACACTCGACCCATTTCCAACCAAGACAAATACTCAGCCCATATTTATGAAGCCCAAGCCCAGGCCCCACTTTGAAACCATAGCCAGCCCAGGTCACTGAAAATTCCTCTCGACCCTTTGTTTCATTCTCCTTTACGCGCCCTCCACTGGGTCTTCTTCGAGACTTCGACCGACCATACCAAAATCTTCTGAACACCAAATTCAACCCGCTCTATCTAATCAAATCCAGTTGAATGAGACCAAAAAACCTAAGACCACTAAACTGATTAAGCCCAACGCACTGTGTCAAATGGCCATTTTTTTTACTCGCCCTCCCGTCATCGTGTCCTTGCTCCTTCCTATTTACAGAACAAAAAGAAATTGAAGATTGAACGTAAACTATGGGGGCAATCAAGGCCTAATGACACCTCTAACCTCCAACAGTAACCGAGACTCCACCGTGAGTTTTCGTCAGTCCATAACTACCCAACCATCATCTACTCTCACTTATGACCTTGCTAACATTTACTAACAAACACTGCGGAGGCGCCAAGCGAGATTCGGCAAGGAAAAAAGCATATTGAACCACGGTGACAAGGGCGATCCACATCTTGAGATTAGTAAAAAAAAAAAAAAATCACCATTAAGCAAACCCTAACAAGAGGCTAGGCTGGCTTGGCCTTGGCTTGGTCTTGGTTTTTTTTTTTTTAAATAAAATTTTCATAAATAATAGCAAGGATTTTTTAAAAAAAAAAATATGAATTTTAATACTGGTAGTGCAAGAGCTCTTAGTACCTATGTGTTATGCAATTTAATCAAAATTATTTTTTCAGGAGTCAAAATTAATCCATGATTTTTCAATGCAATTAAACCTTGAATGAATTATCAAATTTTAAGTATCAACAATGTACTTTTTCATTTATTATTTTGTATACGACGAATACACATTTAAATGACCTTTTTTAGATGGAAACATTAAATGACTTTAAACATGACGATTTACCACTAATAAGTCATAACGCGGATTAATCCATATTAAGACCTAAGCATGCGACTTTGGCATGAACGCTTCTACTAAGGTACAAGGGATGCTCCAGGACCGCCAGGAGCTTATTACAAGGCCCAAAGCTCGGCTGAAGGCCCGCTGTGCGACCTTCAAACGTTCTGGACCGTGGGGTTCAGCCCCTTTCCGGGCGTGAATTCAACTCCTAAATGGTCGGACCGACCGAGGCCAGCCTAAAGAGTCTGAATGCTTGTTGTTCGAGCATTGCACGGCGTGGACAACCGGCACTCAAACATCTAAGACGTGATTACCCTGATGAGGCATAAGCTAATCCATCATGGATTCGAGACGACGGACATGTGATGTAATGGCGTTATGACCGAAACGATTACTCAAATTACACGAGGATAATGCTATAGACTAAAAATGAGTCATGAACGTCCTAATTCAAATTGATGTACGTGTACTTCAGGGAGACATAAGCTCATCCAAATGGTAATGCAACATAGTGTTGACACAGCATAAATCTTAAACATGGATGGACCTCTCTCATTACATTGGAAATGTCGGACTATGGTAGGATTTGGCCACAGAGACGAGCATCATTCAACTCGAACTCAAGTCGAGCATGTGCTCATTCATCTTTGTCTCATGTGCCCATTTAAAAAAAAAAAAAATTCTATAAATGATTTTCTTTTTAGTGCAAGACAGACTTTGAAAAAATTAGTTGTCACCATCCATAAACTATAATACTTCTAATTTCTATATGCAAAAGCGATATTTTTTTTAATCAATGGCCGAATAATAATTTAATCTTTGAGGCCTGTACTTTTTATTTTTGAAATGCATGATTGGTCAATGTTGGCGTGAATATTTGTGTGTGCCTCGTGTAATTTTTCTATAAGTGTGTAATATTTTGGGAAGTTTAAAGTGAATATACATTATGCGGCCGAATTTTGGTATTTTAGAGTGGTAAATTATCCTCTGATTTTTATTTTTTTTAATGTAGCAACTAATTTCTTTGAATTACCACTTGTCAAGGCGATGATACCTGTTAAAGTACGTATCTCTCTCCAACTTTATTGATCAAAAGGCATGCTGTAAGATTCCTTAAGACCTTAGAATAACAGGCCAACTTTTGGATTTATCTGCGGAGTGGACATACTTTTTTGTCTGTGGAGTTTGTTTTCATGCCGGTCGTTCAATCTTTCTTTGTCCCTCTTTGGTTGTTGAACGAAATAGATTGGATATGAATTCATTTGCGGTCACTCAAAATTTGAATAATAGATTCAAGGACCAATGAGCACTCGCCACATGGCAACCGTCGACAAGCCTCGTTAGAATATAGTGTAATGACCTTATCTAATTGTGTCGCCCATCTATAACAATATAATTAGTCAGAAATTGAAAACTCACGCTCCGGAGGGAGTATCGTTTCATGTTAAAGTTTGTATGGATTGTCACTAAATTTTGTCATAATATTCTTTCCTCTGTCTCCGGTTAATCAAGTTTCTTTTTCCTTTTATAGTATCTTGTATCAATTGCTCTGGGTTGTGAGAATTGATCCCTCACCCGCAAATCTCGATCCAATGAAGCTTCCCAAAAAGACTGCCAAAAAATTA
Organism: Eucalyptus cloeziana; assembly: GCA_014182715.1. Classification (NCBI taxonomy): domain Eukaryota; kingdom Viridiplantae; phylum Streptophyta; class Magnoliopsida; order Myrtales; family Myrtaceae; genus Eucalyptus; species Eucalyptus cloeziana. The sequence continues at coordinate 4,209,128 of CM024640.1, forward strand.
AGTGAGATGAAAAGTAAAAAACATAAGACTCAATTTTATTTTATTTTTGGACAAAAGATAAGATTCAATTCAAATGTCAGCTTTATGCTTGAAATTGTGCATAGGAGAAGATTACTGGAAAAATAATGCATGTCATTTCCTTTAAATAACGAAAACTTGGCTAGCGGCCTATGGCACAATAGGGCATTTGTTCTGGTAAATATAAATGAACTTTAAAAGGAAAAATGTCTATTAGAAAAAGGAAAAAGGGAATGAAAGAAACAAAGTAAAGAAAATAAGAAGATTAAAACTTTACCGTAGTTAACCCAATTCATTAGGTGCCAAGTGTCGACACCATACATTTGTAAAAACCTCCTCCATCATCGAGCGCATCATAACGTTAAGGATTTGTGGAAAAAGAAAAGAAAAATTAAAAGGGGCTGTGGAAGATAATCTAATTTACAGCGGATCCAACAGACAATTGAGATAAACTTCATTCGCCCAGTTGGACACCTGAGTCTATATACCTTTAGAATAAGGCCAGCATGATTCAACTGAATGCATATGCATTTTGCATCATTTATGACTCAATTAGCAAAATTAAAAAATTTATGATTAAATTAACAAAAGTGCAATATATTTAAGACATTTTGGATAATTTTCTCACACAAAATGAAGTGTTTGCTTCTATGCCTGCCAAATTTGCATCTTGCTTCACATCTATGCTTGGCAGAGGCAACTTGACAAGGCTTTGCCATGCGTCTTGCATTCATTAACAAGTATTGTTTCATTGACCATAAAAAATAGGATATAACATCTAAACGTACTTTTAGGGAAAAGTTTCAGAAACATTCTAAGGTTTTTGTATTTATACCAATTTAGTCATAAACTTTTTAATGGTATCAATTTAGCCCTAAATCTTTTAACCTAGAGCCAATTTAGTCATTCTGGCTAATTATGATCGAATATTGATGATGTGGATGTCGGATAGTCTACGTGGCACGGTTGGCGCTGATGCGAATAACTTTTGATTGTAACTTAACTTTTATTTGGTTATTTAATTATGAAAATCTCAACACAATATGAGGGAAAAATACATATGGCAAATCAAAATTTATATGTCTAGAGAAGAAGATGGAATTTTCACAGTAAGCTCTTTTTTCAACTGAGTATGGAATCTTTGATGTGAGCGTCTGTCTGATTTTCAAATGGAAATGAAGCAAGAGGAAGAAGACAAGCCACCAGCCCGCATGAGTGCTTGTGCTCGGTCCTTGTAACAAACTCCAATTCTAATCATAGGTGTCTCAAAATGGTTTGTGCGGCTTCTACACAGGCTATTTGGCTTTACACATATGCCTCATGATGATCATTTCAGTTCTAGCTTCAAAATGCTTAGCAGGTTGAGTCCATTTCCAAGTGCAGATGCTACTGGAAGATTGGCCTAACCTAAATTTCTTTCTTAAGACGTGCAATATCTCTAAATTGCACTTCAAATTCATGAGGCTTTATTGAATGATTTATAAATATATATAGGCTCCTAAATCAGTCACAATCTTGTCCGGTTACAAAAGTACTACTTTTAGAAGTTTGATCCAAGTGGAGTCGATCAAGTTCTCACATGTAGTGCTTGAGCATGACCCCATTTGGTAAACATGGGGTTCACGAATGGATTAGGCTTAGTGAAAATTTGGGTATTGAGGGTGGTTGGTTTTGAGAGTTAGGATGTACTTGGAGGGCAATTTGGTCACTTCATCCACAAGGTTTTATCTCATATGCAAAAGGGCATTTTTGAAAATAAAGGAAGGAAAGTTGTGATGAAGTAAAGGAGAGGATAGTATTTTCTCTATTATATCTACAGTTTGGACCATGAAATCTAACGCGATCAAGTAAAGGTCTTAAAAAAAGTTACATGACCAAAACGGTTATGTCTTTAAATATTGCATTGTAAAAAATATACGGTTTCCATATTTTGAAGCTAGAAGGTGCAAATATATGTACGAAGATATGTTTAGCCTGATTTTGTATTTCCTTTGATTAAAAGTAAGAATATGAAATATACCAGAATTATCTAGAGGTATTTTCTTAGAAAGATATCACTGTTGATTTTTCCTTACTGTTAGGTTGGGAACTGTTAATGATGATTTATCAAAGGAAAAGGCCGTACATAAAAAGAATGATAAGAGCTGAGATGATTGTCCCCTCCTTCTAGAATAAAGTTTTCACAATGATTGATATTTTTGTCCTTCGGTCAGATCCATACTATAACTAGAAAACGGTATATATCAATCATTGAAACATTTCTACCTTAATCAATTTGTATGTGTTGCATAATATGTGTTCGGTGCATCTATTTCTTTAGATGGTTTTGTACGTTTAGAGACCATCTTAATTTCCAAGAAAATGATTGGTTGGATGGACATTCAATTGTTTTGTTTCTATGTAAATATGCCCCCATCAATCACGTCAGTCGAGCAAGAGAGAGAAAGATGACATCATTTAGCCTATCCATCTGAAGTAAAGTAATATGTGCCGAACATAAGAAATCTCGTTTTGGTTAATAACAATCTCTCCTCACTAAGCATTTTCTCATTGTTCAATATTGTCCCTTAAAATAATCCATTTTGTTAACTAGTTCATGGAACTTTATAAAATAGGCTCGGTTTATTCTTATATGTTAAGTGCAGCATCATGTCACGTGCCCTTTTTTTGTCTGACATGGATTGCTGGGTGAATATTATGTTGATAGTAGGGGTGAGCATTGAGTCTGGTCAACTCAAGAACCAAATTGAGTAGACCTCGACCAACTGGATCAAGGCTGATTCTAAGAGGAACAGGTTCGATTCTTGGTTTCACAAACCTAGAACTGGCCTAGGACCATTTGGTTCCTAGTTCCAACACCGTGAAACCATCTCAACTAATCCGATTCCTAGGTTGACATGATTTTGAAGTCATTATTTAATAAAAAAAAATATTTTGCACCTATAGAAAATTGAGATCACGATCTTCAACATGAACAAACACCAACATAACCGTTCAAAAAACATTTTTATTTTATTTTTTATAGTGGGATTATGCTACTTTTATATTTAACAAGAATTTGTTGTTTTACCCAAAACATATATATTCCAAACACGACCGGTTTGATTTAGTATTCCAATCTTTTAAAATCGACTCACCTTAAAACCGATCACTAGAGCCAGCGGACATTATACTTTTCTTTTTCCAAGTTAGTGAACTCAATTTTTCTCCTTTTTTTTTCCGGTTTTTTCCTTTCCAATTCTCGTCCTTCTTCCTCCTCCTACCTTAGCTGCTAGTGCACTTTGTTGATCATGCCCGCACTACGGCGACCACCTCCCTCCACCCTCCCTCCCTCTATGATTGTAATGTACTCTATTTTTTCTCCCCAAGAGAATCAAAGACAATCGAATATTTACAATGAGGGAGACAAAGTTATTGCTTTAAAGTGGATAAGTATATAAATATCAATATATATCAAAAGATGGAAAGATGTCTAAGAAGCAAATACATGTATTTTTTTTAAAAATTAATAAAACAGCGGAAAACATTGAAATATTAGCAATTGCTTTCAAAAAAGAATCTTTATAGAAGAGTTTGGCTAGAAAGCTCTAATGTGTATAAGAACTTAAACAATATAAATCATAAAAGATGCAATGTAATAATTAAAATCAAGCCGATAAATTCAAATGATATAATTTTCATCTAAGAGATCACTATACCCATCTCCACAAATTATTGAAACTTATAACATATGCAATTAGGACTGACGATAAATTTGGAGTTGAGCGAAAATGGAAGGACTATCATCAATGTTTCTCTCCGATGATTGCTATACTTATCATCCAGCATTTGAGTTGCAAGCAAAAAGAGATTGTTCATAATGTCATTTTAGGAAAAAAAAATGTCGAATCTCGAGTAGAGTACATATGTCCTAAATTAAAAGCCTAAAATAATTATGGCTAAAAGAATTAGAAAAAAAAAAAAGGAGAAAAATCGTGTCAAAAGAGAAGGTAGTTATTGACATATCGGCATTTCCGTGATAACGGTATCGAAGGCTTTGGAAGGGAGAATGCAGTTTTATTTTGGTCAGAGTAGGAGAATGCAGTTTAGTGGGCGCCTCTTCACGAGGTGGGGCGGGGCCCGGTGCAACAGCGGGTGCGTTCCGGCTCACACGTTGGAGGCTGGAAGCCGTTGCTATCTTGCAACTCCTGAAAAAAAAAAAAAAAAAAAAAGGATCCGACGGTCCCCCCAACCTCGTACGGAGGAAGTCAATGTGCTGACGTGGAAGCTTCTTGACCCATGACGTGGGCCCCACCAGAAGAGACGTCAACTGGCAACAAGTCCCAAAATCAACTGGTCTCGTGGTAGTGCGAGAAAATATTGGGTGGTTCGGGACCTCCACGTCAGCGTGGTCCCCGGCCACTCACGAGGTGCCATGTGGATGGTGGGCTCACTTGGTGTCTTCTACCCTCTTCCCCTCTCTCTTCTCTTCCTAGCTTGCCGATGCCCCCTCTCCTCCTAGCCTACACGCTCTCTCTCCTGTCAGAGCGTTTATTGCGGGGAAAAACTTTTCTCTTTCGTTCATTTGAGAAAGAAAGCGGCCGTTCGTTCCTCTCGTTACTCTGTCCCTCTCCATTCGTTTCCTTCCGAAATTTTGAATTTGAACTTTTCTCCCTCTCTCCGCGCTTGTTGCTGCTCCACCGTGCATCAAGAAGCCGTTCCCCTCCCGTCACCGACGAACCACATTACGGCCGCCCCTACTCCGGTGCTCGCTCGCTTCTCTCTTCGGGCTCGTTGCTGCTCCATCGTTCGTTCCGGCGTTCCCAGGATTGCAGATGCAACACGCAGAGGAGAAGTAGGCCTCTTTGAGCTCCCCTCAACATAGCGAGCGTCGCCCGCCGAGCGAGACCCCCACACACGGGAGGCTCGGAGGCGAGGTTGCTGGAGAAGTTGGTGTTCCGAAGGACGGCCTCCCCAACCGGCGATGTAGTCGAGGGAGCTGAGAAGGAGGTTGCGGTGGAGCAGTCGAGGGACTTGACGTCGACGCGGCGAAGCCTGAGCTCAAGGCTCTTGACGCGGATGGTGAGGGTGAACCCGAGGAAGGCGGCGCTGAGGATGACGTTCGCGGTGAGGGTGTAGACGAAGCACTTGCAGCTCCTGCGCCTCTGGTTGCAGCGAGGTGGCGGCTTGGCAAAGTGGGCGAGCTAGTGAATGCGAGAGAGCACGGGTCACTCATTGAGGGGGTTGATGTGTTCCTGTGCCATCGTTCGAGGTTTTTGCCGGTCGGACGTGCGGGACCGTGTGAAAGCTGGGTCTGAGTGGGTCTGTGCTATGCCGCTCTGTCGTTGTCGCTCTTTGAACCTCCGTTGGTGATGACCCGCACAGGGCGTTCGAGGCGGCAGAGGAAGGTGCTAAAGCCCGAGGCAAGATTGACAGCAGTGGAGGGTGGAGGAAGAAGAGCAGATGGGTAGTTATGGTGGACAACTGCATCGGCCAAGAGCATGTTTTCAGGATCATCTCACCACAGAGGAAACAGATTGAAGCTTGAGGACGAGATTCATTTGGTTTTGGGAAACAGAGAGGACTAAGACTTTCTGTTGGATCTGGATCTGGTCATCCACACTAACTCCTAAAATCTTGCCAATGTAAATAGCGTTTGATTGTATTATGTAATCTCCCTCTCTCTTGAGCTCATAATCTTCTGCGCGTGTGAATAGGGGTGCATGTCTGTGTGCTTGTATGAATATGTTGGGGGTGTGCAATGAGAAAAGATCAGCTGGCTTGTTTTGGGTTTCATGCGCAACTTTTGTAGGAAATGATCTGAGAATCTTTGATCTCCCAACAACACCTAACTTCGGTGACCACTATAACCAAAGCAATCGAATAACGAAGGGATAGAGAGAGGGAGCTTGAAGGAACGCCTCACCTTCGCCAGTCGTCCGCCCAAGAGCCGGCGTCCGCCGCAGCCCTTTTCCTGTTCAACTGGGTGGGTTTCCCAAAGCATACTCACTTCGTTTTCATGGGAACTTCGGTTCTTCTAGTCCTTCATCGGTGTTATAACGCGTTATGGCGCCCTCTGTTAGGGACCCAGACCTGTGTTCGAGTCTTGATCGAGTCTAAAATCTATTGTTTCAGCGGTGCATATTAGATGTTTGACAAAATGCTTGAGTGAATGGCCAAATCCCACATAGTCGGATCGATCGTTAGAAGCCTCGTTTAATGGGTTTGGTCTTATATTGTGAATCTACGTCTGATATCATTCTTCTCTCTTTGTTTCCCTGCGATTTTTATGGCATATGCATCAAATGCTGGGTTCACCAGAAAAGCAAAACCTCGTCGGAATGCAAACCCCTCACCAGTGAGTCCTGCGGTTTAAGGCCGTCCTAGTTAGCACTTGTTCTAATTTTATTGCATTCTTGACTGTTTATTTGCTGGAAATCTGGGATTGAAAATTTTAGCTTCGGTATGGTTATTTGCTTTGGTTATAGTGAAAGATCAAAGATTCTTAGATCATTGCCCATTTATCTGCATCAATCTGGATAGCTCCTCTGGTTATAAAGATTGACCCTTGAGCAAAATTGACCGGAAATAATCTCTAGAGACAAATGATCCAATCTGCTCTCCCAGATATAAATTGAAAAAGAACGAGAAGCAGCAAGAAAAAGATTTGAAGAGGAAGATAGACCAGATATAGTATTATATGCCTTAAAAAGCTCTCTATTCATGATTCCCTGAATTGTATGAACACGATGACAATCATCCCACAAACCCAAAAAGAAAAGCGAAAGCACCACCATCAAGAACAGCCCTCTCTTTGTGAGTGACCCGTGCTCTCTCACATTCACTTGAACTCCGACTTTCGCGATGCCTAAAGAAGATCCGACCAGCCCAATCGTGCCCTCTGGACCCCGCCTCAGGAGCGATGATGTGGAGCTCGCCCACTTCGCCAAGCCGCCACCTCGCTCCAACCAAAGGCGCAGCAGTTGCAAGTGCTTCATCTACACCCTTGCCCCGATCGTCATCCTCTGCGCCGCCTTCCTCGGGTTCGCCCTCACCGTCTGCGTCAAGAGCCTCGAGCTTAGGCTTAGCCGCGCCAACGTCAAGTCCCTCGACTACTCCACCGCGGCCTCCTTCTTAGCTCCCTCGACCGCGTCGTCGGTTGGGGAGGCCATCCTTCGGAACACCAACCTCGCCTCCGAGCCTCCCATGTGTGGGGGTCTCGCTCGGCGGGCGACGCCGCCGATGTTGAGGGGAGCTCGAAGAGGCCTGCTTCTCCTTCGTGTGCTGCATCTACGATCCTGGGAACGCCGAAACGAACGATGGAGAAGCAACGAGCCCGAAGAGAGAAGCAAGCGAGCACCGGAGTAGGGGCGGCCGTAATGTGGTTCGTTGGCGACAGGAGGGGAACGGCCGCTTGATGCACAACGGAGCAACAACAAGCGCGGAGAGAGGGAGAAAAGTTCAGATTCAAAATTTCGAAAGGAAACGAATGGAGAGGGATAGAGGAACGAGAGGAACGAACGGCCGTTTTCTTTCTCAAATGAAGGAAAGAGAAAAGCTTTTCCCTGCAATAAATGCTCTAATAGGAGAGAGAGCGTGCAGGCTAGGAGGAGAGAGGGCATCGACAGGCTAGGAAGAGGAGAGAGAGGGGAAGAGGGCAGAAGACACCAAGTGGGCCCACCATCCACATGGCACCTCATGAGTGGCCGGGGACCACGCTGACGTGGAGGTCCCGGACCACCCAATATTTTCTCTGGTAGTGCCCGCATTTTCCATACGAGTAATGCCCACGCGAACTCAACGTGCCGACGTGGAAACTCGAGTGCTTCATTAGCAGTTCCTACATTTTCCATAAACCATTTTAGCTAGTCATTTATGTATTGGGGCTTGGCAATTTGACATATCGTATTTACCAACTTATATTGTTTTATCATCTATAGATGTCACTTATTTTATTTAATGGTGAAATATGAACTATTTGCTACTATTGTGACTATTTATACTTTTTAGAAGTAAATGGAATTGCACAATGTAGTTGTCCAAGGAGTGACCGTTGCCGGCAATATGCTAGTTCTTCTAACTATATTATTTTGTTGCTTGTGGTTATCAATATTTCAATATTGAATTGTTCTAGAATTATATGTTTTCTATTTTTTTTTCCTTCATATTTAAGGAATCTTACTTGGTGGGAGTACGATAGAAGAAATCCCACCAAGTAAGACTTTCCAATTTCAAACTTTTCAAGAAAGTCAGTTAATTTCTTGAAATTAAGTGTGGTGGAGAAGCCACATTTGTTTTTAAAGACTAATGGTTTGTTAGCTCATCATTTTCCTCATAAAAAAGATTAATATATGAGGAAAATGATGAGCTAACAAACCATTAGTCTTTAAAATAAGATATCACTGGAAAAATAATCGCCTTAAGATTGTTGGAAATTAATCCAGAGAATACACACTGTCTATTATAATCAGAACATCAATGTAAAGAAGATGATAACAAATTAATAATATCATTCATTTTACAAATCTTGGAGAAGAAGAAAACAAGATATCACTGAAAAAATAACATAAAATTGGAGGTGAGGTACGGATAACCGAATCTCCTTAAGGTGATTAGGTTCTGCCAATAGTGCTCCGCAGATTCACGAACTATGCCTCCCAAGATACAACACCTCGAACCTGTTTGGATTAGCACTATACAAACAGGACTCAGTCGAACCGTTCAATTGAATCAGCACACTCAGAGAAATCAGAAGAGTAGAAAGTATTTCAAAGCCTTTTGAAATCGAGTCAGAAAAATCAAAACCAAAACCTTAATTAAGCTCTAAGCTCCTATCTATTTATAGAGCTTTTTAGTTCATGTACAGAAGAGATACATGAATTAAATAGACGTATGTATCCACAAAGTTCATGAATAAAGAGATACGTGAATCCAAGAGATTCATGAATCCAGAGACATGTGAATTCAAGAGATTCGTGAACTCAATAAATACATAAACTAAAAGATACATGAATCTACGAAATTCATGAAATCAATAGATACATGAACAAAAAAATTTAGGAAATTTATGAATCCAAAAGAAATACGTGAATAGAAAGATGTATCTTAATTTATTGGTTTTCGTTGATCCATTAACCATAATTATAACCATAATTATAACGCTTTTGCTTTATTTCGGGTGAGTTTGATATCTCCATACTTCACAACTAGTTGAATCGTGTAAATTGCTTCCTCAATCATTAAGCTCGGGTTTGGTTTTTTTGCTTGAAAGATGAGGTTGTTCCACGCCTGCCATATTCTCCAAACTAGATCCGCAAATATGGCCTTTGCTTCTTAGGTATCTCGTGCAGTAAGGTTCTCCCACACCCATTTGTCCATTTGATTACATATATGAGGTAATAGATCTACTTTTATCCTCTGATCCACCCATATTTGGTTTGTCCAGGGACACAAAATAAATATGTGTTCTGTTGTTTCAGGCACTTGGCCGCAGAATGGGCATTCAAGTTTAGGTAGCATTTTCCTCTTGTATAAATTCTCCTTTGTAGGCAAAACGTTGTTGCTCGCACTCCAAATTAAGAATATGACTTTGGGGTAGGTCTTTAGCTTCCAAATCTCAGTCCAAAGTTTTTTTGGTGGCTGGTAAGATGTAGATGGCTGGTTTGTCGTTTGGGTTTTGTCTGGGTTGCGAAGCTTGTTATATCCACTTTTTACTGTGTACGAGCCTAAGTTGTTGGCCGTCCAAATAAGCTTGTCTAGCTTGGGTAAGTGGCTTAGCGGAGTCACTAATATTTCTTTGACAATTCTCTCTTCCAAAAACTCTTGCAGTAAAGGAACGTTCCATCCTCCTTCATTATGATCCATTACTTCAACTACCAAGTGGGGTTCATTTTGGTTTGCCGAACCTCCAATTTTTCCTAAAAGTAGCCATCCATCCACTCTAATTCTGATCTTGTTACCATCGCCCACCTCCCATTTAATCTCTGGCTCAATTGTATCTCTCCCTAGTAGTAAGCTTTGCCAGCCCCAAAAGGGTCGGGAACCCTTGTTCGCTGTCCAAAACTCCCCTCTGGGAAAGTAGATCCCTTTGAACAGTCTGCTCCATATAGCATTCGAGTCTTGAGTGAGCCTCCAAGCTTGTTTCCCCAGCATCGCCTTGTTAAAGTCGACTAGGTCTCGAAACCCAAGCCCCTCGAGTCTTTTCTCTTTTTCAGAGTGTCCCATTTTTTTCCAATGTACCCCCTTTCTAGTGGCATTTTTCTTCCGCCAGAATGAAGAAACTTTCTTTTCAATAGCTCTACAAATCGATATGGGGAGTTTGAAAATGGACATGACAAAATGAGGTAATGCTTGTACTACTGTTTTGATCAGAATCTCTTTGCCTGCCTTCGACATTAGCTTCTCTTTCCATCCTTCCAATTTACTATCAATTTTTGCAAGAACTCAGGAAAACATTTGCTTCTTTGTTTGTCCCCAATCTGAAGGAACACCTGGACATTTCCCTATTTTCTCCATGATCGACACTCTCAATTCTGCTGCTATATTCTGTTTTAGGCCTTGGGGACAGTTTTTCCTAAAGTAAATACCCGACTTGTTGAGATTGATGGCTTGTCTAGATGCAAAGCAATATTGATGCAAGATATTTGCTAAATTTTGAGCCTCAGTGATAGTACCATTTAGGAAGAAAATAACATTATCCACAAATGAGAGATGTGATAGTGTAGGGCAGTATTGATTCAGTTTAATGCCCTTTAAGCTGCTGTCTTGTAAAGCTTTCAGTATCAAGGAGGATAGAACGTTAGCCATAATAATGAAAAGATAGGGAGATAGGGGGTCTCCTTGTCTGATCCCTTTAGTTGGCTTGAAGTAATTATCTGGCTCCCCATTAATTTTGACGCTAAAAGATATTGAGGATATACATTGTTTGACCAAAGACACCCATTTGTCACAAAAACCCATTTGTAGCATGCAATCATATAGGAAATCCTATTCTACCCTATCATAAGCTTTTTGCATATCAAGTTTGAGAACCGCTTGGAATTTTCGCTTACTTTTCCTTACTCTCAGCTGATGTAGGACCTCCTGAATTATAAAAATTTTATCTTGTATTTGACGCCCCCCCACAAATGCACTTTGTTCAGGAGATATAAGTTTCTTCTCCTCTACAGAGGGGAACACAAAGATATAGTACCCAGGTTCGATCATTTCGCATTTTACCAAATCAGTCTTCCACGCTTTCTTCATAGTGCTGGAAAAGGCTTGAAAGTTGACATTTGGCTTTGAGAAAAGTTAAACATATAGAATAAGTTCACGTTCCCATCTTTCTGGTTTAGGCATTTCATCGACTAGCTTGGTTACATCTTCCTCTGACCACAAATCACCCATACTCTTGCAAAGTGCCATTACTCTAAGCTAATTATCCTGCGTGCTCTCCATCCTATGGCTAAAAGGATGAAAGAAAATCCCAAGAAGATGTAGCTGTCAAGCGGGAATACTGGTAAGATATTAAATTTAGGAGTGAAGGGAGCCCTAGCTAGTTTGAGAGTTTTCTGGGCAAGCAGTATATATAATCTGCATCAAACTGTTTTTTGTAGGTCTTGTCTGAAAAGAAGGATTTAGCTATTGGGTGCAGAAATCGCCCAAGAAAGGATGCTTAACCAGGTTGCACTTGATGGTACTTCTTTTTTTTGGTCAGTCCTACTTTTGTCCTGCCTCTTGCAGGGCGTGGGAGTCGAAACCCACTCTTGAAACTTACGCGTCCCCACCCCATCCCCCCCTGAGAAGGTGGGGATTTGAACCCCTCACCTCCCCTTTCCATGTTGGAAGGGTGGCCACTAGGGCAAATCCTAGTGGTTCACTTGATGGTACTTCACTTGTGTAAAAAGTGGGTTGAACGAGGTCTGAATGGAGGTGACTTTTAGAAATTTGGTGGAAAGTAAATGCATTAAAAAAGAAAATCTAAATTGACTAGAAATGTATAGAATTGAATTACATCAAAAAGGAAACGTATAGAGAAATGTAAACGGGCATAGGGACACCCTCAGGCTCGACATCCTCGACCCCTGCTCCCTCCCCCAGCTCCCCCGCATCCTCGCCGGCCCCCTCCTTCCGCCTCTCCCTCAACCGCAACGACGAGCTCCGGTCGCCAGATCCCGCCGCTTCCCTCCAGTCCCTCAGCCTCGCGTCCGGCAACCTCGTTTACTTCTCCCTCGGCCCCAATGCGCTCGCTTCTCCTCGGGTAGGCGATAGCTCCTCGAGCGCCGAATCCTCCGCAGGGACGTCGGGTCGGGTCGGGTCTTCCTAGGGCACGCGGAGATGGATTCCGAAGATCTGCCTGGGGGGCGGCCTCGAGAGGTTGCAGATTCGGAGATGGTCGATTCGGTGCCTGAAGATGCGCCGGGAGCTGATGCTTCGGGGAGCGCCGGGCATCCAGGTAATTCCATCTCTGCAAGTGTTGATTTTGAGGGCGACGGCGTTGTGGCCGCGGATGACTCGACTGGGGTTCGCAGCAAGTTCTCCGAGCCTTACTTTCTGAGGAGGGTTTTGAGAGAGGAATTGGGTGGGGACGGCGGTGACCATAGGCTTCTGGTTATTGCGGTGCACGCTGTTCTGCTGGAATCCGGTTTCGTCGCAGTTGATCCAGTGACTGGAATGCCTGCCGATAGGTTTCATCTCTCCGATCAATGGCCTTCCACGGTGTTTACGATGACGTTGCAGTACAGTCTGCCTGAGCTTGTGGCTAGGACGCAGGGTCTGAATGTATCTGAGAGTGTTGTTCTGAATTTCGAGAGTTTAGGTCACTTTATAAGTGTCTATGGGCGTCTGGCTAAAGCCAAGTCGGCGTTGCGTAGAGTCTGTTTGAACGAGCGCAGATTTGCTCCTATTATAGAAGTGATGAGAGTGAAAGGCGATGACAATGTGGAAGTGAATGAGGATGGTGGATCTTTGAATTTGAGTTCTGAAAAACAAGTGTTTAGAGTTTTGGAAGATTGTAAAAGATGGTTTGGCATTGCCGCTGTTGATAGACCTAACTGAAAGAGTCGGTTTGCCGCTTCCATCTTGCTTCACATGCCTTCCCCCGGAACTGAAGCTCAGGATTTTCGAATTGCTTCCTGGAATTGACCTTGCAAGGGTAGGGTGTGTATCTTCTGAACTACGGTATTTGGCATCCAATAATGATTTGTGGAAGCAGAAGTATGTTGAGGAGTCTGGAGAGCGGATAGAAAGCAGCCGAGAGATCAATTGGAAGCTGATTCTCACATCTGAGGCGAAGAAGAAGAGGAAGAGGGAGAGTAGTTTGTGGTTGTGGCAGATGCCTACTGCTCGTATGCCTTTCTCCGTAAGGTTCAGAGGGTTCCGAACCCTTCCGGTGTTCCAGCAGTCATAGGTGGAGATTATGACCGTCTGCCCGGCCTTGGGGTTCCTCCTGCTTTTGGCCCGCCCTTTCGTCGAGTTCAATTCCGGCGGAATATCATCCCCAGCTGCAATCTGGGAGGACTTAATGGCTGAAGTGAGTTGGGTTTTGGACGGATCTTGATCGACTGTCAAGCAATGGCTGCTGAGAAATGGTGGCTTGGAGGCATCTATAATGGCCACTTTGGTGTACAGATCTATAGTTTTAGCAAGATAAATGTGTTAGCAGTAGAGGTTGTATTTTCGCTGTTGCTTTTTACTTTTTTTTTTAGTGTGCTGGAGGTCTCCCTCTCCACCGCGCATCTAACGCGTGCTTTTCCTTTCAGTCTTTGAGAACTTCTAATGAAGTTGATGAAACCTAACCTGCATAAAAGAAAGAAGAAATGTAAGCGGGCATGGAATTGAAAATTGTAAGGAAAATATAAAATTGAAAGCTCTGACGAAGTGTGTTCCCACTTGTGTGTTCTCCACTTCAACTCTTAGGCTTTTTTTATGCTGTTGTCGCCTAATTCTTTGAAAAAGTCTCTAACTCTATGTATAATTTCAATTCTATCTTGAATTTATTATTATCTAATTTTTTTGATAAAAGAAAAAAGTTTGGAGTGTAGTTGGAATTAAATCTAAAGTTGAGAGAGAAAGGACTGTGCGAGCGTGGACGCACTGTTGCTTCCTATAAGTAATTGTGCAGTTTGGGCCGTCCATTTCATTTTTGTATAGTAGGGAACCGGATGTAAATTTGCTGTGGAAAATCATTAGGGCCTCACACCTGAGATTTCTCGATTGAAAATTCTCTTTTATTTCTTTCCAATTTCTCTTCACTTTCTCTCTGTTAATTTTTCTGGCTTTTGATATGTTAGGTTCTGGGAACGATGGAACGTTGAAGGAGAGACGAAACATACGGCGTACGTTACACTTCTATTAATTGATAATGCAACAGTAATAATTCCAAGAGAGGATTCAGTTGATATTCCTGATTTACATTATCCAGTTCAAATCCCGTTTCGTACGGGGCTCAAATTTGAAATATAATTTGTGGTTTCTCCCTTTTTTCTAATTGCTTGGGTTCGTTCGGAGCCTTTAGCTTCTAACATTTGTTTTTTCAAAATTTGCGGTTATGACAAATGGATTCTTAAAGTCTCCGAAAATATACGATCTAAGTTTCACGCCTTCTCTTTCTCTCTAGCTCTTCCTCTCTCTTATAACCGACTCAACGGAGAGAACGCGAACGTAATTCGGTTCTCAAATCCTCCAAGGATTTTTAATTACGGAAAAGTTTGAGTGACCCGATCAATATTTACTTTGATTTAAGCAAGTACAAAATCCGTTTTGAATTTGATACTAATAAATACTCACTCGATTTAGCCCATCCAATCGACAAATGTCTAATTTCAAGTTAAATTGTTATACCGACCAAAAAAAAAAAGTTTAATTGTTATGTTATGAATACGTATCCTAATTTGATTGGACAATTTGTGTTTGCAAATAACACTGATTAAGTATTAAAACAGTTTGCAGCGGTTTATGTTTGGCTTAAAATTTTCGCCCTTTAAAAATATATTTAAGAAACTACGTTGAAATAAGCCGTGTTAGAGTAGAGTATGATTTAAAACGCATTCTATAGTTTATCCTCTACTAAATTTTAAATTCAATAAGAGGATGAATATTCATGTAGTTCCTCTTTATTCATTTGCAGAAATTTAGATCCAGTAAGAATAGGAACCCGATATGCAACAAATTACTAAGCTAAAAGCGAAAGCACTGTAACTATCGTTCTCTCAATTTCGGCTTTTAACAGTTATATAGATTAGAGTGCCCTTTCTCATAAATATTTTAAAAAAAAGAAACCTTAATTTCAATTTTTCCATGGGGGTGAAAATTTGTGGTTGAACTAATGTGCTTATCTTTCTTTAGATCGGCTCCCACACCTACCGCCCACTTTAGATCGGCTTCCACACCTACCGCCCCCCAAATGAATAAGAAAAAGAAGGATTGCATCGAAAAGTATATCGTCATCATTCCCCCATTGCACCAACTAGCTTATGTTAGATAGCGCTAATTGACCCCAGCCAACATATTTGATTGGATTTGAGAAACTTCACTACAAAGTAATTGCAAATATCCAATAATCAGGTCCCATAACGTGAATCACGACACTTCATTGCTGCAAATTCTAACCATAAACGTTGGCGTCAGAGAGTAGACCATATTGGAAGACATCCATATTAATATACAATGCCATTGATTGCGATATCACTTTATATTTGTGAAAGATAGGACTATTGTATGATATTAGACAACGCACGACAACTCAAGTACAATTGCATAATCGAATAATAGGAATGTGTTGGGACGGTGTAGAATAGACATGACGTCCTAACCGTAACCAGTGATGGATGGGCTCTGTAGAAGTGATTATACGCAAATGGCTAACTGTGATCTAGGTAAAAGGGAGATTGGAGAGAAAGACCTAAGTAAAGAGGCTCGATTAGAATCCAAAAGTAAAGTGGCTCGATCAGAACCAAATCTGTGGATTAGGCAAGTGTTAATAATTTGAATAATCTTTCAAGTGTACCGAATAAATATGTAATGTATAGGTGATCTTGGGAGCATTCGTTGTTAATACTCCTTTGATTTTGAAGAAATGTAACATGCTAAAAACGCTTTCCCTACATTCAAATTTTCGATAAAAACAAGTGAAATGAAATTACTGTGCATTCACCTACCCCGCATATGCAGAGCTCATATGCCGTTTTCTAACTCGGTTCTTTCGTGCAAAGCATGCCATTAAACAGTTAATTTCTGATTAAAAAGAAATGATTAGTGTCGATTTGCAAATCAAAAACCGCCAGGACGATGCAAAGTTGGTAATTACGCGTGATTGACTCGGTGGTCCCTCGTGGATCTTTTGATTTTTAAAAATTTATTTTGGTCCTATTGACCGATTAAGCCCTATCCTCACGTCTGTCCATATATGTTGTACACGCGTTTATAACGTAGACAACATGATGAAACCTGTCCCTAGTGAAAAAGCACGACCAGTTAAGCGATTGATCTCGATCACTCTTCTGTTGCATCTTTCTCCGCAGGCGTCTTCTTTATAAGGCTCCTTTCTGGGTCCATTTCCGCCTCTAAATTCCTTCCAATAGTATCCACTTTCCCAGCGATTTCAGATCGAGAGACAGATGGCGAAGCCAGGTTTAACGGCAATGGCGGTGGCAGCTTTTGCTCTGGTGGTGGCAGCTCTTGCTCTGGTGGTGGCCATGGTGGCAAAACACGCCCATGCCGAGGCGGATGACCCCAATAAGGTGGACGCCTGGTTCAATGGGCTTAGCCATGCCGATCGCAAGACCACACGCCTCCACTTCTACTTCCACGACACGCTCTCCGGCAGCAACCCCACGGCAGTGCGCATCGCCGAGGCCACGATGACCGAGAATTCCCCGACGCGTTTCGGGGTGGTCAACATGATCGATGACCCTCTGACCAAGGGCCCTGAGCCGGAGTCCCCCCTTGTTGGCCGGGCAAAGGGGTTCTATGGCTCAGTTGGGCTCGAGTCGACGGCCCTGCACATGAGCATGAACCTCGTATTCACGACCCCGGAGTACAACGGCAGCACCCTGAGCATATTGGGCCACAATCCGGCACTCGAGACCTATCGCGAGATGCCTATCGTTGGGGGGACCGGCGTTTTCCGGCTGGCAAGTGGGGTCGTGACGGCGAAGACGTACTTTCTCAACCTCACCACCGGGGATGCTGTAGTTGAATATAAGGTCATAGCTTTGCATTACTAGACACTTTGTAGATATATCGTGGCTTGTGTTGTAGTCCAGTCCAAAGGTTATGGAGGAAATTACATCGTTCTAGTTGAGTGCGGATGCTCTATCGTTTCCAATTTGGTTATGCTCTACGTGCTTCGTGATTTTTCATTGATTTTGGTGGTCTGGAATCTTCCTGTGTGGGCTCTAGATGAACTATAAATTAAGCTTGCTGAAAACGTCAATGATTTACCCACCTAATAATTATGAAAGTTGATGCAGCCGACGTTATTTTTTTTAATTATATTTTGGAGTTCCCATTTTAAAGTTACTGAAACCTAAGATTATGTCTTGATTTGGTTTCAATTTGAAAACTGTCACGCGGCAAGCTCAGTCAACCACCACCTAACAATAATATTCAGGGCTGTACGTCTTCTTCAACTTAATAATTGGAATTGGTGCGTTTGAACAGGCTTTTACAATATATTAGGCAATGCATGAAGACTTAAGTAAAATTTTATTAGTGAATTATATTTGGCTTTACACATCTTGGTCTAGTAAAGATGTGGTAGGAGGGCTTACTACAAGCATAGCGTTCTAGTAGTGACCGGTGATAGATGGGTTCATTAGACATGCCTATATAGATATGGCTAAGGTCTTCTCTCTATTTTCTAATGTACATACTTTATTGTTCTATCCATCAAGAGCTGTCAAGGTAAAAGGGAGATTGGAGATGAAGACTTAAGTAAAGAAGTTTGACTACAATCAAATTCGTTGATTCCGCATATTGTTCATTTGATTAATTAGGGGTCGATTTTTTGGGAATCTATGTAATGTATAGTGATCTTGAGTTGAATGTTTTATTTATATTGGCTTGACTTCCTTACGGAGCGTTCTTCATTAATAATCCTTCTATTTTGACAAAAGAAAATGTAATACGTTAAATATAAATCATCCTCTACATTCAAACTTTCTATTAAATAAAGTGAAATAAAATTCCTATACCTTTATGTACCCTATACAAGTAGAACTTGTAGAAATTATGTCATAAGTGCTATAACTTTCATACGGCACTTACTTTGGTACCAATAATATTTCAATCGATCACTTAAATGCCATAACTTATAAAAGAGAAAAAAATCTTACTTGGGTCATGGTAGTGATTTTCTTTGCTAAAAAAATCCTACATGGTATTAAAACTTGTCGCACTTGTGGTGATTATTTTAAATTATGAAAATCAATTGGTCAGAAGTACACTTGTGATGAATATTTTTCTAATAATAATGGCACTCTAGATATTAATTGAAAAGTTATGACAACAATGTAAGCGACGTACAAACGTTTTAACACTTTTAATGTCCTTTTTTATTTGGAAACTATGTGCCTATTTGGTTGAAATATTTAATTATCATGAAAAGAAGTAATTATGGACATGAAAAAAGGTGATTGCTAGATATGAAAAGAAATTATCATTGATAGAAAGAAAATTGATGGTTGATCATGAAAAGTGAGGATAAGTTACTTATTCCCAAGTGATATCTTGATTGGTTATCTATAAACATAACCAAATCATATATTGTTTAACACAACTATTAAAAAGCATTTCTCTTCTTGACAATATCCTTTCTTTCTTCTTCTTTCACACACAAGTTTGAGAACAAATTCAAAATGAAATTGTAAATGAGAAATTGAGTAATTACTGAACTCGTTTCTCTATGACTTTGATATATATTCTGATGTATATTTGTTATTAATTCAACAGCAATAATAGTAAGGGTAAATAGTACCCTTGATTGTCATCAAGCATCGAAATCAAAGAACTATAAACTAATGTTCTATCTTCATCAGCAATCAAATATCTCCAAATATCTTTAATATGTCCTCTCGTACAAAGCATGGCACATTTATTAGCTAGAACGTGGAAAGACATGCCATGTATATCCGCTAAAAAATTGATTTCATTAGCGTCAATTTCCAAATCGCTAACCGAAAAGTGAATGACTTAATAAGATCAGCAAAATAATGGATTCGGTCACTTATTAAAAAGCACAACTAGTGAATGATTTCCCCAACACCTGTTGCTTCTGTCGGGAGTTGCCCATCGCCAGCGGGACCAACATTTTCCGGTTGGTGAGCGGAACAGCGACAACGAAGACGTACTTTCTCAACCTCACCACTGGCGATGGGTGGTTGAATATAATGTAATAGCTACGCATTACTAGACACTTTGGGCATTGTGTCCACTTCTTTCATTTTGACCTTCGGTTCTTTGCGGGCCAAAGGCTACGGCGTAATTATAAGGTTGTAGCTTGTGTGTGGATGAGGTGATGTCCTTTATTTCGTAATGCTCTCTACGTGTTTTCCATTTTAATTGATTTATGGCGGAGATTGAAATTGGACGTTATGGTATCTTTGTGTGAGGCTTTAGGTGATCTAAATTGGACACGGATTATCACCAGGAGAAATTAGTGTTGAAATTTAATCAAATAGACTCAGAAAAGAAGACACACAAGGGAGTTGTTGCTGTAACTCGTCACAATATTGAATAGAACATAAGCCTATTAAATAGGCAGAACATCCAAAGCACTTTGTAAGAAAATAGCTACAGAACAACAACAACAAAGACCCACTAACATACCCCACTAACCAGAACATGTGCGGAAACTAACTCCTAAAAATAAGCCACTTCCTATTGACTAGGACTCCACTATTACATTATTGAAGACATGTGAAAATTGAAAGTTAACTACTTCAACAAGTAGGTGATCTGAATGTTTTGCCGTCTTGAAAAATAGAACTTGTTGAGTATGTCAATGATATTGCCCACCTAATAATTCTGAAATTTGAAGTAATCGACATGAAAATTAACTTTTTGTTTTGGGAATTTCGTATTACAGGAAACCCAAGATTACTCACGGATTTGGTTTCTTCATCGAATAAAATGCGGAGGAGGCACGTGGGAACGTAATTCAAAAACAATTGTGACGATAAGATTTAATAGATTTTGGCCTCTTTGTTCAGTTGGGGAGAGTGAGAGATATCTCCTCTTCCGCTCTCCTCGGCCGCCAACATCCTCCGCCACCTCTCTCTCTCTCTCTCTCTAGAGGTGGCGGAAGAGGAGATCTCTCTCTCTCTCTCTCTCCGTGGCGGCATCAAGGCGGCGAAGAAGAAGGTGGCGACGTTCGTGATCGACTGCACCGAGCGGGTGGAGGACAAGATCATAGACATCGCTTCCCTCGAGAAGTTCCTCCAGGAGCGCATCAAGGTCAAGGCCGGCGCCCACAACGACTCCGTCACCACCTCTCGCGACAGGTCCAAGATCACCGTCAACTTCACCTCCGGACTTCTCCAAGCGTTATAACCAGAATCATGCTCCCTCCCTCCCTCCCTCCCTCCCTCTCTCTCTCTCTCTCTCTCTCTCTCTCATCTTTCCCCTTGGGCATTCAAGCTTATCGAGCTAGTTCTTGTGCTTGTGGTGATGCTGCTGCTGCTTCATGTGCACAATGTTGCGGTTTTTGAGTATGCCTAGGATGCCTGTTGAATCGCAGTGCTTTTCTTTGAAATGGAAATAGCTGAAGGTTTATGATATGCTCGATCGCGTCGCTATATGTGCAGATGCTGCATGTTTTCGCTTTTGTTAGCTGCGATTTTGGCAGAAGATTGCCTTTTGAGTTGATTTGTAGATAGGACTAGCCTCCTAGGCGGCGCACTCATGCCGTCCATCTGCTAGCGGGTGGTTAATTATGTCGCGTGCTTCGCGGCGAGAGTCTGGTGTCGTGGTGGGATTTCTGCACCTCATGTTGATAAACTTTTGCATATTTGCACTGCTGCGAATCTTTGTGCAAAATGGTCTAGCTTATAGCATGTGTTTAGATTCAAGATTGATTCATGTCCACTTCATTAATTGTTGGAACTAAATCTGACTCTGTGTTTTTACTCTTTGTTTTATGCCACGCTTTCGCAAATCTTCGGCGCGGGCTGTCCATGGACCCACATGTTTGGAGTCGACGTTCTCAACCTCCGTGCCGTCAATGGCCGTGGCTTGATGCCGCCAAGTCAGTTTATTCTCCATTGTTTTCGTATACCTTTGTGTGTTTCCTATGCTGCTTTGTGCAATTTTTGAGCTGGAAATTTCTTTATCGAAATAGCTCAGTCATGGCTGGTGTTACAAAAATAATCATGCTGTAACTACAATAAAAACCGCAATTCAACGTGTAATGGAAAAATAAGAATTTCTTACCATTGTTCGAATTTTCTTAGAACTAGAAAATTGCAAGTATATTAAAATATATACATGCTACCATCGAAACAAGCTCTACACAGTATATATGACATCATTTTCATATAGGCTAGCTACTGTATTTCCTAAAATATACGAAAATACTAGCTAAAAAAAAATAAAATTATGCATTAAACCCCCAAAAATACCCATACTTAGGGTTCCCTACACAATTTTATACATTTATACAATTCAAACATGCAAAATAAATATACCATAGTGTAGAGAACATCCATACGAACCAAACACCGCCAACCACGCTCCAATAAGAGCTCCCATGCACCCACATGCGCCGCCTGAGTGTGCGGCACATGAGGCACACGCACCAGCGAGCCAAATGGCTCCTAGCCGGTCTGACCGGTCCAACTGATCCAACCGGTGACTATTCCGACCGGTTTGATCGCTGGTCCGGTTGACCCGTTGACAGGTCAACGATCAGGTCAAGTCAATGGGTCGAGCCTCAGGTCGGGTCGGGTCTTCAGTTGGGTCGCCAGCCAGCCAACCGCCTCTGGTGGTGACGCCATCGATGACGTCATTCGGCGGTTACCGACCATTGGATGACATCATCACACGTCAGTTCGCCGACGCGCGAGTGATGCTCACGCGCTGGCTTTCCCACAGTGTAAATGCCGATCCTTCTTGTAAAGGAGAAATGTAAGGCTTCCTTTTCACTTGATTGCAAAACCTATCCTAAAATCACCAAAAAAGCCTGGGAGGAGGAGAGGCAGGGAATTAAAACAAAGAAGCAACCAAATAAAGTTTTCAGATAAGATATTGCCTCTCTAATCCCAATTTAATTAGTTGAAACAAAATGTTGTCTATTAATTGGCTTTAAGATTATATGGCGATATAAGATAAAGTCAAACTGGGTAAACAAATGAATAAGCTTATGCAAAAGAAAACTATAAATTCAAGATCGAGTCCAACACTAACATCCTCCAACTATACCATGACAATATTACCATGAATGCTAGGTTTACAACTTCCCTCAACTTGATTTACCAATTGTATGCCTAACATGAACATCTATCTCAATTAATTAAATGAATGGATTCATCCGAACAGAAAAATCATGAGAAAATCAACTTACGATGAACTTCTCACATTGGAATAGATTGTATAATGTCTCTAGTGGCTACACGATGTGTAGAGCTTTTTAATCTAATTTTATGGTTACCATCAACTTTCTAATAGGACAAAAAAATTAGATTGTTAAGTTCTCTACATCCTCACTATTAGATACTATTTCGATGTTAACACGATAAAAAGTCTAACTTAAATGACAGAAAACAATCCATTTGTCTAAATTCTGCACCTCCAACTCAAACTATCAGAACTGAGACCCTCACTAATGCATCCATGGTTTCTTGTTGATCGGTGAGAACTCCATCCTAAACAAGGAGGGAAAATTACTATTAGCTGCATAAAGAAACATAAAAAAGCTAAGAAAGATTTAATGTTTTTTTTCTACTTTACATTATTATGAGCAAAACATTGAATTTGCTATGTTATAAGAAAGTGATTGGCCTGCAATTTGAGCAACCCTATTGATCACAAGACCAAAGAAAGTGGATCCTACTAGGGTAACATTGTGCTAAGAACCATATCCCAACGAGATATGTGCTAGACTCTATAAATAGTATTATGTTATTTTCTTGACATTACTTTATGCGTGAAAGAGACTGATTATTAGTAATGAAACCATGTGAAATTAGATTTAAATCATGTGGATCTCCCCTTTACATCAGATTGTATGCCTAAAAGTACGTTAGTTAGATTGAAGGTATCTATTTTTAAAATCGGATCAAATTGGCTGGTTCAACTAGTTGGACTAGTAATGGGATTGCAAACCAATCTGCTTAATGAGATAGGGAAAGGTGGAAATTCACTCTTTTCAAAAACCATTCTTTGGCTGGCTATATTATGGTTGAAAATGTTTCATTTGTTTCCTACCACTCAATATTAAGAAGGAGTCGCATTCATAAATTAGATTTAATTATCACACAACACAACATAAATCATGTTGTGACCCCAAAATTGAGTCGGCTAAAATAAATGGGTATAGATCCTGAATATTATCTATCTCAACTTTTCTAGGGTATTTGAAATGGGTATATTCATTTTGTCTATATTTCCTTTAAACAAGAACAGAGAATTACATATTTTTCTGTGCATATTATCTTCAAGAATCCAAACTCAGGATTATCAATTTGGATTATAGACAACAAGGGATTGACTTGTTGTTCCTTATCCTTAACATAATGTTGTTCCTTGTACATCACTAGGAAGGGTAAATGATTAGACGATCACCTACAATTTTTATACATGTACAGAAAGTTAAAAATTGACTTATTAGGTGATCGACTATATATATCATATTGTCATTGAAATTCTAAACTCATATAAGTTAAATTGAAAACTCATTTACATCTTACCCACTCCACCAAAGACTGTTGGTCCTCAGGCTGATCAGCATCCAATGCTTTTCTTCCCATGAGTAGCTCCGCCAAGACTACATTGAATGAGTAGACATCGACCTTTTCCATTAGCTTGCCACTCGAGTAATACCAAGGATCCATGTACCTACGTTTGACAAACCATCAGTGGTACTAGACAAAAACCATCAGTGGTACGACAAACCGAAAATGAACTTACCAGAAAGTCTCCATTATGTGCGTGGAATCATGCGTATCTATACCCAAAGTAAACTTGGCGAGTCCAAAGTCTGCAACCTGAAATCAAAATGTTAGCTTTCATAACAATTACTTGAATTCAATAAAACCGATTGATATTATCATGTCATCATACCTTAGCGTCAAAATCGAAGTCCAAAAGAATATTGGAGGACTTTATGTCGCAATGAATAACTCTAGGATTGTCTGAAAGGTCAGATCAACAAAAATGAAACCTGAAAAATATTATGGTAATGATAAGTTTTTTTTTTGGAAAAAAATACTCACTCTTCATGTAAGTAAGCCAAGCCTTGTGCGGAACCTAAAGCCACCTTCATCCTCTTAGGCCAAGGCTTGATTGGGCAATTAGTACCTGCATTGACATCTGGGGTAGTTAGAATCAATCGGATTTTGAGCTCTGAAATAACTATGCATACAGGATAAATACTGACCGTGCAAATGAAAGTCTAGTGTGCTGTTTGAGACGAACTCATCTACTAGAATTCTAAGAGTGTCAAAAATGCAGTATCCAACCAAAGAGAAGGTGACGATGGTGGATACAGTTGATGATATTGACCTCCGCTAGAAACTCCCTCTCCCCTTGTCAACTTTTAGCTTTTAGTTGCTTGATAGCAACTAATTCTCTACTTGAGAGTACTTTGTTATGAATGAGGCTGAAACTGCCTTTGCCAAGTAGATTAGAATTAGAGAAATCATCCATTGCCATTTTTTAGCTCTTTGTACGTAAAGTTCTTATGCGGAACACCAAAGGCTATCCCTGGAGATAGAATAGGTCAAACATTAGGACTCGATTCTACTAGCTTAATAATAATGACAAAGCATAGTTGGAAGAATTGATGTTACAAATCTTGGTATTATGAAGATGTTACAATTGTGATCCAAATGCAGAGCAAATTCTGATTGAGGAATCAACATCAATTGTCCTCAAGCTTGTCCTTTTCATCATATGTGATTTAATCCTCAATCAAAAGTTGCTCTACATTTGAATCACAACAGTTACATGTTCATAATATTAAGATCTCTACCATCAATTCTTCTAACTATGCTTTTCATTATCATTAAGCTAGTAAAATGGGGTCCCAACGTATGACCTCTTCCATTGCCTTAGGTGTTCCACATACGACCTTTATGTACGAGGAGCTGAAAGTGACAACAGATGATTTTTTAGATTTTGGTCTACTCAATGAAGGTGATTTTGGGCTCATTCATAAGAGAGTATTCCCAATCAAGGAATTAGTTGCCATCAAGCAACTAAAAGCTAGAAGTTAGCAAGGGAAGAGGGTGTTTTGAGCGGAAGTCAATATCATCAACCATATCCACCACCCTCGCCTCATCTTTTTGGTTGGATATTGCATTTCTAACACTCTCAGTCATAGTTTATGAATTCGTCCCAAACAACACATTAGACTCTCATTTGCACGGTCAGTATCTATCATGTATCCTTAGTTATTTCAAAGCTCAAAATCCGATTGATTATAACTACCCCAAATATTATTGCAAGTATTGTTCGCCTTATTATGCCTTAGCCTAAGAGGATGAAGGTGGGTTTAGGTTTCGCACAAGGTTTGGCTTACTTACATGAAGAGTGTGAGTATTTTTTTCAACCAAAAAAAAAAAAAAAAAAAAAAAAACTTATCATTATTATAATAATTTTCGGGTTTCATTTTTATTGATTTGACCTTTTTGGTAATCCTAGAGTTATTCATCGCGACATCAAGTCCTCAAATATTCTTTTAGACTTTGATTTTGACGCTAAGGTGCAAAGACATGATAATATCAATAAGTTGTTTATTGAATTCAAGTTATTGTTATGGAAGCTAACATTTTGATTTCAGGTCGCAAACTTTGGATTTCCAAGTTCACTTTTGGTATGAATACGCATGTATCCATGTGCATAATGGGGAATTTCGGGTAAGTTCATTTTTGGTTTATCGTACCACTAATAGTTTTTGTCTAATACCATTGATTGTTTGTCTAATATAGGTATATTGATCCTTAGTATTACTTGAGTGGCAAACTAATGGAAAAAGCCAATGTCTACTCATAGTATGCTGGTCGCACGAATTATTTACTAGTATGAATATTGCAGAGAAGAGAGGGTTATATTTAGCCCATCATGGCCAAGTGGGAGATAATGAGTTTTATGGTTATTAGGCTGCTATGTTGGGCTAACCTAGCCCATAACTCAAACGAGCCCATAGCCCACAATTTAAAGAAAATAACCGCCAATGTGTTATTTTGAGGGTTACTTCTTAAAAAGAGAAAAGAACATGTTTTTTTCTTGTTGACACCAAAATTTTGGCGACCCGTGTTGACACTTAAATTTTAGCGACCCGTTTAGTCATTTATTGCATTAAAAAATTAGAGGTTAATTTTATCCTTGAAAAAAATAGTTAATTGCATAGCATATAGTTTTAGGTGCATTTATTTTTAATTTGCATTTACATTGGGCCGGTGACGGATTGGTTTGAATTGATGCTTCAGAAACTTTAATTTGATGAGTCAGGCTAAGCCTACAAAGAGAGCAAATTGAACCAAGCCCGTATCCTTGGGGAAATTTTACAGATTTATCTTTGTGAGATTTCAATTCAAAAGCAAATATTGCGTTTGAAAAGGCAAATATTGCATTTTGAAAAGAAATTTTTGTGGATATGGTTTTGGAAAATTAAAAACCCTAATCCGTGGGCTAGAAATAGATTAATACATGTAGGGTTTTCAGGGGCCACGCAATTGAGACATTTAGCCACATTGAGGGGGAAAAATTTCAGAGAAAAACATGAGACAAGGGACTTCTCTAGGGTTTTCTTTTCGAGGTCAAGAGGAATAAAAAAAGAAAAGAAGAAAAGGAGGCCTTGGGGTTCTTTGGGGGAAAAAGGAAAAAGCAAAAGTGGCAAAAAAAAGGGGTGATTGGACGTTTAATGTTCATCATCTTCCTCAACCCTCTTCGCCCGCTTCTGCTCTCCCCCTGCTGGCTCCACTTTTGCTACTGTGACCCTGCCACGCCGCTGGTCTGCTACCCCCGAGTTGGCTGCTGTTGCTCTAGATCTACCTGCTACAACAACCCTAGACACTGCCTTCGCTAGCCACCTACGCGCCTCCGACGATGTCGCCCTACTAGTTGCCGGAGATCCTCCTCATTTGCGAACCCGTGCTAGTCCGCGATGTTGCTTCCGCTTGCCTTCACAAAAACCGCGAGGCCGTTGACCACCGCCGCTGCTTGCATTCCCAAGAGCCGCGAAGCCACCAATTCCCGCTGTGCTCCGCCTCTCCTCCAGCCCATGTTGACCCGCGACACCATTGTTGTATTGATCTCGCCGCTCGAGTGTCCGACGCCAACGGATCTAAGACCCTTGCAGCAGCCGTGACCCGAACACCCTTGCTTTGCCCTACCGTCGCCGATCTACAGCACCACAAGTCCTGGCGTCCCTGCTCGCCTACACCTGAACGCCGAGTTGCTGCTCCTCCCTCGCCACGCGTTGTTCCCCCTCGCCGAACTTTCGCCGAAGCTCTGACCGTGATGCCCTTACCGGACCGACGACCAGCTGCCCTTGGTTGAGTCCCACGAGCTGCTAAGCCATGGGGTAAAAAAAAAAAAAAAAGGAAAAAAAGGAAAATCAATTAAGTAGTTTTTTTTTTTTTTCTTTTTTATTTATTTTATGTTATTTTCATTTATTTACTTTTTTTTTTTTTAGTAGAATTATTCTTGAATGAATGATTGAGATTCTGACATGAAATAGCCCCTCAAATTAGGGATTGATAGTCTGATTTTCGTGCCCAAAATCCAACTCGCAATCCCTTGCAAAATCATCAATCCAATCTCACACCCGAGATTCGATTCGTGATTTAATTTTAAAATTGGTCAACTTGATCTCATGCGCGAGATGTGGTTTGCCAATTTGTGGATACTTATCTTACTTGATTTGCTGTCGTGGTGTTTGAATCAATTTTATTTTCATAAAAGGAAAAAAAAATGAATTAGGATTAGGTTCATTTTTAGAATATTCCTAGTCTTAGGGTTATCTTGCATATTTAGAATTGCAATCTCATTTCGAATTTTTAAATAAAAAATCCAAAAAATGCGTTCATTTAGGATGTTAGTTTTCTTTAATTTAAATTGCACGTTTAATTGTGTGTCAACTTTAATTTCGAATTTTATAAAAAAAATACAAAAAAAATCATCATGCATATATCATGTAGAATTAGGGCATTCTTTGTACGTCATTGCATATTATGATAAAATTGCATGTTTCATTTTAAGTTTAGATTGATTTTCTAAATAGATTGCATCTTAGGTTAGAGATTGATAGGTTAAGATAATATCTTAGTTTAAATTAGGATTTATTTAGATAGAATCTTAATCTGGATAGAGAATTTTTGCATTTTTCTTAATTTCGAATTTCATGAAAAATACAAAAAATTGTCTTAGAACAAATTCATTTCATTCTTTAGGATAGATTGCATTTTTTTAGGATAATAGAAATATTATGTGCACGTCAAATAGAATTAGATTCATGAAATGCACGTCATTTAGGGGGTGCATGACAAAATTTCTATTCCGAAATAGTTTTAACAGAAATAGATTTTTCTATTTCTATTTCTAGAAGAGTTTCTAAGTAAAAATAACCGTTTGATAACGACATAAAATTTCTACTCTAAAAATAGAAATTCGTTTGATAACGACACAAAATTTTTTTTTCCTTTTTCGGACGGCGGCGGTGACGACCGGCGACCTTTAATATAAAACATAAAAATAAAAATGATTTATTAACAAAAATAAATAAATAAATAAATAAAATAAAATAAAATAAATCCTAAAAAAATAAAATAAGAATATCATTTTATTTTAAAATTAAAATATCCTTAAAAATAAATTTATTTTATTTATTCTATTTTATTTTATTTTACAAATAAATTTATTTTAAAATGAATAAAAATAAAAAATAAAAATAAATTTATTTGGCAAAACACTCAAGACAAATAAAAATAAATTTATTTTTATTTATCATAAATAAATTATATTTAATAAATTTAATAAATTTATTTTTAATAAACGAAAAAAAAAATGATAAATAAAAATAATTTACTTATTTTTAATACATTTATTTTTGTTTATTATAAATAAATTATTTTTAATAAATTTAATAAATTTATTTTTAATAAACGAAAAATAAAATGATAAATAAAAATAATTTACTTATTTTTAATAAATTTATTTTTAATTTATTTTAATAAATTTATTTTTAATTTATTTTAATAAATTTATTTTTATTTTTAATAAAATGATATTAATTAAATTTATTTTTAATAAATAAATTTATTTCGATTAAATTTATTTATTAAAAATAAAAATAATATTTATAATAAAAATGAATAAATGATATTTTTATAATAATTTTTATTTTTAGAATGATATTTATTTATTTTTAAGGATTTTTTTAATTTATTCGTAAAAATAAAAATAAATATAATTTTATTTATTCGAATAAATTTCATTTTAAAATGATATTTATAAAAATAATTTATTTGGCGACCGACGGTGGCGGTGGTGGCGAGGGCTAGCGGGCGGTCGACAACTGAGGGATGGTGGTCGACGGCAATAGATGAAGGAGTGGTTGACGAACGATGAGAAAATTTTTTATTTCTCATTTCTATTCTAGAAATCATAAGTAGAAAATTTTAACTTCTTATTTCTATTTCAAACCTATTTCTGGAATAGAAATCTATTCCAGAAATAGAAAAATGGAATATGTTTATCAAACGGATTTCTATTCCAGAAATAGGTTTGAAATAGAAAAATTGTTTCTCTGGAACAGAAATTATCAGTTATCATGCACTCCCTTAGTGATTGTTGATAGGTTTATTTAATTAGAAATTGTCCGTCATTAGGATTAGGTCATTTGGTAGATTGCACATTTAATTATTGCATTTCTTTGGAAATTACCTTACTCATGTCATATAGTTTAGGTCATATTGCCCTACCATATCATTTCATGTTAAATTAGTAGCGTGCATTGCATGATTCTCATTAAATAAGTGGAAGCAAAAATTGAGTGATGTTGTGTTAATTAGAAATCATATCTAGGATTGCTAATGTGAATTCTGATCAAACAACGCAGATGCTTTCGTTGCTATGAGATAAGTTCTGCATTTTTTTATTTATTCTTTCTTGAAAGTGTTAAATTGGTGGTTTGCACACATGTGTGATCACCTTACATGTTAAGAAAAGTGAATTAAAATTAATTCAAGCTACCTGCAAAGCATTTTTTCGAAATAAAAAGAGAAAAGTACCAAAAAGGCACTAGAAAAGTCTAGTGTAACCAAGTTCCCATACTCAAGGTCTCTGGTTCGTAGAAGTAGAATAATTCTCCCATTATTTTACTTAGATGTCTAATCGGCCTACCGTAAACTGATTAGTGGTGACTCCCTTTTGCATGTTAGATATTCAAACCTAAGTTATGAATTTGTATGCGCTTAGGAGAGCCCGGGCTAAGTTAGACTTAGTAGTCCATTAGCTGAGTTTTAGGTGGTGCACCCGAAATTTTGGTCGCAACATTTCTCTTAGTGTGTAGAAGTATAGGATTGTGTATCCTAAAGGAAAAGAAGAAGAATGAAAAGGCTCTCTTCTTGTGAAAATTATTTCCACTCGATCTCTCTCATGACGATGCAATAAGTGCATTTAATTCGTAGAAAATAAGATACATTCCATTGCATGATGTACTTTTCAATCGGTGATACGAAGTATTTATGGCCCTTTTTTGTATGGAGTTTGATGTTACTCGATAGTTTAAGTTTAGAATTTTGAAATTAGTTTCCTTCAAAAACAAACAACCCATTGTCCAACTTCTTGAAGAACAGAGTGTGGCTTTTAACTTGGTAGTATATGTCGCCCGTCTCCTCATTTGAGGGTCTGAGATGAGGCTGGAATACGAGATCTCGAAATATAGTCCTTGTAGTCGTACAAAACCCATAGATTAATCTCCATAGTTGATCATTCACCCCCACCACTGAAATAAAACATGCAAAACAAGGAATAGAAAGTAAGGGAAAGACCTTAATCGCAATTTTAACTGTGGGAAGCTTCAGGTGAAAAGCCAACTTCTCCAAAAATTTAATGGCAATTATATTTGCCTACGTAGATACTAGGAACAGACTATTACAAAACTTTATATTGAAACATAGGATTCATACGAAATCAACAGCTCCCTCAGAAGCTCATTACTACTTTTTCAAACCAAACGACCTTTTCCAACCAAAAAAACAAAAGAACCAAACGAACTTTTGTGATTAAAAAAAAAAAAACAAAAAACAAAAGTCTGGAGCACCATTAAACAGAACCACCTTATCCACTCCCACCTCCACTAGATTGTTATCCCCGTCATTCATACTCAACAAGGGACCAATACTAGGGTAGCCGCCATTTTGGGGGCCGATTGGGACTCACATTTCCCCCGAACAAGGGATTGATGTGGGGATAGCGTTTGTTGACCTAGTTTGGCGGCCGTCTCCATATATGCGACTTCTACCACTGAAGGACGAGAAGTCGAAGTTTTAGAGATAACAATGTGGAATTCCATGAGTGTTATGTTTAATCAGTAACTCATTTTAGTACTATATGGTATCTAATAATCACAGTAAAAATTTTACAAGATAAATCTTCCTATGTCTAGAATTGTTCTTTAGTATTCATCTTCTCATGAGGACTCAATTCTAGAAATCCCATGCGCATTTTATTCTTTATAGCAAAGGTCAAAAGTCTCATTAGAATTGTTATTATATTAAAAGAGAAAACTGCTAATATAAATAGTGAGACAAATAGGTTTCAAGTTAATTAAAACCCTAGATTTGCTACTTTTCTATACATCTAATTGGACAGTGATTGATCCTTTAAAATGATTTCGGCTTCTGAAATCCTACTCACTTGATACCTCAAAAACGTTCCCTCCATAGGCATATAAATAGTTAAAACACATTACATCTTTTTGGATCCTAATAGCTATTTTTTATTGAGTAAGTAATATATTGTTGAAAAATTTAGGAGACTGTCATTTAGAATGGATGTGTAGTTCAAACACTATTAAATATTAGTGTCAGCAGTAGTCATCCTGATATAATTCTTGTACAATATAATTTTGAGCTCATATTCTTGAAATTTGTCGTCCTAAGTTGGTATATCTGAAGATGTATATTTAGAAATCAACATAAGTTGTCCTCAAGTTTGTCCTTTTCATCGTATGTGAAAAGGACATGTAGATTTGAAAGATAAACCACTTGTATTCATGTGGTTTGGCAATTGAATTGGCAAGAAGAGAGGAGAAAATTGTTGATATAAATAGAGCCCGATTCATCATCTAACTTCGGATCTAGATTTTCCATATCCATAATGATTTTATTAAATTCATCTAGATATTCTAGGATATGAGTAACTTTTTGCATCTTTAGCATGTAACGACCTGCTTCACGAATAATCTTGTCATAAGATATTTCTTCATATAGAAGCTCTCAAGCTTATTCCACAATCCTGAAATTGTTCCTTCACCTGCAACTTCATAAAGCACCTTATTGGATAACAACAATTGGATGGTGATATGTGCATTTTCTTCCATCTTTTTTATCTCAATCATAGTCATATCGTCGGGATAATTTCCATCCAAAACTCTAACCGAACCTTCCTGACGCAAGAATGCCTTCATCTTGATCCTCCATAGCCCAAAATTGTTTTGGCCATTGAAAAGTGCCACTTCGAACTTAATAGATGCCATCTCAAACAAAAAGACCTAAATTCCTTTGCTTTAATACCAATTTGTTGCAGAAAAATGTCAATCAAAGATGCACCAATCTAAGAACAAGTAGTAAAGAATGAAATAATCAAAATTACACGAGAAACAAGATTTAAGTCAAGAATCCAAAACAGGAAGAACCACAAGGAGAGAGAGCAGTTTTACTATCTTCAACAAACAACACAAGAGTACAATCCAAAAAGCTATAAAACCACTTGATGAGCCACAAAATCTAAATATCCAACAAGAAGATAAGAAAAAATAAAACAGGAAATGATATAGAGGCTAGGGTTAGAGATGTGTATTAAACACATTTCTTTTATAATCTCCCTTTAGAAATCCCTAAAATAGAGGTACATGATCTAAAATACCCTTATCTCTTAATTTGAAAGTCAAATCTCAACAAATTTCAACCTTGACATCAAATCTATAAAAGAACATTATTCCAAATACCACAAGACCTCTCTCCCTCAACACCAAAAGTAACCATATACAAGGCCACCCCTAAAACAGCAGAATCGATGATGCACATCCTTAAGCCTACGTAAGCGTACGCAATGTAAGAAACAAGGAATGAAATACCACCAACTCCACCTAAGCAAGTCAAACATATTTGTCGAATTATCCACCATAGATACTCAAATCTCTCCTCTAATTCTAACACACACAATTATCCTCACAAAGGAGCGTTTACTAAGGCGCTAAGGGTGATGAGTTGTTTTATTGAGTCAGTGATACATAAGGTAATAAAAGAGAAGCATTTGCAATTGGATCATTGATTTTCCGCATTGGGAACAATGGACTGCAAAATATCATTAATATTTTTACTCAATTATATGTGTTCTTACTCTAATTATGGAGATCATGGGATTGCGCTTTCACACCTAACAATTTTATCTAGAATGGGTGGATGGGTTGGGATTTTGGGCAAGTGGCTTTTCATCATGGGTGGATTTGGAATGGTAGGAGGGGGTAAAATTGGGAGAATGACCAATTCATAAATAGGACCATAGGTTAGATGCAACTTGGGGCATTAATTATAGGTTTCTAAAACTCAATGTGCAAATTGGTATATAGTTAAAATGCGAGGATGCTATGTAACATTTTCCCTAAGAGAAAAATCAACTTGAGATAATAACACTTGAACATCTCACCGCTTACATTTAACATCAGATGTCAGATTGATCACGAAAGAGCATGTACTTGTATTGTAAGAATGTGACCCTCTCGAACTTATTCCGATGTCCACCTTCTTCAAGGCACTTTCGCCCCCATTAAGTCCTAAATTTAACTTTTCATAATTAAGTTGGCTTTTTGTGTTGATGACTCGAAATTCTTAACATGCCATAGACAAAATATGGACTGCATTTGGTTGTGGTTATTATTTGTGTATACATTTTTAACGATGACATTTATCAAGCAATCTAGATACATAAATAATTTCTTGGTAAAAAAATTAAAATCAGATACCTTAATTTCATATATTCATTTAAATATGCATTTTTTTGGTGCGGAATTTAAATATGCATTTCATTTAGGAAAGAAAGTTGCATAAATTTCAAGAAGGGCATAATGGTATTTACACGGGGTTATACTGTATGGAATGTTAACATGTGAGAATCTCATTTTCCTAAATACAGTTGCCCTTTTAATATGCTTTGTTTTTATTTCATCTATCATGGCATTGTTTGGAATTTAACATGAGCAGAGATTATTGCTCAGCCCATTTATTCAAACACTTGCTAGGTTTTTTGGCTAGCAACTAATAGCACATGAACGATATCGACATGGAATTTTGGTAGTTGAATTTTGGATGTGAGTTGAGATAGTTTGATAAATGTCTAAAGTGACATTTGTTGGTTTAGTTGAGTTATGAGTGTATATGAACTTTTGATGGATTGTAGAAACTCTAATCCTTTAAACAACTTGCTCGTTCATCGTTATATACACACACGTGTGTACATTGAATTGCAATCATATCTTGATTCAATCATCACCAATATTCATTGCATTATGGAGGCCCCCAGAGGATGTGTCGGAGTGCAATTCGAATGAGAAATGGAAATCTTGTGCATTGAAATAAATCAACTCATAACCAGTTTGTTATATTGACATAATGATGCCTTCTATAATCAGTCTTTTTTCTGTGATTCATATCCATGGAATGAATGAAATGGAAGGAAGGAAAGCAAGTTGTATGTTCATGCGGTCCATACATTTGGGAATTTGTTAACCTATCATTCCCTTGAATTCCTTTCTTGTAATCCAACGATGTTTGAGGATGAATATTAAGGAACGCAAAGAATTATTAAATGGCTAGATCTTATTCCCGATTCAGAGGAAAATAACATTGGATTCTCAAGAAAGAATCAAGGGAACAATCAAGGACAACCCTCCTATAATTTTCCTTATAAATGTCATTTCATTTCTCCAAAGTAATTATGAATTCTAGAGGAAGTCCATTACTCACAGTGATTAAAATCAAATTAACCTAGAATTAGAAGTATGACATGTTTTACTGTAGAGCTTTTGCTTTCACAAGAATGACCAAATTTCGGTCGAAATTGGTTCATCGCCATCGTCGTCCTTCTCGTTGAGGTTCTAGGGCATGATTTGGAGAAGAGAAGCCACTATCATCTTATGGATGTCCCCATCCTCGGTGACGTTGGACTTGGTGTTATCCCCGGCAGCATCTCGCACGTCGTCTTGGTAAGACTAGTTACAATTGCAAGAAAGTTATTCTTTTATCTATGCCCTAGCAATGTTACTCTAAAAAAAATTTAAGCTAAGAAAACCAAATATCAATGCATAAGAGCCAAAGAATAACAATAAAATCTATATTATTCATATTTGATATTTACCTGGGGTTTGGGAGAAAGTTCTCTAGGAGAACCATTTTCTCCAACTCTAAAAGAAGTTTTCATTTTGCTCCACAACTTGTCCATCTCTATATTTTCACGGGATTTTGGTGCTGATTTAAGTTCCTCATCTTTCCAGAAAAACTTGAGTTGCAGAGGCAGTTTCATCCGTGGCTTAGTTATACTTGGTGTCTCCCATGCAACTTCCTTCCCAGCAGCATCACCGTCATCTTTGTTATCTCTAATTTTATGAGCAAGATGACGGCAACATTTACCTTTAAATTTATGAGCAACATAACGGCAATGCTTACATTCTTTGTTTCTCTTTCTCTCTTCTTGAATCTCGTCATTCTTCTTTTCTTCTTCAAGATTCCAAAAAGTCTCATCATTGTCCATCATAATAATAAGAATGGGGAGATGGTGAAAAATGAAGAGATGAGTCACGTATACAAAAATAGAGAGGTAAAATAGAGAGAACAACTCATACTCTATAAATACTATCTTTTGAAGCGCTTATTGCTTTTTTTATAATTAAAAAAAATTACTTTTTTATGATTAAAAAAATTTAGTTAGTTGATATTTTTTTTTTTTTTGGATTTTGCTGAAGTAGTGAATTATGAAAATAAAAATTCCATTTGTGGCAGGCAACTACTACTATATAAAGGGAGGAGATGAAATAAATATTTTGTTTGTAGCAGTGTAATAATGGAGTCTAGCAGTATTAGAAGTAAAAGGATGCTGTTTCGGTTTTCCCAAAGCTATCTATTTTTCTGCCATTCTAGTCATATTCAACAATTTACATTCCCTTTTTAACCTATTCAATATTTACATTCCATCTTTAACCTATTCAAACTATTCAACAACTTATATTACATCTTTAACCTATTCAACATATTCAACAACTTACTTTTCATCTTTAACCTATTCAAACTATTCAACAACTTATATTTCATCTTTAACCTATTTAACAACTTAGATTTCATCTTTAACCTATTCAACATATTCAACAACTTACTTTTTATCTTTAACCTTTTCAAACTAACAATTTATATTCCATTTTTAATCTATTTAACAACTTACATTCCATCTTTAACCTATTCAACAACTTACATTACATCTTTAACATAATCAATCTATTCAACAACTTATGTTCCATCTTTAACCTATTTAACTTGATTGATGAAATATAGAGTGAGGAAAAGTTGGGGAAGAGAAGGCTGAGGGCAAATGATATTATACCTGAGGACCTTGACTAGTTTAATTGCCATAATTCCTTTGATCATACATATCAAAACTTTCGATTTAGGTAATTATCTACACAATTTCTTACCAAAGCTTATCCTGCAAAGTTGAACGATCAAATCATCAAGTTAAAATCAATGGCCCAAAACAAAATGCCTAACTATGTTAATAAAACAAGTTGAGAAAGTAAAGGTGAGTTCGTAGTAAAACAAGTTGCACAATCTGTATTATATTTCAGAGCAAGAAATGACACTCAAAATCTAAAGTAACCTTCATATTGATTCGATTGATTTAAAACTTTGGAAGAAAAATGAAAAAAGTTGCTCCAACATAACATCCACATCGCAATGTAAGTCTTCTAACAAGTTGAGAGGAACACTTTTAAGGAAACATAAACTCAAAACAATATTTCAGTATATATATATATATATATATATATATATATATATATATATATATATATATATATATATATATATAGCGCAATGCAATGTGATGATATCCTCTTTCCCATAAAGCTAATCCACTGACACCCGCAAACTACTGTCCGTCGTCCATCACTCAAACTGGAGAAATAGCAAGATGAAATAGAAAGTCGGGTAATTGGATAGTCAATCACCGTGAGACATTCAACAAAATTTTATCCTAGAGTAGAAATAGCAAGATGAAATGTGTATAGTAAAAATATAAGGAAATTCCCGATTGTAGCTTGTTGGTCTTCCACGACTAAGCAGAGACTCCGTAGAAAATATCGTTCAAAACATTGTTCGATGCCAGAAAACCCAAAGTTAAATTCAACTACCCACGAAAGAAAATGGAATACATAATTTTTACACCAGACGCCGAATTTCACTTTTTTGCCTTTCCTTTTTTTAATAATTTTTGGTCATCTTTTCCTTTTTATCAAACTAACGTAACCTAATTAATCGAAACAAATAAAATAACGTAACCTATATTTCACTAAATAAATACCAAGTGCATCATAAATTTGACTTTAATATGCAATTGGATATGAATATTCTTTTTTGTCATAAATAGGTATGGATTTAAGTATTGCTAAAAATGGTAATTAATGTATGTCACTATCTATCCCTTTCATTCGGAAGGGAAATGATGACATGTTTAGAGGAATTGCTTAAGAGATAGATTATTAGGCTATTGGAGTCGAATAGAAATTAGGAAATTATACCTCACTTCCCACCCACTTAAAGAGTCTAGTTAATCAATTAGTGCCCTTTTGATGCCTAATCTTATCCAATTCAAGAAGATGTCAGTTAGATAGTCTGAATTAATTTTAAACTTATTCACTAACATATGAAATGATCACGCGAGTGCGTAATCATTAAAATAACAATTAGAGACCAAAGACACATTAAATAACTTGCAAGTATAAACTAGAATCGAATGGGTAATCTTATTCCATTCAAGAAGAAGTCTCTTAGATAGTTTGGATTAATTTTAAACTTATTAATTAATATATTAGATGATTATGCGAGTGCGCAATTATTAAAATAACAATTAGAGACAAAAAAAAATTAAATAACTTGCAAATATAAACAAGAATCTAACGCTAAGAGATAAGAAAAATGCCATTCCTAACTAGATCCAATGATAATTGAAATGGAAATGCGCAAATAGCGACTTAGTATTTGTCGCTAAAAACATTCAAATCTAGGAGCTTGTTAAATTCTAAGAACAATTTTTTGGATCAATGATTTTCACACATTTTAAGAGAAGATTACTCAAAATAACTAATTCTTAAGCCTTTTTCCTAAAACTAAAAATTTTCGGAATTTTTTAAATTTTTTAAATTTTAAAAATAACATTAATAGAAATATTTAATTATGAAAAAAGGGATTCGGGCTGGGTCCTCCCCAAAACATGGCCTGCCGCTGGTCCCACCTGGACTCCAGTAGGTTCGGGCTAAGAGGGCAATTCAGGCCAAGTCAGAGTTCAACACACGAAGCCCGCGGTGGCTATTTCCTAATCCATTCTACTCCAAGTTCGAATCCTATTCTTCTTAGTTTGATTCAGCCCACTTTTGCTAAAACCACACCCGGTCCATTTCCAACCAAGACAAATACTCAACCCATATTTATGAAGCCCAGGCCCAGGCCCCCTTTGAAACCATGACCAGCCCAGGTCACTGAAAATTCCCCTCAACCGTTGCTATCGTCCGGCCTTACACGCTCTCTCCTTTGGGTCTTCTTCGGTCGACCACACCACAATCTTCCGGAAACCATCAAATTCAACCCGCTCTATCTAATCAAATCCAGTTGAATGAGACCAGAAAACCTAAGACCGCTAAACCGATTAAGCCGAACACACCAAGTAAAATGGCCACCTTACTCAGCCTCATCTTGTCTCCTTGCTCCTTCCTATTTGCAAAACAAAAAGAAACTGAAGATTGAACGTAAACTCCAACACATAACCGAGACTCCACTGTGAGCTTACGTCAGTCCATCACCACCCGACCATCATCCACTCTCCCTTATGAACTCGCCAACATTTAGCGAACAAACACCAACACCACGTAGGCACCGAGCAAGATTCGGCGAGGAAAAAAAGTATCTTGAACCATGGTCTCGCTTTTCTTTTTAAAAAAAAGAAAATTTTCATTACTAATAATAAGATTTGTTTTTAAAATATATATTAATACTAGCAATGCAAGAGCTCTTAATACTTATGTGCTATGCAAGTTAATGAAATTATTTTTTTGGGATTAAAAATTAAGCCATGATTTTCCAATGCAATTAAACCCTAAATGAATTGCCAAGTTTGGTATCAAAAATGTACTTTTTCATTTATCATTTTGTAT
Organism: Eucalyptus cloeziana; assembly: GCA_014182715.1. NCBI lineage: Eukaryota > Viridiplantae > Streptophyta > Magnoliopsida > Myrtales > Myrtaceae > Eucalyptus > Eucalyptus cloeziana. Next base: position 4,248,960 of record CM024640.1, read on the forward strand.
GGCACGAATAAACATTTTAATGACTTTTTATGGATGGAAACATTAAATGACTCTAAACATGACGATTAACCACTAATAAGTCATAAGTCCGATTAAACTATATTAAGACCTAAACATTCGACTTTGGCATGAACGCTTCTACTAAAGTATAAGGGACGCTCCGAGACCGCTAGGAGCTCATTACAAGGCCCAAAGCTCGGCTGAAGGCCCGCTGTGCGACCTTCAAACGTTCTGGACCGTGGGGTTCAGCCCCTTTTCGGGCGTGAATTCAACTCCTAAATGGTCGGGCCGACCGAGGCCAGCCTAAAGAGTCTGAACGCTTGTTGTTCGAGCATTGCACGGCTTGGACAACGGGCACTCAAACATCTAAGACGTGATTACCCTGATGAGGCATAAGCTAATCCATCATGGATTTGAGACGACGGACACGTGATATAATGGTGTTATGACCGGAACGATTACTCGAATTACATGAGGATAATGATATAGACTGAAAATGAGTCCTGAACGTCCTAGTTCGAACTGATGTACGTGCACTTCAGGGAGACATAAGCTCATCCAAACGATAATGCAACATAGTGTTGACACTGAGCATAAATCTTAAAAATGGATGGACCTCTCTCATTACCTTGGAAATGTAGGACTAAGGTAGGATTTGGCCACAGAGACGAGCATCGTTGAACTCGAACTCAAGTTGAGCATGTGCCCATTCATCTTTGTCTCATGTGCCCATTTATTTTTTTTTTAAATTTCTAAAATGATTTTCTTTTTAATGCAAGACAGACTTTGAAAAAATTAGTTGTCACCATCCATAAACTATAATACTTCTAATTTCTAAAAGCAAAAGCGATACTTTTTTTTTTTTTTTATCAATGGCTGAAAAATAATTTAATCTTTGAGGCCTGTACTTTTTATTTTTGAAATGCATCATTGGTCAATGTTGGCGTAAATATTTGTGTGTGCCTCATGTAATTTTTCTTTAAGTATGTAATATTTTGGAAGGTTAAAGTGAATATAGATTATGCGGCCGAATTTTGATATTTTAGAGAGGTAATTTATCCTCTGATTTTTTTAATGTAGCAACTAATTTCTTTGAATTATCACTTGTCAAGGCGATGATACCTCTTAAAGTTCGTATCTCTCTCCAACTATATTGATCAAAAGGCATGTTGTAAGATGCCTTGAGACCTTAGAATCACAGGCCAACTTATGGATTTATCTGTGGAGTGGGCAGGCGTTTTTGTCTGTAGAGTTTGTTTTCATGCCGGACATTCAATCACGTCAGTCGAGCAAGAGAGAAAGATGATATCATTTAGCCTATCCATCTAAAATGAAGTAATATGTGCCGAACATAAGAAATTTCGTTTTGGTTAATAACAATCTCTCCTCACCGAGCATTTTCTCATTGTTCAATATTGTCCCTAAAAATAGTCCATTTTGTTAACTAGTTCATGAAACTTTGAGAAATAGGCTCGATTTCTTCTTATATGTTAAGTGCAGCATCATGTCACGTGCCTATTTTTTGTCTGACATGGATTGCTGGGTGAATATTATGGTGATAGTAGGGGTGAGCATTGAGCCTGGTTCAACTCAAGACCCAAATCGAGTAGACCTTGACCAACTGGATCAAGGCCGATTCTAAGAGGAATAGGTTCGATTCTTGGTTTCACGAACCTAGAACTGGCCTAGGACCATTTGGTTCCTAGTTCCAACACCATGAAACCGACTCAACTAATCCGATTCCTAGGTTGACATGGTTTTGAAGCCATTATTTAATAAAAAAATATATTTTGCACCCGTAGAAAATTGAAATCACGATCTTCAACATGAGCAAACACCAACATAACTGTTCGACAAACATTTTTTTTTTTTTTTGATAGTGAGATTATGCTACTTTTATATTTAACAAGAATTTGTTGTTTTACCCAAAACATATATTTTCCAAACACGACTGGTTCAATTTAGTGTTCCAATCTTTTGAAATCGACTCACCTAAAAACCGATCACTAGAGCCAGCGGACATTATACTATTCTTTTTCCAGGTTAGTGAACTCAATTTTTCTCCTTTAATTTTTTTTTTTCCAGTTTTTTCCTTTCCAATTCTCGTCCTTCTTCCTCCTTCTACATTAGCTGCTAGTGCACTCTGTTGATCATACCCGCACAACGGCGACCACCTCCCTCCCACCCTCCCTCCCTCTATGATTGTAATGTACTCTATTTTTTCTCCCCAAGAAAATCAAAGACAATCGAATATTTACAATGAGGGAGACAAAGTTATTGCTTCAAAGCAGATAAATATATAGATATCAAAATATACCAAAAGATAAAAAGATATCTAAAAAGAAAATAATTTTTTTAATTAATAAAACAGCGGAAAACATTGAAATATTAGCAATTGCTTTCAAAAATGAATCTTTATAGAAGAGTTTGGCTAGAAAGCTCTAATGTATATAGGAACTTAAACAATATAAATCATAAATGATGCAATGTAATAATTAAAATCAAGCCGATAAATTCAAATGATATAATGTTCATCTATAAGATCACTATACCCATCGCCACAAATTGTTGAAACTTATAACATACGCAATTAGGATTGACGATAAATTTGGATTTGAGCGAAAATGGAAGGACCATCACCAGTGTTTCTCTCTAATGATTGCCATACTTATCGTTCAGCAAGTGCATTGCGAGCAAAAAGAGAATGTTGATAATGTCATTCTAGCAAAAAAAAAATGTTGAATCTCGAGTACAGTTCATATGTCTTAAATTAAAAGCATAAAATAATTATGGATAAAAGAATAATAAAAAAAACCAAAGGAGAAAAATCGTGTCAAAAGAGAAGGTAGTCATTGACATATTGGCATTTCCATGATAACGGTATCGAAGGCTTTGGAAGGGAGAACGCAGTTTAGCGGGCGCCTCTTCATAGGGTGGGGCGGGGCCCGGTGCTATCTTGCAACTCCTGGAAAGAAAAAGAAATAAGATCCGACGGTCCCCGACAACCTCGTACGGAGGAAGTCAACGTGCTGACGTGGAAGCTTCTTGACCCCTGACGTGGGCCCCACCAGAAGAGACGTGAACTGGCAACAAGTCCCAATATCGACTGGTCTCGTGGTAGTGCCTGCATTTTCCATACGAGTAATGCCGACGTGAACTCAATGTGCCGACGTGGAAACTTGAGTGCTTCGTAGCAGTGCCGCATTTTCCATAATCCATTTTAGCTAGTCATTTATGTGTTGGGGCTTGGCAATTTTGCATGTCATATTTACCAACTTGTATTGTTTTATCGTCTATGGATATCACTTATTTTGTTTAATGGTGAGATATGAACCATTTGCTACAATTTAGTTGTCCTTGGAGTGACCGTTGCTGGCAATACACCAGTTCTTCTAACTAGATTATTTTGTTGCCTCGGGTTATCAATATTTCAATATTTGATTTGCTCTAGAATTATATATTTTCTTATTTTGTTTTTTTCCTTGGTATTTAGGGAATTTTACTTGGTGAGAGTACAATACAGGAAATCCCACCAGGTAAAACTTTTCAATTTTAAATTTTTCAAGAAAGCCAGTTAATTTCTTGAAATCAAGTGTGGTGGAGAAGCCACATTTGTTCTTAAAGACTAACAATTTGTTAGCTCACCATTTTCCTTATAAAAAGGATTAATTTATATAACATTGGAAAATATTGTTAGCTAGAGTATCAAAAGAAATATTAACGAAATATGATGTGTGGCAAGGCGATCTGAACTTTTGACAAATGGACGGTGTTGAGTTTGCTTGGTGGTATGTCACTTGCATAAAAAGTGTGTCGAACGGGGTCTGGATGGAGGTGATTTTTAGAAATTTGAGTGCGGTCGAAAGTAATTGCATTAAAAAGAAAATCTAAATTGACTAGAAATGTATGGAATTAAATTACACAAAAAGGAAAGTATAGAGAAATGTAAATGGGCATGGAATTGAAAATTGTAAGGAAAATATAAAATTGAAAGCTCTTACGAAGTGTATTCCCACTTGTGTGTTCTCTACTTCAACTCTTGGGTTTTTTTTTACGCTATTGTAGCCTAATTCTCCAAAAAAATCACTAACTTTATGTATAATTTGAATTCTAACTTTAATTTATTATTATCTTTTTTTTTCCAAACTTTCACTATAATCCCAAATATGCCTACAAATTCAATATTCTCCATTAGTTTCTTCAAAATTATTAATATCAGGACCAATTAGAGGTTCTTCGCATTCTACCTATCTTCTGCAATACTGAGGCATCATCGTTGGAAAGGCCTGTGAACGGAGATGATTTTCTTGGGGGGGTTGAAGATGGATGGTGGCTGAATAAGAGGCACTTAATCTCATATTTTCCGGGGGAGTTGATGGTTATTTTAATGTTAATTTTTCTGCCTTTTGATATGTTAGATTCTGAGTGGCCACCCTTCCATCTTGGAAGGGGGAGGTTGGGAGTTCAAATCCCCACCTTCTCAGGGGGGATTGGGGATGGGGAAGATTTCATTTCAGGAGTGGGTTTCGACTCTCACGCCCTGCAAGGAGGCAAGGCAAAAGTCTGAGAGTGAGTGTTAGAGTAGGATTAGCGTAGCACTGACCAAAAAAAAAAAAAAAAAGATATGTTAGATTCTGGGAACGATGGAACGTTGAAGGAGAGACGAAACACAAGGCCTACATTACACGTCTATTAATTGATAACGCCACAGTAATAATTCCAAGAGAGGATTCAGTTGATATTCCTGATTTACATTATCCAGTTCAAATCCCGTTTGGTACGGGGGGCCAAATTTGAAAAATAATTTGTGGTTTCTTCCTTTTTCTAATTGCTTGAGTTCGTTCGGAGCCGTTAGCTTCTAACATTTATTTTTTTTCAAAATTTGCCGTTATCACAAATGGATTCTTAAAGTCTTCGAAAATATACGATCTAAGTTTCACGCCTTCTCTTTCTCTCTAGCTCTTCCTCTCTCTTATAACCGACTCAACGGAGAGAACGTGAACGTAATTCGGTTCTCAAATCCTCCAAGGATCTAATTACGGAAAATTTTGAGTGACCCGATCAATATTTACTTTGATTTAAGCAAGTACAAAATCCGTTTTGAATTTGATACTAATAAATACTCACTCGATTTAGCCCATCCAATCGACCAATGTCTAATTTCAAGTTTAATTGTTATATTATGAATACGTATCCTAATTTGATTGGACAGTTTGCGTTTGCAAATAACACTGATTAAGTATTAAAACAGTTTACAGCGTTTTATGTTTGGCTCAAAATTTTCGCCCTTTAAAAATATATTTAAGAAACTACGTGGAAATAAGCCGTGTTAGAGTAGAGTATGATTTAAAACGCATTCTGTAGTTTATCCTTTATTCATTTTGAATTCAATAAGAGGATGAATATTCGTGTAGTTCCTCTTTATTCATTTGCAGAAATTTAGATCTAGTAAGAATAGGAACCCGATATGCAACAAATTATTAAGCTAAAAGCGAAAGCACTGTAACTATCGTTCTCTCAATTTCGGCTTTAACCGTTATATAGATTAGAGTGCCCTTTCTCATAAAGATTTTAAATAAAAAAACCCTTAATTTCAATTTTTCCATGGGGTGAAAATTTGTGGTTGAACTAATGTGCTTATCTCTCTTTAGATCGGCTCCCACACCTACCGCCCACTTTAGATCGACTTCCACACCTACCGCCCCCCAAATGAAAAAGAAAAAGAAGGATTGCATCAAAAAGTCTATCGTCAACATTCCCCCATTGCACCAACTAGCTTATGTTAGATAGCGCTAATTGACCCAAGCCAACATATTTGATTGGGTTTGATAAACTTTACTACAAAATAATTGCAAATATCCAATAATCGGGTCCGTAACGTGAATCACGACACTTCATTGCTGCAAATTCTAATCATAAACGTTGGCGTGAGAGAGTAGAGCATATTGAAAGATATCCATATTAATATACAATGCCATTGATTGTGATATCACTTTATATTTGCGAAAGACAGGACTATTGCATGATATTAGACAACATATGACAACTCAAGTACAATTGCATAATTGAATAATAGAAATGTGTTAGGACAGTGTACAATAAGCATGACGTCCTAACCGTAATCAGTGATGGATGGGCTCTGTAGAAGCAATTATACACAAATGGCTAAGTGTGATCTAGGTAAAAGGGAGATTGGAGAGAAAGACCTAAGTAAAGAGGCTCGATTAGAGTCCAAAAGTAAAGTGGCTCGATCAGAACCAAATCTGTAGATTAGGCAAATGTTAATAATTTGAATAATCTTTCAAGTGTACCGAATAAATATATCATATATAGGTGATCTTGGGTTTGAACGTTTTGTTTACATTGGATAAGCGATTTTCTTACGGAGCATTCGTCGTTAATACGTCTTTGATTTTGAAGAAATGTAACATGCTAATAACACTCTCTCTACATTCAAATTTTCGATAAAAACAAGTGAAATGAAATTACTGTGCATTCTCCTACCCTGCATATGCAGAGCTCATATGCCTTTTTCTAACACGTTCTTTCGTGCAAAGCATGCCCTTAAACAGTTAACTTCTGATTAAAAAGAAATGATTCGTGTCGATTTGCAAATCAAAAACCGCAAGGAAGATGCAAAGTCGGTACTTATGCGTGATTTACTCGGTGGTCCCTCGTGAATCTTTTGGTTTTTAAAAATTATTTTGACCCTATGACCGATTAAGACCTATCCTCACGTCTGTCCATATATGTTGTACTCGCGTTTATAACATAGACAACATGATGAAGCCTGTCCCTAGTGAAAAAGCACGACCAGTTAAGTGATTGATCTCGATCACTCTTTTTGTTGCATCTTTCTCTGCAGGTGTCTTCTTTATAAGGCTCCTTTCTGGGTTCATTTCCGCCTATAAATTCCTTCCAATAGTATCCACTTTCCCAGCGATTTCAGATCGAGAGACAGAGATGGCGAAGCCAGGTTTAACGGCAATGGTGGTGGCAGCTCTTGCTCTGGTGGTGGCCACGGTGGCGACACTCGCCCGTGCTGAGGTGGATGACCCCGAGAAGGTGGACGCCTGGTTCACTAGGCTTAGCCATGCCGACCGCAAGACCACACACCTCCACTTCTACTTCCACGACACGCTCTCTGGCAGGAACCCCACGGCAGTGCGCGTTGCCGAGGCCACGATGACCGAGAAGTCCCCGACGCTTTTCGGGGTGGTCAACATGATTGACGACCCACTGACCGAGGGCCCTGAGCGAGAGTCCCCCCTTGTTGGCCGGGCACAGGGGTTCTATGGCTCAGTTGGGCTCGAGTCGGTGGCCCTGCACATGAACATGAACCTCGTATTCACGACCCCGGAGTACAACGGCAGCACCCTGAGCGTATTGGGCCGCAACCCAGCACTCGAGACCTATCGGGAGATGCCTATCGTCGGTGGGACCGGCGTTTTCCGGCTGGCAAGTGGGGTCGTGACGGCGAAGACGTCCTTTCTCAACCTCACCACCGGCGATGCTGTAGTTGAATATAAGGTCATAGCTTTGCATTACTAGACACTTTGTAGATATATCGTGGCTTGTGTTGTAGTCCAGTCCAGAGGTTATGGAGGAAATTACGTCGTTCTAGTTGTGTGCGGATGCTCTATCGTTTCCAATTTGGTTATGCTCTACCTGCTTCGTGATTTTTCATTGATTTTGGTGGTCTGGAATCTTCTTGTGTGGGCTCTAGATGAACTATAAATTGGACTCGGTTTATCACTGAGTAGGTAATGTTACAATGTTCGCCGCCCTGTGAAATCAAGCTTGCTGAAAACGTCAGTGATTTTTCCCACCTAATAATTATGAAAGTTGATGCAGTCGACGTGAATTTTTTTACTATATTTTGGAGTTCTCATTTTAAAGTTACTGAAACCTAAGATTATGTCTTGATTTGGTTTCGATTCGAAAATTGTCACTCGGCAAGCTCAGTCAACCACCAACTAACAATAATAGTCAGGGCTTTTACAATATATTAGGCAATGCATGAAAACTTAAGTAAAATTATATTACTGAATTATATTTGGCTTTACACATCTTGGTCTAGTAAAGATGTGGTAGGAGGGCTTACTATAAGCATAGCGTTCTAGTAGTGACCAGTGATAGATGAGTTCATTAGACATGCCTATATAGATATGGCTAAGGTCTTCTCTATATTTTCTAATGTACATACTTTATCATTCTATCCATCAAGAGCCGTCAAGGTAAGAGGGAGATTGGAGACGAAGACTTAAGTAAAGAAGTTCGGCTACAATCAAATTCGTTGATTCCGCATATTGTTCATTTGATTAATTAGGGGTCGATTTTTTGGGAATCTATGTAATGCATAGTGATCTTGAGTTGAATGTTTTATTTATATTGGCTTGACTTGCTTACGGAGCATTCCTCATTAATAATCCTTCTATTTTGACAAAAAAAAAATGTAATACGTTAAATATAAATCATCCTATACATTCAAAATTTCCATTAAATAAAGTGAAATGAAATTCATATACCTTTATGTACCCTATACAAGTAGAACTTGTAGAAATTATGTCATAAGTGCTATAACTTTCATACGGCACTCACTTTGGTACTCATAATATTTCAATCGATCACTTAAATGACATAACTTATAAAAGAGAAAAAAATCTCACTTGGGTCATGGTAATGATTTTCTTTGCTAAAAATATCCTACATGGTATTAAAACTTGTCACACTTGTGGTGATTATTTTAAATTATGAAAATCAATTGGTCAAAAGTCATGACACTTGTGATAAATATTTTTCTTATAATAATGGCACTCTAAATATCAATTGAAAAGTTATGACAACAAAGTAAGCGACGTAGACAATTTTTAGCACTTTTGATGTTTTTTTTTTTTTTCTTGAAACAATGTGCCTTTTCGGTTGAAATATTTAATTATCATGAAAAGAAGTGGTTGTGGACATGAAAAAAGGTGACTGTTAGATATGAAAAGAAATTATTGTTGATAGGAAGAAAATTGGTGGTTGATCATGAAACGTGAGGATAAGTTACTTATTTCCAAGTGATATCTTGGTTGGTTATTTGTAAATATAACCAAATCATATATTGTTTAACACAACTGTTAAAAAACAATAACTTTCTCTTCTTCACAATATCCTTTCTTCTTCTTTTTTCACACACAAGTTTCACAACATATTCAAAATGAAAATCCAAATGAGAAATTGAGTAATTACATAACTCGTTTCTCTATAACTTTAGTATACATTATGATATATATTTGTTATTAACTCAACATCAATAATAATAGGGGTAAATAGTACCTTTAATTGTCATCAAGCATCAAAATTGAAGAACTATAAACTAATGTTCTATCTTCATCAGCAATCAAATCTCTCCAATATTTTTAATATGTCTTCTCGTACAAAGCATGGCACTTTTATTAGCTAGAACGTGCAAAGACATGCCATGTATATCCGCTAAAAAATTGATTTCATTAGTGTCAATTTCCAAATCGCTAGCTGCAAAGTCAATGACTTAATAAGATCAGCAAAATAATGGACTCGGTCGCTAATTAAAAAGCACAACTAGTGAATGATTACCCCAACATCTGTTGCTTCTGTCTCTAAACATGTATTTTCGCCTATAAATTCTTTCCAGTAGGATTGTTTCTCCCAACAATTTCAGATTGAAAGCGAGATTTTAACGGCAGCGGTGGCGGTGGCTCTTGCTTTGGTAGCTACCGCCACGATCCATGCCCGTGCCAAGGCAAATGATCCCAGGAAGGTGGATGCATGGTTCACTAGGCTTAGCCACGCCAATTGCAAGACGACACGCCACCACTTCTACCTCCACGACACGCTCTCGGGCAAGAGCCCCACTGTGGTGCGCGTCGTTGAGCTGTGATGACCAAGAAGTCCCAGATGCCGTTCGGGGTGATCAACATCATTGACGACCCATTGACCGAGGGACCTGAGCCAGAGTCCCCCTTGTGGGCCGGGATCAGGGGTTATGTGGCTCGGTTAGGCTCGAGTCGGTGGCCCTGCTCATGGACATGAACCTCGTATTCACGAGTCCAAAGTACAATGGTAGCACTCTGAGCATATAGAGCCGCAACCCAGCGCTCGAGACCTATCGGGAGTTGCCCATCGCCAGCGGGACCAGCATTTTCCGGTTGGTGAGCGGAACAGCGACAACGAAGACGTACTTTCTCAACCTCACCACTGGCGATGGGTGGTTGAATATAATGTAATAGGTACGCATTACTAAACACTTTGGGCATTGTTCTAGTCCACTTCTTTCATTATACCTTCGGTTCTTTGCGGGCCAAAGGCTATGGCGTAATTATATGGTTGTAGCTTGTGTGTGGATGAGGTGATATCCTTTATTTCGTAATGCTCTCTACGTGTTTTCCATTTTAATTGATTTATGGCGGAGATTGAAATTGGACGTTATGGTATCTTTGTGTGAGGCTTTAGGTGATCTAAATTGGACTCGGTTTGTCACCAGGATAAAGTAGATGATCTGCATGTTTTGCCATCTTGAAAAATAGAACTTGGTGAGTATGTCAATGATATTACCCACCTAATAATTCTGAAATTTGAAGTAATCGACATGAAAATTAACTTTTTGTTTGGGAATTTCGTATTACAGGAAACCCAAGATTACTCACGGATTTGGTTTCTTCATCGAATAAAATGCGGAGTAGGCACGTGGGAACGTAATTCAAAAACAATTGTGACGATAAGATTTAATAGATTTTGGCCTCTTTGTTCAGTTGGGGAGAGTGAGAGATATCTCCTCTTCCGCTCTCCTCGGCCGCCAACATCCTCCGCTACCTCTCTCTCTCTCTCTCTCTCTCTCTAGAGGTGGCGGAAGAGGAGATCTCTCTCTATCTCTCTGTGGCGGCATCAAGGCGGCGAAGAAGAAGGTGGCGACGTTCGTGACCGACTGCACCAAGCGGGTGGAGGACAAGATCATAGACATCGCTTCCCTCGAGAAGTTCCTTCAGGAGCGCATCAAGGTCAAGGCCGGCGCCCACAACGACTCCGTCACCACCTCTCGTGACAGGTCCAAGATCACCGTCACCTTCACCTCCGGACTTCTCCAAGCGTTATAACCAGAATCATGCTCCCTCCCTCCTTCCCTCCCTCCCTCCCTCCCTCTCTCTCTCTCTCTCTCTCTCTCATCTTTCCCCCTAGGGCAGTCAAGCTTATCGAGCTAGTTCTTGTGCTTGTGGTGATGCCGCTGCTGCTTCATGTGCACAATGTTGCGGTTTTAGAGTATGCCTAGGATGCCTGTTGAATCGCAGTGCTTTTCTTCGAAATGAAAATAACTGTAGGTTTATAATATGCTCGATTCGCGTCGTTATATGTGCAGATGCTGCATGTTTTCGCTTTCGTTAGCTGCGATTTTGGCAGAAGATTGCCTTTTGAGTTGATTTGTAGATAGGACTAGGCTCCTAGGCGGCGCACTCATGCCGTCCATCTGCGAGTGGGTGGTTAATTATGTCGTGTGCTTTGTGGCGAGTCTGGTGTTGTGGTGGGATTTCTGCACCTCATGTTGATAAACTTTCGCATATTTGCACTGCTGCGAATCTTTGTGCAAAATGGTCTAGCTTACAGCATGTGTTTAGATTCAAGATTGATTCATGTCCACTTCATTAATTGTTGGAACTAAATCTGACTCCGTGTTTTTACTCTTTGTTTTATGCCACGCTTTTGCAAATCTTCGGCGCGGGCTGTCCATGGACCCACATGTTTGGAGTCGATGTTCTCAACCTCCGTCACCGTCAATGGCCGTGGCTTGATGCCGCCAAGTCAGTTCATTCTCCATTGTTTTAGTATACCTTTGTGCGTTTTCTATGCTGCTTTGTGAAATTTTCAAGCTGGAAATTTATTTATCGGAATAGCTCGGTCATGGCCGGAGTAGTGGCTGAGGGAGAATATTTAGTGACGATCAGCGACTTCAGGTATCGATGTCAGACTGATAAGGATTGCGGTGTGAATCTGTGTAGTGGGGTCTTCGTCGAGCTCGTCATTGATGGTTCTGTAGAGAAGGACTTCGTTCGGAGGGGAAGACGTCTTTCGGTGAAGACGCTCTCCAAAAAGTCCCCAAGAAGAAGATGCAGGGAAGAGAAAGAAATAAAAAACTGAAATTTGAAAAGGAAAATGAAAAAAATTAGGAAAGAAATCAAAATCCGATTATAATGAGTCAGGTCTAGTTTCCGTAGCCCTTTTACTTCTAGCATTTATTTTTCAAATTTTGCAGTTAGTCATAATTTATAAACCTAAAAATTTTATATATATTTTTTTAAATTTTTTTAGGAAAAGCAACACGCAGAAAACGGTACCTGAAATGAGATTCACGTCTTCACGTCCTCAAATCTTTATCGAATCCCTTTCTCTTCGGTAACCACCTCGCAACACGTAATTGAAATGGGCGACACCCACGTCAGGAGCCTGAGCAACCTTGCGAGGAGCCACGTAAAGACGAAAAAGAGGAACCGCCTTTAGGAGATCGTGGCTGAGAGCGAGGAGGGAGTCTAGGGTTCCCACGTGGAGATTGGGTATATTGAATTGTGGAGTCGGGCGGGATCATCAGCTTCGGAGTTGGATCTCGAAGAAAGAAGAAGAAGGATATACCCGGTAGAGATCTGATCCTGGAGGCGGTTCCACAGAGAAGTGGTGGACATGGAGGCCGGCACCGGAAGTGACACCACCCAGTATCGACTCACCATTGTCTCTCGAGCTTGCTGATGATAGAGAGAGAGAGAGGGAGGCGATCGGAGGTGGTAGTGCGCCTTTGAATGGAACGACGCGGTGGTGAAGCTCCCTGTTTCCTTCCTTTGCCTGATGTCGATCCAAAATCTCACGCATGCTTCGGGAGCAGTCGAATAGCTTCTGCATAGATAATATTGGAATGCCTAGTCGAATAGCTTCTGCACAGAAAATATTGACATTTCTTTTTAAATGGTCGATTGACAGGTTGACGACAAGGAGCATAACCGGGACGATGGTGATGATTGGGAATACGTGGAAGAAGAAGGTCCTGCAGAGATCATCTGGCAGGGGAACAAAGTAAAGAAAACCATCAAGTTTTCCGAAGAAGGGATCGGACGTGCAAATGTTGAAAGAGGGTAACTCAGAAGATACTACCTGTTTATGTGTTGAAAACTTGGCATACATTACTTCCTATTTTTTTCTTTCTCCTTGTGTTGGTTTTGGTTTGAATTTTAAATTTGAGTTTCGTAATTCACTGCCAGGATTCTGAAAAGCCGACCTTGAATCCTTTCCCTCCTCTGTCCGAAGAATATTCAGAATGATGGACAACTGGTAAGAATAATTAGTGCAATTAAATTTCTATCATAAGATGGCTTTCATTTGCAAACATCTTTCACTAGTTTCATATAAACTACCGATCCAATTTTTTGATCACTACCATGGAGAAGCAAAAGAAAAACATGAAGTTATATTAATATGAAGGAAATTACATCCATATTTATAACACATTAGATATCGGTTAATATTGCAAAAAAAGGAAACAAAATTGATCAGAATGAAGGCAAAACTGAATAAGTGATCCTTATGGCTCACTAGTTGCGTTGTTTGTTTCCAAAGGCTGATTAGCCTAATTGCATAATGTAACTTAAAGGAGGAGGGATGGAAGTTTGATGGGAAACAGAAATCCATCATTACTGTTTTTTACCATCCCTTGGGAGTTTTAGTTATAAAATTAGATACGGTTGCCTTAGCCCCATCCATGGCATTAGTTTCAAGGAAAGTCGATACATGAGTAAGGCGTTTCGCGGTGGCTAAGGACCATCTCTCCCCCTATCCAGAGATAGGGTGATATAACGGAGGCCTTTGTGCCAAAAGTTGTTGAAGGATAAAATGTGCTGGACAAAGCTGGAGCTGTTCTTTTTTGATGCATTGGTTTGGGAAGCCAGTTATATTACTGAAGATGGAATGATGCAAATTGGGAGTGCTGTGAGTGGAATAATGATTGAAATTGGGTCTTTTTAGGATGGGGTTTGGAAGTCTTTGCGCTAAGAAGAGTGCATATTCTTGCCATTGACACTACTAGTGGTGGAGAAATTGAAGATCTATACCCCTTTTCTAGGGTCGTTAGTGTTGGGTCAAATTTGGATTAAGATGAAAATGATTAGAGACTCATATTGATCTATGTTTTGGCACATTTCCATATGATGTAAATTTGAAAACCTATACCTACCAACTCAACACACATCCGACTCATATTATTAGAACATATTAATATTTAACCTAACTTAGAAAAACCCTTACTTACCCTTTTAACCCACTTTAAGCTCAATAAAAACTTCACATCAAATTAAAAAATATAAAAATTAGTAAATAAAACAAAGAATGTAAAAACCTATAAATGAGGGTCTTGTCTTCTAAATCTTCCTCATGCGAAACTCCCAATAACCAATCTCTAGTGCACAATTTCACAGGAAAGAGAACTATGATATTTATTTAAAATGTGCCCTTCAATGCTAAAGGCGGACTTACAAGCAACAGAAGTGAGAAGACAACTCAAGATACCGATGTGAATTAGCTTTCAAATAATCAAGAACATTATGATAAGTTTTTTTTTTTTTTTTTTTTTAAATATCAAGCCTATTTTCCTTCAAATACAAATCCAATTGTGACATTGTAGATTGCAAGCCATAGTGTTTACTTTCGAACGCATTATACTCATCAAGATTGTCCCCAATGTTCTCAAAAATGTCCTCAATTAAAATGTTACCTCGATTGGTTGAAGATGTAAAGCGATAATCTCTCGACATAGAGGTCACATGTTCATCAAAAGCATATAGAGACTTTCTTGAATAATTTGTACAAATTTCACATGATCATCTATGTCCAACTTCAAATAGCAAAGCTCTAACAAGCGTAGCAAGACAACACTATAACTATTTACCAAACTTCTTTTGCATTGCCATAGGCATAGAATTAATAGCTATGTCCTCACTATCTCTCTCCTTTATCAAACGAAACCGGATTAGCCATACTCAATAGAGATATAAGTTCTCCATGGGATATCTAACTCTAAAGAAGAGTAAAAATATCATAAAAATGTTGTAACAATAATGCAATTTCCTTAGCTATGACTCAATCTTAGGGTAACATTAAATGCACAAAGAATGGAAGTTCCATATTTTCTTTCTTAGGAGCAACTAGGATGCTATACTTGTATTCAACGAATTGTCAATAATAATTCACATTCTTGCGATATGAATAGCAATTTACATAAACAACATAAAAGCAATCTAGACCACTTCTACCCTTCCTAGTTTTAGCTTTCTATAGGAGAGCTCTTTATAGAATTTTAACCCTTCAATAGCAGTTGTACACAAATTGAGCATGAACATAAGCCTTTCTTTATCTATCTTTGTGGTGTTCAAGCAACTTCGGTACAAATGGCACTTTGCCAGGAACTGGTTAAGAAGGGTATAAATGCGTGGTTGTATATCTCTAGCGGATTGCAAAACTTTTCCTAAAATCACCAAAAAAGCCTAGGAGGAGGAGGGGCAGGGGGTTAAAACAAACAAGCAACCAAATAAAGTTTTCAGATCTGATATTGCCTCTCTAATCCCAATTTAATCAGTTGAAACAAAATTTTTGTCTATTAATAGGCTTTAAGATTATATGGGGATATAAGATAAAGTCAAACTGGGTAAACAAATGAATAAACTTATGCAAAAGGAAACTATAAATTCAAGATTGAGTCCAACACTAACATCCTCCAACTATACCATGAATGCTAGCTTTACAACTTCTCTCAACTTGATTTACCAATTGTATGCCTAACATGAACATCTATCTCAATTAATTAAATGAATAGATTCATTCGAACAGAAAAATCATGAGAAAATCAACTTACAATGAACTTCTCACATTGGAACAAATTGTATAATGTCTCTAGTGGCTACACGATGTGTAGAGCTTTTTAATCTAATTTTATGGTTACCATCAACTTTCTAATAGGACAAAAAAATTAGATTGTTAAGTTCTCTACATCCTCACTATTAGATACTATTTCGATGTTAACACAATAGAAAGTCTAACTTAAATGACAGAAAACAATCCATTTGTGTAAATTCTGCACCTCCAACTCAAACTATCAGAATTGAGACCCTCACTAATGCATCCATGGTTTCTTGTTGATCGGTGAGAACTCCATCCTAAACAAGGAGGGAAAATACTATTAGCTGCATAAAGAAACATAAAAAAGCTAAGAAAGATTGAATGCTTTTTTCTACTTTACATTATTATGAGCAAAACATAGAATTTGCTATTTATAAGAAAGTGATTGGCCTAAAATTTGAGCAACCCTATGGATCACAAGACCAAAGAAAGTGGATCCTACTAGGGGAACATTGTGCTAAGAGCCATATCCCAACGAGATATGTGCTAGACTCTATAAATAGTATTATGTTATTTTCTTGACATTACTTTATGCGTGAAAGAGTTTGAGGCTATTGACATATGTTAGCAATGGAAAGATTGATTATTAGTAATGAAACCATGTGAAATTAGATTTAAATCATGTGGATCTCCCCTTTACATCGGATTGTATGCTTAGAAGTACGTTAGTTAGATCGAAGGTATCTATCTTTAAAATCGGATCAAATTGGCTGGTTCAACTAGTTGGACTAGTAATGGGATTGCAAACCAACCCACTTAATGAGATAGGGAAAGGTGGAAGTTCACTCTTTTCGAAAACCATTCTTTGGCTGGCTATATTATGGTTGAAAATGTTTCATTTGTTTCCTACCACTCAATATTAAGAAGGTGCCGCATTCATAAATTAGATTTAATTATATCACACAACATGGCATAAATCATGTTGTGACCCCAAAATTGAGTCTGCTAAAATAAATGGGTATAGATCCTGAATATTATCTATCTCAACTTTTCTAGGGTTTTTGAAATGGGTATATTCATTTTGTCTATATTTCCTTTAAACAAGAACAGAGAATTACATATTTTTTTGTGCATATTATCTTCAAGAATCCAAACTCAGGATTATCAATTTGGATTATAGACAACAAGGGATTGACTTGTTGTTCCTTATCCTTAACATAATGTTGTTCCTTGTACATCACTAGGAAGGGTAAATGATTAGACGATCACCTACAATTTTTATACATGTATAGAAAGTTTAAAATTGACCTATTAGGTGATCGACTATATATATCATATTGTCATTGAAATTCTAAACTCATATAATTTAAATTGAAAACTCATTTACATCTTACCCACTCCACCAAAGACTGTTGGTCCTCAGGCTGATCAGCATCCGATGCTTTTCTTCTCATGAGTAGCTCCGCCAAGACTACGTTGAATGAGTAGACATCGACCTTTTCCATTAGCTTGTCACTTGAGTAATACCAAAAATCCATGTACCTACATTTGACAAACCATCAGTGATACTAGACAAAAACCATAAGTGGTACGACAAACCGAAAATGAACTTACCAGAAAGTCTCCATTATGTGCGTGGAGTCATGCGTATCTATACGCAAAGTAAACTTGGCAAGTCCAAAGTCTGTGACCTGAAATCAAAATGTTAGCTTTCATAACAATTACTTGAATTCAATAAAACTGATTGATATTATCATGTCATCGTACCTTAGCGTCAAAATCGAAGTTCAAAAGAATATTGGAGGACTTTATGTCGCGATGAATAACTCTAGGATTGTTTGAAAGGTCAAATCAACAAAAATGAAACCCGAAAAATATTATGGTAATGATAAGTTCTTTTTTTTTTTGGAAAAAAATACTCACACTCTTCATATAAGTAAGCCAAGTCTCGTGCGGAACCTAAAGCCACCTTCATCCTCTTAGGCCAAGGTTTGATTGGGCAATTAGTACTTGCAATGACATATGGGGCAGTTAGAATCAATCAGATTTTGAGCTCTGAAATAACTAAGCATGCAGGATAAATATTGATCGTGCAAATGAAAGTCCATTGTGCTGTTTGGGACGAACTCATATACTAGAATTCTGAGACTGTCAAAAATGCAGTATCCAACCAAAGAGAAGGTGACGATGGTGGGTATAGCTGATGATATTGACCTCCGCTAGAATCTCCCTCACATTGTTGACTTTTAGCTTTTAGTTGCTTGATAGTAACTAATTCTCTACTCGAGAGTACTCCGTTATGAACGAGGCTGAAACTGCCTTTGCCAAGTAGATTAGAATTAGAGAAATCATCCATTGCCATTTTTTAGCTCTTTGTACGTAAAGTTCTTATGCGGGACACCAAAGGCTATGCCTGGAGATAGAAGAGGTCAGACATTAGGACTCGATTCTACTAGCTTAATAATAATGACAAAACATAGTTGGAAGAATTGATGTTACAAATCTTGGTATCATGAACATGTTACTATTGTGATCCAAATGCAGAGCAAATTTTGATTGAGGAGTCAACATCAATTGTCCTCAAGCTTGTCATTTTCATCGTATGTGATTTTAATCCTCAATCAAAATTTGCTCTACATTTGAATCACAACAGTCACATGTTCATAATATTAAGATCTCTAACATCAATTCTTCTAACTATGCTTTTCATTATCATTAAGCTGGTAAAATGGGGTCCCAACGTATGAACTCTAAGACATTTATGTACGAGGAGCTGAAAGTGACAACGGATGATTTTTTAGATTCTGGTCTACTCAATGAAGGCGATTTTGGGCTTATTCATAAGAGAGTTTCCCAAGCAAGGAATTAGTTGCCATCAAGCAACTAAAAGCTAGAAGTCAGCAAGGGAAGAGGGTGTTTTGAGCGGAACTCAATATCATGGACCATATCCACCACCCTCGCCTCATCTTTTTGGTTGGATATTGCAGTTCTAACACTCTCAGAATCATAGTTTATGAATTCGTCCCAAACAACACATTAGACTCTCATTTGCACAGTTAGTATCTATCATGTATCCTTAGTTATTTCAAAGCTCAAAATCCGATTGATTATAACTACCCCAAATGTTATTGCAAGTATTGATCGCCTTATTATGCCTTGGCCTAAGAGGATGAAGGTGGCTTTAGGTTTCGCACAAGGTTTGGCTTACTTACATGAAGAGTGTGAGTATTTTTTTCAAAAAAAAAAAAAAAAAAACCTTTATCATTACTATAATAATTTTTGGGTTTCATTTTTATTGATTTGTCCTTTCTGGTAATCCTATTGTTATTAATCGCGACATCAAGTCCTCCAATTCTTTTGGACTTTGATTTTGACGCTAAGGTGCGAAGACATGATAATATCAATAAGTTGTTTATTGAATTCAAGTTATTGTTATATAAGTTAACATTTTGATTTCAGGTCACAAAGTTTGGACTTGCCAAGTTCACTTTTGGTATGAATACGCATGTATCCATGTGCATAATGGGAAATTTCGGGTAAGTTCATTTTTGGTTTATTGTACCACTAATAGTTTTTGTCTAACACCACTGATTGTTTGTCTAATATAGGTATATTGATCCTTAATATTACTTGAGTGGCAAGCTAATGGAAAAAGCCAATGTCTACTCATACTATGCTGGTCGCACGAATTATTTACTAGTATGAATATTGCAGAGAAGAGAGGGTTAGCCCATCATGGCCGAGTGGGAGATAATGAGTTTTATTGTTATTAGGCTGCCCATGTTGGGCAAACCTAGCCCATAACTCAAAAGAGCCCATAGCCCACAATTTAAAGAAAATAACCACCAATGCGTTATTTTGAGGGTTACTTCTTAAAAAGAGAAAAGACATGTTTTTTTTTCTTAGTGTGTAGAAGTATAGGATTGTGTATCCTAAAGGAAAATAAGAAGAATGAAAAGGCTCTCTTATTGTGAAGAAAATTATTTCCACTCGATCTCTCTCATGACGATGCAATAAGTGCATTTAATTCGTAGAAAATAAGATATATTCCATTGCATGATGTACTTTTCAATCAGTGATACAAAGTATTTATGGCCCTTTTTTGTATGCAGTTTGATGTTACTCGATAGTTCGAGTTTAGAATTTTGAAATTAGTTTCCTTCAAAAACAAACAACCCATTGTCCAACTTCTCGAAGAACAGAGTGTGGCCTTTAACTTGGCAGTAGATGTCGCTTGTCTCCTCATTTAAGGGTCTGAGATGAGGCTGGAATATGAGATCTCCAAATATAGTCCTTGTAGTCATACAAAACCCATAAATTTATCTCCATAGTTCATCATTCACCCCACCACTGAAATAAAGCATGCAAAACAAGGAATAGAAAGTAAGGGAAAGACCTCAATAGCAATTTTAACCATGGGGAGCTTCAGGCGAAAAAACCGACTTCTCCAAAAAATTAATGGCAATTATATTTGCCTACGTAGATACTAGGAGCAGACTATTACGAAACTTTATATTGAAACATAGGATTCATACGAATCAATAGCTCCCTCAGAAGCTCATTACTACTTTTTCGAACCAAACGACCTTTTCCAACCAAAAAAACAAAAGAACCAAACGAACTTTTTAGATTAAAAAAAAAAAACAAAACAAAAGTTTGGAGCACCATTAAACAGAACCACCTCATCCATTGCCACCACCACCACTAGATCGTTTTACCCCCGCCATTCCTACTCAACAGGGGACCAATACTAGGGTAGCCGCCATTTGGGGGGCCGATTGGGACTCACGTTTCCCCTGAACAAGGGATTGATGTGGGGATAGCGTTCATTGACCTAGTTTTGCAGCCATCTCCATATATGCAACTTTTGCCACTGAGGGACAAGAAGCCAAAGTTTTAAAGGTAACAATGTGAAATTCCATGAGTGTTATGTTTAAGCAATAACTCATTTTAGTACTTATTCGGAATCTAATAATCACAATAAAAATTTTACAAGATAAATCGTCCTATGTCTAGAATTGTTCTTTAGTATTCATCTTCTCTTGAGGACTCAATTTTAGAAATCCCATGCGCATTTTATTCTTTACAGCAAAGGTCAAGAATCTCATTAGAATTGTTATTATATTAAAGGAGAAAACTGCTAATATAAATAGTGAGACAAATAGGTTTCAAGTTAATTAAAACCCTAGATTTGCTACTTAGATTTTTGTATGTCTAATTGGATAGTGATTGATTCTTTAAAATGCTTTCAGCTTCTGAAATCCTACTCACTTGATACCTCAAAAACGTTCCCTCCATAGGCATATAAATAATTAAAACACATTACATCTTTTTGGATCCTAACAGCTATTTTTATTGAGTAAGTAATATATTGTTGAAAAATTTAGGAGACTGTCATTTAGAATGGATGTGTAGTTCAAGCACTATTACTTATTAGTGTCAGTAGTAGTCATCTTGATATAATTCTTGTAAAATATAATTTTGAGCTCATATTCTTGAAATTTGTCATCCTAAGTTGGTATATCTTAAGATGTATATTTAGAAATCAACATAAGTTGTCCTCAAGTTTGCCATTTTCATCGTATGTGAAAAGGACATGTATATTTGAAAGATAAACCACTTGTATTCATGTGGTTTGGCAATTGAATTGGCAAGAAGAGAGGAGAAAATTGTTGATATAAATAGAGCCCGATTCATCATCTAACTTCAGATCTAGATTTTCCATATCCATAATGATTTTATTAAATTCATCTAGATATTCTAGGATATGAGTACCTTTTTGCATCTTTAGCATGTAAAGACGTTGCTTCACGAATAATCTTGTCATAAGATATTTCTTCATATAGAAGCTCTCAAGCTTATTCCACAATCCTGAAATTGTTCCTTCACCCGCAACTTCACAAAGCACCTTATTGGTT
This sequence comes from Eucalyptus cloeziana, assembly GCA_014182715.1. Lineage (NCBI taxonomy): Eukaryota > Viridiplantae > Streptophyta > Magnoliopsida > Myrtales > Myrtaceae > Eucalyptus > Eucalyptus cloeziana. Next base: position 4,270,766 of record CM024640.1, read on the forward strand.
AACAACAATTGGATGGTGCTATGCGCCTTTTCCTCCATCTTTTTTTATCTCAATCGTAGTCAAGAAAATCAGCAAATTGCGACTCTCAAGGACTCGGACACATTGTGGCAGGTGACCATTAGGACCATCAACGCTACGATGTAGCGAACTTTTGTGTTGGTTGGTTCGAGTTTGTTGTCGAAACTTGTCTTGAGTGAAGGGGATGTCTGCATGTTTGAGCTCACTGATAGGGATGATGTTTAGGTTTAACTAGGATGAAACATTGGAAGTCACTTTAGGCCATATACTAGTTGAAAGCAATTTGTGCCACCATTATGTTGTGATGAAGCCGGATAAAAGTGCATTTATATTTGTAATCGTTCTCTTTTCTGAGCTAGTTATGATTTTAGCATTTATGGGCCTGGCCACTCCCATACAATGGATGTTTGTGAAAGTGTTACCATTAGAGTTAAAAAAATAGTGTGCAATAACATAGAGTCTATGAGCACTGTGCTGTGACATTTTGACTACAAATTGCAAGTTGGGGTTGAACACTTCTTTTACCCAGTGAAGACTGTTGAATGAAACTCCTGAAACTAGTAGATATAAGCATATATTTACATTTTGTTTGCCTTTTCTCTTTATTGTTTGTTTGTATTCATTCTTTTCCTCATCATATATTGGTTAGCAAATATCTACATGGGCGAGAGTGTTCCTTGTGAATTCATATAGAGATACAATCAGAAAAACCAGCAAATTGTGACTTAGGTATCTAGACAATTCATGGCCGGTGCAGCTCTTGACATTTGTTATCCAGCAAACATCTCTGGTGGTTGGCCCACGTTTATGAGAGAAGCTTGTCTGAACGAAGGTGTTGCCGCGTGTTTGAGCTCATCGACAGGGACAATTTTATGGTCAAAGTCTCCATTTAGATACTGCTAGTAAGAACCTCACTTAGGTCGATTGATATGAGCATCAGACACGTCATTTGAGGCCATATATTACTAAAGCAATTCATGCCTCCTTTAATCAACGCAGGTGAATCAATTGAAGGTGCACTTACTTTTGAGAATTCTTCTTTTCTTTAGTGTAGGTTAGGAAAAATAGTCTAAATGTCCAAGAGCCCTCTTGAGCAGCTTTTTAATGGTTCCACGTGCCCGAGGCCTCTCACTGTCCTTGACAAGCTAGAGAATTCAGATTGGAGGCATCCCTTATTCCAAACGGTGACTAACTTGGTACTTTCTCAAGCTGCTTAGGCTGGGGAAGAAGAGGCGACACAAAATGTCCAGCTTAAGTACTACAACAGGCCTAGGCTTGGGATTACTGAGCTCGCTACAACAGCACAGCAACACTAGTTGGATATTGCTCCCCTGCAACAATTGGCTCACGAGAGCTATTGCAAGCAGGTTCAAACTTGTGATTGGAAATGAAGAAAATGTGGTTCGACTCTAGGCCTTAAAAATTAGTCCAACAACCTCAGTGGTATGAAAAGAAGAAAAGAAGAAAAGAAGATTTCCTTTTTGCCAGGGAAAAGAATATTACTTGCTTGATTTGTATATGTATCCATCTAGGACCCTTAGTGCAGCTTTTCATGTTTGTTCGATGCATATTGCAATGTAAGATTGGTGACTCGAATATTCACCAGATTCGTGCATGTCTCTATATTGATTACATGTGCTTATTAGTCTAGGAGACAGGATTGTGGTATTTTGTTTCAGATTGCAAGTTGTGATTAAAGACTTTCTCATTAAGCCATTTAGACAGCTAATATAGACTCTGGAAACTAGCAAATACTAGCATAAATGTACATCTCGTTTGCCTTCTCTTTAGTTTATGCTTGCATTCCTTTGTCTTATCACATATCGGCAGTTCAAATGTCTTCATGGACAGAGCGTTCCTTGTGAATTCATAAAAACATACAGTCAAGAAATCCAGCAAGATTCTAAAGACCTCATGGACCTTGAAGATTCAGAGGGTTCTCGCCAGAAACTAAGGGCTAAATTTGCATTTACCTTGTTATCAGCCTTCCAAGATGTTGAATTCCTTTTCAATTTGTGAGTTTCGTCTTACTGAGATAGCACGCTCACTGATGCGACTTTTCAATTAAGTATGCTTGGAACCAAAAAGTTCGAACATCAAAGAGTAATAGAAATTCTGAATTGCTCCTCAAGATAATTTGGAGGTGTGACTTATCCTTTTATACGTTATGTACGTGCGGATGACATGATTCTCCTAGTCACTTTTCAAATTCTTAAGACTTTGATAGATGAGCTTTTGGTACGTTGGTTGATGGCATTGACATGGGTGGCTTGATATGAAGAGCGTGTGAAATTCGGTTTCCACGTTTACACATTGATTCGCAAATCATTTTGTGGTAACTCGAAAAAATTCACGTGTGCCCATGAGAATCCCCTTCTCCTTACTGCATGTGAGGCCAAACAGCCTAGATGTAAAGTGAGCCCTGCTGGGCCAGTTTTCGTTATTGTACCAACAGAAGCCTCTCACTACCCTTGAAAAAGCTAGAGAATTTGAGAGTGTCCATTTTTCAAAATGGTGATTTGGCAATATCTTGTTATGAAAGGAAAAAAGATGTACTGGCCTTATCTCCATTCATCGCCGGTATATCCCAAATACGAAATGACAAGACACGTTACTTTCGTTTAAGTGCCTTATCTCCATTCATCCCAATGACCGAGTAATGGAAGGCAAGAACGGCAACTGTAATATAACCTTTATGTCTCCAGATATCGATTAAAATTGTTGATGAGTGCATCTACGTCAAAAAATCTACTTCTCTAGTGGGGTCGTCAATTTGTCTTTTAACTACCTTTTTTAAAGTGGAAATCATGATGGCGCTTCTTGAAAACGTTCGGCCTGGAACGCATAAGACTAAAATGTCATTTGAAGTAGCCACCGTTTAAATTGTCCTCCACACATATGCGTACACTGAAACACTAATAGAACTGACTTTTATTACCAAAAAAAAAAAAAAATCCGCCTTTTCCATCTTCTCTCTCTTTCTCTTGTCTATTGTCTTCGATCTTTTCTTATTTAATGTAAACACTTCGATATCTGATAAGAGATTTTGATTTGAAGCTTCTCATCCACTCTTCCCATTTAGAAAATCAGTCCATATAATTTTTTTTTATCTAAAAAGCATCTTCGCCTTATGAAACACACCAAAAAGAAAACTAATATGTTTATAAGACTGGAGCATATGTATGTTCCAGAATATCAAATTATATTTATGCTTTCATTCTGTAATTTTTCCAAAATATCATATCCGAATCTCCAGTTGTCAGATTCTTTTTTATTTGAACTCTCATTACTCCCTAGAAGAGACTGTTTCCCCAAGTTAATTTGGTATGAGATTTAATGTAGATGAGTTCATATGTCCGTGAACTTAAAATTTTCTTTATTCAAACAGTAATAGACAATGGTTTTGAGACATTAAGGGCACGATTGGTAACGTTTATGTTCTAGGAAATAATTTTTCAATAGAAATAGTTTTTTTTTTTTTAATGTTCTGGGGAACGATTTCTGAGTATAAGAATGCACTTGGTAATTACAAAAAATTTCTACTCCACAAACAGAAATACGTCTAGTAAACTTGTATAACTTTTTTGTTTCTTTTAATTTTTCAATAATTTTCTTTTTTTTCTTTGTTTCTTCTTTCTTCCTTTTGGCTGGTCGCCAGCTGGCACAAGGCTCGGCCTCACTAGGCTAGGGCGAGGCCAACCTTGTGTTGCTTGCACGAGGTCGAGCCTCGCCGATGACCTCGCCTGACCACCGAGGCCATCGATGAGGCTCGGCCTCACCAGGCCACTATTGGGCAACACCGACTTGGTGGTGGCTCGGCGAGGCGAAGCCTTGCCAATGGCTAGGCAAGCTCGGCCTCGCCTGATCTGGGTGAGCTTGAGCTCACTCAGCCAAGGCGAGGCCGAGCCTCGCCGAGGGCCGACGGCGCTCTAGCGAGGTCGTTGGCCCTCAACGGCCGGTCGTTGGCCATGGCCGAGGCTAGTGACCGGCCAAAAAGAAAAAGAAAAAAAAAAGAAGAAAAAAGAGAAGAAAAAAGAAGTGTTTCTCGGAATTGTTCCCCATCCTCACAATTCAGATCAAGCCACATTACACACAGGATCAACTGATTTGGAAGGGGTGTTTAAATGGCATTTATATTGTGAAAAGTGGCTACAATCAAATCAGATTAGGCGAGAACAGCAGCAAACAAAATCAGGCTTCATCCTCTTTTCAACCTCCCCGACGACTTTGGACAAACATTTGGAAGGTGCCGACTACTCCCAAACTGCGCATATTTTTATGGTCTTTATGCCAAAATGCACTAGCAGCTGCTGAAAATCTATATAATCGACATGTCATATCAGATCCTATATGTCGTTTATGCAGAGGCAACTGCAGTTCTCCAGTCCCAGAATCTATTGAACATCTATTTTTACATTGCCCCTGGACTACTAATGTCTGGTCCAACCCGCAGCTACCTTTCACAGTTCAGTAATTTCATGCACATTGGTTTGATGCCTGGCTACTACAAATATTAGATGAGGTAAACAACTTACAGGTTCTTGCGATTACGGTCTCTGTTTTGTGGCACATCTGGAAAGCCTGAAACCATTTTGTCTTCCACCGCCAAACCCCCAACTCTGATCAGGTGGTAGCTGCTGCTCTCGCCTATGCCCGATCTTATTGGAACTGTCATGAGACCTACTTGCATCAGGGTTTACAGAAACAGGGCCCAGTTAGCACCCACAGACGAGATCACAATCAAGCTGGCCAAGGAATCCTTATCGCCGAACACTATGCTAGACCAAGTTCTCGATCGCCACTAAATCGACACTTTCGCTGTCAACCTTTGGAACAATGCTGGCGTCCCCCCGATCCAAGCATACTGAAGGTCAATATTGATGCTTCCTTTACCACGGCCTTAAATGAAGGTTATGTTGCCCGTGTGTGTCGAGATTCCTCTGGTAAGCTGATTGATGGTTTTGCCCGTCGCACCTCCTCTATTTCGCCCCTGCAAATAGAAATCCAAGCCCTCAGTTTAACGCTTCAGTATTTACTTGACAAATGATGGAATCAACATCATCTCCTTCTCGAATCCGACTGTCTGGCTATGGCAGAAGCAATTCAAGATCCCAGTCGCATTCCATGGATGCACAAAGCTCTCTTTGCTTAGGCGGTGGTGCTGCTTCTTCACTTTCCTAACCTGCAAATACAACACTACCACAGACAGACAAACTTTGTAGCCGACTAGGCCACAAAGGCCCACGGCCATCATCTTCTCCCTTCCGACTGGGCCGAGTCCCCCCCTCCCGCTCTTTTCGATCTTATTTTTACTGAAGCGGTAAACTCCTTTTTTTTTTTGCTGATCGTGTATGAAAGTTAATTACCTTTTCTGACCAAAAAAAAAAAAAGAAGTCGGAAGGTTGGGTTTTGCAAATTTTGAATGTTTGGCTCATGCATGAATAAGAAAGAATTGAAAATGTCAGACAGGTGTTCCAAAGATAACTTCTTGTTACTTATGCTTATGGGCATGTAATTAACATATCATGTATGACCTTAGGACATAGAATTTGCCCCATGTTTACTCAACTCAGCTCTAGCAAAGAACGAGCAACAATTTTGCTGTATTATTTTTTGGACAAAGACAAAAAAATTCAACGAAAAGAAAATATTATGCCGTAAGCCCAGATGATTACCCAAAAGATTAACCAAAAAAATGAAATGTTAGTTATATTGGCAATTGATTTGGGCTTCATAATTGCAGTCATAGCTATTATTTTCAGTCATTCAATTAAATAATGTCCATGTTTCAATCATAGGATCACTTAATATTTCATTTTATTACAGTGCGCATGTGCAAATAAGTAGAGTAACAAGAAAGAAAATGGACTACTCATACTCCTTTCCGAAAAGAAGCATTGCTCCCATCCCAATTTGTGGCGATCTTTGGCAGGGTTTAGTGTATAATAAAATCAAATGAGGAGGAGGAAGAAGAGGACAAGGAGGAGGCATTATTACAAAAATTGAGATCCTTAGTAAATCTTCTTTAGATGAAATTGTCACTTTCTTTTTTTGTAATATCACTATAAGATGTATGTCAGTGCTAAACAAATTGGACCAATCAAATCGATTATAAGCAAATATTATAAATAGTTGTTCGAAGCGGGATTTTTCTAAATATTAGAGACTAGATTTACATCGTAAGTTAATTAATTATAAATGATAGGCCAATCAACAATTGAATTGTGGATTCACATTAAGCAGTGCAGCCGAGTATACTTTGAACTTTTGTTTTTCTTTTTCAATGCCTTCTGAAAAATTAATAATCCCTCCCAACGCCCAAAGTACCAATCAAGATCCTCTCTCTATCTCCCTCTCTCTCCCTCCCTCCCTCTCCCCTCAAAGCCTCTCTCTCTCTCTCTCTTCTCTCTCTCTCTCTCTCTCCACGTTGAATATCTTATCTCTACAATGTGTCAACCTTCAACCTTGGGGAACACATCATTTAATCTTAATCTCGTATCACAACCACAAATTGACGTCAAAGGTATTAGATCTACAATCGTTTGACTCATTTGCCATGGTCGCCAGCCTCAACTTTGGAAGGTGGAAGGCCTCAATAAGAGATGATAACCTCACATCGATGGCAGAGGGAGAGAAGGATGCCGTATCGCTGGTGGCGAGGCAGACACTTTGAGTGGCCTTGCTGCTCTATTGCAGAGCAATGTGAAAAGAAGAAATGGCCACACGAAAAAGAAAAAGGAAAAGGAAAAGGAATAATCACCTAAAATAGATCTCAGCCTTTCAAAATTACCGAAACACGATCAGTATTTGCAGACGTGGCAAAAACCGTCCCATGCCAATAGAAAATTTGCCTGACCTGATTAAAAATCGAACGCCCTAAGACTTCTTTTCGACGAAATCCAAATATAATTGTACAAATCATTGGAAAAAAGTGACTACATTTCAATAAATTCATTAATTTTATTTCCTCAGACACTTCGCTTTTCTAAAATCTTAAGTAAAAGCCCGATTCTTCATTTTACTCCAATTTGAATTGGTTTTTGGCTGGATTGTTTTTTGATCCAATTCAATAATGGGGTTCCAACCGAACCGTACATGCAAAACATTTAGCTAACCGAGACGATCGAGGGGTTGGTGGCTGATGGCATGATGACTTGATCCCATGGGCTTTGGTGATCATTTTTGCAAAGCCCGGTCTGGAGGCAATGGCGACGGCAGGGATGAGCAGGTGGCTGGATCTCAATAGTGAGAGAGAGTTGACAGGGAAAATAAATGTAGGGCTAAAGTTCTTGGTGAGGACTAATGGGATATGTTGAGGTTCAAAACAAATTAGACATGTCAATATTTGATGAAAGAGATAGCAAATGGGTACATAAATGGGTATAGTAGATTTGTGCCCATCTGATCCAGCTTTCAAAATAATTAAGATAGACTTCAATGAATCGGCTTGCACATGATATAGCATAGGATAGTACAAGCCATATCATTGTCTTCATAAGAATCACAAATGACATCAATCCTATATCATAAACGAATACAACAAGTACACATATATATAGGTCAAGGGTGATTTAGCAAAGTCACACTATTTCATGAGCAGTGTAAACATACTAATGACAACCTCTAACGGACGCTGCCACAATCTCCGCCTCCACTGGCCACACTAGCAAATATGGTACCTGCCGTTGTTGCACCAGAAGATCCCACATTGCGACCGTCGCCCAAAAGACCACTCTAGAATTATATGTTTACTAATATTGTTTTTTTTCCTTTCATATTCAAGGAATCTTACTTTGTGGGAGTATGAGACGAGTATATCCCACCAAGTAAAACTTTTCAATTTCAAAATTTTCAAGAAAGCCGGTTGATTTCTTGAAATCAAGTGTGGTGAAGGAGCCACGTTTGTTTTCTAAAGACTAACAGTTTGCTAGCTCATCATTTTCCTAATAAAGAGGATTGATACCTATATATTATTCGAAAATACCATTTGTAGGAGTACCAAAAGAAATATTGACGAAATATGGCGTGTAGTTAGGCAATCTGAACTTTTGATAAATGGACTGCATTGACATTGCTTGGTGGTACTTTACTTGCATAAAAAGTGTGTGGAATGGGGTCTAGATGGTGGTGAATTTTAGAAATTTGAGTGCAGTGGAAAGTAATTGCTTTAAAAAAAATAATCTGGCTAGAAATGTGTGGAATTGAATTACATGATAAGGAAAGTACAGAGAAATGTAAATGGGCAAGGAATTGAAAAATGTAAGGAAAATATAAAATAGAAAGCTCTTACAAAGTGTGTTCCCACGTGTGTTTCTCTACTTCAAGTCTTGGGTTTTTTCTATGCTATTCTCACCTAATTCTCTAAAAAAGATATCTAGCTACAGAATTGAAATTTTTTTATCTCAAAAAAATTTATGCCCACAAATTTAAAAAAATCTCCACTAATTTCTTTGAAATTATCGGTATTGGGACCAATTAGAGGTTCATTATTAGAGTAGGCATCTTCATCAATACCCCCACATTCATATAGAACAACAATAGCCTCTTAATATTAGTAATCTTGAAGAAACTAGTGAAGGCATGAGCAAATTTGAGACTAGTATAAAAGTTGAGGATTTTATTATAAGACAACTTCAAATCTTAATTGGAATTAAATCTAAAGTTGAGGTAGAAAGGATTGCACTAACATGACCACATTGTTGCTTCCTATGAGTAATTGTGCAATTTGGGCCATCCATTTCGTTTTTGTATAATGGGCAACTGGACAAAAATTTACTGTGGGAAACCATTAGGAGCTCACACTAAGATTTCTTGATAAAAAATTCTCTCTTATTTCTGCCCAATTTCTCTTCACTTTCTCTCTAGATTAATTGACGCTGAAAATCATCTCCATCATTTGGAGTTGTTGCTCTGTCTCCGAATACAACTACCGGAGATTTGGAGTTGCAATTGTCCCTATTTTTCTTGCTGAAGAGTTTGTGTCTGCGTTTTAGATAGTTTTAATTGCCTTTCCAACGTCCTTAGTTATTGCCACCACCATTTCTCAATTTTCCAAAGCTGCGCCTTCAAAGCTCTCTTCTCCCCTATCTCACGACTAAGAGAATAGTAGAGAGTCGAGACTATGATGTTCTGAGTGATATTGATTCGGAAATTTGCTATCATTAAACTAAGCTGATACTTTAAGTTCACTTTAACATCGTTGTGATAGTTTGAAATGAATTCTTGTGTCAAAACTTGCTTGTAGACTCAAGGATTGAACCACACACAAGATGTTTGATGAAATGTAAAAATCAGATCTGTATCAACTTGCCTCCAATTTTTTTATTACCTTGAGAGTGTTTCTGCATGTATTATCTTTGTTGTTCCTTTTTGCTCTGTGTCCTTATATTTTATGCGTGATTATCTCTAGTAATGTTATTAAGTACCTGAATTTGCCTTGTTAGTTCTTTGCATCCTACCTATCTTCTGCAATATTGGGGCATCATTGTCGGAATGGCCAGTGAACGAAGATGGTTGTCTTGTGGAGGTTGAAGATGGATGGTCGTTGGATAAGAGGCACTTAATCTCGTATTTTCCAAGGAAGCCTATGGTTAATCGAATGTTAATTTTTCTAGCTTTTGCTTAGAATTTATGAATGAATTTGATATGTTAGATTATGTGAACAATGAAAAGTTGAAGAAGACAAATACAAGGCGTCCAGAGGAAAGAAATGAAAATAAGAAAGATATGTAAAACAAATAATAAAGGGTTAATACCCTAAAAAACCCCAAACTGGTACACTTGTGACAAATTTACCCTAAACTATTTTTTTGACCACCAAAAACCCCAAACTGGTACATACGTGACAGATCTACCCTCCGTTAGCTTCCGTTTGATTTTTCCGTTAATTTTGCTGACGTGGTTGCTGACGTGGCAAGTCATGTGGAAATTCATAAGTTTAATACCATTAAAAACCCCAAACTAGTATATTTATGACAAATTTACCCCAAACTGGTATATTTACGACAAATTTACCATAAATTAATTTTTTCGATCATAAAAAACCTAAATTGGTACACGTGCGGCACATTTACCCTCTTTCAATTTTTCCAAATTTGACCGAGTTGTGATGTCCAATCAATTTTATTTTATGGATTACTCTAACATTGCCTCCATATCATTAATACTTGATTTTTTCTTTTTATTGGAATCATTATTAGAAAACTATTCAAAGGCTACCAAATGTGCACTTCATTCTTGTGCCGAGAAGATGCCCATTAACTAAAAGATGGACAGATCGCTTGCGCACATATACAAAAGAATCACACTCAAAGCACACCTAAAATTAGCGACAAACATAAGTGATTTTGGTTCCGGCATTTCAACGAGCATGTGATGTACGAGTCACTCATACCATGCTCGTTGGCGTTACGTAGTCTTTCCTACCTTGAATCGTAAGTGTGTCAAAATTTTAACATGGAACTTGCATGTGAATGGTATGAGTGACTCGTACATCACATCCATCTTTAGTTAATGGGCATCTTCTCGGCACAAGAATGAAGTGCACATTTGGTAGCCTTTGAATAGTTTTCTAATAATGATTCCAATAAAAAGAAAAAAAAATCAAGTATTAATGATATTGAGGCAATGTTAGAGTAATCCATAAAATAAAATTGATTGGACATCACAACTCGGTCAAATTTGGGAAAATTGAAAGAGGGTAAATGTGCCGCACGTGTACCAATTTAGGTTTTTTATGATCGAAAAAATTAATTTATGGTAAATTTGTCGTAAATATACCAGTTGGGGTAAATTTGTCATAAATATACCAGTTTGGGGTTTTAATGGTATTAAACTTATGAATTTCCACATGACTTGCCACGTCGCAAACCACGTCAAAAATTAACGGAAAAATCAAACTAAGCTAACGGATGGTAGATCTGTCACGTATGTACCAGTTTGGGGGTTTTTGGTGGTCAAAAAAATAGTTTGGGGTAAATTTGTCACAAGTGTACCAGTTTGGGGTTTTTTAGGGTATTAACCCAATAATAAAAGAGAGGGAAACTAATAAAGATGTGTTTAGTAAAGATAATAGAAAATGGGCTTAATGTAGGCTTGAGCCCATTTATATTTGTTTCTTGGGCTTGTTAAGTTCACATCTTATTCTACACGTAGATCAGGCCCAAAAGCCTTACCTACGTCCTTGTGAGTTCCATGTTTGACCACACCCGTGGACGGGGCCCAAGGGCCTAGCCCGTGTCCCCTTTTATCAGAAATAAAATAAAATAATAAAATAGCAAAAAAAAAATAAGGATAAATTATAATTTGATCATATCAACAGCGCCTGGGCATAGAAGGAGAAATAATAACAAATAAAAAATAATAATAAAAGGATAAAAAAATGGAAAATTAGTTAGAAAAATAGGTCTTGATTAGATTATTTGATCTAGTATCAGATTTAGTTTATATTCATTTAATTCGTACACATATGGTTTAGGGAAGTTCATGTTTTTTTTTCCTCTAGGTTTTAGTTTAGGTTTATGAAATTCATAAAAATAGAGAGTGGGTTTAGTGATGATGACAAAGCTGGACCGACGGTTCCCACATGAATTGGGTTCTCCAAACCTTATCTTGCACAATGTTAGAGTGTACATATGAAATTCAATTAATCCTAAAATATTTTTATGTGAAGGAGCTATTACAAGCCTATTAGGGCCAACTAAGAGCCAAATGAGATACAAGAAAATATCCCACTTCCTATACAATCAAAGATCTAAAGACATGACTTGATTATGCTAATTGCCTAAATAGTGCTAGTCCAATACCCTAACTTGATTTATTTATTTATCTAATATATTTAGGCAATCTTTAACTATGTTAGTTTTCCTATGCCTCAAACGATGTCCATGCATGAGTGCGTAATCAAAGAAAAACAAATAATCACAATCACTACCATAAAAGAAAGTGTAAGAATGGCCAAAAAAAGAGAGTAAAGTGTAAGAAAGCAAAATTAATGAAGCAAAATTAATAAAGTGTCAGACAAATTATAAGCTAAATTCAAAGTGAATCAATTTTTTCATCCAAAAGATCAATTTACTAAAACAAAATTATATCAAAAGTACTCACTAATATCTCTTATTTATACGTATGCTTTGAAACTAAGCTAAATTTAGCACTAAAAGTTAACAGCTTAATCAAGGTCTCTATTTCAAGCTATCTTTCCATTTTTTTTTAATTTTTAATATTTTTTAATAAAAGGGGACACAACACGTGCTAGAAGTCTTCTAGCCCAAAATTCTGAGTGGAAGATTCTCATTAATCTTTTGCTGGAAGTCTTCTAGAAAATGTATTTGGAATGCAAAAAGCACGTGCATGAGGCATGCATAGGGCGTACAAGGATGGCGTTGATGACGAAAACGATGGAGATGGAGCCGGCAACGAAGACGATGGAGGCGGTGGTTGGCCTAGACGCGTCATCGATGATTCGCTGGTGAAGATAGCCAAGAGAAGTGCGGAGCTTGGGGCAGGGCGGTGGCTGGATGAAGGAGGAAGAGATATAGAAAAGAGGATTGGCGTGGTAAGTATTAATTTTTTAATAAATTTACTAAAAAATACACACCGTGTTAGGTAGTGACATAGCCCTTATAAGCAGTCGAATATTTTCTATATTATTCACCTCTAATTCTTAAAAGCTTGGTAGAGATTCATTACCTATTTTCTTGACAAATCGATCCTTTCCTCCAGCACTCATGGACAGAGACATTCATTACCTATTTTCTATACTGGGAGTTGCTTCACGGCTAAAGGGCAAAAATATTCACTACGTGCTAGTCCTTATTCCTCGTACCAGTCCATGAAATCTAGAAGTAACTCTATAATAAAGCTATTTGTTAGACTAGAAAGTCTATCATAATTGTTAAGTTAGGCGTAACTCCCAATTATAGTTTATAAACTAGAACTTTTAAAGAAATTAAACGTTTGCCCTTCTTAATTAACATTTTAAATTAGTTTACTACAAAATTAATATGGAAATTAATTGCAAGCGCCAACTAACATTGCTACATAATTTCTCATTGTTGAAATACTAACGTGAAAATGACATGATCTTGCAAAGAAGTCAATGCAAGAGAATCTAAAAATAAATGAAGAATAATAAAGGACATTAAATATTTATGTGGCTGGCTATCTACATCCATGGAAGAGATAATAGCAAATAATCCATTAATAATTGGAGAATTAGAGTTATAATTGCTCACATGCTTGAATATTTTTCACTCCTAAAAACTTAAGCCCTAACAAAAAAAAAATTCCAAATTAATAACTCGGTTTAGTTTAAACTCATGGCACAGAAAATTTATAGTTGCTCATAGTTTTTGCCGAAGAAACCCTGTTATATGTGTGCCATTTCAAAAATCAACAATTTTACATGTCCATCAATGGATAATGCCACTAACAATTTTAAAAGAGGATTCAGTTAATAATCCTAATTTACATTATCCAATTAAGATGATTTGATATCTAAGCTCAAATTCGAAATATAATTTAACACTCATTCTGACCGTAATCGAACCCCGCCAACACCACCCCCCTCTTTTTTGGTTCCAAATGCTTGGGTTGGTCCGTAGCCCTTTTACTTCTAGCATTTATTTTTCAAATTTTGCAGTTAGTTATAATTTATAAACCTAAACCTTTTATATTTAAAAAAAAAAAATAGGAAAAGCAACACGCAGAAAACGGTACTTGATATAAGATTCACGTCTTCACGTCCTCAAATCTTCATCGAATCCCTTTCTCTTCGGTAACCACCTCGCAACGCCGTGGGCGACACCCACGTCAGGAGCCTGAGTAACCTTGCGAGGAGCCACGTAAAGACGAAAAAGAGGAACCGCCTTTAGGAGATCGTGGCTGAGAGCGAGGAGGGAGTCTAGGGTTCCCACGTTGAGACTGGGTATATTGAATTGTGGAGTCGGGCGGGATCATCAGCTTCGAAGGATTTCGACCAAGTTGGGACGGGGAGGGGAGGCGAAATGAGAGCACGGTCTCGGAGTTGGATCTTGAAGAAAGAAGACGAAGGATATACCCGGTAGAGATCTGCTCCTGGAGGCGGTTCCACAGAGAAGTGGTGGACATGGAGGCCTGCACCGGAAGTGACACCACCCAGTATCGACTCGCCATTGTCTCTCGAGCTTGGTCATGATAGAGAGAGAGAGAGAGGGAGGCGATCGGAGGTGGTAGTGCGCCTTTGAATGGAGCGACGCGGTGGTGAAGCTCCTTGCTTCCTTCCTTTGCCTGATGTCGCTCCAAAATCTCACGCAGGCTTCGGGGGCAGTCGAATAGCTTCTGCATAGATAATATTGGAATGCGTAGTCGAATTTCTGCACAGAAAATATTGGCATTCCTTTTTAAATGGTCGATTGACAGTTGACGACAAGGAGCATAACTGGGACGATGGTGATGATTGGGAATATGTGGAAGAAGAAGGGCCTGCAGAGATCATCTGGCAAGGGAACAAAAGAACAGTAAAGAAAACCATCAGGTTTTCCGAAGAAGGGATCCGGCGTGCAAATGTTGAAAGAGGGTAAGTCAGAAGATACTATGTGTTGAAAACTTGGCATACATTACTTCCTATTTTTTCTTTCTCCTTGTGTTGGTTTTGGTTTGAATTTTAAATTTGAGGTTCCTAATTCACTGCCAGGATGCTGAAAAGCCGACCTTGAATCCTCTCCCTCCACTGTCCGAAGAATATTCAGAATGATGGACAACTGGTAAGAATAATTAGTGCAATTAAATTTCTATCATAAGATAGCTTTCATTTGCAAACATCTTTCACTAGTTTCATATAAACTACAGATGCAATTTTTTGATCACTGCCGAGACTTAGGGCTTTTTACTGGAGAAGCAAAAGAAAAACATGAAGTTATATTAATACGAAGGAAATTACATCCATATTTATACCACATTAGATATCGGTTAATATTGCAAAAAAATGAAACATAATTGATCAGAATCAAGGCAAAACTGAATAAGTGATCCTTATGGCTCACTAGTTGCGTTGTTTGTTTCCAAAGGCTGATTAGCCTAATTGCATAATGTAACTTAAAGGAGGAGGGATGGAAGTTTGGTGGGAAACAGAAATCCATCATTACTGTTTTTTTACCATCCCTTGGGAGTTTTAGTTATAAAATTAGATACGGTTGCCTTAGCCCCATCCATGCATTAGTTTCAAGGAAAGTCGATACGCGTTTCGCGGTGGCTAAGGACCATCTCTCCCCCTAGCCAGAGATAGGGTGATATAACGGAGGCCTTTGTGCCAAAAGTTGTTGAAGGAGAAAATGTGTCAAAGCTGAAGCTGTTCTTTTTTGATGCATTGGTTTGGGAAGCCATTTATATTACTGAAGATGGAATGATGTAAATTGGGAGGGTTGTCAGTGGAATAATGATTGAAATTTGGTCTTTTCAGGATGGGGTTTGGAAGTCTTTGCACTTAGAAGAGTGCATATTCTTGCCATTGACACTACTAGCTGTGGAGAAATTGAAGATCTATACCCCTTTTCTAGGGTCGTTAGTGTTGGGTCAAGTTTGGATTAGAACGAAAATGGTTCGACTCATATTGATATATTTAACCCATTTTGGCACATTTCCATACGATGTAAATTTGAAAACCTATACCTAATCCAACTCAACACACATCCGATTCATATTATTAGAACATATTAATATTTAACCTAACTTAGAAAAACCCTTACTTAACCTTTTAACCCACTTTAAGCTCAATAAAAACTTCACATCATATTAAAAAAAATATAAAAATTAGTAAATAAAACAAAGAACGTAAAAAACCTATAAATGAGGGTCTTGTCTTCTAAATCTTCCTTATGGGGAACTCCAAATAACCAATCTCTAGTGCACAATTTCATGGAAAAGAGAACTATGATATTTATTTAAAATGTACCCTTCAATGGTAAAGGCTGACTTACGGGCAATAAAAGTGATAGAAGACAACTCAAGATATCGATGTGAATTAGCTTTCAAATAATCAACAAAATTACGATAAGTTTTTTTTTTGTTTTTTTCATATCAAGCCTATTTTCTTTCAAATACAAATCCAATTGTGACATTGTAGATTGCAAGCCATGGCGTTTACTTTCGAACACATTATACTCATCAAGATTGTCCCCAATGTTCTAAAAAATGTCCTCAATTAAAATGTTACCTCGATTGGTTGAAGATGTAAAGCGGGTGGTTAATTATGTCGTGTGCTTCGTGGCGAGTCTGGTGTTGTGGTGGGATTTCTGCACCTCATGTTGATAAACTTTTGCATATTTGCACTGCTGCGAATCTTTCTGCAAAATGGTCTAGCTTACAGCATGTGCTTAGATTCAAGATTGATTCAAGTCCACTTCATTAATTGTTGGAACTAAATCTGACTCTGTGTTTTTACTCTTTGTTTTATGCCACGCTTTTGCCAATCCTCGGCGCGGGCTGTCCATGGACCCACATGTTTGGAGTCGATGTTCTCAACCTCCGTTGCTGGCAATGGCCGTGGCTTGATGTCGTCAAGTCAGTTCATTCTCCACTGTTTTAGTATACCTTTGTGCGTTTTCTATGCTGCTTTGTGCAATTTTCAAGCTGGAAATTTCTTTATCGGAATAGCTCGGTCATGGCCGGAGTAGTGGCTGAGGGAGAATATTTAGTGACGGTCAGCGACTTCAGGTATCGACGTCAAACTGATAAAGATTGCGGTGTGAATCTGTGTAGTGGAGTCTTCGTCGAGCTCATCATTGATGGTTCTGTAGAGAAGGACTTCGTTCTGAGGGGAAGACGTCTTTCGTTGAAGACGCTCTCCAAAAAGTCCCGAAGAAGAAGATGCAGGGAAGAGAATGAAATAAAAAACTGAAAATTGAAAAGGAAATGAAAAAAATTAGGAAAGAAATCAAAATCCGATTATAATGAGTCAGGTCTAGTTTTAAGTTGGGTTGAAGTAGAGGTGTCAAAATTGGTCTTAAGCTTATATATGACTCATTTATGGTTTAAATGGGTCATGTATATGTCACTTACATTTTGAAAAACTAATTAAATGGGTCTTAAATGGGTTTGATTTAAAAATTTATTTTTAACCCAAGCCTCACATTTTTTCTTACCCTTTTTTTTTTGTAAAAATCGAAATTAAAGTTAGTTTTTATATTTCACTTCCTCCTTCCTTAGTCGATGGCTGGCATGACAATGGCAAGCAACTAGCCAATCAAGGCTGAAGCTCGCTAGATCTAGTGAGGCTCGAGCTCACTAGATCTAGCGAGGCTGAGGCCTTGTCGACAATCAGCGAGGATCGAGCCTTGCTGATTGGCAAGACTAGAGCTCATTGGTGTCGAGCAAGCTTGATCTTGCCCGACGTTGATGAGCTCGATCTTGCTGATCTGGCGTGGCCAAGGCATCGTCCATAATTGGTGAGGCTCGAGCTCACCTGCGATCGGTCGCCAATCATTTTTGTGGCCGGTGGCCAGTTGAAGAAGGAAACATAAAAAAAGAAGGAAAAAAAATTAAAAATTATTAAAAAATAAATAAAATAAAGACAATTTTAAAATAGATTATTTAAAAATAAAAAATAGAAAAAATTAGATTTTTTAAAAATAAATTTTTATAAAAATTATAAAAATTATAAAAATTGTCCATTAAATTTGTATTGCATTAAAGTGTTTTAGTGATACCATTTTTCTATAAAAAATATTATAAGAAATACGCTTTAAAGGTTTTTCACATTTTTTATTTTATTTACTAGTTTTTTATTCTTTAGTTTACTTTTTGAATTTAATCTGAATTTTTTATTCAAGTAACATATATGTGAAGAGCTTAAAGTGAATTAAATGGGTGAAAGTTGATTAACTTAAATTGAGTTAAATAGTAATGTGTTTCAATAATATGGATTGAGTCAGGTATAAGTCGAATATGGATCAGATCAGGTATGGGTCATCAAATTTACATTACATGAAAATGGGTCAAAATGAGTTAAATGGGTCAATATGGGTCGAACCATTTTCGACTTAACCCAAACCCGATCCGATCCACCCATTTGATGGTCCTATCCTGAAGCAAGGGTGTTGTGGGCTAGAGACTGATCCGAGTTAAAAATTAATAGATTTAAATGTTTGGGCGATACTTAAGCCGAGCTCTAAGTCTGACTTGAGAAGGGAACTCGGTCTAAAGTCCACTTTTGTAATTAAGTTTTTTAAAATAATAATGATAAGGAGGAGAAAAATATCAGTAATCATATCCTAAATCTTGTCAAGACAATAACATTTTTACAAAGAAAAAATGCAGCTTTGCTCTTCACTTCTCATTCAACCCTTGTTTCAAAAGACAGTGCAATTGCCTTATTATCACATCAATAGCATGATACGCACCAAGCGCCGTTGAAGTCAAAGGAACCAAGCCTTCAAATGGGAACAAAATTGAAGACGTTGCAATAGAAGTTGATAGACTCTTAGAAGGACTAGCACCACGTCGATATGTGATTCAAGCACTTCAAATGCAGAGGGTTCTTAGGGTTCTTCTTGTTGATCCTTTCTTTAAACATCTCTCTCTTCCCCCTCTCTATGATAGCGACAATGCAAATTAAAAAACTGCAAGAAATCAAAAACTCGAAATGCGAAAAAGCTTAAATAGCTTAATTTCGTGATGAATTTAGGAATGCAAAGAGAAATTGTAAGCTAGAGAGAACATATCAGCATTCAGGCCATGGTTGGAGGGTATAAATATGGGCATGGAGATGCAAAACGGAGGAGAGGAAAAGTTCATGTGTGCAATTCAAACACCCATGTGAGAACTAGATATCTCTATTGAGTATGGCAAATTCGATTTCATTTGATAAAA
This sequence comes from Eucalyptus cloeziana, assembly GCA_014182715.1. Taxonomy (NCBI): domain Eukaryota; kingdom Viridiplantae; phylum Streptophyta; class Magnoliopsida; order Myrtales; family Myrtaceae; genus Eucalyptus; species Eucalyptus cloeziana. Next base: position 4,289,630 of record CM024640.1, read on the forward strand.
TAGAGGAATAATGAGGACATAGCTATTAGTTCTATGCCTATGGCAATGTGAAAGAAGTTTGAAAAATATCAGAAGTGTTATAGTGTTGTCATGTCTATATTAGATCCTCATTATTAGCCACACCTATCAGAGCTTTGTTATATGATTGAGTGGAATTTGTACAGAACATTCTAAAAGTGCTAGTACCAACACCGAGAGAGGGGTGAATAGGTGTTTAAACAAAACCTTGGCAAATATATGCAAAATAAAATAAATGAGTTGAGGGAAGAGAATAAGAACACAATGTTTATAGTGGTTTAGCTTAATCCAAGCCTACGTTTACTCTCCCACGCTAACAGCCTTCTTGGCTTGATTCCACTATGTAATCAACAAGAGATTACAACTTTGAGTGCAAACACTTAGTAGTAGATCACACTATCTCACTAAGTCACTCTTTTGGTATTTCTCTCAAGATCACAAACGTTTAAGCTCACAGAGACAAGTGTATGATCGAAGGTTGCTCAGACTTTGGAATTATAAATTCTACGCTCCGTCTCTTACTTGCTCATCGATCCTTCATCTCCTTAAATACTCCTCCACTTCCAAACTAGCCGTTGGACAGCATCTCGAGGATCATCTTCCAATATACCCATTGGACAGATCTGTATCAACAAGATTTGGTAGCCGTTGAGTGACAAAGGTAGAATCCCAAATTGATTTCGATCGCCCATACAAACAAAATCTTGGTTTCCATAAGTAACGCTTCTTTGTATAGAAAGTTCTTGTCTTCAAGATCTAATTGTCGATCAATTAAGTCAATCAAATCAATCTTCATGTAGAATCCAAACCAGATCACTAGCTGTTATATCTTCAGGGCTTGTGTTATGTTCTGTCGAATCTGGATGTAAAGTCTGAGAGCAATAGACTTTACAATCTGAGTCTGAGTGCGATAGACTTTGCAATCTGAGTCTGAACATATTCTGCTTCTGAACATATTTAGCTTTAAGTTCAACTTCAGCATGGAGTCCGTCTTTTGGTTCTTCCAAGCATAGACTTCGATAATATCATGTTACATGTTCTATCATCTGCATAGTCTATTACTTCAACCATTAAACGCATTAGTAGCCTTTGATGGCCACAACTCCTTTGTCTTCCCTCTCCAAGAAGTTAAGCAAGTCGTATGTTCTTCTCATGATCTTTAGCTATTTGTTCCAGCTATCTGAGGCTACGAACATTCTCGTGCCCAGTCAAAACTTGAGGGACAACAATACTTTAGTCTCATCGAATGAAGTGTTTGAGCTAGGGATCTTCAAGACTGGTGAGTCTTCCTCAAGCAACTACTACTTGGGCATTTGGTTTAGGGATGATCCTTACAAGAAACCAGTTTGGGTCGCAAATCGAGATTACTTGCTTCTTGATTCTTCTTTTGTACTCTCCATTAGGTACGATGGAAACTTGGTGATATCCGATAGATAGCAGATTCCATATTTAGTCAATGCTGAGATGTTATTATATGTAATATCACAAGTGCGATATTGCTTGATTCTAGCAATTTTGTTCTAATACAAGGCAATAGCACGGTTTGGGAAAGCTTTTTTTATCCATCAGACACATTCTCACCTAGCATGAAACTTGGGTATTTTGATTTATGCACGGGTATGGTGAGGGACTAGTTTCTTGTTTCATGAAATACCCAAGTTTCATGCCTTACCTTACCAATGCCTAAATCGAAATACCCAAGTTTCATGCTAGGTGAGAACGTGTCTGATGGATTGAAAACTTTCCCAAACCGTGCTATTGCCTTCTATTAGAACAAAATTGCTAGAATCAAGCAATTTCGCACTTGTGCTATTACTAGTAGATAACATCTCAACATTGACTAAATACGAAATCTTCCTTCTATCGAATATCACCAAGTTTCCATCATACCTGATGGAGAGTACAAAAGAAGAATCAAGAAGTGGGTAATCTCGATTTGCGACCCAGACTGATTTCCTGTAAGGATCATCCCTTAACCAAATGCGCAAGTAGTAGTTGCTTGAGGAAGACCCACCAGTCTTGAAGATTTCTAGCTCAAACACTTCATTCGATGAGACTAAAGTATTGTTGTCCCTCGAGTTTTGACCAGGCACGAGAATGTTCGTAGCCTCGGATTAGCTAGAACAAACAGTTAAAGATCATGAGAAGAACATACAACTTGCTTAACTTCATGGAGAGGGAAGACAAAGGAGTTGTGGCCATTGAAGACATCTTTGAGAACATTTGCTCAATCTTGACGAGTATTGTCGCAACCTATCCCTAGAGAGGTGTAGAGGTACTTGCTTATAAGACGAGTCAAATTGTGTGCGGAAATGATGATCTTGAATGGACCATCATTTGCTAACACCACATACGACTCATCAATCACAAATGTGAACTCTCCCAAGTCTGTACCTTAGGCGATATTGGTTTTCGTAATCTATTTGTTCAGAAGGAATCACCACTAGCCATAATCGAGGGATGGCTAGAGCCCTAATCAAGACATGGAGTGTTGTCTTGATGCATACGTAATGAGGGATTTTAGGTTTGAGAACTTGATTATACTAGTTCTGCAACTTATGCCCTTTCAGCACCTAAGCTTGATTAAGAGCTAGCCAAAGTGTCAAGCAGCCTATCAAAGAAATTGAGGTTCCTCTTAACCATTCTAAAACTGAAAGTAACAATCATTGTACAAAGGAGACGCAATCAAGCATAATACAAATAAATAGTGCAAACAAGAAACTAGCATCGTCTCTAAAAAGAAAAAAATGGCATCTAAAAAATCCTATGATAAAACTTTAAAGGCTTATTCAATTTTGGGTACAATATTTCTAAATCTAAAAATTTTATCAAAAGACCTCAACTAAGTGAATTCTAATTTTTTAGCTTTTTTGAAAGATTTCTAGTATTTCTTAATTTGCTCAATTTTTTTTACCTCTTATTATTATTTTTAAAAATTTTTTAATTACCAAAAGTAGACTTCAGATCGGGTTCCCTTCTCGGGTCAGACTTAGAGCTCGGCTCGGGTATGGCCCTGATGGATTTTATTGATGGGCCTAAGCTGGCCCGGCCATGATGGGCCTAAAGGCCCGGCCCACGGGAATTAGGCCCGTGGAAATGGCAACCTATAAAAGGGATGAGAGAGAAGGAGATGACACCTTTTGGCATTTTTGCAAGAACGCTCTCCATTCTCTTCTAGGATTTCTCTCTCTCCAAGGCCAGAAGCGACGCCGTCTCCTATTCGAAGGCGAATTTTCGACATCGGATCGAACGGGACTGAATCCTCTTCCTCAATACTGCGTCGGTGTCTAATCTCGTGGCCAACAAGGTACGCTCGAATCGTGGTGTGCTTTTGATCGGTGATACGTTACATTCCCGGGCATATCTTCCGCATATGATTTAGGGGTTCGGTTTAGGTGCCGAATCCGGTTTTTCGGGGATCCGAATGAACCCAACATTGGTATCAGAGCCCGTGTTAGCGTTTTCCCGACTTGTATCATGTTGCATGAAGTTTCTTGATTGATTTTTTCGCAATTGATCTTCGGCCGTACGGATCGGGGCAAGGAATCCCGACACCCGAGAATGTTCGACTAATTTTTCGATTTTTCGTAAGTCGAAACCAAAATATGATTGCACGGGGCGAAGGCGACGTCGAGACGAGTCCGGCGACATGTCGCGAGCCGCCGGGGGGACGCGCACGCGCCCACACGCGCGGCCGAAGGCTGCGCGTGGGCGCGACGCGCCAGACCGCGCCCCAGTTCGTCCGGCGCGTGCGCACACGCGCCGGTGACGAACCGGGCGCTCGGGCGCCGCCGGCCGGGCGAGCCGGCACGCGCCGGTCCACGGACCGCGCGTGGCGTCGGCATGACGTCACCCACGATCGGTAACCGCCGGGGTGACGTCATCGCTGTCAGCCGGGCGACGTCCGTTGGCGGACGGTCACCGGCCGGCGACCCGACCCGACGACCCGCGGACGCTGGCACGCGCGCGGCACGTGCCGGATGACGTCTGCGTGACGTCATCCCGCACGCGCGCGGCACGTGTGGACGGTCCGCCCGGCCGGTCCGACCGGCCCTGACGGTCCGACCGGGCTTCGGGTCCGACCGGTCCGACGACCAGTCAGTTGCCGTTGACCGTTGACCGACGACCGTTGACCGTTGACCGTTGACGACCGTTGACCGTTGACTTGACCGTTGACCGTTGACCGACCGTTGACCGGCGTTGACCGTTGACCGGAAAAAAAAAAAGAAAAAAAAAAGAGGAATTTGTTCCTTTTTTTTCAATTATGTCTATGTGGATTATATGTAATCCAATTTTGTTCTGCATTTGTTGCGGAACAATGCCTCCCCGTAAGCGCGCGCATCATGCGCGCGCACAATGTCGATGAACAAAAGGAAAGGCTTACAAGGTTGATAGCCGATTTGAATGGTTATCGATGGGAGAGTGACGACATAATTGATCATGTCATAGAGGTCAACAACAAAATTCAGGAAGTCATTTGGAACGGTTATCCCATGCGAGATATTCAGATGATGCGATTCTTTATGAACACTCTTCCACAAGGATGGCAAGGAGTGTTGAATCGCCTACGGGAGGTCAAAGGATTTACTAGCTATAAGGAGCTAGTAATGGCATTCGTAGATGAATATCATCGGGTAGGAGCCACAAAGCTGCGACCCAAGGAATGACTTCGATTGGGCCGGACCGAATGTGCGTAGGAGAAATCCTAAGGGATATCCGTCTTTATTTTTCCGTGGCATTTTGTCAAGAATGCCGGAAAATTTTACGAGAGAAAAAGAAAAAGAAATTGGACCATGTAGCCTGCTTTCCCTATTAGTTGTATGATGCCTCGTTTATAGATGTTATGGCTTGTCTTTATTTAAAGTTCTTGGTGGACATCTTATGTAAAGTTAACTACCCGATTGTTGTTGATATAACAACCTATTTGTTAGCAATATTGTGTGAAAGCTTTATTGTTATATTGTATGTCAATTATCCGCTTTTCGTGATTCTTTGGTTGTTGTGGGTAGTTAGTGTGGGTAGTAATAGAAGTTTTTGTAGCTTCATAGAATTGATTTTGCATATGACAATCATATTAATGATAGTTTTAAGTTAGGATTTTTGGAGGATGATTGGAAACATAGTGACCTTTTGATTTGAAACCTTACTTAAAATTATTAATTAATATGATGGGTTTGTGCGAAATAGATGCATAAGTGATAGGCATTAATAACTCGTGCATGTATGTCTGATGTGTTCAGATCAATGGCTTCAGCCACAAAGAGCATAGTTGCCGAGCTGAACAAAGGTGAAAAGCTCAATGATGACAACTATGAAATTTGGCAAATGAAAATTCAATGTGTGATGGAAAAGCAAAAGGCACTAAAAGCTCTTGACCATGTTTTGGAAGATCTAGAGGATCTTTGTGCGTCACCTTGAGCTAGCGAGATCATCGCCTCGAGGCATTAGAGCAGGAAACGAGATATTTTACGTGTCGCTTTAAGCTCGAAGGGGCTTCATGCTCTAAGCGCAAGCGCATTGATTCGTTCAATATGTGGAAATGCAAGGGATCAAGTCCTCCTTGCAAGAAACCAAGAATTAGCCAACAAAAGAGAGGAAAACGTCCTCATGTGAAAAATATCTCAAGGGTGAAATGTTACAAGCGTGTGGACCCGAAGGGTCACTATGCCCGCAATTGTTGCGAGCCAAAGAAGGTACACACCCTTTGTACAATTGGGAACTTTGCATATGTGTCAAGTTTTGTATTCTTGACTGAATCTAATCCTCTGTGGACTGTTGATTCAGGAGCGACAGACCATGTAGCGAAGGATAGAGGATCCTTCGTGGAATTCCGATGAGTACCTCTTTGGAACTAAGTGGATCTATGTGGGAAACAACTCCGAGCCGAAGTGAAAGGAATTGGCACATGCCAACCGAATATGCGTGATGGACGCACTTTGTTCCTTCATGATGTGTTGTATGCTCCGGAGATTCGTCGGAATTTAGTGTCTGTCTTAGTGTTGGTTAAATTAGGTTTTAATGTGAACTTCCATAATAGAGGTGTAGATTTGTATTTGGATACAAACTACTATGGTCATGGTTATTTTCTGGATGGTTTCATTGTATTAAATATTGATTATGTTAATACAAATATTTGTTATTCCTTTCTCACGTCTCCTAATTCATATGATAAGGATGTGAATGTATGGCATGCTAGACTTGGTCACATTGACCAGCAGCGTATGAATAGACTAGCCAAAGAGGGCTTGTTGGGCAATATTGAAAAAGTCGATTTGCCTATCTGTAAGCATTGCCACGGAAGGGAAAACAACAAGGAAACCATTTGGAAAAGGTAAAAGAGCTGAGTTTCCTCTGCATTTAATCCATTTCGATATCGTGGTCCAATGAATGTGAAAGGAAGGCATGGGGCTGTTTATTTCATCACTTTTATAGATGATTATACTCGATTCGGATATGTCTATTTAATTTCTCACAAATCTGAAGCAATAAGTTGTTTCAAAAGGTTTATGAACCTGGTAGAGAATCAATTAGACAAGAAAATAAAAGCATTGAGATCCGATCGAGGTCGAGAATATTTATACGATGAGTTCAGAAAATTATGTGATGAAAAAGGAATAGAAAGACAGTTATCTATTCCATATACTCCTCAACAAAATGATGTTGCGAGAGAGAAGAAACGAGAACCCTACTAGAAATGGTTAGGTCCATGATGGCGCATGCTAACTTGCCTATCACCTTTTGGAGTGATGCGTTGTTATCTCGCTGCCTATATACTTAACCGTGTGCCTTCCAAATCAGTTGCTTCCACTCCATATGAGTTATGGACAGGTAGAAAACCAGACTTAAGTTTTCTTAGGCCATGGGGTTGTGCTGCCTATACACTTGAATCCTCTCACAAGTTTGGGAAATTGGGTCCCGAGAGGCAAAAAGAGTATTTTCATAAGATACTCGAACACTCAAAAGGGTATGTGTTCATAGGTGAGCAGGAAAGTGGGAGTATAACTGAATTTGAATCACGAGATGTCACATTCTTAGAGGATGAATTTCCTAAGAAGGGCGAAATAGGGGAAGACAACACCCTATTTGAAACCTCGGATCAAGATAATGATCTTAGTGGAGTTCGTCCAAGTGGGAGTAATATGAGAAGTGATGAATTGAATTCGACTCATTCTCAATTGCAACCACATGATGAGACGACATCATTATCTAATCCCCAGTGGGAGCATAATGGGGAATGATGTGCAAAGAGCACAAACTCCCATAAGGCGAACAAGTCGCCAAAGTATTCCCCGTCGACGTTTTGACATTGAAGGGGAAACTTTTATGGTTGCTCCACAAGATGAGGATGAGCCTAGAAATATTAATGAGGCTCTAAATTGCCCCAATAAGGAAAAATGGATTCATGCAATGGAAGAGGAAATGGAGTCAATGAAATCAAACCAAGTCCGGGAACCTGGTTGATCTTCCAAAAGGACGCTTGAGCTATTGAGAACAAATGGGTTCTCAAAGTAAAGCGAAAGGCTGATGGCTCGATATAAAGGCATAAGGCTCGCCTTGTAGCGAAGGGGTATAATCAACGGGGAAGGGATTGATTATGAAGATACGTTTTCTCCCGTAGTAAGATTTACCTCGATTCACATTATTCGGCAATAGTATCTAGTATGGATCTTGAGTTACATCGGATGGATGTAAAAAGGCGCTTTCCTCAATAGAGAATTAGAGGAAGAAATATACATGGAACAACCTACTGGTTTCATATTGAAAGGCTAAGAAGAAAGTGTGTGTCGACTTTTGAGGTCGATATACGGCCTTAAGCAGTCATCGAGACAATGGTATATACGTTTTCATAATGCCATAATGGCATATGATTTTACAATGATTGATGAGGATCATTGTGTATATATCAAAAGATCCAAGGATCAATTTGTGATCATATCATTATATGTTGATGATATCTGATTGCCGGAAGCAATATGGAGTTTGTTCATCTTGTCAAGAGTTGGTTGTCTTCCAACTTTGAGATGAAGGATATGGGTGAGGCTGCATACATTCTTGGAGTTAAGATTTCAAGAGATCGTTCGAAGATATCGTTGTCTCTTTCGCAAGAAACATATATAAATAAATTTCTTGAACGATTTCGTATGCAAGATAGTAAACCCACAGACACTCCTATTGCGAAAGGTGAAGGATTGAGCCATAGAGGCGTGTCCGAGGACTCCACAAGAAAAGGAACAAATGAAACATGTTCCTTATGCTAGTGCAGTTGGGAGCTTAATGTACGCTATGATGTGTACAAGACCCGACATATGTTTTGCAGTTGGAATGGTGAGTAGATACCAATCCAATCCAGGTCCAAGACATTGGAAAGCTGTTAAGAGAATGCGAGGTATCTAAAGGAAGCTGCTGATTATACGATTAGTTATCAAAGAAATGATCTGCGACTCAAAGGCTATCCTGAAACTGTTTAGGGAGGAGGTTTAGACAAAAGGAGATCTACCTCTAGATTTGTTTCTTAATGAATACTGGCACCATATGTTGGAGCAGTAAGAAACAAACGTGTATAGCCTTGTCCACGATGGAAGATGAGTTCGTGGCATTATCAGCAGTAATATAAGAAATAGTTTGGCTTAAGAGATTTTTGGATCATTTAGGTGTTATCGAGAAAGCTGCAAATCCATTATTAGTTAATTGAGATAGCCAAGCAATTATAGCGTACACCAAAGATCCAAAATATCATGGCAAGACCAAACATATAGATACCAAGTATAACTTTGTCAAAAGATATGGTTGCACGAAAGAATGTGAACTTGCAGTACATATCTACGCATTGAATGGTAGCAGATCCTATGACAAAGCCAATACCTAGAGATGTGATTTGTGGTCATGTAAAATCTCTAAGATTGCGTAGAGTCTGATGTACTGGATTGTATTTTCCCTGAGTTGTTCACATGTATGAACTAGTGTTGTTTCATTATTAATGCCTATGAATCTTTTGTTTGATCTTTATGCATCTTAATGCTTAGTGCATTATATTATGTTGAGAAAGTATGTCGGACAGATAAGAGATTAGCCCACTCACACGGGTAATCGCCTCTATTTACTATGTGATAGATAGAGATGAGACTGTTTTTAAGCTTATTATCTAGGTGATAATCGAGAGCTCAAGCTTAAAATACGTATGTCGCCTTAACTGAGTGTTAAGATGAGGACATAGTACACACGATGTCCGAAAGTAAAATAACCCACACATTTTACTTTATCTGTCTAAGATGCCGGATGCGAGTTCGATGAATTTTATGAATGAGTCAATACGTGAACTCAAGTTAGACATTGGGTATGTACGAACTATCATCTGTACGGTATTAATGGTGAAGACATACGCTCCATGGGAAAGGAGTTAATACCGTAATACGTATTTCATACTACGTATGCATGAGACGACCTATAAGAGTGACAAAAGTTTGATCTCAACTTTTATGACGTGTGAGACTCTTGAGGAATAGAGTTCCTCAATTTTTTTAGTGCCCTCATGACTCTTACTTATTCTCAAGATTTCTATTTAGTGTTTGCTATCTTAGAATGTTGCCAATGGTCATGAGATGATTCGATCTAATGGGACATTTCTAGAAAAGCAAGTTGAACTGAAATTGAGAGTTTGAAGGAAAGAGGAAGATCGGATTTGTAGAATCACATTGTGGTTTTGTATTCACGGTCGACCAATTATGACTGTCTTTGGGATAATCATAATTGTGAATACAATGAATATATCTTTGTTCAAATGAGATTAAAGAAAGATATAAATGTGATCGATCGATCTAGGGTACTGCATACTAAATTTACTCGGAAAACGATGCCCAATATGAGCTGCTATATATTCCTAACAGATGTATAGCAACGAGCTCTCAAAGTATGCTGGTCGCACGGATTATTCACCGGTATGAATGTTGAAAGAGGAAAAGAGGATTTTCAGTTGATGGGCCTAAGTTGGGCCTATCCGCCCATGCTGGTTTTTTTGACCCACCATGTGCGAGTGGGAGATGATGGATTTTATTGATGGGCCTAAGCTGGCCCGGCCATGATGGGCCTAAAGGCCCGGCCCACGGGAATTAGGCCCGTGGAAATGGCAACCTATAAAAGGGATGAGAGAGAAGGAGATGACACCTTTTGGCATTTTTTGGAAGAACGCTCTCCATTCTCTTCTAGGATTCTCTCTCTCTCCAAGGCCAAGAAGCGACGCCGTCTCCTATTCGAAGGCGAATTTTCGACATCGGATCGAACGGGACTGAATCCTCTTCCTCAATACTGCGTCGGTGTCTAATCTGTGGCCAACAAGGTACGCTCGAATCTGTGGTGTGCTTTTGATCGGTGATACGTTACATTCCCGGGCATATCTTCCGCATATGATTTAGGGGTTCGGTTTAGGTGCCGAATCCGGTTTTTCGGGGATCCGAATGAACCCAACAGGCCCAAACATTGAAATCACATGGGTTGAAGACCATGATTCATTTTGTCAATTAAATCGCCTCAGGAGTGATTCTGAAGCAACATATTTTGTGTCCGCACCTCTACCATCATACTACAAAGTTGTCTCCCCCTAAGCCCGTCAATAGAAATCTGCCAGTGTGTAACCTACGTGTTATGGATAATATTCCCACGTGGGTGTTTGAATTGCACAAGTGAACTTTTTCTCTTCTCCATTTTGCATCTTCGTGCCCATATTTATACTCTCCAATTTGGCCTGAATGCTGATATGTTCTCTCTAGCTTACAATCTCTCTCCGAACTCCTAAATTCATCACGAAATTAAGCTATTGGAGCTTTCTCGCATTTTGGATTTTTCATTTGTTGCAGTTTTTAGTTTGCATTGTCACTGTTGCAGAGAGGGGGAAGGGAGAGATATTTAAGGAAAAGATCGGCGAGAAGAGCCCTCTACATTTGAAGTGCTTGAATCACATATCGATGTAGTGCTAGTCCATCGAAGAGTTTGTCAACTTCTATTGCAACATCCTCAGTTTGTTCCCATTCGAAGGCTTGGTTCCTTTGACTTCAACAACGCTTAGTGCTTATTATGCTATTGATGCGGTAAGAATGTAGTTGCATTGTCTTTTGAAACAAGAGAATGAGAAGTGAAGAGCAAGCGCTGCATTTTCTTTGTAAAAATGTTGTTGTTTTGACAAAATTTAGGATATGATAACTGATATTTTTCTTCTCCTTTTCACCTTGTAAATGTAGGTTATTCAATTCTCCAACATGGGAGTTCTTTAATACAATTCACCCACACGTGCATTATTGCTGGGGCGCATGTATAAGTGAGCTATGTGAGAGAAGTCCCATATTGAAGACTTCATGTGGTACGGAGTAGCTACAATATTATAGTTAGCATATAACTTATTGACTTAAACTTTTAAGTGAATGTGGGTTTAACTGAATATGTTGATGGGCTTGGACTTTGGCTCCCTCTTAGCAATCTTAGACTTTTGTTGTGCATTCTTAACAAATGGTAGTAGAGCCTATAGTTGAGATTTCTGGGCAAGTGGGCATTGTGGTGTAACAACGCGAACTTGTTGAAAAATTGATATAGAAGGATACCTAAATTAAGGGGGAGTAGCCCTAACATTATGCTCACACGTGTAGGGGGGATTGTTTAGATGCACGTGTGGGTGTGTTATGTTAGAGAAATCCCACATTAGAGAATTGATATGATGTATAGCATTTAGTATATCCTAATTAGCCGATAACTCATTAGTTTAATCTTTTGAGTAAAGATAGGTCCAACCGCATATATTAACGAGCTCGGACTTAGGCTCTTTTTTGGCAATCTCCTTAAATGAAGATATTGGACTTCTGCTATTGGCTCCCAACAAGGCATAAGGGATGCTTCGAGACCACAAAGAGCTCATTACAAGGCCCAAAGCTCGGCTGAAGGCCTGCTATATGACATTCAAATGATCTAGACTATGGGGTTTAGCCTATTTTTGAGCGCGAATTCAACTCCTAAATGGCTAGACCAACCGAGGTTGGCCTAAAGAGATTGAATGCTCACTATTCGAGCATTGCATAACTTGGACAACGGGCATTCAGACATCTAAGACACGATTACCCTGATGAGGCATAGGCTAATCCACCATAGATTCGAGACGACAGGCAGGTGATATAACAATATTATGACCAAAACTGTTACTTGAATTATGAGGACAATGCTACGGACTAAAAATGAGTCATGAGCATCCCAATTCGAGCTGATGTATGTGCACTTTCGGGAGACATAAGCTCATCCAAACGGTAATGCAACATAGTGTCGACACTAAGCATAAATCTTAAACAAGGATGGACTGCTCTCATTACCTTGGAAACGCCGGACTTTGAGCGTCATTTAACTCAAACTCAAGCCAAGCACGTGCCCATTCATCTTTGTCTCATGCGCCCATTTTTTTTCTTTTAAATTTTTCATAATGATTTTCTTTTAAATGGGAGACAGACTTTGGAAAAAAAATTAGGTTCACTATCCGTAAGCTATTTCTAATTTCTATATGTGAAAGCGATACCATTTGTTTTTTTTTTTTTTTTTATCAATCGTCAAATGATAATTTAATCTTTGAGGCCTTTCCTTTTTATTTTTGAAATGCATGATGGTTGGTGCTAAAATTTAGATGTTGGCATGAATATTTGGTGCGTGCCTTTTGTAATTTTTCTATAATTGTGTAATAGATTATGCGGTCAAATTTTGATATTTTAGAGAGTTAAATTTTTTTCTGATTTTTTTTAATGTAGCAACTAATTTCTTTTAATTCCGGCTTTCCAAGGTGATAATACCTCTTAAACTTTGTATCTCTCTCCAACTATACTAACCAAAAGGCACGTTATAAGATGCCTCGAGACCTTAGAATCACATGACAACTTAGGCTGCGTTTGGTAGTCAGGATAAAATTCAGGATTATATTTGGTGCTTGCTCAGGATAGGATAAAGTCGGATATAAGGGGAATATAGGCCGGATAAAATTATCCCATAGGGGAGGTCGGATAAAGGTGGATAAGATTTATATTGTCCATAAAAGGAAAGTTATTTTTCTTGAATAACAAACTTATTAAATTAACAAAATTGAAATTATCTTTCAATATAAATAATATTTGAATTCTAATTTAAGAAATTAAAAATTAAAAATTAACAATTATTTTTTTAATTTAATCTTTTTTAAATTTATATATTCAACTTTAATTCTATCTTATATTAAACCTTCAATCTATAAATTATATATTTATATTTATTATATATTTTAGGTATTTTTGTATTTTAGGTATGTTAGTACAGTTTACTATTTGATAAAATTTTATTAAAGAATGATGAAAGGTAAAAAAAGAAATAATAAAGAAAAAAAATTTAAGAGGAAAAATAAAATAAAAATAAATTAAGGATTAGTGTCACGAGAGATTTTCAACACCTCCATTTATGAACCTTTAGATTCATTTACAATGATATGACATTTATATTTAAAAAATATATACATGATATAATGTGAATATATCCGATTTTAATATTGTGATTTACCAAACAATTAATAAGATATAGAAAAATCCCAGGATTTCATATCCCATCCTATCTAGTCCTATCCTGATTAGAAATCTGGATGACCAAACGTAACCTTAGGGTTTTATATGTGGAGCGAGTAGGCTTTTTGTCTGCACAGTTTCTTTTCATGCCAAATTCACTCTCTCTTGCTCCCTTTTTGGTTGTTGTACGAAATAGATTGGATATGAATTCAATTGCGTTCACTCAAAATTTAAATAATAGATTCAGGGACCGATGAGCACTCGTCACATGGCAATCGCGGAGAAGCCTCGCCAGAATGTAGAGTAATAATCTTGTAGAATCGTGTCCCCTATCAATACAATATAATTGGTTGAAATTGAAAACTCATGTTCTGACGTGAGTATGGTTTTCATGTTAAAGTTTTTAGGAGACTCACTAAATCTTGTCATAATGATCAACTCAACGCATTCTTTCATAAACTTTTCTAACATTCTATCCTCTGTTTCCGATTAAATCAAGTTTTTTTTTTCCCTTTATTGTATCTTGTATTAGGTGCTCTGGGTCGTGAGGATTGATCTGTCACCCGCAAACCTTGATCCTATGGAGCTTTCTAAAAAGATCACCAAACAAAATGAGATGAAAAGTTAAAAAGAAAAGGTAAGCTTTGTGCTTGAAATTGTGCATGTAAGAAAACTACTGAAGAAGTAACGCATGTCATTTCCTTTAAATAACGAAAACTTGGCTAGCGGCTATAGCACAAAAGGGCATTGTTCTCGCAAATATAAATCGATTGGAAAAGGACGAATGTCTATTATAAAAACAGGAAAAAAAGAATGAAAGAAACAAAGTAAAGAGCATAAGAAAATTAAACTTTTACTGTGGCTAATCCAATTCATTAGGTGCCAAGTGTCGACACCATACATTTGTAAAACCCTTCACTAGCAAGTGCATCGTACCTTAAGAATTTATCAAATAAAAAAGGCCTTGAAAGATAAATTCTTTAATTTGTAGCGGATCCAACGAAGATTGAGAAAAACTTCATTTGCGTAGTCTGACATACGAGTGTTATACCTTTTAAAATAAAGCCAGCATGATTCGACTAAGTGCATATGCATTTTCCATCAATTAGAACTTAATTGATAAAATTTAAAAAATTTAAGACTAAATTGGTAAAAATATAATAGATTTTTGAATTTTAGAATTATTTTTTTGCACAAAATGGATAGTGTTTACTTCTATGCCCGCCACGTCTGCATCTTGCTTCACATCTATGCTTGGTAGAGGCAACCTGACAGGGCTTTGCCATGTGCCTCATGTTCATCAATAATTATTGTTTCGTTGACTATCAAAAAGAAGATGTAACATCTCAATATACCTGTATGAAAAAGCTTTAGAAAAGTGTTAAACTTATTGCACTTATACCAATTTGGTCATAAGCCCTGTGACCTAGAGTCAATTTAGTCATTCAAGTTAATTTTGGCCAAATATTATTAACGTGGATGTTGGTGGCCTATGTGGTACGAACGGTACTAACATGGATAACTTTTATTGTAATTTAACTTTTAATCGGTTATTTAATTGCAAAAATCCTAACACAATATGGGAAAAACCCATATGGCAAATCAAAATTCATATGTCTAGAGAAGAAGATTGAATTTTCACAGTAAACTTATTTTTCTACTGAGTATGGAATCTTGATGTGAGTCTCTGTTTGATCCGCAAATGGAAATGAAGCAAAAGGAAGAAGATAAGCCCCAAGCCCATAGAAGAGTGCCTGTGCTCGGTCTTTGTAACAAGCTCCAATTCCAGTCACAGGTGTCTCAAAATGGTTTGTGGGGCTTCTTCTACACAAGCTAGTTGCTTTGCACATATGCCTCGTGATAATCATTTTAGTTCTAGCTTCAAAATGTTTAGGAGGTTTGAGTCCATTTCCATGTGCAGATGCTGTTGGAAGATTGGCCTAACTAAATTCTTTCTCAGGACATGCGATATCTCTATATTGCACTTCAAATACATGAGGTTATATTGAATGATTCATAAATGCACACATGCTCCTAAAATGACCACAATCTTGTTTGGTTACTCAAGAGTGCTACTTTCGAAAGTCTGATCCAAGTGAGGCCGATCAAGTCCTCACATGTAGTGCTTAAGCATGACCCCATTCGGTAAACACAGGGTTCGTGAATGGATTAGGCCTAGTGAACATTTGGGTATCAAGTGTGGTTGGTTTTGAGAGTTAGGACGTGCTTGGAGGGCAATTTAGTCACTTTATCCACAAGGTTTTATCTCTGATACATAGTGCCATTTTTAGAACTGAAGGAGAGAAAGTAGCGATGAACTAAAAAGGGGAGGATTATATATAGTGTTTTCTCTATTAAGAACCTATAGTTCAGGCCTTGAAGTTTAAAACGATCAAAGTAAAATGTCCAAAACAATTAGAAAACCAGAACAATTATGCCTTTAAATATCACATCGTGCAAAATATACAATTCTTATTTTTGTGTAGCTAGAAGGTGCATATATATGTATAAAGATATATTTAGCGTGACTTTGCATTTCCTTTGATTAAAAGTAAGAAATGAAATATAGTAGAATTATTATAACTAGAAAACGGTACATCAATCATTGAAATATCTCTCTTAATCAAATTATATGTGTTGCTTACTATGTGTTCGGTCCATCTAGTTTTTTAGAGAGTTTTGTACGTTTGGAGCCCATCTTAGTTTTCAAAAAATGATTGGTTGGCTGGATATTCCATTGTTTTGGGTCTATGTAAATATGCCCCATCAATCACAGAAGTTGAGCAAGAGAGAAAGGTGATATCATCTAGCATATCCATCTAGATGAAGTAATATATGTCGAACATACGAAACTTTTTTTTGGTTAATAACAATCTCTAATCACTGGAAATTCTCTCATCGTTTGTTGACGCCTAAAATTTCATTAATTAGGTTTTACTTTATTTTAGTTTATTTTATTTTAGTTTTATCTTTTTCGGATAATAAATAAACAAATAAAAGAAGAAAAACAAAACAAAAGCAAAAAAACAGCTCATCAGGCTGGGCCTTCGAGCCCAGCCCTTCCTCTATCCCTTGCGCGGGCCCTCGCGGCCCAGCCCGTGCGACTCAACCCTTCCCCCCTCCTTCTTCCTCCCCCATCCGCCTTTGCAATGCACGCGTACAGGGCGCGACGCCGGGTGGACGGATGGACGGCGACGCGCAGGGGGAGCAGCTGGTGGACAGGTGGCGGATGGGACGCCGGTTCAGCCGTGGTGGTCCGGTCGGCAAGCTAAAGACCAGCGGCCAAGTCCCTCCGTTGACCGACACCCCTCCGCCTATAAATAGGCCCCTCCCGACGAGAATACGGAGGCACCGACGGAGGGAGAGAGATCGAAAGCTAGCGAGCGTCGCGAGCTTCCCCCGAGAGACTTCAGGGGAGGCCCGAGCGCTCGCAAGCCTAGATCTGAGGAAGAGGGAGCAGTCGAGGCTAGAGAGAGAGAGAGAGAGAAGGGAGATCGAAGGGGAAGAGGAGAGGAGAGCACCCCCGCTGTTGTCGACGCACCGCCGCTGTTCAAGCTGCCGCCCATGGCTAGGTACCGCCACTGTCGCCATCACCCCCCCTCGTTGTCACCACCGTCGCCACCACCGTCGTCGTTGCCGCCGCGTCGATCCGCACCATCGCCATCACCCCCCTGTTGTCACCACCGTCGCCGCCATTGTCGTCGTCACGGCCGCGTCGATCCGCCCTCCTCCTCCTCGGCCGCGAAACGGGAACCCTAGGGTTCCCGATTTTTCGAGGTTTCGACCCGGGTCGTTGGGTTGGACTTGGGTCGGGGGAACCGGTAGGGTTTCACCGGTTACCCCCCAAAAAAAAACGACGCAGCGTCGTTTTTTTTTTTTAAAAAAAAAATCCGGCTCGCGTACGTTTTGGGTCGTTTTTTTTTGATGTTTTAATAAATATATAATAAATAAATAATTATTTTCCAAAAAAATCAAAAAATATAATTTATTTTCAAAAAATATTTTAATTTCCAAAAAAACCAAAAAATATTTAAAAAATATTTTATTTTTCCAAAAAATCAAAAAAATCAAAAATATTCCATATTTTCCAAAAAATGCCAAAAATCCAGAAAAAAAGGCCAAAAAGACTTGTATTGTTTCAAAAAAATACCAAAAAATCCAAAAAATCCCTTTTATGTCGAAAAAAATTAGAATAAGACTTAAAAATGTTTTTCCTCCCAAAAATGCATGGAAAATCCCTAAAACATCCAAAAAACCTTAGGGTTTAAACAAGATTAGGTACCCACCCCAAATTGATTAGTGGCGACTCCGTTTTAAAAATTAACTTACAGGTTAAGAACTTAGACTATTAAAGTCATGAATTGGTGGACTGGGGAGAGTTCGGGCTTAATTAATTTAGCCGAGCCATTAGCCTCCGCTAGGCGCCCGCCTCGGTCGGGCTCCCAAAAAAAAGAGGTCACGACAGCTTGGCGACTCCGCTGGGGAAAATTTGAGGACTTCGGCCTTTTTGTCTTGTTTAATTCCTTTACTGCCTTAGGTTTTTCTTTATGCAGGTCAATAACTTTGAAATTTATTTTAATTTTGCTTAAAATAGATTATCTTGTGATTATAAACTGTTGTGCATGTTTTACTGCTTTAACACTACACATGGCACACACAACCCGGCCACCGGACCTGGGCCGCCATAGGATATTTAGGATGGTGTCAAGAAAGATACGACCTTGAACGCGAGACAGCGATGTAGAGGTTGCCTTTCTTTTCCACGAATTTCTCTAGCCGAGGTTAGGAGGGTATGCTGCTAACACGAGACTGCGACGGGTGGATACCCTCTTAATTTCAACAAGCCTTCTCAGTTAGAAATCAAGCCACATATCTCATGTGCATGTCTTTGTGCTTGCCATTTTCTTTAAAAGCAAAGTAATTTATTTACTTTTACTCAGTTTTTTTTTTATTGGCCCATGGCAATTTATGGTAAGTTTTTCGAGTCCTAGTTTATATGCGATGGGAGAAGATGACATCCAGCTTATTCCCACTCCCAAGGCAGAGCTCTTCAGGTGGTGGGGTCGATTGGACCAGTATGCCCAAGAGTGCATGAAAGCCAAAGTCGGTCATCTTTTATCGTTGATCCAAGTCCGTGTTCATCCCGAAGTCATACAAGACATGGCACATTTCTAGTGCCCGAAGACGACTATTTTTATATTTGGTGGGTTCAAGCTAACCCCAACTCTGGAAGAATACAACATCATCACTGGAATGCCTCTCGAGAAAAGGCTTGTTAGGCCATCAACAGGTATTATCCCATTGCGTGGGTTAGCACGACTCGTAGGAACTGAAGTCCATGTTATGAGGCAAATTCTTGAAAACAACCATAGTACTTGCCCCCTAGAATTTTTGACTACCTGTTTTGAAAATCAACCCATGACTAAAAAAAATGAGATTTTCCTCTTGGCCTTTTTCGGGTTCATCATTTTCCCCCATCAAAGAAATGTCATAAGTCCAAGATGGCATGGATAGTTGATCAGATCTTAAAGGGGCAAAATTTTGTCAACATTATTTTAACTAAAACATTCTTGTCCCTCAATCGTTTTAAAGAAAACACGGACAAAGTCATGCGGGTCTCCCCGGAAATTTTACAAGTCTGGTTCTTTTCTCACCTAAGCAAATTTCGATGCTTCATGCGATCATCCGAAACAAATAATTTCGAAAATCCATTGCAAAAATTTATGGTTCTAGGACCATACATTCCCAATCAAAGCTGTTTAAATTGGGTGAACTTCCTAAGAGACCCGACTCCTGAAGTATTCCAATGGTGTGCTGGTTGGTTCCATGAAAAGAGAGCTCGTTTTGCTTATAAACGCCGCCATCCAATTCCGTTGCTCGGTCTCACCGACGCCATTTCCTATTTTCCATATCGGGTGGCACGACAGTATGGAGCCCTCCAGGAGATCCCATCGCCTTTCAAGAGGAAATCTGCTCCACTCTTTTTCAACACAAGCCGTGACTACGCAGTCGAAATTTCTATTCATGAGGAAACATGGAGGAAGTGCCATCGCAAAAGGATCGTGGTACCTGAAGGGCTTGAGGGATAGGAAAAAGCCCACCACGCCTCTGAATCCTATATCCTCAACCATCGTATCCTGACAAAATGGAAGCCATCGATCTCTCACCCAATCAGCGAGATCAGCCAACATGAACAAGCAGAGCTTATGCAAGGGGATTTGGGGATGGGCTAGATACATGTCTCAGAGCCGGTCCAAGAAAACAAGCATCTGCGCAAGAACAAGGCTCCTCGTCGCATATAAAATAGCAATCATGTGTCCCTTAGTGTTGATATCATGAAAATTCATTCCCATTGTTTAGGGACTTTTGTTTAATACATAGTATTTCCTTCTGTCATTTTAATTTCAAGTTTTAAATGTCAGAAGTCTGTGGTCTATAAAGTCCTCTTTTGATAAATAAAGAAGCAGTTAGACCATTGCCATGGGTGAATCCTTGTTTACTTTCGTGCTCATTCATGATTTTTACGCCACGGGTAATTATGAATCGTCAACTATCAGCTACCCCCGAATGGCCTCACGTGATAGGACTCGATCAGAATGATGTACAAAATTGCCTCACCAACATTGAAGACGGCGTAGGACAGATGTCCATTGTCCTTCGACAACTCTCAAGGCAAATGGAATCCACTCAAGCTAAACCCAACTCCATAACTGCTTTAAGCACACTCCTAGCACCTGCAAATCTGCTAGATAATGACCAACAAGATAAACAGCTTGAAAAGATCATGAAAAAGTTGAGACAGCTGCGGGAGCACAATCCCATCGACTCGTCTAATTATGCCGGTTTTGAGATCCCTGAAGAGCTTAGAACGCCTGAATGCGAAAGGTATGCTGATACCTTCCGCCCAGAGACCTACTTACAAGCCTACCTGGTCCAAATGATGATTCAATCATACCAATTAAACCTGACCGGCCCTGCCTTGCGATGGTACATCGGGAAGATTAGTTCCCTTAAAACCTGGAAGAAACTAATCCATGTTTTCCACCAAGAATATAATATTGACATCAGCCCTGACATCGCCTTGCCCTACGAAGAACCGATGATCCCAGAGCACGAGGAGCCGTCAGTTGCTGAGATAGGAGAAGAAGATGTCGATGAAGCCTTGCATGATAAATGGGTAACTGAGCAACATCATATTATTGAAAAGTTTCCCACTCGTAAAGGCAAGGAACCTATGTACGAGATCACAGACACGAAGCCTGTTCAAGACCAGGGTACGACAGGACAGCTCCCTAAGCTTATTGCAAGAGCTAGGTTTCAAAGAATACCGACCCCTATCAACATAGAAAGTGAAGCAGAGAGTGAAGCCTTAATATCTCTCGTTCCCCTTGACAAAATCGAACTGGCAAAACGAAGGGCCTTACTCAAAAGGTCTGGATCAGGAGCCAAGAAAAGAAAGCCTAAACAAATCAATTCGACATCTACCACTGAGTACATGCGAAATTTGATAACTGGTGAGCCACTGCACCAAAACTTCGAGCATTCTCTAGAATACAACTCTGAAGGCTACCGCCCTCTAGAGTACGACCCCGATGACTTCCAATCCCTAGAATACAATCCCAAGGACTTCCAGCGTTATTTTAATGAAACTGACGACTCATCGTATAACTGTTTTCTACTCTCACCCGAGGATGAAGGCCCGTCAGAAGAAGAAACGTACGTCTTTATCCGCTACGATCCTAATGAGCTACTAAACTCGTCCTATGACCATGAGGATAGCTTCAATACTTCATCCTCATTCGGAAATTTTGACCCAGAAGAAAGCAATGGGGTAATCTCAGTAGAGTCCAGCTTCCTTGAAACAGAAAAATTTACCACTACAACGAATATGCAGTGGGAAAACCAGTGACCTAACCAAGACATATCAGGCCCGTCTTGCCCTTATATGATCATGACCCCCACCGAAGTGTGGATACCTAATCTCTGCAAATATAACGGCACGACTTGCTCCGTGGCTCATTTGCAATATCTCCACACTGAAATGAGTCAGTACTATAGCCCGATGTCATTCACAACTCAGGCGTTCCAAGAAACTCTTACGAGGTCTGCATTGCAATAGTTCGTCACCGCAAGTATTTACCTCATAAAGGATTGGAATGAACTGTCTTTCACATTCTTGCATCAGTACCAAAATCAGATTGGAACTGAGCTGCCTTGCGAGAGTTTGGCCCACTTTGGAAGAAGACCAATGGAGGATTTCCGAGCATATGCAGGAAGGTGGAAGGCTTTTATGATGCAAACCTACCCTCAACTGGTCGAAGAAGAATTGATAAAGCAGTTCATAGAAGCTTTACCCCACGAACATCGCTGTTGGTTGCATGGGTTACACTTCCGTAACTTCAACGAAATAGTCATCGCATGCGAATACTTCGAGTCTACTAGAGGCGAGGAATTCAAAGACGCTTGACTTCAGGACCAGCATTATCAAAGCACTCCTTTTCATAGGAGTTTTCATTAGTTTTGCTTGTTTTTATGTTTCTTATCTAGTGCGCTACTGTTGTATTTTTCATTCCGGTACTTTAATGTATAGTTATAATATTTTGTTTTGAAAAGCATGAGGTGGTATTCCAAACCAACCCAGTGATGCTATCCAACCATGAAAAGAAAATATCATCCAAGGAGAATACTGAGGGCTGGGCTTCCTTATGTTTTTTCTCCCCTAAAGACATATTCTGAAAATAAAAAATATTTCATCACCAAAATCTTTCGTCAAAACAAGATGATAAATTTAATCATGTTTGTCTTTTTGACTCTCTCACTTTATGTCTCAGAATATCATCCCCTTTGACTTAGTGTAACAGAAAGCATTTAAAACTAACACATCATGTGAACAGATTGAGTTCAAAGACACCCTTTCAAGGAAACAAGGGCAAATGAAAAGGATCATCCTGCTTCAAAGAAGGTAAATCTTATTCCCTGAACATAATTTTGAAAATGATGTCTCATATCTTTTGTGTACAGGAAACGAAAGAAGGTAATAGGCATAGGCATATGGTTAAACTCGAAGCATGCACATCATAGTAGCTCGAGACAGGATAACCTCCCCCATGCTGCTTTCGACCTTCCCATTTTTGCAAGCCCTCCTCACGAGCTTTGTGCACTCCACCTCACTCCTATCCAACTCCTCAAGACGGAGCAATATCTTCCCCCGACATGCCCGAACAACTAGACGTTCTGGTTTCCAGCTTCGACAAGCCCAGAAGCATAAGGAATAAATTTCTTCTCTTCTTTTGAATTGATTACTGTCAATAGGGAGAAAATCCAGACAGTCAAGGCAATTTGTAGCCCCCACTCAAGACAATGACTATAGAGTCTGGAAGCTTCACTTCGTGTTCCAGACATGTATTCTTCCAAAAAATAATTGCCATCAGAAAACTGGAGGTTTTTTATTGTCCATCTCAGATTCCATAGAAGCTTGAGGTACGTGACTTTTTCCACAATGCAGCTATAGTCAAAGACAAAAGAAAAATTTCAGAGAAGGAAGGCGTTGTAGATGAATCAACGACTAGCAATCATGCATACAAGGCCACAAATGAGGAGGGCCAATCAAAAGAGACGTTGAACTGTGTCAAAGACAAAAGGCCGTCATTGACACTCAAATATCCCTAGGAGTCAACAAATATAAACTCTGGGGAAAAGTAATTTGATATCAATACTCCCAGTATCTGAACTCATTTTTGACACATTTTCTCATGTTGACAGGAAGCCTAGGATTCAAGAAATAAGCTTAATGGTTAATTTGGGCAAATCAAGTGACCCACATCAACTTACCTAGCTTAGTATGAAAGGGCGCGTCGTCCAAGAGCTAGCTCGGTTAAATGGAAAAGGAAACTCCCCCCACGGACATTGTCGGTGCCTCTAGCAGAGTGGTAGCTAGGAAGGAGCAAAATGATCCAAAGTCGAGGGCTTGAATCCCCGACACGACCGTTAGCCACTTAAATAATAATTTACTTCTTTTGCACCTGCAAATTACAAGAGCGCAAAGGACCTAACGGAGTAAAAATTACAAGAATTCATATCCTGCTCATACTTCAGGTATATTCAAACATCTGTAAACCAGTGAAGGGTAATGTTGTATCACTTCCAAGTTATTCGACTCTTGAAGGAGCTTCTGACTAACATGATCCCTCTCATCTGTTGCACGATCACCTGAACATCAAATATGCAGAAAACAAATCAATGAGAGGCATGTCAGACCATGATAAGCTCTCCCAAGCCAAATGGCGTCTCAAGTATCGCCAAAGCAAATGACAGAAACCTTTTAGGCCTCAAATCACGTGTGATATTGACCCTACTAATTGATCTATTTCCACATCTTCTCTTCTGCAGGGGCAAAAGTAGAAAGGCCGTTAAATCAATGATCAGATCCCCAATCCCAGCTGATCCTTCTTGTGTCATTTCCCTACTTAATAAGGACAATCCATTGACTCTCATTTGTGAATAACTCTTTTGATATTCAAAATTCAACACATTTGTAAATACAATTTCACCAAGTAAACACCCCTAAAGTTATCAATAGGGTTTCTTGAGTAAAAATCATTCATTTGTTTTGAGAGTACAAACTCTCTCATACTTAAAAAATGCTGCATGCCTTTCTCCAAATGGGTTTTTGCATGATGATTTTGTTTGTCTAAATCACTAATTCTATTGAGGATTACTAGAATAGACAGCTAAGTGGAGAATACAAGATTAGTTGAGCATGCTGGATGAGGCACGTTAGAATGATGACAGGCAAGCCATATCCTACACACAATCCCCCATCTATACACTTGTGAGATGAATGCAGAAAATTCCATGACTGCAGGGTAAAGAGTTCTCTCGCGAATGGTACGATAACCAAAATAGTGAGAGGCATTTCATTGCTCACTCCCCTTTGAGTCCCATACACTGGTGAAGCTTCTCCCATCAAGAATCACCCTCACACTGGGGCATGTCAAAGACAAGGCAAATCAGCATCACAAGGTGAGAAGAGGGATAGAAATTTTCTTGCTCACACTTGCATCAATCTTCGAGTGTCTTTATTGCATATGAACACTCGCGTTAATTTAAGTGCCTTAGAATGACGAAAAGCAATTCATTTTCTATGCATTTGTATACATTGTACAACCCAAGTGAGTCTGTAATTTTACCCTCACATTGAGACAAAGCAGAAGTTATTGTCATAGCCTAGAGCGCTGGTTGAAGATGAAGACTCAAAGTCTAAATAATGGTGCTTCGATTGAACTCGCCTAGATTAGTTCCTCAAGCAACAAAAATGAAAAGTTGGGATAAAAAATAAGGGCATAAAAAAGCAGTGTACCTGGTAAAAGCAATGTCAAATGCCCATAAATGAAAAGTTGGGATAAAAAAAAAATAGGGGCATGAAAAAGCAATGTGCCTAGTAAAAGCAAGGCCGATGCCCCAAACAGAAAATACAGCCATTTGTATTCCCAAGAGAAGTTGCTGTTGTGGTTCAATTGATAGAACCTTCATCTGATCATGAGAAGAAAGACCAGTGACGAATGCCGAGACGGTCACCAACTCTCACCCTTCTACATGTGAGCTGGTCTACGTTATATTCCCATTGTAAAAAGTCTTTTCAGACTAGGGGCACTTCAATTAACGTAAGATTTCATATGTGCATAAATATCGCTCGAAGAAGTACGAGCAAGATTACTCTATCTCTTTTCACAGGGTTCCTGACTTGTAAACCCAGAGAGGATCGTGCAACATTTTCGTCCATCGACTTCAACCTTGATGGTCCCCTTTGATGAGCTGCTAACCAAGTCTTCATCATAATTTCAACAAAGACCTCTCACATTGGTAAAGTCGTACCACTTGCGAGAATACTCGGACCCCGCCGACATGATGACAAAGTGAGAAGTGTGATCCTTATAAATCCTGCATCAATGGTCAGGATAAAGCAGCCTTTCCATGAGAGTGAGTGAAAAGTCCTTTCAGACTAAAAGTCCCTCATCTGGCATGCTCAAGACATCTACATTCTAAATAAGGGTTGTCTTTCAAAATCTTCCCCAGTGGAATTCAGATGATACAAAACTGACAAATTTTTCATGCATAAATCACATTTGAATTTATGAATTTACAGCATATACAATCATTGTGTACATGTCTGCATATTGTGTAAAAAGTGAACATACTCTTAGTAATCAGAGATATTGCCAAGTAAGCATATCCCTGTCCCCATTTGTCTTAAAATACCTACCACTGTCCTGGTACTCTCATTCGACCTATTCGAGTCGTCCCATGAGTTTGGGTGCTTGCAGCGGTCTAAGTATCCCATTGTCTTTGAATACCCACCATTTGCCGGGTACTCCCTCTTATCGACACTCGACCTGTTCGAGTTGTCCCCAGGGTATTAATATTTGCAACTGTCCAGATATCCCCCTGTTTTTGAGTGCCTGCCATTACTCAGGTACTCCCTCTGTTGACACTCGACCTGTTTGAGTTGTCCTTAAAGTTTGGATGCTCGTGACTGTTCAAGTATTCTCTTGTCTTTGCGTACCGATCATCGTTCGATACTCCCTTTCCGTGACACTCGACTTGTCTGAGTTGTCCTCAAAATTGTATCTTTGAATACTAGCAGGTACTCAAGTATTCCACCACATTATGCGCCTGCAATCACCAAGGTATGTTTTCTTACACTCATACCAGTTGAGTGGTCCCTGATCATATCATTAAATGTCCGTGTTCATCCAAATATTCCTCTGCTTTGTACACCTGTGTGCCTGCGGCCATCCAGGTAAGCCTTGTGCTACATTCAAATTCTCAATTACCAAGAGGTGAGAGACCTTCACGAATATCTCAGGTACGTCCTCGATATTCCCAATCACCAGGAGGTGAGAGACCTTCGCGAATATGCGAGATACATCCTCGATATTCTCAATTTCCGGAAGGTGAGAAACATTCATGAATATCCAAGATACGTCCTCGATATTCCCCATACCAGGAGGTGATAGACCTTCATGAATATCCAAGGTATGTCCTCGATATTCTTAACTACCGGGAGGTGAGAGACTTTCACGAATATCCAAGGTACGTCCTCGATATTCCCCATACCAGGAGGTGAGAGACCTTCACGAATATCCAAGGTACGTCCTCGATATTCCCCATACCAGGAGGTGAGAGACCTTCACGAATATCCAAGGTATGTCCTCGATATTCTCAACTACCAGGAGGTGAGAGACCTTCACGAATATCCCAGGTACGTCCTCGATATTCCCTAATTGCCAGGAGGTGGGAGACCTTCACGAATATGCGAGGTACGTCCTTAATATTCCCAATTTCCAGAAGGTGGGAGACCTTCATGAATATGCGAGGTATGTCCTCGATATTCCCCATACCAAGAGGTGGGAGAACTTCACGAATATCCAAGGTACGTCCTCGATATTCCCCATACCAGAAGGTGAGAGACCTTCACGAATATCCCAGGTACGTCCTCGATATTCCCTAATTGCCAAGAGGTGAGAGACCTTCACGAATATCCAAGGTACGTCCTCGATATTCCCCAACTACCGGGAGGTGAGAGACCTTCACAAATATCCTAGGTACGTCATCGATGTTCCCTAATTGCCAGGAGGTGGGAGACCTTCACGAATATGCGAGGTACGTCCTCGATATTCCCATTTTCCAGAAGGTGAGAGACCTTCGCGAATATGCGAGGTACGTCCTCGATATTCCCCATAACCAAGAGGTGAGAAACCTTCACGAATATGCGAGGCACATCCTCGATATTCCCCATAACCAGGAGGTGAGAAACCTTCACGAATATGCAAGGCACGTCCTCGATATTCCCCAATTATCAAAAGGTGAGAGAACTCCACGAATATGCGAGACCCATCCTCGATATTCCATTTACCATGTATTTTTAGAAATTCGTACTCGTGATCATCCAAGTACCTCTTCAACGCCTGCGAACGTTTAGGCATCCTTCAAAGTTCGTACTTGTTAACATCCAAGTACTCTTTTGACACTTGCAATCAATCAGGTATTTTCCAGCATCTAGTCTTGTGAGCATACAGGTACCCCTTCGATATCTGCGAACATCCAGGTATCCTCCAAGAGTTTGTACTTGTGATCATCAAAGTACCCCTTCGACGCCTGCAAAGGCCCAAATATCCTCCAGGTTAGTACTTGTGAATATCCAGGTACTCTTTCAATACCTGTGAATGTCCAGGTATCTTCAACAAATCGATGCCCTGAGAAAGATCGATGCATCCCCCGAGAAAGGACGGGTTCCAATAGGTGTCCTCAACAAAGATCAGGCACCTCACAAACCAATGCCCTGAGAAAGGTCGGTGCATCCTCCCGAGAAAGGTCAGGTTCCAGCAGGTGTCCTTGACAAAGATCAGGCACCTCACAAATCGATGCCCTGAGAAAGGTCGATGCATCCTCCCGAGAAAGGTCGGGTTCCAACAGGTGTCTTTGATAGAGGTCAGACATCCCCAACAAATCGATACCCTGAGAAAGATCGGTGCATCCCCCGAGAAAGGTCGGGTTCCAACGGGTGTCTTTTCGACAAAGATCGGGCACCTCACAAACCAATGCCCCGAGAAGGTCGGTGCATCCCGAGAAAGGTCGGGTTCCAGCAGGTGTCCTTGACAAAGATCAGGCACCTCACAAAATCGATGCCCTGAGAAAGGTTGGTGCATCCTCCCAAAAAAGGTCGAGTTCCAACTGGTGTCTTTGACAGAGGTCAGACACCCCCCACAAAATAGATGCCCTGAGAAAGGTTGACGCATCTCCCGAAAGAGGTCAGGTACCAACTGGTGTCATCGATACAAATCAGGCACCCACAAATAGATGCCCTAAGAAAGGTCGGCGCATCTCTCGTCACGACAACTAAAGAAAGGTCCGGGTCCGAGACAAACCACTTACTACTCTGATAGGCGACCGAAGAAAGGTTCGGATCCTAGAAAAGCAATTTCCCATCCAGGCGACCGAAGAATAGTTCGGGTCCTAGAGAAGCAACCTTCTCATATCACCAGGTAAGATGACACCTTGATACTTGCCAAAACTCGGGGTTCACACCCTATCTCACTCACTCTTGGTAAGTAACTCCAGGTATCTTCTTATCTGTCTTAGTATATGTAATGTTATATTGCTTTTTTTGCATATGATAATAGGTCCAAACAGCATATAATCTGCTATGCATGTATGGATAAATTTTAGGCATCAGTTTGTCGTTGAATGCAACCTCTACGAGCTCCCCTTCAAATAGGGGCAGCTGTTGACGCCTAAAATTTCATTAATTAGGTTTTACTTTATTTTATTTTATTTTATCTTTTTCGGATAATAAATAAACAAATAACAAAAAACAGAAGAAAAACAAAACAAAAGCAAAAAAACAGCTCATCGAGCTAGGCCTTCGAGCCCAGCCCCTCCTCTATCCCTCGTGCGGGCCCTCACGGCCCGGCTCGCGCGACTCAACCCTTCCCCCCTCCTTCTTCCTCCTCCATCCGCCTCTGCAACGCATGCATAGAGGGCGCGACGCCGGGTGGATGGACGGACGACGACGCGCAGGGGGAGCAGCTGGCGAACAGGTGGCGGATGGGACGCCGGTTCAGCCGCGGTGGTCCGGTCGGCAAGCCAAAGACCAGCGACCAAGCCCCTTCGTCGACCGGCACCCCTCTGCCTATAAATAGGTCCCTCCCGATGAGAATACGGAGGCACCGACGAAGGGAGAGAGATCGAAAGCTAGCGAGCGTCGCGAGCTTCCCCCAAGAGACTTCAGAGGAGACCCGAGCGCTCGCAAGCCTAGATTTGAGGAAGAGAGAGCAGTCGAGGCCAGAGAGAGAGAGAGAGAAGGGAGATTGAAGGGGAAGAGGAGAGGAGAGGACCCCCGCCGTTGTCGCCGCACCGCCGTCCGCCATTCAAGCTGCCGCCCACGGCTAAGTACCGCCGCCATCGCCATCACCCACCCCCCTCGTTGTCACCACCGTCGCCGCCACCGTCGTCATTGCCGCCGCGTCGATCCGCTCCTCCTCCTCCTCAGCGCCGCGAATCGGGAACCTTAGGGTTCCCGATTTTTTTCGGGTCACGACCCGGGTCGTTGGGTCAGACCTGGGTCGGGGGAACCTAGGTAGGGTTTCACCGGTCCCCCCCTAAAACGACGCAGCGTCGTTTTTTTTTTTTTTAAAAACATAATTTAATGTTTTGGATCTTTTTTTTTTTTAATGTTTTAATAAATAAATAAATAATTATTTATTTTTTCCAAAAAAATCAAAAAATATAATTTATTTTCGAAAAAAAAATATTTTAATTTCCAAAAAAAAAAAATATTAAAAAATATTTTATTTTTCGAAAAAAAATCAAAAAAATCAAAAATATTCCATATTTTCAAAAAATGCCAAAAATCCAAAAAAAAAGCCAAAAAGACTTGTATTTTTCAAAAAATACCCAAAAATCCAAAAATCCCTTTTATGTCCAAAAACTTAGAAAAAGAGTCAAAAAAAAATGTTTTTCCTCCCAAAAATGCATGGAAAATCCCTAAAACATCCAAAAAACCTCAGGGTTTAAACAAGATTAGGTACCAAAAGGGCATTAGTGATTAACTAGTGTAATCAAGTCACCGATCCTAATTTCTCTAGTTGCGCAGGAGCGAGTATTTCTCCCAATATTTCACATGGGTTTCTAATCAACCCATCCCAAAATTGATTAGTGGCGACTTCGTTTTAAAAATTAATTTACAGGTTAAGAACTTAGACTATTAAAGTCATGAATTGGTGGACTGGGGAGAGTCCGGGCTTAATTAATTTAGCCGAGCCATTAGCCTCCGCTAGGCACCCGCCCCGGTCGGGCGCCGAAAAAAAAGAGGTCGCGACATCGTTCAATAGCATCCTCCATTTTGTTCGAAACTTTAAGAAAATGGCTCGGTGTGTTCTTAGATGTTAAGTGCAGCATCATGTCACATGCCCTTTTTTTATTTTTCTTTTTACATGGATTGTGGGGTGAGTGTTGGCTGAGGAAAAAAAAATGTTATGCTGATGGTAGGGGTGAGCACCAAGTCTGGTACAAGAACTGGATTCAGTCGATCTAGACCAATCGGTTTAAGGTCGATTTTAAGAAGAACACGTTCGATTCTTGGTGGGGACTAACCGGATATGTTGAGGTCCAAAACAAATTAGACGTCTCAATATTTGATTAAAGAGATAGCAAATGGGTACCTAAATGGGTATAGTAGATTTGTGCCCATCTGATCCAGCTTTCAAAATAATTAAGATAGACTTCAATGAATCGGCTTGCACATGATATAGCATAGGATAGTACAAGCCATATCATTGTCTTCGGAAGAATCACAAATGACATCAATCCTATATCATGAACGAATACAACAAGTATACATATATATAGGTCAAGAGTGATTTAGCAAAGTCACACTATTTCATGAGCAGTATAAACATACTAATGACAACCTCTAACGGACGTTGCCACAATCTCTGCCTCCACTGGCCGCACTAGCAAATATGGTACCTGCCGTTGTTGCACCAGAAGATCCCACATCGCGACCGTCGCCCAAAAGGCCACTCTAGAATTATACGTTTACTAATATTGTCTTTTTCCTTTCATATTTAAGGAATCTTACTTTGTGGGAGTACGAGACGAGTATATCCCACCAAGTAAAACTTTTCAATTCAAAATGATAATTTAATCTTTGAGGCCTTTCCTTTTTATTTTTGAAATGCATGATGGTTGGTGCTAAAATTTAGATGTTGGCATGAATATTTGGTGCGTGCCTTTTGTAATTTTTCTATAATTGCGTAATAGATTATGCAGCCGAATTTTGATATTTTAGAGAGTTAAATTTTTTTCTGATTTTTTTTAATGTAGCATCTAATTTCTTTGAATTCCCGCTTTCCAAGGTGATAATACCTCTTAAACTTTGTATCTCTCTCCAACTATACTAACCAAAAGGCACGTTATAAGATGCCTCGAGACCTTAGAATCACATGACAACTTAGGCTGCGTTTGGCAGTCTAGATAAAATTCAGGATTACATTTGGGGCTTGCTCAGGATAGGATAAAGTCGGATATAAGGGGAATATAGGCCGGATAAAATTATCCCATAGGGGAGGTAGGATAAAGGTGGATAAGATTTATATCGTCCATAAAAGGAAAGTTATTTTTCTTGAATAACAAACTTATTAAATTAACAAAATTGAAATTATATTTCAATATAAATAATATTTGAATTCTAATTTAAGAAATTAAAAATTATTTTTTTTAATTTAATCTTTTTTTTAATTTATATATTCAACTTTAATTATATCTTATATTAAACCTTCAATCTATAAAGTATATATTTATATTTATTATATATTTTAGGTATTTTTGTATTTTAGGTATGTTAGTATAGTTTACTATTTGATAAAATTTTATTAAAGAACGATGAAAGGTAAAAAAAGAAATAATAAAGAAAAAAAATTTAAAAGAGGAAAAATAAAATAAAAATAAATTAAGGATTAGTGTCACGAGAGATTTTCAACACCTCCATTTATGAACTTTTAGAGTCATTTACAATGATATGACATTTATATTAAAAAAAATGTACATGATATGATGTGAATATATTCGACTTTAATACTGTAATTTACCAAACAATGAATAGGATATAGAAAAATCCCAAGATTTCATTTCATTTCCTATCCAGTCCTATCCTGATTAGAAATCTGGATGACCAAACATAACTTTAGGGTTTTATCTGTGGAGCGAGTATGCTTTTTGTTTGCACAGTTTCTTTTCATGCCAAACATTCACTCTCTCTTGCTCCCTTTTTGGTTGTTGTACGAAATAGATTGGATATGAATTCAATTGCGTTCACTCAAAATTTAAATAATAGATTCAGGGACCGATGAGCACTCGTCACATGGCAATCGCGGAGAAGCCTCGCTAGAATGTAGAGTAATAATCTTGTAGAATCGTGTCCCCTATCAATACAATATAATTGGTTGAAATTGAAAACTCATGTTCTGATGCGAGTATGGTTTTCATGTTAAATGTTTTAGGATACTCACTAAATCTTGTCATAATGATCAACTCAACGCATTCTTTCATAAACTTTTCTAACATTCTATCATTTGTTTCCGATTAAATCAAGTTTTTTTTTTTCCTTTATTGTATCTTGTATTAAGTGCTCTGGGTCGTGAGGATTGATCTGTCGCCAGCAAATCTTGATCCTATGGAGCTTTCTAAAAAGATCGCCAAACAAAATGAGATGAAAAGTTAAAAAGAAAAGGTAAGCTTTGTGCTTGAAATTGTGCATGTAAGAAAACTACTTAAGAAGTAACGCATGTCATTTCCTCTAAATAACGAAAACTTGGCTAGCGGCTATAGCACAAAAGGGCATTGTTCTGGCAAATATAAATCGATTTGAAAAGGACGAATGTCTATTATAAAAACAGGAAAAAAAGAATGAAAGAAACAAAGTAAAGAGCATAATAAAATTAAACTTTTACTGTGGCTAATCCAATTCATTAGTTAACAAGTGTCGACACCATACATTTGTAAAACCCTTCACTAGCAGGTGCATCGTACCTTAAGAATTTATCAAATAAAAAAGGCCGTGGAAGATAAATTCTTTAATTTGTAGCGGATCCAACGAAGATTGAGAAAAACTTCATTTGCGTAGTCTGACATACGAGTGTTA
Organism: Eucalyptus cloeziana; assembly: GCA_014182715.1. Classification (NCBI taxonomy): domain Eukaryota; kingdom Viridiplantae; phylum Streptophyta; class Magnoliopsida; order Myrtales; family Myrtaceae; genus Eucalyptus; species Eucalyptus cloeziana. The sequence goes on from CM024640.1 coordinate 4,322,897, forward strand.
TACCTTTTAAAATAAGGCCAGCATGATTCGACTAAGTGCATATGCATTTTCAACTTAATTGACAAAATTTTAAAAATTTAAGACTAAATTGGTAAAAATATAATAAATTTGTGAATTTTTGAATTTTTTTTTTGCACAAAATGGATAGGGTTTACTTCTATGCCCGCCGCGTCTGCATCTTGCTTCACATCTATGCTTGGTAGAGGCAACCTGATAGGGCTTTGCCATGTGCCTCATGTTCATCAATAATTATTGTTTTGTTGACTATCGAAAAGAAGATGTAACATCTCAATATACCTTTACGAAAAAGCTTTAGAAAAGTGTTAAACTTATTGCACTTGTACCAATTTGGTCATAAGCCCTGTGACCTAGAGTCAATTTAGTCATTCAAGTTAATTTTGGCCAAATATTATTAACGTGGATGTTGGTGGCCTATGTGGTACGAACGGTACTAACATGGATAACTTTTAATTGTAATTTAACTTTCAGTCGGTTATTTAACTGCAAAAATCCTAACACAATATGGGAAAAACCCATATGGCAAATCAAAATTCATATGTCTAGAGAAGAAGATTGAATTTTCACAGTAAACTTATTTTTCTACTATGGAATCTTGATGTGAGTCTCTGTTTGATCCGCAAATGGAAATGAAGCAAAAGGAAGAAGATAAGCCCCAAGCCCATAGAAGAGTGCCTGTGCTCGGTCCTTGTAACAAGTTCCAATTCCAGTCACAGGTGTCTCAAAATGGTTTGTGCGGCTTCTTCTACACAAGCTATTTGCTTTGCACATATGTCTCGTGATAATCATTTTAGTTCTAGCTTCAAAATGTTTAGGAGGTTGAGTCCATTTCCTTGTGCAGGGCCCCTCTCCCATATCTGTATAAACATGCTCCTAAAATGACCACAATCTTGTTTGGTTACTCAAGAGTGCTACTTTCGAAAGTCTGATCCAAGTGAGGCCGATCAAGTCCTCACATGTAGTGCTTGAGCATGACCCCATTCGGTAAACGCAGGGTTCGTGAATGGATTAGGCCTAGTGAACATTTGGGTATCAAGTGTGGTTGGTTTTGAGAGTTAGGACGTGCTTGGAGGGCAATTTAGTCACTTTATCCACAAGGTTTTATCTCCGATACATAGTGCCATTTTTAGAACTGAAGGAGGGAAAGTAGCGATGAACTAAAAAGGGGAGGATTATATATAGTGTTTTCTCAATTAAAAACCTATAGTTTGGGCCTTGAAGTTTAAAACGATCAAAGTAAAATGTCCAAAACAATTAGAAAACCAGAACAATTATGCCTTTAAATATCACATCGTGCAAAATATACAATTCTTATTTTTGTGTAGCTAGAAGGTGCATATATATGTATAAAGATATATTTAGCGTGACTTTGTATTTCCTTTGATTAAAAGTAAGAAATGAAATATAGTAGAATTATTATAACTAGAAAACGGTACATCAATCATTGAAATATCTCTCTTAAGCAATTTATATGTGTTGCATACTATGTGTTCGGTCCATCTAGTTTTTTAGAGAGTTTTGTACGTTTGGAGTCCATCTTAGTTTCCAAAAAAATGATTGGTTGGCTGGATATTCCATTGTTTTGTGTCTATGTAAATTTTCCCCATCAATCACAGAAGTTGAGCAAGAGAGAAAGGTGATATTATCTAGCATATCCATCTAAATGAAGTAATATATGTCGAACATAAGAAACTTTTTTTTGGTTAATAACAATCTCTAATCACTGGAAATTCTCTCATCGTTCAATATCATCCTCCATTTTGTTTGAAACTTTAAGAAAATGGCTTGGTGTGTTCTTAGATGTTAAATGCAGCATCATGTCACATGCCCGTTTTTTTTTTTCTTTTTACATGGATTGTGGGGTGAGTGTTGGCAGATGAAAAAAAAAATGTTATGCTGATGGTAGGGGTGAGCACCAAGTCTGGTACAAGAACTGGATTCAGCCGATCTAGACCAATCGGTTTAAGGTCGATTTTAAGAAGAACATGTTCGATTCTTGGTTTTGTGAACCTAGAACTGGCCTAGGACCATTTAGTTACTAGTTCCAACACTGAAATCATTTCAATTAATCCCGTTCCCAAATTGAACCAGTTCTTAAGCCTTTTCAAATATATATTTGTTGCCCTTATAGAGAATCGATATCATGGTCTTCAACATGAACAAATGTCAACATGACCGTTCGACAAACATATTTTTTCGTAGTGAGATTATACAACTTTTATTTTTTATTGGAATTTGCTGTTTTATCTAAGAATAAAATTTTCCAAACTTGACCGGTTTGATTCACTATTTCAATCTTTTGAAATCGACACACCTTAAAATGAATCTTCGAGCTGGTAGAATTTTTATTTTTATTTTTTCAAGTTAGTGAAAGCAACTTTTTTTCTCTCTTTTTTTTTTTCTTTTTTGTTTTCCTCTTTATTCCTCGGCTGCTAGTGCACTTCGTCGATCATCATCGTCAATACCCGCACTACAGCGATCACCTCCCTCCACTCTTCCAACTAGGGATGAGCATGGTCCGGGTTGGGTCGGTCCACCCCCTAACCCTGGGACCAACCCGCACAGTGTCGGTCCTCAATTTTTGGGATTGAGGATCGACCCTATTGAGCTTGGGACTGAGGACTGGACCAACCCAATGGGTTCGGTCCGGTTTCAGGGTCAACCCGGGACCAAACGATAATTTTTATTTCATTTTTTGTATTCCTTAAAAAAGTGATTGAGGACCGGATTGACCCAATGGGTTCGGTCCGATTTCAGGTCAACTTAGGACCAACCAATAATTTTTTATTTCATTTTTTGTACTCCTTGAAAGGGCAACCGAGGACCGTACCGACCCAAGGATTTGATGATGAGTGAGGTCAGCTAAGAAAGGCAAGCAGTGAGGGTCAAGTGGGGTGAGCGTCAAACAAAATGAGCATTGAATGTCAAGCGGGAAAAAACAAGCCAAGCAAGCATTGAGTGGCGAGCGACATGAATGACCCAAAGCGAGCAAGACGAGTGTCAAGTGGCGAGCGAAGAAATTGTTTCTTTCGATTTTGGCAAATTGAAGACTAAAATGACAAATAAGACATAAGAGAATGAATCTAGAGGAGGATGCCATAAGGAGCTATTTATGCCTCTTTAGATGCCGTGAAGACTCCTCACAAAAACATTTTGCTCCTTCGTAAATTATGACTATTAATACTGTAAAAGACATTAAAAATCTAAGTTATTAAAGAATAATGTAAAATTACTTGAACTCCTCACTAATGAGCTATTTAATGTTGTTGACGCTATATATTTTAAGGTTTTTCCTATATAAAAATTTTATAAATAATATTATATATATATGTATGTATGTATATATATAATTAGGGTTGGTCCAGGTTGGACCGACCCGGAACTCTTAGGACCGAGGACCGACCTGCACAGTGCTAGTCCAAGAATTCTAGGACCAAGGACCTTACCCGATCACCCTGGGAACCGGACCAAGACCAGCAGGGTTGGGCCGGTCCAAGGTCGGTCCAGGGTTGACCCTGGACCGATGCTCACCCCTACTTCCACCCTCTTCGTTTGTAATGTACTCTATTTTTTTTTCTCCCCAAGAGAATCAAAGACAATCGAATATTGACAATGAGGGACCCAAATTTATTGCTTCAAAGAAGATAAGTATATAAATATCAATACGTACCAAAAGATGAAAAGATCTCTAAGAACCATATACATGTATTTTTTTTTAAAGTTAATAAAATATCGGAAATCATTGGAATATTAGCAATAGCTTTCAAAAATGAATATGTGTAGAAGAGTTCGGTTAGAATGCTCTAATGTAGATAAGATCTTAAATAATATAAATCATAAAAGATGCAATGTAATAATTAAAAACAAGTCGATAAATAAAGATGATGTAATCTGCATCTACTATACCCAACTCCACAAATTGTTGAAACTCATAATATACACAATTAGGATTGAAGATAAATTTGGATTTGGGTGAAAATGGAAGGACCACCACTAGTGTTTTTCTCTAGTGATTGCCGCACCTATTATTTGGTGCTTGTGTTGCGAGCCAAAAAAGAAGGCAGTTAATGTCATTTTAGGAAAAGAAATATAGAATTTCGGGTAACGTACATATGTCCTAAATCAAAAGCCTATAAAGAATATGGCTAAAAGAACTAAAGAATTCAAAAATTCAAAAAAGCCGAAGCTGAAAAATCGTGTCAGAAGAGAAGGTAACTTATTGCCATTTTTTATGATAACGATATCGAAGAAATATCGAATTTCGGGTAACGTACATATGCCCGGTGCCACGGCGGTTGCATTCTGGCTTACACGTTGGAGGCTGGAAGCCGTTGCGATCTTGCAACTCCTATAAGAGACGTGAACTCGTGAAAGTCTCAAAATCGAATGGTAGTGCCTGCATTTTCCCATAATCCATTTTACCAACGTATTGTTTTATTATCTATGGATATCAATCTTTTGTTTAATGGTGAAATATGAGCTACTTGCTACTATTGAGAATATTTATTGCTTCCAAAAGTAAAAGGAATTGCATAATTTAGTTGTCGAGAAGTGACCATTGCACGCTAGTTCTTCTAGTTAGATTCTAATACTGTTAATATTGTAGTGGACCAAGAAGAATACTCGTCTTGGTAGTGTGAACGAGGTCGTGGCTCTTTCTTTTTATTTTCAAGAATATTTGTTAGGCACTTACTAACATTTGATTTGACGGCTTTTGAGATTAAAACATAGTGATACATCCAATCAATTAACTAAGGGTCCGTTCGTTTCGCGGAAAATAATTTCTGAGAAAACGTTTTTCGGATTTTCCGGCGTTCGTTTCATGGAAAATGAATTCCTTGAATAAAATGTTTTTCATAAAAAGAAAAAAGTCTTCTAAAGTAGGGGAAAATGTTTTTCACTTTTGAATAGTGGAAAATATTTTCCTCACTTGATCTCTCTTATCTCACACCTCTACAAATCCTGACTTTCTCCTCCCCTTTCTTTTTATTCTTTTCTTTTTCATTCGAATTATTTTTTAATTTTCTTTTCTTTTTTTAATTCGAATTATTTTTAATTTCCTTTTTTTTTTTTTCCTTTTTTTTTTTTGTTTGTTTTTGTTTCCCATCTTCCTCTTTCTTGGCTAGTCGTTAGACCAAGTGAACCTCAAGCTCGTCGATCTCAAACTCACGCTCGTCGATCTGGCAAGCCTCGAGCTTGACGCTCGCGCTCACCAATCTAGTAAGCGGAAAATATTTTCCTTACCGAACATTGGAAAATATTTTCCGAAATATTTTCAAGTTTTAGCAGAACACCAGAAAATATTGTCATTTTCCTAGAAAATGACTGCTGGGAAAATATTTTCCCGAAATGGCTCATTTTCCGTGAAAAGAATGGATCCTAAGAATGACGTAGACTACTTCCTATGGCCAAAGTAATAGTTACATATTCCCAAGGGGATGAGATGGGTGTCTTCCAAAACCCTAAATATTGCTACATAAACTTCTGTTCCTAAGTATCGTTTCATGGGTCATGGTCAGCTAAACTAACGTGGGATTTCCAAATTGTTAGAAAATCATGTCACCCATGCATGTGCTATTAGAGCACTCACTTGAGTTTCTTAATATACCGTGGTATTGTGAGTGCTATTACTAGAAGGACAAATTTAAGTTGTGCCCAGTTTTGTTTACTTTCGGAATTTTGATCCAAGTAAAGCCGATCAAGTCATTACATATAATGCTTGAGCATGATCCCATTAAGTAAACATGGGGTTCATGAATGGATTAGGCTTACTGAATGTTTGGGTACAAGGGCAATTTGGTCCCTTTATCCACGAGGTTTTATATTGAGCACAAAATGACATTATTAGGAATAAAGGAGGAAAAGTGGCGATGAAGTAAAAAGGGAGGATGGTATATAGTATTTTCTCTTTTAAAACTCTACAGTTCGGACCTCGAAGTCTAACATGAGCAAGGAAAAGTCCAAAAAAAAAAATTTGACGACCAAAACGATTATGTCTGAATATCGCATTGTGCAAAATATATAGTCATCATATTTTGAAGCTAGAAGGTGGAAATATATGTACAAAGATATATTTAGCATGATTTTGTATTTCCTTTGATCAAAAGTAAGAAAATGTAATATAGCAGAATTATCTATAGGTATTTTCTTAGAAAGATACCAATATTGACTTAGACTTACTATCTGGTTGGGAATTGTTAATGATGATTCATCAAAGGAAAAAGCCACATATAAGAAAGATGATTGGGCTGAGCTGATTGTCCCCTCCTTCTATAATAAAAGTTTCCACAATGACGTATATTTTTGTCCTCCTATCAAATCGATACTATTACTAGAAAACAGGTGTATCAATCATTGAAATATTTCTCTCTCAATCGATTTACATGTGTTGCATACTACGTGTTCGGTCCAAAAAATGATTGGTTGGCTGTTATTACATTGTTTCGTGTCTATGTAAATATGCCCCATCAAACGCAGGAGAAGGAAAGCTCATTTCCATTTGCCTTGGGGCTTTATTAACGTAATTTTTGGGTGACTGTTAAAATAATAGTTTTTTGTGAGTCGCAGATTCTTAAAGAAATGGACTTCATAACGATTTTAAATTATTTTTTATTTATTTTTTGTAGTCCGAACTAGGCTGTTATTATCATAGTAGATGAAGGACAGTCCTCTAATGTTGGGTCATATGCCATATTTTGATTTGTCCCAACTACTGCATTTTGACCCCCAAAGAAATCGATAAAAGCAAACGGATTTCTTTTATGTATGTGTCTGGAATTTCAATGTTATTATCTTACTGAAGTCGGAAGCTTGGGTTTTGCAAATTTTAAATGTTTGGCTCATGCATGAATAAGAAAGAATTGAAAATGTCAGACAGGTGTTCCAAAGACAACTTCTTGTTACTTATGCTTCTGGGCATGTAACTAACATATCATGTATGACCTTAGGACATAGAATCTGCCCCATGTTTACTCAACTCAGCTCTGGCAAAGAACGAGCAACAATTTTGCTGTATTATTTTTTGGACAAAGACAAAAAAATTCAACGAAAAGAAAAAATTATGCCGTAAGCCCAGATGATTACCCAAAAGATTAACCAAAAAAATGAAATGTTAGTTAAATTGGCAATTGATTTGGGCTTTGTAATTGCAGTTATAGCTATTATTTTCAGTCATTCAATTAAATAATGTCCATGTTTCAATCATAGGATTACTAATTATTTCATTTTATTACAGCGCGCATGTGCAAATAAGTAGAGTAACAAGAAAGAAAATGGACTACTCATACTCCTTTCCGAAAAGAAGCATTGCTCCCATCCCAATTTGTGGCGATCTTTGGCAGGGTTTAGTGTACAATAAAATCAAATGAGGAGGAGAAAGAGGAGGACGAGGAGGAGGCATTATTACAATGCCTTGTGAAAAATTAATAATCCCTCCCAACGCCCAAAATACATATCTCTCTCTCTCCCTCCCTCCCTCTCCCCTCAAAGCCTCTCTCTCTCTCTCTCTCTCTCTCTCCACGTTGAATATCTTATCTCTACAATGTGTCAACCTTTAACCTTAGGGAACACATCATTTAATCTTAATCTCGTATCACAACCACAAATTGACGTCAAAGATATTAGATCTACAATCGTTTGATTCATTTGCCATGGTCGCCAGCCTCAACTTTGGAAGGTGGAAGGCCGCAATAAGAGATGATAACCTCACGTCGATGGCGGAGGGAGAGAAGGATGCCGTATCGCTGGTGGCGAGGCAGACACTTTGAGTGGCCTTACTGCTCTATTGCAGAGCAATGTGAAAAGAAGAAATGGCCACAAGAAAAATAAAAAGAAAAAGGAATAATCACCTAAAATAGATCTCAGCCTTTCAAAATTACCGAAACACGATCAGTATTTGCAGACGTGGCAAAAACCGTCCCATCCCAATAGAAAATTTGCCCGACCTGATTAAAAATCGAACGCCCTAAGAATTCTTTTCGACGAAATCCAAATAAAAATGTACAAATCATTGGAAAAAAGTGAGTACATTTCAATAAATTCATTAATTTTATTTCCTCAGACACTTTGCTTTTTAAAAAAAAAAAATTTAATAAAGTAAAAGCCCGATTCTTCATTTTACTCCAATTTGAATTGGTTTTTGGCTCGATTGTTTTTTGATCCAATTCGATAATGGGGTTCCAACCGAACCGTACATGCAAAACATTTAGCTAACTGAGCCGATCGAGGGGTTGGTGGCCAATGGCTCGATGACTTGATCCCACGGGCTTTGGTGATCATTTTCACAAAGCGTGGTCTGGAGGAGGTGGCGATGGCAGGGGCGAGCTGGTGGCTGGATCTCAATAGTGAGAGAGAGTTGATAGGGAAAAAAAAAATGTAAGGCTAAAGTTCTTGGTGGAGACTAATCAGATATGTTGAGGTCCAAAACAAATTAGACGTCTCAATATTTGATGAAAGAGATAGCAAATGGGTACCTAAATGGGTATAGTAGATTTGTGCCCATCTGATCCAGCTTTCAAAATAATTAAGATAGACTTCAATGAATCGGCTTGCACATGATATAGCATAAGATAGTACAAGCCATATCATTGTCTTCATAAGAATCACAAATGACATCAATTCTATATCATAAACGAATACAACAAGTACACATATATGGTTAAGAGTGATTTAGCAAAGTCACACTATTTCATGAGCAGTATAAACATACTAATGACAACCTCTAACGGACGTTGCCACAGTCTCTGCCTCCATTGGCCGCACTAGCAAATATGGTACCTACCGTTGTTGCACCAGAAGATCCCACATCGCGACCGTCGCCCAAAAGACCACTCTAGAATTATATGTTTACTAATATTGTTTTTTTCCTTTCATATTTAAGGAATCTTACTTTGTGGGAGTACGAGACAAGTATATCCCACCAAGTAAAACTTTTCAATTTCAAAATTTTCAAGAAAGCCGGTTGATTTCTTGAAATCAAGTGTGGTGAAGGAGCCAAATTTGTTTTTTAAAGACGATTGGTTTGCTAGCTCATCATTTTCCTAATAAAGAGCATTGATACCTATATATTATGGAAAAATACCATTTGTAGGAGTACCAAAAGAAATATTGACGAAATATGGCGCGTGGTCAGGCAATTTGAACTTTTGATAAATGGACTGCATTGACATTGCTTGGTGGTACTTTACTTGCATAAAAAGTGTGTGGAACGGGGTCTAGATGGCGGTGAATTTTAGAAATTTGAGTGCGGTGGAAAGTAATTGCTTTAAAAAAAAAATTAAATTGGCTAGTAATGTGTGGAATTGAATTACACGATAAGGAAAGTACAGAGAAATGTAAATGGGCAAGGAATTGAAAAATGTAAGGAAAATATAAAATAGAAAGCTCTTACAAAGTGTGTTCCCACGTGTGTTTCACTACTTCAAGCTTGGGTTTTTTCTATGCTATTCTCACCTAATTCTCTAAAAAAGATCTCTAACTTTAGGCATAATTTCAATTCTGTCTTGAATTGAAATTTTTTTATCTCAATTTTTTTTTTAATTTGACTATAGTCCCACATATGCCCACAAATTTAAAAAATCTCCACTAATTTCTTCAAAATTATCAGTATCAAGACCAATTAGAGGTTCATTATTAGAGTAGGCATCTTCATCAATACCCCACATTCATATAGAACAACAATAGCCTCTTAATTTTAGTAATCTTGAAGAAACTAGTGAAGGCATGAGCAAATTTGAGACTAGTATAAAAGTTAAGGATTTTTTATAAGAAAACTTTGAATCTTAATTGGAATTAAATCTAAAGTTGAGGGAGAAAGGATTGCACTAGCATGACCACATTGTTGCTTCCTATGAGTAATTGTGCAATTTGGGCCATCCATTTCGTTTTTGTATAGTGGGCAACTGGACAAAAATTTGCTGTGGGAAACCATTAGGTGCTCACACCAAGATTTCTTGATAAAAAAATTCTCTCTTATTTCTTCCCAATTTCTCTTCACTTTCTCTCTAGATTAATTGACGCTGAAAATCATCTCCATCTTTTGGAGTTGTACCTCTGTTTCCGAATATAACTACTGGAGATTTGGAGTTGCAATTGTCACTGTTTTTTTTGCTGAAGAGTTTGTATCGGCATTTTAGATAGTTTTAATTGCCTTTCCAACGTCCTTAGTTATTGCAACCACCATTTCTCAATTTTCCAAAGCTGCGCCTTCAAAGCTCTCTTCTCCCCTATTTCACGACTAATAGATTCGCAAAGATTATGACGTTTTGATTGATTTGGAAATTTACTATCATTAAACTAAGCTGATAATTTAAGTTCACTTTAACATTGTTGTGATAGTTTGAAATGAATTTTTGCTTCAAAATTTGCTTGTAGACTCAACAATCGAACTACACACAAGATGTTTGATGAAATGTAAAAATTAGATCTGTATCAACTTGTCTCCAATTTTTTATTACCTTGAGAGTGTTTCCGCATGTATTATCTCTGTTGTTCCTTTTTGCTCTGTGTCCTTATATTTTCTGCATGATTATCTCTAGTAATGTCATTAAGTACCTGAATTTGCCTTGTTAGTTCTTTGCATCCTACCTATCTTCTGCAATATTGAGGCATCATTGTAGGAATGACCAGTGAACGAAGATGGTTGTCTTGTGGAGGTTGAAGATGAATGGTGGCTGGATAAGAGGCACTTAATCTCGTATTTTCCAAGGAAGCCGGTGGTTAGCTGAATGTTAATTTTTCTAGCTTTTGCTTAGAATTTATGAATGAATTTGATATGTTAGATTCTGTGAACAATGAAACGTTGAAGAAGACAAACACAAGGCATCCAGAGGAAAGAAATGAAAATAAGAAAGATATGTAAAACGAATAATAAAAGAGAGGGAAATTGATAAAGATGTGTTCAATAAAGATAATAGAAAATGGGCTTAATTTAGGCTTGAGCCCATTTATATTTGTTTCCTGGGCTTGTTAAGTTCACATCTTATTACACATGTAGATTAGGCCCAAAAGCCTTACATGCGTCCTTGTGAGTTCCATGTTTGACCACACTCGTGGATGGGGCCCAAGGGTCCAGCCCGTGTCCCGTTTTATCAGAATAAATAAAATAAAATAATAATATAGCAAAAACAGAAATAAGGAAAAATTATAATTTCATCATATCGGCGGCGTCTGTGCGTAGAAGGAAAAATAATAACAAATAATAAAATAATAAAAGCATAAAAAATAAAATAAACAATGGAAAAATGGAAAAAAAAGTTAGAAAAAATAGGTCTTGATTAGTTTGTTTGATCTAGTATCAGATTTAGTATCCGATGGAGGCAGTGGTTGGCCTAGACGCGTGATCGATGATTTGCTGGTGAAGATAGCCAAGAGAAGTGCGGACCTTGGGCCAGGGCGGTGGCTGGATGAAGGTGGAAGAGATATAGAAAAGAGGATAGACGTGATAAGTATTAAATTTTTAATAAATTTACTAAAAAATACACACCGTGTTAGTTAGTGACATGGCCCTTATAAATAGTCGAATATTTTCTATATTATTCACCTCTAATTCTTAAAAGCTTTGTAGAGATTCATTACCTATTTTCTTGACAAATCGATCATTTCCTCCAGCACTCATGGACAGAGACATTCATTAGGAATCCATCCATGCTTCACGGCTAAAGGGCAAAAATATTCATTACGTGCTAGTCCTTATTCCTCGTACCAGTCCAAGAAATCTAGAAGTAACTCTATAATAAAGCTATTTGTTAGACTAGAAAGTCTATCATGACTGTTAAGTCAGGCGTAACTCCCAATTATAGTTTCTAAATTAGAACTTTTAAAGAAATTAAACGTTTGCCGTTCTTTATTAACATTTTAAATTAGTTTACTAAAAAATTAATATGGAAAATAATTGCAAGTGCCAACATTGCTACATAATTTATCATTGTTGAAATACTAACGTGAAAACGACATGATCTTGCAAAGAAGCCAATGCAAGAGAATCTGAAACTAAATGAAGATTAATAAAGGACATTAAATATTTATGTGGTTGGCTATCTACGTCCATGGAAGAGATAATAGCAAATAATCCATTAATAATTGGAGAATTAGAGTTATAATTGCTCACATGCTTGAATATTTTTCACTCCTAAAAATTTAAGCCCTAACCAAAAAAAAAATTCCAAATTAATAACTCGATTTGGTATAAACTCATGGCGCAGAAAATTCATAGTGGCTCACAATTTTTGCCGAAGAAACCCTGTTATATGTGTGCCATTTCAAAGATCAACAATTTTACATGTCCATCAATGGATAATGCCACAATAACAATTAAAAGAGGATTCAGTTAATAATCCTACTTGACATTATCCAATTCAAATCTGATTTGGTATGTGAGCTCAAATTCGAAATATAATTTAACACTCATTCTCACAGCAATTCCCACGCCCGCCCCCCTCTTTTCTTCCAAATTATTGGGTTGGTCCGTAACCCTCTTACTTCTAGCATATATTTTTAAAATTTTGCAGTTAGTCATAATTTATAAACCTAATGATTTTACATTTAAAAAAAAAAAAAAAGCAACACGCAGAAAAGAAAACGGTACTTGATATGAGATTTCTGACAAACATGATATCACCATAGAGCACTAATCTAATCGTATCCTCGTACTTTATATTATCTTTAGCCTAATTTAATAAGTTTATTCTTTGAATTATTCGTAGCCTATTCGATTGATCAACCCTACATGACAAATTTCAGGATTAAAGAATTTTGAGGCGGAGATGCACGTGAGAAGCTTTTTCCTCATGGCAGGAGACGCCTCCGTGAACGCCCGTATCTTTGACATATTCTCCGTATCTGCCAACCACAAAAATAGATTAAAGAAATCAGTGAAATCTATCGGGTAATCCGATGTACCTTTCGAACAACAAATTTTCCCGAGAAGGATGAAGAAGTGGGGGGAAAGAGAGAAAGAGAGAGAGACCGAGAACGACTGCGTCCGCATCCGATCTCGAGGACGTCTTCACGTCCTCAAATCTTTATCGAAGCCCTAGCAAAAAAGTTTTTCCAAATTAATAACTCGGTTTAGTGTAAACTCATGGCACATAAAATTTACAGTGGCTCACAATTTTTGCCGAAGAAACCCTGTTATGTGTGCCATTTCAAAGATCAATTTTACATGTCTATCAATGGATAATGCCACGATAACAATTTTAAAAGAAGATTAAGTTAATAATCTCAATTTTCATTATCCAATTCAAATCCAGTCTAGTACGCGAGCTCAAATTCAAAATGTAATTTAATACTCCTTCTGACCGTAATTTCCCCTCTCTTTTTTTTTTCTCCAAATGCTTGGGTTGGTCCGTAGCCCTTTTACTTCTAGCATATATTTTTCAAATTTTGCAGTTAGTCATAATTTATAAACCTAAATATTTTTATATTTTGTAAAAGAAAATAAGAAAAGCAACACGCAGAAAACGGTACTTGAAATGAGATTCACGTCTTCACGTCCTCAAATCTTTATCGAATCCCTTTCTCTTCGGTAACCACCTCGCAACACGTACTTGAAATGGGCGACACCCACGTCAGGAGCCTGAGCAACCTTGCGAGGAGCCACGTAAAAACGAAAAAGAGGAACCGCCATTAGGAGATCGTGGCTGAGAGCGAGGAGGGAGTCTAGGGTTCCCACGTGGAGATTGGGTATATTGAATTGTGGAGTCGGGCGGGATCATCAGCTTTGGAGTTGGATCTCGAAGAAAGAAGAAGCAGGATATACCCGGTCGAGATCTGATCCTGGAGGCGGTTCCACAGAGAAGTGGTGGACATGGAGGCCGGCACCGGAAGTGACACCACCCAGTATCGACACGCCATTTTCTCTCGAGCTTGCTGATGATAGAGAGAGAGAGGGAGGCGATCGGAGGTGGTAGTGCGCCTTTGTATGGAGCGACGCGGTGGTGAAGCTCCTTGCTTCCTTCCTTTGCCTGATGTCGCTCCAAAATCTCACGCAGGTTCGGGGGCAGTCGAATAGGTTCTGCACAGAAAATATTGGCATTCCTTTTTAAATGGTCGATTGACAGGTTGACGACGGGGGCATAACCAGGATAATGGTGATGAATATGTGGAAGAAGAAGGGCCTGCAGAGATCATCTGGCAAGGGAACAAAAGAACAGTAAAGAAAACCATCAGGTTTTCCGAAGAAGGGATCGGACGTGCAAATGTTGAAAGAGGGTAATTTTGGTTTGAATTTTAAATTTGAGGTTCCTAATTCACTGCCAGGATGCTGAAAAGCCGACCTTGAATCCTCTCCCTCCACTGTCCGAAGAATATTCAGAATGATGGACAACTGGTAAGAATAATTAGTGCAATTAAATTTCTATCATATGATGGCTTTCATTTGCAAACATCTTTCACTAGTTTCATATAAACTACGGATGCAATTTTTTGATCACTGCCGAGACTTAGGGCTTTTTACTGGAGAAGCAAAAGAAAAACATGAAGTTATATTATTACGAAGGAAAGTACATCCATATTTATACCACATTAGATATCGATTAATATTGCAAAAAAGGAAACATAATTGATCAGAATCAAGGCAAAACTGAATAAGTGATCCTTATGGCTCACTAGTTGCGTTGTTTGTTTCCAAAGGTTGATTAGGCTAATTGCATAATGTAACTTAAAGGAGGAGGGAGGAGGAGGGATGGAAGTTTGGTGGGAAACAGAAATCCATCATTACTGTTTTTTTACCATCCCTGGGGGTTTTAGTTATAAAATTAGATACGGTTGCCCTAGCCCCATCCATGGCATTAGTTTCAAGGAAAGTCGATACATGAGTAAGGCGTTTCACGGTGGCTAAGGACTATCTCTCCCACTAGCCAGAGATAGGGTGATATAAAGGAGGCCTTTGTGCCAAAAGTTGTTGAAGGGTAAAATGTGCTGGACAAAGCTGGAGCTGTTTTTTTTTTATGCATTGGTTTGGGAAGCCAGTTATATTACTGAAGATGAAATGATGCAAATTGGGAGTTCTGTCAGTGGAATAATGATTGAAATTTGGTCTTTTTAGGATGGGGTTTGGAAGTCTTTGCGCTTAGAAGAGTGCATATTCTAAGGTCGTTAAATGGGTGTGGTGGGTCACATTTGGATTAGAACGAAAATGTTATCTAACTCGTTATGGCAAATTTCCATATAATGTAATTTTGAAAACCTATACCTAATCCAACTCGACACACATTCAACTCGTATTATTAGAATATATTAATATTTAACCTAACTTAGAAAAACCCTTACTTACCCTTTTAATCCACTTTAAGCTCTTTGCGTGTATTTATTATATGAATAAAAACTTCACATCAAATTAAAAAATATAAAAATTAGTAAATAAAACAAAGAATGTAAAAACCTATAAACGAGAGTCTTGTTTTCTAAATCTTCCTTATGCGGAACTCCAAATAACCAATCTCTAGTGCACAATTCATGGGAAAGAGAACTCTGATATTTCTTTCAAATGTGCCCTTCAATGGTAAAGGCTGACTCACGGGCAATAAAAGTGATAGAAGACAACTCAAGATATCGATGTGAATTTGCTTTCAAATAATCAACAAAATTACGATAAGGCTTTTTTTTTTTTTTTCATATCAAGCCTATTTTCCTTCAAATACAAATCCAATTGTGACATTGTAGATTGCAAGCCATAGTGTTTACTTTCGAACGAATTATACTCATCAAGATTGTCCCCAATGTTCTCAAAAATGTCCTCAATTAAAATGTTACCTTGATTGGTTGAAGATGTAAAGCGATAATCTCTCGACATAGAGGTCACATGTTCATCAAAAGCATATAGAGACTTTCTTGAATAATCCCTACAAATTTCACATGATCATCTATGTCCAACTTCAAATAGCAAAGCTCTAACAAGCGTAGCAAGACAACACTATAGCCCTTCTAATATTTATCAAACTTCTTTCGCATTGCCATAGGCATAGAACTAATAGGTATGTCCTCACTATCTCTCTCCTTTATCAAACGAAACCGGATTAGCCATACTCAATAGAGATATAAATTCTTCATGGGATATCTAACTCCAAAGAAGAGAGTAAAAAAATATCATAAAAATGTTGTAACAAGAATGCAATTTCCTTAGCTATGACTCAATCTTAGGGTAACATTAAATGCATGAAGAATGGAAGTTCCATAGTTTCTTTCTTAGGAGCAAGTAGGATGCTATACTTGTATTCAACGAATTGTCAATCATAATTCACATTATTGCGATATGATTAGCAATTTACATAAAAATAAATAAATAAATAAAGGCAATTTAGACCAATTCTACCCTTTCTAGTTTTAGCTTTCGATAGGAGAGCTCTTTATAGAATTTTAACCCTTCAATAGTAGTTGTACACAAATTGAGCATGAACATAGGCCTTTCTTTATCTATCTTTGTGGTGTTCGAGCAACTTCGGTACAAATGGCACTTCGCCAGGAATTGCTTAAGAAGGGTATAAATGTGTGGTTGCATATCTCTAGCTCGCATGTAGACTAGCAATTGTCTAGGAAGCTCCTTTGAAAGAGCTTGAACGACTGATACACTCCCACCTGCCATGAGTAGTTTAATTTTGTGCAAGTTATTACCAATAAAAGACAAATGGAAAAATTATCAAGATCTTCTGTACTATTTTGATAAACTTTCACCTGATTGCAAAACCTTTCCTAAAATCACCAAAAAAGCTTGGGAGGAGGAGGGGCAGCGGGTTAAAACAAAGAAGCAACCAAATAAAGTTTTCAGATCAGATATTGCCTCTTTAATTCAATTTAATCAGTTGGAACAAAATGTTGTCCATTAATTGGCTTTAAGATTATATGTCGATATAAGATAAAGTCAAACTAGGTAAACAAATGAATAAGCTTATGCAAAAGGAAACTATAAATTCAAGATCGAGTCCAACACTAACATCCTCCAACTATACCATGACAATATTACCATAAATGCTAGGTTTACAACTTCTCTCAACTTGATTTACCAATCGTATGCCTAACATGAACATCTATCTCAATTAATTAAATTGAATGGATTCATTCGAATGGAAAAATGATTAGAAAATCAACTTACGATGAACTTCTCTCATTGGAACAGATTGTATAATGTCTCTAGTGGCTACACAATGTGTTAATCTTTTTAATCTAATTTTATGGTTACCATCAACTTTCTAAGAGGACAAAAAAATTGGATTGTTAAGTTCTCTACATCCTCACTATTAGATACTATTTCAATGTTAACACAATAGAAAGTCTAACTTAAATGACAAAAAACAATCCATTTGTGTAAATTCTGCACCTCCAACTCAAACTATTAGAATTGAGACCCTCACTATTGCATCCATGGTTTTTTGTTGATCAGTGAGAACTCCATCCTAAACAAGGAGGGAAAAATACTATCAGTTGCATAAAGAAACATAAAAAAGCTAAAAAAGATTGAATGTTTTTTTCTACTTTACATTATTATGAGCAAAACATAGAATTTGCTATTTAATTAGAAAGTGATTGGCCTGCAAAATTTGAGCAACCCTATTGATCACAAGACCAAATAAAGTGGATCCTACTAGGGGAACATTGTCCTAAGAACCATATCCCAACGAGATATGTGCTAGACTCTATAAATAGTACTATGTTATTTTCTTGACATTACTTTATGCGTGAAAGAGTTTGAGGCTATTAACATCTGTTAGCAATACAAAGATTGATTATTAGTAATGAAACCATGTGAAATTAGATTTAAACCATGTGGATCTCCCCTTTACATCGGATTGTATGCCTAGGAGTACGTTAGTTAGATTGAATGTATCTATTTTTAAAATCGGATCAAATTGGCTGGTTCAACTAGTTGGACTAGTAATGGGATTGGAAACCAATCCACTTGATGAGATAGGGAAAGGTGGAAGTTCACTCTTTCGAAAACCATTCTTTGGCTGGCTATATTATGGTTGAAAATGTTTCATTTGTTTCCTACCACTCAATATTTAGAAGGTGTCGCATTCATAAATTAGATTTAATTATCACACAACACGGCGTAAATCATGTTGTGACCCCAAAATTGAGTCGGCTAAAATAAATGGGTATAGATCCTAAATATTATCTATCTCAACTTTTCTAGGGTCGTTGAAATGGGTATATTCCTTTTGTCTATATTTCCTTTAAACAAGAACAGAGAATTACATATTTTTCTGTGCATATTATCTTCAAGAATCCAAACTCAGGATTATCAATTTGGATTATAGACAACAAGGGATTGACTAGTTGTTCCTTATTCTTAACATAATGTTGTTCCTTGTACATCACTAGGAAGAGTAAATGATTAGACGATCACCTACAATTTTTATACATGTACAGAAAGTTAAAAATTGACCTATTAGGTGATCGACTATATATATCATATTGTCATTGAAATTCTAAACTCATATAAGTTAAATTGAAGACTCATTTACATCTTACCCACTCCACCAAAGACTACTGGTCCTCAGGCTGATCAGCATTCGATGCTTTTCTTCCCATGAGTAGCTCCACCAAGACTACGTTGAATGAGTAGACATCGACTTTTTCCATTAGCTTGCCACTTGAGTAATACCAAGGATTTATGTACCTACATTGGACAAACCATCAGTGGTACTAGACAAAAACCATCAGTGGTACGACAAACCGAAAATGAACTTACCAGAAAGTCTCCATTATGTGTGTGGATTCATGCGTATCTATACCCAAAGTAAACTTGGTTAGTCCAAAGTCTGCGACTTGATATCAAAATGTTAGCTTTCATAACAATTACTTGAATTCAATAAAACCGATTGGTATTATTGTTTCATGATACCTTAGCGTCAAAATCAAAGTAAAAAATTGGACTTTATGTCGCAATGAATAACCCTAGGATTGTCTAAAAGATCAGATCAAAAAAATGAAACTCGAAAAATATTATGGTAATGATAAGTTTTTTTTTTTTTTTGAAAAAAAATACTCACACTCTTCATGTAAGTAAGCCAAGCCTCGTGCAGAACCTAAAGCTACCTTCATCCTCACAGGCCAAGGCTTGATTGGGCAATTAGTACCTATAATGACATCTGGTGGCAGTTAGTACAATCGGATTTTCAGCTCTCAAATAACTAAGCATACAGGATAAATACTGACCGTGCAAATGAAAGTCCAGTGTGCTGTTTGAGACGAACTTATATACTAGAATTCTGAGTGTCAGAACGTAGTATCCAACCAAAGAGAGGGTGACGATGGTGGATACAACTAATGATATTGACCTCTGCTCGAAACTCCCTCTCCCCTTGTTGACTTTTAGCTCTTAGTTGCTTGATAGCAACCAATTCCCTGCTCGAGAGTACTCCGTTATGAAAGAGGCTGAAACTGCCTTCGCCAAGTAGATTAGAATTAGAGAAATCATCAGTTGCCATTTTAGCTCTTTGTACGTAAAGGTCTTATGCGGAACACCAAAGGCTGTGCTTGGAGATAGAAGAGGTCAGACATTAGGACTCGATTCTACTAGGTTAATAATAATGACAAAGCATAGTTGGAAGAATTGATGTTACAAATCTTGGTATTATGAACATGTTACTATTGTGATCCAAGTGCGGAGCAAATTTTGATTGAGGAACCAATATCAATTGTCCTCAAGCTTGTCCTTTTCATTGTATGTGATTTTAATCCTCAATCAAAATTTGCTCTACATTTAGATCACAATAGTTACATGTTCATACTACCAAGGTCTCTAACATTAATTCTTCTAACTATGCTTTTCATTATCATTAAGATGGTAGAATGGGATCCCAACATCTGACCTCTTCCATCATCTTAGGTGTTCCACGTAAGACCTTTATGTATGAGGAGCTAAAAATGACAACGGATGATTTTTCTGATCCTGGTCTACTCAATGAATGCGATTTTGGGCTCATTCATAAGAGAATACTCCCGAGCAAGGAATTAGTTGCCATCAAGCAACTAAAAGTTAGAAGTCAGCAAGGGAAGAGGGTTGTTTTGAGCGGAAGTCAATATCATCGACCATATCCACCACCCTCTTCTCATATTTTTGGTTGGATATTGCGTTTCTAACACTCTCAGAATCATAGTTTATGAATTCGTCCCAAACAACATGCTAGACTCTCATTTGCACGGTTAGTATCTATCATGTATCCTTAGTTATTTCAAAGCTCAAAATCTGATTGATTATAACTACCCCAAATGGTATTGCAAGTATTGATCGCCCTATTATGCCTTGGCCTAAGAGGATGAAGGTGGCTTTAGGTTTCGCAAAAGGTTTGGCTTACTTACATGAAGAGTGTGAGTATCTTTTTCAACAAAAAAAAAAAAAAATCTTATCATTACTATAATAATTTTCGGGTTTCATTTTTATTGATTTGACATTTATGGTAATCTCAGAGTTATTCATCGCGACATCAAGTTCTCCAATATTCTTTTGGACTTCAATTTTGACGCTAAGGTGCACAGACATGATAATATTAATAAGTTATATATTGAATTCAAATTATTATTATGAAAGCTAACATTTTGATTTCAAGCCACAGACTTTGGACTTGCCAAGTTCACTTTTGGTACGAATACGCATATATCCATGTGCATAATGGGGAATTTCGGGTAAGTTCATTTTTGGTTTATCGTACCACTAATAGTTTTTGTCTAATACCACTGATTGTTTGTCTAATATAGGTATATTGATCCTTAGTATTACTTGAGTGGCAAGCTAATGGAAAAAGCCAATGTCTACTCATAGTATGCTGGTCGCACGAATTATTTACTAGTATGAATATTGCAGAGAAGAGAGGGTTATATTTAACCCATCGTGGCCTAGTGAAAGATAATGAGTTTTATTGTTATTAGGCCACCCATGTTGGGCTAACCTAGCCCATAACTCAAAAGTGCCCATAGCCCACAATTTAAAGAAAATAACCACCAAGGCGTTATTTTGAGGGTTACTTCTTAAAAAGAGAAAAGAACGTGTTTTTTTTCTCTTAGTGTGTAGAAGTATAGGATTGTGTATCCTAAAGGAAAAGAAGAAGAATGAAAAGGCTCTCTTCTTGTGAAGAAAATTATTTCCACTCGATCTCTCTTATGACAATGCAATAAGTGCATTTAATTCATAGAAAATAAAATACATTCCATTGCATGATGTACTTTTCAATTAGTGATACAAAGTATTTATGGCCCTTTTTTGTATGCAGTTTGATGTTACTCGATAGTTCAAGTTTAGAATTGGGAAATTAGTTTCCTTCAAAAACAAACAACCCATCGTCCAACTTCTTGAAGAATAGAGAGTGGCCTTTAACTTGGCAGTAGATGTCGCTCGTCTCCTCATTTGAGGGTCTGAGATGAGGCTGGAATACGAGATCTCGAAATATAGTCCTTGAAGTAGTACAAAACCCATAGATTAATCTCCATAGTTCATCATTCAGCCCCACCATTGAAATAAAACATGCAAAACAAGGAATAGAAAGTAAGGGAAAGACCACAATAGCAATTTTCACCGTGGGAAGCTTTAGGCGAAAAAGCCAACTTCTCCGAAAAATTAATGGCAATTATATTTGCCTACATAGATACTAGAAACAGACTATTTCAAAACTTTATATTGAAACATAGGATTCATACGAATCAACTGCTCCCTCAGAAGCTCATTACTACTTTTTCGAACCAAATGACCTTTTCCAACCAAAAAAAACAAAAGAACCAAATGAACTTTTTTGATTAAAAAAAAAAAGTCTGGAGCACCATTAAATAGAAGCACCTCATCCACTACCACCGCCACTAGATCGTTTTATCCCCGCCATTCCTACTCAACAAGGGACCAATATCCTCGCCATTCCTACTCAACAAGGGACCAATACTAGGGTTGCCACCATTTGGGGGGCCGATTGGGACTCACATTTCCCCCCGAACAAGGGATTGATGTGGGGATAGCGTTCATTGACCTAGTTTTGCGACTGTATCCATATATGCGACTTCTGCCGTTGAAGGACGAGAAGCCGAAGTTTTAAAGGTAACAATGTGGAATTCCATGAGTGTTATGTTTAAGCAGTAACTCATTTTAGTACTGATCCGGAATCTAATAATCACGTTAAAAATTTTACAAAATAAATCTTCCTATGTCTAGAATTGTTCTTTAGTATTCATCTTCTCCTGAGGACTCAATTCAAGAAATCCCATGCGCTTTTTATTCTGTACAGCAAATGTCAAGAATCTCATTAGAATTGTTATTATATTAAAGGAGAAAACTGCTAATATAAATAGTGAGACAAATAGGTTTCAAGTTAATTAAAACCCTAGATTTACTACTTAGATTTCTGTACATCTAATTGGATAGTGACTGATCCTTTTTAAAATGCTTTCGGCTTCTGAAATCCTACTCACTTGATACCTCAAAAAAGTTCCCTCCATAGGCATATAAATAGTTAAAACACATTACATCTTTTTGGATTCTGATAGCTATTTTTTATTGAGTAATATATTGTTGAAAAATTTAGGAGACTGTCATTTCGAATGGATGTGTAGTTCAAGCACTATTACATATTAGTGTCAGTAATAGTCATCCTGATATAATTCTTGTAAAATATAATTTTGAGCTCATATTCTTGAAATCTGTTGTCCTAAGTTGGTATATCTTAAGATGTATATTTAGAAATCAACATAAGTTGTCCTCAAGTTTGTCCTTTTCATCATATGTGAAAAGGACATGTATATTTGAAAGATAAACCACTTGTATTCATGTGGTTTGGCAATTGAATTGGCAAGAAGAGAGGAGAAAATTGTTGATATAAATAGAGCCCGATTCATCATCTAACTTCAAATATAGATTTTCCATATCCATAATGATTTTATTAAATTCATCTAGATATTCTGGGATATGAGTACCTTTTTGCATCTTTAGCATGTAAAGATGTTGCTTCACGAATAATCTTGTCATAAGATATTTCTTCATAAAGAAGCTCTCAAGCTTATTCCACAATCCTGAAATTGTTCCATCACCCACAACTTCACAAAGCACCTTATTGGATAACAACAATTGGATGGTGCTATGCGCCTTTTCTTCCATCTTTTTTATCTCAATCATAGTCATATCATCGGGATAATTTCCATCCAAAACTCTAACCGAACCTTCCTGACGCAAGAACGCCTTCATCTTGATCCTCCATAGCCCAAAATTGTTTTGGCCATTGAAAAGTGCCACTTCGAACTTAATAGATGCCATCTCGAACAAAAAGACCTAAATTCCTTTGCTCTAATACCGATTTGTTGCAGAAAAATGTCAATCGAAGATGCACCAATCTAAGAACAAGTAGTAAAGAATCAAAGAATCAAAATTACACGAGAAGCAAGATTTACGTCAAAAATCCAAAACAGGAAGAACCACAAGGAGAGAGAGCAGTTTTACTATTTTCAACAAACAGCACAAGAGTACAATCCAAAAAGCTCTAAAACCACTTGATGAGCCACAAAATCTAAATATCTAATAAGAAGATAAGAAAAAATAAAACAGGAAATGATATAGAGGCTAGGGTTAGAGATATGTATTAAACACATTTCTTTTATAATCTCCCTTTAGAAATCCCTAAAATAGAGGTACATGATCTAAAATACCCTTATCTCTTAATTTGAAAGTCAAATCTCAACATATTTCAACCTTGACATCAAATCTACAAAAGAACATTATGTCAAATACCACAAGACCACTCTCCCTCAACACCAAAAGTAACCATATACAAGGCCGCCCCTAAAACAGCAGAATCGATGATGCACATGCTTAAGCCTACATAAGCGTACTCGGTGTAAGAAACGAGGAATGAAATACCACAACTCCACCTAAGCAAGTCAAACACATTTGTTGGATTATCCGCCAAAGATACTCAAATCCCTCCTCTAACCCTAACACACACAATTATCTGCACAAAGGAGCATTTACTAGGCGCTAAGGGTGATGAGTTGTTTTATTAAGTCAGTAATGCATAAGGTAATAAAAGAGAAGCATTTGCACTTGGATCATCAATTTTCCGCATCAGCACTAATGGACACCAAAATAACATAAATTTTTGTACTCAATTATATGTGTTCTTACTCTAATTATGGAGATCGTGGGATTGCGCTTTCGCACCTAACAATTTTATCTAGAATGGGTGGATGGGTTGGGGTTTTGGGCAAGTGGCTTTTCATCATGGGTGGATTTGGAATGGTAGGAGAGGGTAAAATTGGGAGAATGGCCAATTGATAAATAAGACCATAGGTTAGATGCAACTTGGGGCATTAATTGTAGGTCTAAAACTCAATGTGCAAATTGGTATATAGTTAAAATGTGAGGATATTGTGTAACATTTTCCCTAAGAGAAAAATCAACTTGAGATAATAAGACTTGAACATCTCACTGCTTACATTTGACATCACATGTTAGATTGATCGTGAAAGAGCATGTACTTGTATTATAGGAACATGACCCTCTCGAACTTATTCCGATGTCCTCCTTCTTCAAGGCACTTTCGCCCCCATTAAGTCCTAAATTGAACTTTTCATAATTAAGTTGGCTTTTTATGTTGATGACTCGAAATTCTTAACATGCCATAGACAAGATATCAACTGCATTTGGTTGTGGTTATTATTTGTGTATACATTTTTAACGATGCCATTTATCAAGCAATCCGATACATAAATAATTTCTTGGTAAAAAAAATTAAAATCAGATACCTCAATTTCATATATTCATTTAAATATGCATTTTTTTGGTGTGGAATTTAAATATGCATTTCATTTAGGAAAGAAAGTTGCATAAATTTCAAGAATGGCATAATGGTATTTACACGGGGTTATACTTTTTGGAATGTTAACATGTGAGAACCTCACTTTCCTAAATACAGTTGCCCTTTTAATATGCTTTGTTTTTATTTCATCTATCATGGCATTGTTTGGAATTTAACATGAGCGGAGATTATTGCTCAGCCCATTCATTCAAATACTTGCTAGGTTCTTTGGCTAGCAACTAATAGGACATAACGATATCAACAGGGAATTTTGGTAGTTGAATTTTGGGTGTGAGTTGGGATAGTTTAATAAATGTCTAAAGTGACATTTGTTGGTTTAGTTGAGTTACGAGTGTATATAAACTTTTGATGGATTGTAGAAACTCTAATCCTTTAAACAACTTGCTTGTTCATCGTTATATACACACATGTGTGTACATCGAATTGCAAGCATATCTTGATTCAATCATCACCAATTCTCATTGCATTGTGGAGGCCCCCAGAGGATGTGTCGGATTGCAATTTGAATGAGGAATGGAAATCTTCTTAATTGAAATAAATCAACTCATAATCAGTTTGTTATATTGACATAATGATGCCTTCTATAATCCGTCTTTTTTCTGTGATTCATATCCATGGAATGATGGAAGAAGGAAAGCAAGTTGTATGTTCATGCGGTTCATACATTTGGGAATTTGTTAACCTATCATTCCCTTGAATTCCTTTCTTGTAATCCAACGATGTTTGAGGATGAATATTAAGGAACGCAAAGAATTATTAAAGGGCTAGATCTTATTCCCAATTAAGAGGAAAATAACATTGGATTCTCAAGAAAGAATCAAGGGAACAATCATGGACAACCCTCCTATAATTTTCCTCATAAATGTCATTTCATTTCTCCAGAGTAATTATGAATTGTAGAGGAAGTCCATTACTCACAGTGATTAAAATCAAATTAAGCAATTGCTAATTCTTGGAAAAGAGAAATAGAGGAGTCCCCTCATACACATTTGTGTGCCTTGATTCAAATTATCCTACTAATCATCGCTAAAAGTTTGTCCTGCATTAACCACCATCATTAGGTATAATGAATGGATGAAGTTAGATTTTAGTTGCTATGAATAATGCTTCTTGTGTGGGCATGATTTGCTGTTCAACTAGAGACGATAGTCATCAATGCTTTTCTGCAAATGCAAGTAATGCTCGAGATTGGCATAATAGATGAAGTTAACTTCCATGCACAAGAGTATCATCGTATCTTATTTGATTTTTTAGCCTGTTAATCAATTTTACACCTAATAGTTAATTACCGCAGCAAATATAATATTTAAGTAGAGACTACACCTTGTCCATAATGAACGCTTCTGTTGAATTTAAAGAAACAAACAAATAATACGCCCAATTTGGCTGTTCTTTACTGTGGATGCTCGCTTTTCTTTAGCAAAACAATGATCGAGCTAGTTGTGATGAACGACATGGGACCGATATGAAACCAAAAAAAAAAAGTTCAAGTAGCTCTACCAGCTGGTGTCAATTATCCGTAACAAAATCGGTTCTTGGGGATTGGTTATCAATGGAGAGAGAACAAAGATCGGGAGGGATCGATTGAGACGGATAGAGTCGAGGAAGATACACACTCGATTGAGGAGAAGAGATATATACGCAGCCGAAGGAATTTCTTGTTTTGGTTACCTCAAGCTTTCGGCCGATCAATCTCTGATATACACTCTTAGTTTTTGGGGACTATTGAGAAAAAAAAAAGGAAGAAGAAGATTCGTTTTGGGATATGAACAGTCGCAAACCAATCACACAAAGCTAGAGCTATATTTTGATTGTCAACCATTTCTGACATCGCCATCCCCACCGTCGCCAATCAAAGCTCTACTTTCCTGGCCAGGTAATTTTCTCTCCTTCATACCCTGTTTTGCCCTGTTTTTATTGATAATCTAAATTCCGAGCTTAATCGGTAGATCTGTGAGTAAAAAAAAGCAAACCGAGATTTTTTTTTCATGATAAATCATGTCAAGTAAGATATAATATGCCATGTTTAGGCTGAAAGTTGCATCAAATCCCAATCGGGAGCCTACATTCTAAACTGTACATCACATGTTTGACAATTTGCTGGAAAGAAATGATAAAGCCAGGTTCATCTAATCGATGTTTAGAGTTAGGTTCATTAATTGTTGAGCCACGTCTGACACCGAGTTTTCTTTCATTCTATGTTCGGATTTCCAGCGCCGTTTTGTCCATGAGGTAGAAGCATTAATCTTTTTTTTTTCTCCTCCTTGGCGAGGTCTACAAATAAGGATTCATTGTGTTAGCTCTCTATTCCCCTCTTTTTGTTATGTATGTGTGTAGTTTACATTTGTGTTTCGAGGAACAAAAACAAAAATAAACAAACAGGCCTAAAAGTTTTTTTTTTTTTTTTTTATTTATAGATAATTGGATATTCTGCGTTTATAATGCTAGAAAATTTGGGAGATGGTTGCGTGAGTGTTTCGCTAACGTTTTTAATTTTATATGCTTCACTGCATCTCTATAGTCTTTTTATGAGAACGATAGTTGTTGCTAAACAGAAGGACGGAAGCTCATTGTTTGATTCAACTTGTTAACTATGTAAAATACAATATCTTGTTAGAGTTAAGAAAAATCAACATCTTACAAAATATGGATTCTATATCGAAAAAATAGTGGCTATCTAGGCTCCACCTAAGCTAATATTATCCACTCCTGATTAGATAGATTACTCATATAAGATAATATTATGTTTGCCCCGTATACCTTTCTTTTGGTTGACCATTATATGGTTCGGTTGATTGATTTTTGTTGATATTACACCAATGAAAAGAACACGACCAAAATAACATGTTTTTTAATTTTAATGATATGAAAATCATTTACATTACTATAGATAAATTTACCAAGTACAAGAAACATTGTTAAGACTAATGTGCGATCTTATCAATAGGTTAGAAATCGATTGCCGCGGTTTGCTTTAAATATTATTCAATGGCAAAAGATTGAATTTTACGTTTGTGTTGGTTGACAATAGAAGCACATCTTAAATATATATAAAAAAAAAAAAAAAAATCCCGAGAGTGCACTGATCAACCATAAACAAAAGTGTAAGAATGGCTCAGAGAAAAAGTAAAGTGTAAGAAAGCAAAATTAATTAAGCAAAATTAATACATTGTCAGACAAATTATAAGCTAAATTCAAAGTGAATCAAATTTCTCATCCAAAAGATCAATTTACTAAAACTAAATTATATCAAAAATATTCATTAATATCTCTTATTTATACGTATGCTTTGAAACTAAGCTAAATCTAGCACTAAAAGTTAACAGCTTAATCAAGGTCTCTGTTTCAAGGCATCTTTCCATTTTTTTAATAAAAGGGGACACAACACGTGCTAGAAGTCTTCTAGCCCAAAATTTTGAGGGGAAAATTCTCATTAATCTTTTGCTGGAAGTCTTCTAGAAAATGTATTTGGAATGTAAACAGCACGTGCATGAGGCATGCATAGGGCGTGCATGGATGGCGTTGATGACAAAAACGATGGAGGCGGTGGTTGGCCAAGACGCGTCATCGATGATTCGCTGGTGAAGATAGCCAAGGGAAGTGCGGAGCTTGGGGCAGGGCGGTGGCTGGATGAAGGACGAAGAGATATAGAAAAGAGGATAGGCGTGATAAGTAATAAATTTTTAATAAATTTACTAAAAAATACACACCGTGTTAGTTAGTGACCTGGCCCTTATAAACAGTCGAATATTCTCTATATTATTCACCTCTAATTCTTAAAAGCTTTCTAGAGATTCATTACCTATTTTCTTGACAAATCGATCCTTTCTTCCAGCACTCATGGACAGAGACATTCATTAGGAATCCATCCATGCTTCACGGCTAAAGAGCAAAAATATTCATTACGTGCTAGTCCTTATTCATCGTACCAGTCCACGAAATCTAGAAGTAACTCTATAATAAAGCTATTTGTTAGACTAGAAAGTCTATCATAATTGTTAAGTCAGGCGTAACTCCCCATTATAGTTTCTAAACTAGAACTTTTAAAGAAATTAAACATTTGTCATTCTTAATTAACATTTTAAATTAGTTTACTACAAAATTAATATGGAAAATAATTGCAAGCGCCAACTAACATTGCTACATAATTTCTCATTGTTGAAATACTAACGTGAAAACAACATGATCTTGCAAACAAGTCAATGCAAGAGAATCTAAAAATAAATGAAGAATAATAAAGGACATTAAATATTTATGTGGCTGGCTATCTACATCCATGGAAGAGATAATAGCAAATAATCCATTAATAATTGGAGAATTAGAGTTATAATTGCTCACATGCTTGAATATTTTTCACTCCTAAAAATTTAAGCCCTAACCAAAAAAAAAAAAATCCAAATTAATAACTCGATTTGGTGTAAAATCATGGCATAGAAAATTTATAGTGGCTCACAATTTTTGCTGAAGAAACCCTGTTATATGTGTGCCATTTCAAAGATCAACAATTTTACATGTTCATCAATGGATAATGCCACGATAACAATTTTAAAAGAGGATTCAGTTAATAATCCTAATTTACATTATCCAATTCAAATCTAATTTGGTATGTGAGCTCAAATTCGAAATATAATTTAACACTCATTCTGACCGTAATTTCCCCCCTTTTTTTTTTTCTCCAAATGCTCGGGTTGGTCCGTAGCCCTTTTACTTCTAGTATATATTTTTTTTTCCAAATTTTGCAGTTAGCCATAATTTATAAACCTAAAACTTTTATATATTTTAGAAAACAAAAAAATAGGAAAAGCAACACGCAGAAAAGAAAACGGTACTTGAAATGAGATTCCCGTCTTCACGTCCTCAAATCTTTTCTCGAATCCCTTTCTCTTCGGTAACCACCTCGCAACGCCGTGGCTCACGTCCTCACGAACTTGAAATGGGCGACACCCAGGTCAGGAACCTGAGGAACCTTGCGAGGAGCCACGTAAAGACGAAAAAGAGGAACCGCCATTAGGAGATCGTGGCTGAGAGCGAGGAGGGAGTCTAGGGTTCCCACGTGGAGATTGGGTATATTGAATTGTGGAGTCGGGCGGGATCATCAGCTTCGAAGGATTTCGACCAAGTTGGGACGGGGAGATCTGCTCCTGGAGGCGGTTCCACAGAGAAGTGGTGGACATGGAGCCTGCACCGGAAGTGACACCACCCACTATCGAGGGAGGCGATCGGAGGTGGTAGTGCGCCTTTAGGAGATCGTGGCTGAGAGCGAGGAGGAGATCTCTGTCTCTCTCTCTCTCTCTCTCTCTCTCTCTCTCTGTGGAGTAGAGTATGATTTAAAACGCATTCTGTAGTTTATCCTTTATTAATTTTAAATTCAATAAGAGGATGAATATTCATGTAGTTCCTCTTTATTCATTTGCAGAAATTTAGATCCAGTAAGAATAAGAACCCGATATGCAACAAATCATTAAGCTAAAAGCGAAAGCATTGTAACTATCGTTCTCTCAATTTCGGCTTTAACCGTTATATAGATTAGAGTGCCCTTTCTCATAAATAAAGATTTTAAATAAATAAAAACCCTTAATTTCAATTTTTCCATGGGGTGAAAATTTGTGGTTGAACTAATGTGCTTATCTCTCTTTAGATCGGCTCCCACACCTACCGCCCACTTTAGATCGGCTTCCACACCTATCGCCCCCCAAACGAAAAAGAAAAAGAAGGATCGCATCGAAAAGTCTATCGTCAACATTCCCCCATTGCACCAACTAGCTTATGTTAGATAGCGCTAATTAACCCAAGCCAACATATTTGATTGGGTTTGATAAACTTTTCTACAAAATAATTGCAAATATCCAATAATCGGGTCCCGTAACGTGAATCATGACACTTCATTGCTGCAAATTCTAATCATAAACGTTGGCGTGAGAGAGTAGAGCATATTGGAAGATATCCATATTAATATACAATGCCATTGATTGCGATATCACTTTATATTTGCGAAAGACAGGACTATTGCATGATATTAGACAACGCATGACAACTCAAGTACAATTGCATAATCAAATAATAGAAATGTGTTAGGACAGTGTACAATAAGCATGACGTCCTAACCGTAATCAGTGATGAATGGGCTCTGTAGAAGTGATTATACGCAAATGGCTAAGTGTGATCTAGGTATAAGGGAGATTGGAGAGAAAGACCTAAGTAAAGAGGCTTGATTAGAATCCAAAAGTAAAGTGGCTCGATTAGAACCAAATCTATAGATTAGGCAAGTGTTAATAATTTGAATAATCTTTCAATTGTACTGAATAAATATATCATATATAGGTGATCTTGGGTTTGAACGTTTTGTTTACATTGGATAAGCAATCTTACGTCTTCGTCATTAATACGTCTTCGATTTTGAAGAAATGTAACATGCTAATAACACTTTCTCTACATTCAAATTTTCGATAAAATCAAGTGAAATGAAATTACTGTGCATTCACCTACCCTGCATATGCAGAGCTCATATGCCTTTTTCTAACACGTTCTTTCGTGCAAAGCATGCCCTTAAACAGTTAACTTCTGATTAAAAAGAAATGATTCGTGTCGATTTGCAAATCAAAAACCGCAAGGAAGATGCAAAGTCGGTACTTATGCGTGATTTACTCGGTGGTCCCTCGTGAATCTGTTGGTTTTTAAAAATTATTTTGGCCCTATGACCGATTAAGACCTATCCTCACGTCTGTCCATATATGTTGTACTCGCGTTTATAACCTAGACAACATGATGAAGCCTGTCCCTAGTGAAAAAGCACGACCAGTTAAGTGATTGATCTCGATCACTCTTTTTGTTGCATCTTTTTCTGCAGGTGTCTTCTTTATAAGGCTCCTTTCTGGGTTCATTTCCGCCTATAAATTCCTTCCAATAGTATCCACTTTCCCAGCGATTTCAGATCGAGAGACAGAGATGGCGAAGCCAGGTTTAACGGCAATGGTGGTGGCAGCTCTTGCTCTGGTGGTGGCCACGGTGGCGACACTCGCCCGTGCTGAGGTGGATGACCCCGAGAAGGTGGACGCCTGGTTCACTAGGCTTAGCCATGCCGATCGCAAGACCACACACCTCCACTTCTACTTCCACGACACGCTCTCTGGCAGGAACCCCACGGCAGTGCGCGTTGCCGAGGCCACGATGACCGAGAAGTCCCCGACGCTTTTCGGGGTGGTCAACATGATCGACGACCCACTGACCGAGGGCCCTGAGCCAGAGTCCCCCCTTGTTGGCCGGGCACAGGGGCTCTATGGCTCAGTTGGGCTCGAGTCGGTGGCCCTGCATATGAACATGAACCTCGTATTCACGACCCCGGAGTACAACGGCAGCACCCTGAGCGTATTGGGCCGCAACCCGGCACTCGAGACCTATCGGGAGATGCCTATCGTCGGTGGGACCGGCGTTTTCCGGCTGGCAAGTGGGGTCGTGACGGCGAAGACGTCCTTTCTCAACCTCACCACCGGCGATGCTGTAGTTGAATATAAGGTCATAGCTTTGCATTACTAGACACTTTGTAGATATATCGTGGCTTGTGTTGTAGTCCAGTCCAGAGGTTATGGAGGAAATTACGTCGTTCTAGTTGTGTGCGGATGCTCTACCGTTTCCAATTTGGTTATGCTCTACGTGCTTCGTGATTTTTCATTGATTTTGGTGGTCTGGAATCTTCTTGTGTGGGCTCTAGATGAACTATAAATTGGACTCGGTTAAACTGAGTAGGTAATGTTACAATGTTCGCCGCCCTGTGAAATCAAGCTTGCTGAAAACGTCAGTGATTTTTCCCACCTAATAATTATGAAAGTTGATGAAGTCGACGTGAATTTTTTTACTATATTTTGGAGTTCTCATTTTAAAGTTACTGAAACCTAAGATTATGTCTTGATTTGGTTTCGATTAGAAAATTGTCACGCGGCAAGCTCAGTCAACCACCAACTAACAATAATATTCAGGGCTTTTACAATATATTAGGCAATGCATGAAAACTTAAGTAAAATTATATTACTGAATTATATTTGGCTTTACACATCTTGGTCTAGTAAAGATGTGGTAGGAGGGCTTACTATAAGCATAGTGTTCTAGTAGTGACCAGTGATAGATGAGTTCATTAGACATGCCTATATAGATATGGCTAAGGTCTTCTCTCTATTTTCTAATGTACATACTTTATCATTCTATCCATCAAGAGCCGTCAAGGTAAGAGGGAGATTGGAGACGAAGACTTAAGTAAAGAAGTTCGGCTACAATCAAATTCGTTGATTCTGCATATTGTTCATTTGATTAATTAGGGGTCGATTTTTTGGGAATCTATGTAATGCATAGTGATCTTGAGTTGAATGTTTTATTTATATTGGCTTGACTTGCTTACGGAGCATTCTTCATTAATAATCCTTCTATTTTGACAAAAAAAATGTAATACGTTAAATATAAATCATCCTCTACATTCAAAATTTCCATTAAATAAAGTGAAATGAAATTCATATACCTTTATGTACCCTATACAAGTAGAACTTGTAGAAATTATGTCATAAGTGCTATAACTTTCATACGGCACTCACTTTGGTACCCATAATATTTTAATCGATCACTTAAATGCCATAACTTATAAAAGAGAAAAAATCTCACTTGGGTCATGGTAGTGATTTTCTTTGCTAAAAAAAAATCCTAAATGGTATTAAAACTTGTCACACTTGTGGTGATTATTTTAAATTATGAAAATCAATTGGTCAAAAGTTATGACACTTGTGATAAATATTTTCTCTTATAATAAGGGCACTCTAGATATCAATTGAAAAGTTATGACAACAAAGTAAGCGATGTAGAAATTTTTTAGCACTTTTGATGTCTTTTATATATATATATATATTTTTTTTTTTTTTCTTGAAACAATGTGCCTTTTCGGTTGAAATATTTAATTATCATGAAAAGAAGTGGTTGTGGACATGAAAAAAGGTGACTGTTAGATATGAAAAGAAATTATTGTTGATAGGAAGAAAATTGGTGGTTGATCATGAAACGTGAGGATAAGTTACTTATTTCCAAGTGATATCTTGGTTGGTAATCTGTAAATATAACCAAATCATATATTGTACACAACTGTTAAAAAACAATAACTTTCTCTTCTTCACAATATCCTTTCTTCTTCTTTTTTCACACACAAGTTTCACAACATATTCAAAATGAAAATCCAAATGAGAAATTGAGTAATTACAGAACTCGTTTCTCTATAACTTTAGTATATATTCTGATATATATTTGTTATTAACTCAACATCAATAATAATAGGGGTAAATAGTACCTTTAATTGTCATCAAGCATCAAAATTGAAGAACTATAAACTAATGTTCTATCTTCATCAGCAATCAAATCTCTCCAATATTTTTAATATGTCTTCTCGTACAAAGCACGGCACTTTTATTAGCTAGAACGTGCAAAGACATGCCATGTATATCCGCTAAAAATTTAATTTCATTAGTGTCAATTTCCAATCGCTAGCTGCAAAGTCAATGACTTAATAAGATCAGCAAAATAATGGACTCGGTCGCTAATTAAAAAGTACGACTAGTGAATGATTACCCCAACATCTGTTGCTTCTGTCTCTAAACATGTATTCTTTTCGCCTATAAATTCTTTCCAGTAGGATTGTTTCTCCCAACAATTTCAGATTGAAAGCGAGATTTTAACGGCAGCGGTGGCGGTGACTCTTGCTTTGGTAGCTACCGCCACGATCCATGCCCGTGCCAACGCAAATGATCCCAGGAAGGTGGATGCATGGTTCACTAGGCTTAGCCACGCCAATTGCAAGACGACACGCCACCACTTCTATCTCCACGACACGCTCTCGGGCAAGAGCCCCACTGTGGTGCGCGTCGTTGAGCTGTGATGACCAAGAAGTCCCAGATGCCGTTCGGGGTGATCAACATCATTGACGACCCATTGACCGAGGGACCTGAGCCAGAGTCCCCCTTGTGGGCCGGGATCAGGGGTTCTGTGGCTCGGTTACGAGTCGGTGGCCCTGCTCATGGACATTCGTATTCACGAGTCCAAAGTACAATGCTAGCACTCTGAGCATATAGAGCCGCAACCCAGCGCTCGAGACCATTTGCCCATCGCCAGCGGGACCAGCATTTTCCGGTTGGTGAGCGGAACAGCGACAACGAAGACGTACTTTCTCAACCTCACCACTGGCGATGGGTGGTTGAATATAATGTAATAGCTACGCATTACTAGACACTTTGGGCATTGTATCCACTTCTTTCATTTTGACCTTCGGTTCTTTGCGGGCCAAAGTATGGCGTAATTATATGGTTGTAGCTTGTGTGTGGATGAGGTGATGTCCTTTATTTCGTAATGCTCTCTACGTGTTTTCCATTTTAATTGATTTATGGCGGAGATTGAAATTGGACGTTATGGTATCTTTGTGTGAGGCTTTAGGTGAAATTTAATCAAATCTAAATTGGACTCGGTTTGTCACCAGGATAAAGTAGATGATCTGCTAAAAATGTTTTGCCATCTTGAAAAATAGAACTTGCTGAGTATGTCAATGATATTACCCACCTAATAATTCTGAAATTTGAAGTAATCGACATGAAAATTAACTTTTTGTTTTGGGAATTTCGTATTACAGGAAACCAAAGATTACTCACCGATTTGGTTTCTTCATCGAATAAAATGCGGAGGAGGCACGTGGGAACGTAATTCAAAAACAATTGTGACGATAAGATTTAATAGATTTTGGCCTCTTTGTTCAGTTGGGGAGAGTGACAGATATCTCCTCTTCCGCTCTCCTCGGCCGCCAACATCCTCCGCCACCTCTCTCTCTCTCTCTCTCTCTCTCTAAAGGTGGCGGACGAGATCTCTCTCTCTCTCTCTCTCTCTGTGGCGGCATCAAGGCGGCGAAGAAGAAGGTGGCGACGTTCGTGATCGACTGCACCAAGCGGGTGGAGGACAAGATCATAGACATCGCTTCCCTCGAGAAGTTCCTTCAGGAGCGCATCAAGGTCAAGGCCGGCGCCCACAACGACTCCGTCACCACCTCTCGTGACAGGTCCAAGATCACCGTCACCTTCACCTCCGGACTTCTCCAAGCGTTATAACCAGAATCATGCTCCCTCCCTCCTTCCCCTCTCTCTCTCTCTCTCTCTCTCTCTCTCTCTCATCTTTCCCCCTAGGGCAGTCAAGGTTATCGAGCTAGTTCTTGTGCTTGTGGTGATGCTGCTGCTGCTTCATGTGCACAATGTTGCGGTTTTAGAGTATCCCTAGGATGCCTGTTGAATCGCTGTGCTTTTCTTCGAAATGAAAATAACTGTAGGTTTATAATATGCTCGATCACGTCGTTATATGTGCAGATGCTGCATGTTTTCGCTTTCCTTAGCTGCGATTTTGGCAGAAGATTGCCTTTTGAGTTGATTTGTAGATAGGACTAGCCTCCTAGGCAGCGCACTCATGCCGTCCATCTGCGAGTGGGTGGTTAATTATGTTGTGTGCTTTGCGGCGAGTCTGGTGTTGTGGTGGCATTTCTGCACCTCATGTTGATAAACTTTCGCATATTTGCACTGCGAATCTTTGTGCAAAATGGTCTAGTTTACAGCATGTGTTTAGATTGAAGATTGATTCATGTCCACTTCATTAATTCTCGGAACTAAATCTGACTCCGTGTTTTTACTCTTTGTTTTATGCCACGCTTTTGCAAATCTTCGGCGCGGGCTGTCCATGGACCCACATGTTTGGAGTCTATGTTCTCAACCTCCGTCTCCGTCAATGGCCATGGCTTGATGCCGCCAAGTCAGTTCATTATCCATTGTTTTAGTATACCTTTGTGCGTTTTCTATGCTGCTTTGTGAAATTTTCGAGCTGGAAATTTCTTTATCAGAATAGCTCGGTCATGGCCGGAGTAGTGGCTGAGGGAAAATATTTAGTGACGATCAGCGACTTCAGGTATCGATGTCAGACTGGTAAGGATTGCGGTGTGAATCTGTGTAGTGGAGTCTTCGTCAAGCTCGTCATTGATGGTTCTGTAGAGAAGGACTTCGTTCGGAGGGGAAGACGTCTTTCGGTGAAGACGCTCTCCAAAAAGTCCCCAAGAAGAAGATGCAGGGAAGAGAAAGAAATAAAAAACTGAAATTTGAAAGGAAAATGAAAAAATTAGGAAAGAAATCAAAATTCGATTATAATGAGTCAGGTCTAGTTTCCGTAGCCCTTTTACTTCTAGCATTTATTTTTCAAATTTTGCAGTTAGTCATAATTTATAAACCTAAAAATTTTATATATTTTTTTTAAAATTTTTTTTAGGAAAAGCAACACGCAGAAAACGGTACCTGAAATGAGATTCACGTCTTCACGTACTCAAATCTTTATCGAATCCCTTTCTCTTCGGTAACCACCTCGCAACACGTACTTGAAATGGGCGACACCCACGTCAGGAGCCTGAGCAACCTTGCGAGGAGCCACGTAAAGACGAAAAAGAGGAACCGCCTTTAGGAGATCGTGGCTGAAAGCGAGGAGGGAGTCTAGGGTTCCCACGTGGAGATTGGGTATATTGAATTGTGGAGTCGGGCCGGATCATCAGCTTCGGAGTTGGATCTCGAAGAAAGAAGAAGGATATACCCGGTAGAGATCTGATCCTGGAGGCGGTTCCACAGAGAAGTGGTGGACATGGAGGCCGGCACCGGAAGTGACACCACCCAGTATCGACTCGCCATTGTCTCTCGAGCTTGCTGATGATAGAGAGAGAGAGGGAGGCGATCGGAGGTGGTAGTGCGCCTTCGAATGGAACGACGCGGTGGTGAAGCTCCTTGTTTCCTTCCTTTGCCTGATGTCGATCCAAAATCTCACGCATGCTTCGGGAGCAGTCGAATAGCTTCTGCATAGATAATATTGGAATGCGTAGTCGAATAGCTTCTGCACAGAAAATATTGACATTTCTTTTTAAATGGTCAATTGACAGGTTGACGACGAG
Source organism: Eucalyptus cloeziana (assembly GCA_014182715.1). Classification (NCBI taxonomy): domain Eukaryota; kingdom Viridiplantae; phylum Streptophyta; class Magnoliopsida; order Myrtales; family Myrtaceae; genus Eucalyptus; species Eucalyptus cloeziana. Next base: position 4,360,679 of record CM024640.1, read on the forward strand.
GAGCATAACCGGGACGATGGTGATGATTGGGAATATGTGGAAGAAGAAGGGCCTGCAGAGATCATTTGGCAAGGGAACAAAAGAACAGTAAAGAACCATCAGGTTTTCCAAAGAAGGGATCCGACGTGCAAATGTTGAAAGAGGGTAACTCAGAAGATACTACCTGTTTATGTGTTGAAAACTTGGCATACATTACTTCCTAGTTTTTCTTTCTCCTTGTGTTGGTTTTGGTTTGAATTTTAAATTTGAGTTTCGTAATTCACTGCCAGGATGCTGAAAAGCCGACCTTGAATCATCTCCCTCCACTGTCCGAAGAATATTTAGACTATAAGAATTGATCGCCAATGTCAGCTCAACAGGTGTTAGAAAATTTCGCTCTCCAAGTGCCTAATTTTGGACTGAGCAGGTAGCTTATTATGATGGTCATACGTCTAGTTATATTTTTCCGGACTGATTTGTTGAACTTTTTTTTAAAATGTTTTATTTTTGCCTGTCGGTTTGCTTAACAGGATGAAGCTCATTGCTCTTTCCTTCTGAAAAATGGAGCTTGTTGGTTTGCTCCACGATGCAGTAGAGTTCATTTCTATCTTGATAAATCATGCGTACTGCTAAGTAAGAACATGCATAATGGTCCTGGCCTTGCATGGGAGCAAGATGAGGGGCTTGAGGTCGGTCAATGATGCATTCATCCAGTTCATATATCCTGAGCATTTTGGAGCAACAATACTGTTTTCAGAATGATGGGCAACTGGTAAGAATAATTAGTGCAATTAAATTTCTATCATAAGATGGCTTTCATTTGCAAACATCTTTCACTAGTTTCATATAAACTACGGATGCAATTTTTTTATCACTGCCGAGACTTAGGGCTTTTTACTGGAGAAGCAAAAGAAAAACATGAAGTTATATTAATATGAAGGAAATTACATCCATATTTATACCACATTAGATATCGGTTAATATTGCAAAAAAGGAAACAGAATTGATCAGAATCAAAGCAAAACTGAATAAGTGATCCTTATGGCTCACTAGTTGCGTTGTTTGTTTCCAAAGGCTGATTAGCCTAATTGCATAATGTAACTTAAAGGAGGAGGGCTAGAAGTTTGGTGGGAAACAGAAATCCATCATTACTGTTTTTTACCATCCCTTGGGAATTTTAGTTATAAAATTAGATACGGTTGCCTTAGCCCCATCCATGGCATTAGTTTCAAGGAAAGTCGATACATGAGTATGGCGTTTCGCGGTGGCTAAGGACCATCTATCCCACTAGCCAGAGATAGGGTGATATAAAGGACGCCTTTGTGCCAAAAGTTGTTGAAGGATAAAATGTGCTGGACAAAGCTGGAGCTGTTCTTTTTTGATGCATTGGTTTGGGAAGCCAGTTATATTACTGAAGATGGAATGATGCAGATTGGGAGTGCTGTCAGTGGAATAATGATTGAAATTTGGTCTTTTTAGGATGGGGTTCGGAAGTCTTTGCGCTTAGAAGAGTGCATATTCTTGCCATTGACACTACTAGCTGTGGAGAAATTGAAGATCTATAACCCTTTTCTAGGGTCATTAGTGTTGGGTCAAGTTTGGATTAGAATGAAAATGGTTCGACTCATATTGATCTATTTAACCCGTTTTGGCAATTTCCATACGATGTAAATTTGAAAACCAATACCTAATTCAACTCAACACACATCCAACTCATATTATTAGAACATATTAATATTTAACCTAACTTAGAAAAACCCTTACTTACCATTTTAACCCACTTTAAGCTCTGTGTATTTATTATATGAATAAAAACGTCACATCAAATTAAAAAATATAAAAATTAGTAAATAAAACAAAGAACGTAAAAAACCTATAAATGAGGTCTTGTCTTCTAAATCTTCCTCATGCGGAACTTCAAATAACCAATCTCTAGTGCACAATGTCACAAGAGAGAGAACTATGATATTTATTTAAAATGTGTCCATCAATGCTAAAGGCTGACTTACGGGCAATAGAAGTGAGAAGACAACTCAAGATACCGATGTGAATTAGCTTCAAATAATCAAGAACATTACGATAAGGTTTTTTTTTTTAATATCAAGCCTATTTTCCTTCAAATACAAATCCAATTGTGACATTGTAGATTGCAAGGCATATTGTTTACTTTCGAACGCATTATACTCATCAAGATTGTCCCCAATGTTCTAAAAAATGTCCTCAATTAAAATGTTACCTCGATTGGTTGAAGATGTAAAGCGATAATCTCTCGACATAGAGGTCACATGTTCTCAAAAATGTCCTCAATTAAAATGTTACCTCAATTGGTTGAAGATGTAAAGCGATAATCTCTTGACATAGAGGTCACATGTTCATCAAAAGCATATAGAGACTTTCTTGAATAATCTGTACAAATTTCACATGATCATCTATGTCCAATTTCAAATAGCAAAGCTCTATCAAGCGTAGCAAGACAACACTATAACCCTTCTAATATTTATCAAACTTTTTTTGCATTGCCATAGGCATAGAATTAATAGCTATGTCCTCACTATCTCTCTCCTTTATCAAACGAAACCGGATTAGCCATCCTCAATAGAGATATAAATTCTCCATGGGATATCTAACTCCAAAGAAGAGAGTAAAAATATCATAAAAATGTTGTAACAAGAATGCAATTTCCTTAGCTATGACTCAATCTTAGGGTAAAATTAAATGCACGAAGAATGGAAGTTCCATATTTTCTTTCTTAGGAGCAACTGGGATGCTATATTTGTATTCAATGAATTGTCAATCATAATTCACATTCTTGCGATATGATTAGCAATTTACATAAACAACATAAAGGCAATTTAGACCACTTCTACCCTTCCTAGTTTTAGCTTTCTATAAGAGAGCTCTTTATAGAATTTTAACCCTTCAATAGCAATTGTACACAAATTGAGCATGAACATAAGCCTTTCTTTATCTATCTTTGTGGTGTTCAAGCAACTTTGGTACAAATGGCACTTCGCCAAGGAACTGATTAAGAAGGGTATAAATGCATGGTTGTATATCTCTAGCTCACATGTAGACCTACAATTGTCTAGGAAGCTTCTTTAAAAGAGCTTGAACGACAATTACACTCCCACCTGCCATGAGTAGTTTAATTTTGTGCAAGTTATTACCAAGAAAAGACAAATGGATGACTTATCAAGATCTTCTATACTATTTTGATAAACTTTCACCTGATTGCAAAACCTTTCCTAAAATCACCAAAAAAGCCTGGGAGGAGGAGGGGCAGGGGGTTAAAACAAAGAAGCAACCAAATAAAGTTTTCAGATCTGATATTACCTCTCTAATCCCAATTTAATCAGTTGAAATAAAATGTTGTCTATTAATTGGCTTTAAGATTATATGGCGATATAAGATAAAGTCAAACTGGGTAAACAAATGAAAAAGCTTATGAAAAAGGAAACTATAAATTCAATGATCGAGTCCAACACTAACATCCTCCAACTATACCATGACAATATTACCATGAATGCTAGGTTTACAACTTCTCTCAACTTGATTTACCAATTGTATGCCTAACATGAACATCTATATCAATTAATTAAAATGAATGGATTCATTCGAATAAAAAAATCATGAGAAAATCAACTTACGATGAACTTCTCACATTGGAACAAATTGTATAATGTCTCTAGTGGCTACACATTGTGTTGATCTTTTTAAGCTAATTTTATGGTTAGCATCAACTTTCTAATAGGACAAAAAAAATTGGATTGTTAAGTCCTCTACATCCTCATTATTAGAAACTATTTCGATGTTAACACAATAGAAAGTCTAACTTAAATGACAGAAAACAAACCTACCTCTATTTGTGTAAATTCTGCACCTCCAACTCAAACTATCAGAATTGAGACCCTCACTAATGCATCTATGGTTTCTTGTTGATCGGTGAGAACTCCATCCTAAACAAGGAGGGAAAATTACTATCAACAGCATAAAGAAACATAAAAAAGCTAAGAAAGATTGAATGCTTTTTTCTTATAACATAGCAAAACATAGAATTTGCTATGTTATGAGAATTTTGCTATGTTATAAGAAAGTGAATGGCCTGCAATTTGAGCAACCCTATTGATCACAAGACCAAATAAAGTGGATCCTACTAGGGGAACATTGTGCTAAGAACCATATCCCAACGAGATATATGCTAGACTCTATAAATAGCACTATGTTATTTTCTTGACATTACTTTATGCATCAAAGAGTTTGAGGCTATTGACTTCTATTAGCAATGAAACCATGTGAAATTAGATTTAAATCATGTGGATCTCCCCTTTACATCGGATTGTATGCCTAGAAGTACGTTAGTTAGATTGAAAGTAACTATTTTTAAAATCAGATCAAATTGGCTGGTTCAACTAGTTGGACTAGTAATGGGATTGCAAACCAATCCACTTGATGAGATAGGGAAAAGTGGAAGTTCACTCTTTTCGAAAATCATTCTCTGGCTAGCTATATTATGGTTGAAAATGTTTCATTTGTTTCCTACCACTCAATATTAAGAAGGTGTCGCATTCATAAATTAGATTTAATTATCACACAACACGGCATAAATCATGTTGTAACCCCAAAATTGAGTCGGCTAAAATAAATGGGTATAGATCCTAAATATTATCTATCTCAACTTAGGGTCGTTGAAATGGATATATTCCTTTGTCTATATTTTCTTTAAACAAGAACAGAGAATTACATATTTTTCTGTGCATATTATCTTCAAGAATCCAAACTCAGGATTATCAATTTAGATTATATACAACAAGGGATTGACTTCTTGTTCCTTATTCTTAACATAATGTTGTTCCTTGTACATCACTAGGTAAATGATTAGACGATCACCTACAATTTTTATACATGTACAAAAAGTTAAAGATTGACCTATTAGGTTATTGACTATATATATCATATTGTCATTGAAAATCTAAATTCATATAAGTTAAATTGAAAAGTCATTTACATCTTACCCACTCCACCAAAGACCGTTGGTCCTCAGTCTAATAAGCATCCGATGCTTTTCTTCCCATGGGTAGCTCCGCCAAGACCACGTTGAATAGTATACATTGACCTTCTCCATTAGCTTGCCACTCGAGTAATACCAAGGATCCATGTACCTACATTTGACAAACCATCAGTGGTTCCAGACAAAAACCATCAATGGTACGACAAACCGAAAATGAACTTACCAGAAAGTCTCCATTATGTGCGTGGATTCATGCATATCTATACCCAAAGTGAACTTCGCCAGTCCAAAGTCTACGACCTAAAGTCAAAATGTTAGCTTTCATAACAATAACTTGAATTCAATAAACAACCGATTGATATTATCATGTCATCGTACTTCAGCGTCAAAATCAGAGTCCAAAAGAATATTGGAGGACTTGATGTTGCGATGAATAACTCTTGGATTGTCTGAAAGGTCAGATCTACAAAAATGAAACTCGAAAATTATTATGTTAATGATAAGTTTTTTTTTTTTTTTGGAAAAAAAATACTCACACTCTTCATGTAAGTAAGCCAAGCCTCATTCGGAACCTAAAGCCACCTTCATCCTCTTAGGCCAAGGCATGATTGAGCAATTAGTACCTACAATGACATATGGGGCAATCAATCGGATTTTGAGCTCTAAAATAACTAAGCATACAGGATAAATACTGACCATGCAAATGAAAGTCGAGTGTGATGGTTGAGATGAACTCATATACTAGAATTCTGAGAGTGTCAGAAACGCAGTATCCAACCAAAGAGAATGTGACGATGGTGGATACGGCTGATGATATTGACCTCCGTTCGAAACTCCCTCTCCCCTTGTCGACTTTCAGCTTTTAGTTGCTTGATGGCAATTCCCAACTCGAGAAACTCCGTTATGAACGAGGCTGAAACTGCCTTTGCCAAGTAGATTGGAATTATATAAATCATATGTCGCCATTTTCAGCTCTTTGTACATAAAGGTCTTATGCAGAACACCAAAGGCTACGCCTGGAGATAGAAGAGGTCAGACATTAGGACTCAATTCTACTAGCTTAATAATAATGACAAAGCATAGTTGGAAGAATTGATGTTACAAATCTTGGTATTATAAACATGTTACTATTGTGATCCAAATGCAAAGCAAATTCTGATTGAGGAATCAACATCAATTGTTCTCAAGCTTGTCATTTTCATTGTATGTGATTTTAATCCTCAATCAAAATTTGCTCTAGATTTGGATCACAATAGTTACATGTTCATAATACCAAGATATCTAACATCAATTCTTCTAACTATGCTTTTCATTATCATTAAGCTGGTAGAATGGGGTCCCAATGTCTGACCTCTTCCATCACCTTAGGTGTTTCGCATAAGACCTTTATGTATGAGGAGCTGAAAATAACAACGGATGATTTTTCTAATTCTAGTCTACTCAATGAAGGCGATTTTGGGCTCATTCATAAGAGAGTACTCCCGAGCAAGGAATTAGTTGCCATCAAGCAACTAAAAGCTAGAAGTTGGCAAGGGAAGAGGGTGTTTTGAGCGGAAGTCAATATCATCGACCATATCCACCACCCTCGCCTCATCTTTTTGATTCGATATTGCATTTCTATCACTCTCAAAATCATAATTTATGAATTCGTCCCAAACAACACGCTAGACTCTCATTTGCATGGTCAGTATCTATCATCTATCCTTAGTTATTTCAAAGCTCAAATTCCGATTGATTATAACTACCCAAAATGTTATTGCAAGTATTGATCGCCTTATTATGCCTTGGCCTAAGAGGATGAAGGTGGCTTTAGGTTTCACACAAGGTTTGGCTTACTTACATGAAAAGTGTGAGTATTTTTTTCAAAAAAAAAAAAAAAAAAAACCTTATCATTACTATAATAATTTTCGGGTTTCATTTTTATTGATTTGACCTTTTTGGTAATCCTAGAGTTATTCATCGCGACATCAAGTCCTCACATATTCTTTTGGACTCCGATTTTGACGCTAAGGTGCGAAAAAATGATAATATCAATAAGTTGTTTATTGAATTCAAGTTATTATTATGAAAGCTAACATTTTGATTCCAGGTTGCAGACTTTGGATTTGCCAAGTTCACTTTTGGTACGAATACGCATGTATCTATGTGCATAATGGGGAATTTCAGGTAAGTTCATTTTTGGTTTATCGTACCACTAATAGTTTTTGTCTAATACCACTTATTGTTTGTCTAATATAGGTATATTGATCCTTAGTATTACTTGAGTGGCAAGCTAATGGAAAAAGCCAATGTCTACTCATAGTATGATGGTTATTTACCAGTATGAATACAGAAGAGAATTATTTACTAGTTTGAATATTGCAAAGAAGAGAGGGTTATATTTAGCCCATCATGACGATGCAATAAGTGCATTTAATTCGTGGAAAATAAGATACGTTCCGTTGCATGATATACTTTTCAATCAGTGATACAAAGTATTTATGGCCCTTTTTTGTATGCAATTTGATGTTACTCAATAGTTTGAGTTTAGAATTTTGAAATTAGTTTCCTTCAAAAACAAACAACCCATCGTCCAACTTCTTGAAGAATAGAGTGTGGCCTTTAACTTGGCAATAGATGTCGCTCGTCTCCTCATTTGAGGGTGTGAGATGAAGCTGGAATACGAGATCTTGAAATATAGTCCTCGTAGTCGTACAAAACCCATAGATTAATCTCCAAAGTTCATCATTCACCCCCACCACTAAAATAAAACATGCAAAACAAGGGATAAAAAGTAAGGGAAAGACCTCAATAGCAATTTTAATCGTGGAGAGCTTCAGGCGAAAAAGTCAACTTCTTCGAAAAATTAATGGCAATTATATCTGCTTACGTAGATACTAGGAACAGACTATTACAAAACTTTATATTGAAACATAGGATTCATACGAATCAACAGCTCCCTCAGAAGCTCATTACTACTTTTTCGAACAAAAAAAACAAAAGAACCAAACAAACTTTTTTGATAAAAAAAAAAAAAAACAAAAACAAAAAAAAACAAAAGTCTAGAGCACCATTAAACAGAACCACCTCATCCACTACCACTGCCACTAGATCGTTTTATCCCCACCATTCCTACTCGACAAGGGACTAATATCCCCACCATTTCTACTCAACAGGGGACCAATACTAGGGTACCCACCATTTGGGGGGCCAATTGGAACTCACATTTCCCCCGAACAAGGGATTGATGTCGGGATAGCGTTCATCGACCTAGTTTTGCAGCCGTCTCCATATATGCGACTTATGCCGCTGAAGGACGAGAAGCCGAAGTTTTAGAGGTAACAATGTGGAATTCCATGAGTGTTATGCTTAATCAGTAACTCATTTTAGTACTTTCTAGAATCTAATAATCACAGTAAAAAATTTACTAGATAAATCTTCTTATGTCTAGAACTGTTCTTTAGTATTCATCTTCTCCTAAGGACTCAATTCTAGAAATCCCATGCGCATTTTATAAATTACAGCAAAGGTCAAGAATCTCATTAGAATTGTTATTTTATTAAAGGAGAAAACTGCTAATATAAATAGTGAGACAAATAGGTTTCAAGTTAATTAAAACCCTAAATTTGCTACTTAGATTTCTGTACATCTAATTGGACAATGACTAATCCTTTAAAATGCTTTTGGCTTCTGAAATCCTACTCTCTTGATACCTCAAAAACGTTCCCTCCATAGGCATATAAATAGTTAAAACACATTACATCTTTTTGGATCCTAACAGCTATTTTTTACTGACTAAGTAATATATTATTGAAAAATTTAGGAGACTGTCATTTAGAATGGATGTGTAGTTCAAGCACTATTACATATTAGTGTCAGTAGTAGTCATCCTGATCTAATTCTTGTAAAATATAATTTTGAGCTCATATTCTTGAAATTTGTCATCCTAAATTGGTATATCTTAAGATATATATTTAGAAATCAACATAAGTTGTCCTCAAGTTTGTCCTTTTCATCGTATGTGAAAAGGACATGTATATTTGGAAGATAAACCACTTGTATTCATGTGGTTTGGCAATTGAATTGGCAAGAAGAGAGGAGAAAATTGTTGATATAAATAGAGCCTGATTCATCATCTAACTTCAGATCTAGATTTTCCATATCCATAATGATTTTATTAAATTCATCTAGATATTCTAGGATAGGAGTACCTTTTTGCATCTTTAGCATGTAAAGACGCTGCTTCACGAATAATATTGTTATAAGATATTTCTTCATATAGAAGCTCTCAAGCTTATTCCACAATCCTGAAACTATTCCTTCACCCGCAACTTCGCAAAGCACCTTATTGGATAACAACAATTGGATGGTGCTATGTGCCTTTTCTTCCATCTTCTTGATCTCAATCGTAGTCATATCATTGGGATAATTTCCATCCAAAACTCTAACCGAACCTTCTTGATGCAGGAACGCCTTCATCTTGATCTGCCATAGCCAAAAATTGTTTTGGCCATTGAAAAGTGCCACTTCGAACTTAATACATGCCATCTCAAACAAAAAGACCTAAATTCCTTCGCTCTAATACCAATTTGTTGCATAAAAATGTCAATCAAAGATGCACCAATCTAAGAACAAGTAGCAAAGAATGAAAGAATCAAAATTACACGAGAAGCAAGATTTACGTCAAAAATCCAAAACAGGAAGAACCACAAGGAGAGAAAGCAGTTTTACTATCTTCAACAAATAGCATGAGAGTACAATCCAAAAAGCTCCAAAACCACTTGATGAGCCACAAAATCTAAATATCCAACAAGAAGATAAGAAAAAATAAAAAAAGAAATGATATAAAGGTCGGGGTTAGAGATGCGTATTAAACACATTTCTTTTATAATCTCCCTTTAGAAACCCCTAAAATAAAGGTACATGATCTAAAATACCCTTATCTCTTAATTTGAAAGTCAAAACTCAACAAATTTCAATATTGACATTAAATCTACAAAAGAACATTATGCCAAATACCACAAGACCTCTCTACCTCAACACCAAAAGTAACCATATACAAGGCCACCCCTAAAACGGTGGAATCGATGATGCACATCCTTAAGCCTACGTAAGTGTACTCAGTGTAAGAAATAATGAATGAAACACCACCAACTCCACCTAAGCAAGTCAAATGGCAAAAATGACAATCAAGTCCCAGCAATGCTTGAACTTGATCAAAGGAATTGGTTTGGTCAACATATTTGTCGGATTATCCGCCATAAATACTCAAATCTCTCCTCTAACCCTAACACACACAATTATCCTCACAAAGGAGCGTTTACTAGGCACTAAGGGTGATGAGCTATTTTATTGAGTCAGTGATACAGAAGGTAATAAAAGATCAGCATTTGCACTTGGATCATCAATTTTCCGCATCAGGAACAATGGACTCCAAAATAACATTAATCTTTTTACTCAATTATGTGTTCTTACTCTAATCATGGAGATCGTGGGATTGCGCTTTTGCACCTAACAAATTTATCTAGAATGGGTGGATGGGTTGGGGTTTTGGGCAAGTGACTTTTCATCATGGGTGGATTTGGAATGGTGGGAGAGGGTAAAATTGGGAGAATGGCCAATTCATAAATAGGACCATAGGTCAGATGCAACTCGGGGTATTAATTGTAGGTTTTTAAAACTCAACATACAAATTGGTATATAGTTAAAATGCGAGGATGTTGTATAATATTTTCCCTAAGAGAAAAATTAACTTGAGATAATAAGACTTGAACGTCTCACTACTTACATTTGACATCACATGTCAGATTGATCACGAAAGAGCATGTACTTGTATTATAGGAACATGACCCTCTCTAACTTATTCCAAAGTCATCCTTCTTCAAGGCACTTTCGCCCCCATTACGTCCTAAATTGAACATTTCATAATTAAGTTGGCTTTTTGTGTTGATGACTCGAAATTCTTAACATGCCATAGACAAGGTATCAACTGCATTTGGTTGTGGTTATTATTTGTGTATACGTTTTTAACAATGACATTTATCAAGCAATCTAGATACATAAATAATTTCTTGGCAAAAAAATTAAAATCAAATACCTCAATTTCATATATTCATTTAAATATGCATTTTTTTGGTGCGGAATTTAAATATGCATTTCATTTAGGAAAGAAAGTTGCATAAATTTCAAGAAGGGCGGTATTTACACGGGGTTATTTACGAGTGTAAGGACCCGGGCCCCACTGTGTAATATTGTCCACTTTGGAGGCCCAACCACCGTTGTCCTCCCTCATGGGTTTGTTTTTAGCACAACGGAAGCGTACGTGAAACGTGTTACTTGGGGTAAAGGCCTCGACCCTCGGCCACCTTCCCCTAGATAACGCATTTCACATACACTTCCGCTGCGCTGAAAACAAACCCGTGAGGGAGGACGGCGGTGGCCGGGCCTCCAAAGCAGATAATATTACACAGTGGAGCCCGAATCCTTACAAATGGTATCAGAGCCAGGTTTCGATCCTGGGACTTATGGGTTATGGGCCCACAACATTTCCACTGCACTGAAAACAAACCAGTGAGGGAGGACGGCAATGGCCGAGCCTCCAAAGCGGACAATATTAGCACTGGAAATCCAAACATAAAATGAAATAAAACTTGGTGTCAGACGTGGCTCAACAATCAATGAACCTAACTCTAAACATCGATTAGATGAACCCGGCTTTATCACTTCTTTCCAGTAAATTGTCGAACATGTGATGTACAGTTTAGAATGTAGGCTCCCGATTGGGATTTAGTGCAACTTTCAGCCTAAACATGGCATATTGATATCTTACTTGACATGATTTATCATGAAAAAAAAATCTCGGTTTGCTTTGTTTTACTTACAAATCTACCGATTAAGCTCACAATTCATATTATCAACAAAAACAGGGAAAAATAGGGTATGAAGGAGAGAAAATTACTTGGCCAAGAAAGTAGAGATTTGATTGGCGACGGTGGGGATGGCAATGTCAGAAGTGGTTTGTGATCAAAATATAGCTCTGGCTTTGTGTGATTGGTTTGCGACTATTTATATCCTAGACCGAATCTTCTTTTCTTTTCTTTTTTCAATAGCCCCAAAAAACCGAGAGTGTACATCAAAGATTGACCGGCCGGAAGCTTGAGGTCACCGAAACAAGAAATTCCTTCGGCTGCGTATATATCTCTTCTTCTCAGTCGAGTGTGTATCTTCCTCGACTCTATCTCTCTCAATCGATCCCTCCTAATCTCTGTTCTCTCTCCATTGATAACCAACCCCCAAGAACCGATTCTGTTATCGATAATTGACACCAACTGGTAGAGCTACTTGAACATTTTTTTTTTGGTTTCACATCAGTCCCATGTCGTTCATCACAGCTAGCTTGATCATTGTTCTGATGATGAAAAGCGAACATCCACAGTAAAGAACAGCCAAATTGGGCTTATTATTTATTTGTTTCTTTTTCTCAACAGAAGTGTTCATTATGGACAAGGTGTAGTCTCTACTTAAATATTATATTTGCTGCGAGTAATTAACTATTAGGTGTAAAATTGATTAACAGACTTAAAAATCAAATAAGATACGACGATACTCTTGCGCATGGAAGTTAACTTCATTTATTATGCCAATCTCGAGCATTGCTTGCATTTGAGAAAAGCATTGATGACTAACGTCTCCAATTGAACAGCAAATCATGCCCACACAAGAAGCATTATTTTTTGCAACTAAAATCTGACTTCATCCATTCGTTATACCTGATGATGGTGGCTAATGCAGGACAAACTTTTAGCGATGATTAGTAGAATAATTTGAATTAAGGCACACAAATGTGTATGAGGGGACTCCTCTATTTCTCTTTTCCAAGAATTAGCGGTAGGTTAATTTGATTTTAATCACTGTGAGTAATGGACTTCCTCTAGAATTCATAATTACTCTGGAGAAATGAAATGACATTTATGAGGAAAATTATAGGAGGGTTGTCCTTGATTGTTCCCTTGATTCTTTCTTGAGAATCCAATGTTATTTTCCTCTGAATTGGGAATAAGATCTAGCCCTTTAATAATTCTTTGCATTCCTTAATCTTCATCCTCAAATATCGTTGGATTACAAGAAAGGAATTTAGGGGAATGATAGGTTAACAAATTCTCAAATGTATGGACCGCATGAACATACAACTGGATTTCCTTCTTCCCTTTCATTTATTCCATGGATATGAATCACAGAAAAAAGACTAATTATAGAAGGCATCATTATGTCGATATAACAAACTGGTTATGAGTTGATTTATTTCAATGCGGAAGACTTCCATTCCTCATTGGAATTGCAATCCGACACATCCTCTGGGGGCCTCCACAATGTAATGAATATTGGTGATGATTGAATCAATATATGATTGCAATCCGATGTACACATGTGTATGTGTATAACGATGAACAAGCAAGTTGTTTAAAGGATTAGAATTTCTACAATCCATCAAAAGTTCATATACACTCGTTGTGACGGCCCAAGCAACAATGCGCGGGGAGGAGGGATGGCGGTGCGTCCGCACCTTAGTCCCCGAACGTGCGCAAGGAAGGGGTAGGGGTCCCTCTCTAGTCCCACATCGCTTAGGGGAGGAGTCCCGGGCTACTTTATAAAGGCTTGGGTCCCTCTAATCTGTGTAACGCGTTTCATGTACGCTTCCACTACATTGAAAACAAACCCATGAGGTAGGATGGTAGTGGCCGAGCCTCTGCCCACATGCGGTCGAGAGCTGGCTCTATTACAAATGCCATCCCTCCTCCCCGTGCACCGTCGCTTGGGCTGTCACACTCTCCACCCCTTAGGAGCAGATCGTTCTTGCTATGGCCCCACATGCGGTCAGGAGTCGGCTCAGATACCCATTTGTAATAACCCGGCCACCCTCATCCCAGCCCAATATTTTCCACTTTGGAGGCCCAGCCACTACCGTCCTCCTTCACGGGTTTGTTTTCAGCGCAGCGGAAGCGTACGTGAAACGCGTTACACAAATTAGAGGGATCCAAGCCTTTATAAACTAGCCCAGGACTCCCCCCTAAGCGATGTGGGACTAGAGAGGGACCCCTTCCTCTTCCTTGCACACGTCCGAGGACCGAGGCACAGACGCACCGCCATCCCTCCTCCCCGCGCACCATCACTTGGGCTGTCACAACGAGTGTATATGAACTTTTGATGGATTGTAGAAATTCTAATCCTTTAAACAACTTGCTTGTTCATCGTTATATACACACACGTGTGTACATCGGATTACAATCATATCTTGATTCAATCATCACCAATATTCATTGCATTGTGGAGGCCCCCAGAGGATGTGTCGGATTGCAATTCCAATGAGGAATGGAAGTCTTCCACATTGAAATAAATCAACTCATAATCAGTTTGTTATATTGACATAATGATGCCTTCCATAATCAGTCTTTTTTCTATGATTCATATCCATGGAATGAATGAAAGGGAAGAAGGAAAGCAAGTTGTATGTTCATGCGGTCCATACATTTGGGAATTTGTTAACCTATCATTCCCCTAAATTCCTTTCTTGTAATCCAATGATGTTTGAGGATGAAGATTAAGGAACGCAAAGAATTATTAAAGGGCTAGATCTTATTCCCAATTCAGAAGAAAATAACATTGGATTCTCAAGAAAGAATCAAGGGAACAATCAAGGACAACCCTCCTATAATTTTTCTCATAAATGTCATTTCATTTCTCCAAAGTAATTATGAATTCTAGAGGAAGTCCATTACTCACAATGATTAAAATCAAATTAACCTACCGCTAATTCTTGCAAAAGAGAAATAGAGGAGTCCTTTCGTACACATTTGTGTGCCTTAATTCAAATTATCCTACTAATCATCGCTAAAAGTTTGCCCTGCATTAACCACCATCATCAGGTATAACGAATGGATGAAGTCAGATTTTAGTTGCAAAAAATAATGCTTCTTGTGTGGGCATGATTTGCTGTTCAACTGGAGACGTTAGTCATCAATGCTTTTCTGCAAATGCAAGCAATGCTCGAGATTGGCATAATAGATGAAGTTAACTTCCATGCGCAAGAGTATCGTCGTATCTTATTTGATTTTTTAGTCTGTTAATCAATTTTACACCTAATAGTTAATTACCCGCAGCAAATATAATATTTAAGTAGAGACTACACCTTGTCCATAATGAACACTTCTGTTGAAAAAAAGAAACAAATAAATAATAAGCCCAATTTGGCTGTTCTTTACTATGGATGTTCGCTTTTCTTCATCAAAACAATGATCAAGCTAGCTGTGATGAACGACATGGGACTGATGTGAAACCAAAAAAAAAATGTTCAAGTAGCTCTACTAGTTGGTGTCAATTATCGGTAACATGATCGGTTCTTGGGGGTTGTTTATCAATGGATTGAGAACAAAGATCGGGAGGGATCGATTGAGAGAGATAGAATCGAGGAAGATACACACTCAACTAAGAAGAAGAGATATATACGCAGCCGAAAGAATTTCTTGTTTCGGTGACCTCAAGCTTCCGACCAGTCAATCTCTGATGTACACTCTCGGTTTTTGGGGGCTATTGAAAAAAAAAGAAGAAAGATTTGGTCTAGGATATAAACAGTCACGAACCAATCACACAAAGCCAGAGCTATATTCTGATTGTCAACCATTTCTGACATCGCCATCCCCACCGTCACCAATCGAAGCTCTACTTTCCTAGCTAGGTAATTTTCTCTCCTTCATACCCTATCATGCCCTGTTTTTGTTGATAATCTGAATTCCGAGCTTAATCGGTAGATCTGTAAGTAAAACAAAGCAAACCGAGATTTTTTTTTCATGATAAATCATGTCAAGTAAGATATCAATATGCCATGTTTAGGCTAAAAGTTGCACTAAATCCCAATCGGGAGCCTACATTCTAAACTATACATCACTTGTTTGACAATTTGCTGGAAAGAAGTGATAAAGCCGGGTTCATCTAATCGATGTTTAGAGTTAGGTTCACTGATTGTTGAGCCATGTCTAACACCGAGTTTTGTTTCATTTTATGTTCGGATTTCCAGCGCCGTTACGTCCACGAGGCAGAAGCATTAAATTTTATTTTTTTTCCCCAGCAAGGTCTACAGATAAGGATTCAGTGTGTCAGCTCTCTATTCCCCTCTCTTTGTTATGTATGTGTGTAGTTTACATTTGCGCTAGTTGTTGATTGAGAAATGTCATGTGATGACAAGTGGCGGTCAGCAATGATTCTCAATGGCTGGCATCAATGATCGGAATAATTACTCGGTGGTCCATAGTGATTGGTGGCCAGAGAAATGTTGACGGCTGGAAATTGTGGCCGGCAGCAGTAGAGAGGGAAGAAAACCGGCAAATTGAGACTCTTAAGGATTGTGATATTTTGATTTCAGATTGCAAGTTGTGATTAAAGACCATATCATCAAGCCATTTAGACTTCTAATATAGACTCTGGAAGTAGCAAATACTAGCATAAATGCACATCTTATTTGCCTTTTCTCACACGATATGCTTAATCCCATGTCGTATCATATATCGACAATACAAATGTATTCATGGGCAGAGCATTCCTTGTGAATTATAGACATACGGTCAAGAAAACCAACAAATTGAGACTCTCAAGGACTCGGACACTTTGTGGCCGGTGACCATTAGGACCATCAACGCTACGATGTAGCGAACTTTTGTGTTGGTTGGTTCAAGTTTGTCGATGAAACTTGTCTTGAGTGAAGGGGATGTCTGGATGTTTGAGCTCACTGATAGGGATGATGTTTAGGTCGAACTAGGATGAAACATTGGAAGTCACTTTAGGCCATATACTATTTGAAAGCAATTTGTGCCACTACTCTGTTATGATGAAACCGGATAAAAGTGCATTTATATTTTTAATCGTGCTCTTTTCTGAGCTAGTTACAATCTTAGCATTTCTAGGCCTAGCCACTCCCATACGATGGATGTTTGTGATTAAAAGTCCTGCACACATTTTCTACTTTAGGCATCTCTCTTGAGCTTGTCACGCTTTTATCATTGCCTTTTTTGGAAAGGATCTCTAGTTCAGCACTCACCCTGGTTCCAAGTTACTGAACCTGGTTTTGTATTACAAAAGAATGTCAACAGTGACGTGTTCTAGTTCTAGAAGGGATGGGGAAATGTATGCAGCATACCATCACTCATGGTCACCTGACAGTTATCAAATATGGGAGAGACTCACTCTATACTCATGTAAATATATTTGATAAAAGTGCTTATCTAGATACATTATCCCTCAAGCAGTGATGAAATTTAAAATCCAGAGAGTGAATTCCATCTTCATCTTGCCCTATAGTCCACTATTTTCCCAAATTGATTTGGTTATTCATTGGAACACATGAGATGCTATTTTCCTTTAAGTGTTAATGGCTAAATGTGTAAAATTATGTTTTAAAATTTCATTGTTTTTAATTCATGGATTCATAAGATTACCAATTCTAAAATAAAAGATTGTATTTTTTTAATACTAATTAGGTGTAAAGAAAATCATTATCATTCATTGACTAAGAGGATGTGATGGAGAGGATCAGTGTTAGCAACTCCTGAAGTATTACCATTAGAGTTCAAAAATAGTGTGCAATATCGTAGAGTTTATGAGCACTATACTATGACATTTTGACTTTAAATTGCAGGTTGGGGTTGAACACTTCTTTTAGCCAGTAAAGACTGTTGAATGAAACTCCTGAAACCAGTAAATACAAGCATATATTTACATTTTATTTGCCTTTTCTCTTTATTGTTTGGTTGTATTTATTCTTTTCCTCATCATATATTGGTTAGCAAATATCTACATCGGCAAGAGTATTCCTTGTGAATTCATAGAGAGATACATTTGAAGAACCAGCAAATTGTGACTTACATATCTAGACAATTCATGGCTGGTGCAGCTCTTGACATTTGTTATCCAGCAAACACCTCTGGTGGTTGGCCCACGTTTATGAGAGAAGCTTGTCTGAACGAAGGTGTTGCCGCGTGTTTGAGCTCATTGAAAAGGACAATTTTATGGTCAAAGTCTCCATCTAGATACTGTAGTAAGAACCTCACTTAGGTCGATTGATATGAGCATCCGAAGCGTCATTTGAGGTCATATATTACTAAAGCAATTCATGCCTCCTATAATCAATGCAGATGAATCACTTGAAGGTGCACTCACTTTTGGATTTGCTTCTCCTTTTTAACCCAGTTACAGTCTTATCAGAATTCTTCTTTTCTTTTGTGCAGGTTAGGAAAAATAGTCTAAATGTTCAAGAGCCCTCTTGAGCAGCTTTTTAATGGTTCCACGTGCCCAAGGCCTCGAGCTGCACTTGACAAGCTAGAGAATTCAAATCGGAGGTATCCCCTTTTCCAAACGGTGACTAACTTGGTACTTTCTCTGGCTGCCTAGGCTGGGGAAGAAGAGGCGACACAAAATGTCCAGCTTAAGTACTACAACAGGCCTAGGCTTGGGATTACTGAGCTCGCTGCAACAGCACGGCAACACCAGTAAGATATTGCTCCCCTGCAACAACTGGTTCACGAGAGCTATTGCAAGCAGGTTCAAACTTGTGATCGGAAATGAAGGGAAGGTGACTGGACTCTAGGCCTTAAAAGTTAGTCCAACAACCTCAGTGGTATGAAAAGAAGGAAAGAAGATTTCCTTTTTGCCAGGGAAAAGAATATTACTTGCTTGATTTGTATATGTATCCATCTAGGACCCTTAGTGCAGTTTTTCATGTTTGTTCGATGCATATTGCAGTGTAAGATTGGCGACTCGGATATTCACCAGATTCATGCATGTCTCTATGTTGATTACATGTGCTTATTAGTCTAAGAGCACAGGATTGTGGTATTTTGTTTTCAGATTGCAAGTTGTGATTAAAGACTTCCTCATTAAGCCATTTAGACTGCTAATATAGACTATGGGAACTAGCAAATACTAGCATAAATGTACATCTTGTTTGCCTTCTCTTTAGTTTATGCTTGCATTCCTATGTCTTATCACATATCGGCAGTTCAAATGTCTTCATGGACAGAGCGTTCCTTGTGAATTCATAAAAACATACAGTCAAGAAAACCAGCAAGATTCTGAAGACCTCATCGACCTTGAAGATTCAGAGGGTTCTCGCCAGAAACTAAGGGCTAAATTTGCATTTACCTTCTTATCAGCCTTCCAAGATGTTGAATTCCTTTTCAATTTGTGAGTTTCGTAGTACTTAAATAGCACGCTCACTGATGCGACTTTTCAATTAAGTATGCTTGGAACCAAAAAGGACTAAGCTTCGAACATCAAAGAGTAATAGAAATTCTGAATTGCTCCTCAAGATAATTTGGAGGTGTGACTTATCCTTTTATACGTTATGTACGTGCAGATGACATGATTCTCCTAGTCACTTTTCAAATTCTTAAGACTTCGATAGATGAGCTTTTGGGGCGTTGGTTGATGGCATTGACATGGGTGGCTTGATATGAAGAGCGTGTAAAATTCGGTTTCCACGTTTACACATTGATTCGCCCATGAGAATCCCCTTCTCCTTAATGCATGTGAGACCAAACAGCCTAGATGTAAAGTGAGCCCTGCTGGGCCAGTTTTCGTTATTGTACCAACAGAGGCCTCTCACTGCCCTTGAAAAAGCTAGAGAATTTGAATCGGAGTGTCCATTTTTCAAAATGGTGATTTGGCAATAACTTGTTATGAAAGGAAAAAAGATGTACCAACCTTATCTCCATTCATACTGGTATATCTCAAATATGGAATGACAGGACATGTTACTTTCGTTTAAGTATTTGTGGCTAACCGATCATCCTAATGACCGAGTAATGGAACTTGATAAAATGGCAAGAACGGCAACCGTAATATAACCTTTATGTCTACAGATGTCGATTTAAATTATTGATGAGTGCATCTACGTCATAAAATCTACTTCTCTAGTGGGGTCGTCAATTTGTCTTTTGACTCCCTTTTTTAAAGTGGAAATCATGATGGGGCTTCTTGAAAACGTTCGGCCTGGAACGCAAAAGACTAAAATGTCATTTGAAGTAGCCACCGTTTAAATTGTCCTCCACACATATGCATACACTGAAACACTAATAGAACTGACTTTTATTGCCAAAAAAAAAAAAAAAAAAATCTGCCTTTTCCATTTTCTCTCTCTTTCTATTGTCTATTGTCTTCGTTCTTTTCTTATTTAATGTAAACACTTCGATATTTGATAAGAGATTCTGATTTGAAGCTTCTCACCTACTCTTCCCATTTAGAAAATCTGCATGTATAAAAAAATTTTTATCTAAAAAGCATCTTCGCTTTATGAAACACACCAAGAAGAAAACTGATATGTTTAAAAGATTGGAGCATAAGTATGTTCCAGAATATCAAATGATATTTATGCTTTCATTCTGTAATTTTTCCAAAATATCATATCCGAATCTTCAGTTCTCGGATTCTTTTTATTTGAACTTTCATTATTCCGTAGAAGAGACTGTTTCCCCAAGTTAATTTGGTATGATATTTAATGTAGATGAGTTCATATGTCAGCGAACTTAAAATTTTCTTTATTCAAACAGTTATAGACAATGGTTTTGAGACATTAAAAGTTCTTTATTTTTTTTATAGATAATTGGATATTCTGCGTTTATAATGCTAGAAAATTTGGGAGATGGTTGTGTGAGCGTTTTGCTAGCGTTTTTAATTTTATATGCTTCATTGCATCTCTATAGTCTTTTTATGAGAACGATAGTTGTTGCTAAACAGAAGGATGGAAGCTCATTGTTTGATTCAACTTGTTAACTATGTAAAATACAAATTCTTGTTAGAGTAAAGAGAAATCAAAATCTTACAAAATATGGATTCTATATTGAAAAAATAGTGGCCATCTAGGCTCCACCTAAGCTAATATTATGCACTCCTGATTAGATAGATTACTCATATAAGATAATATTCTGTTTGCCCCGTATACCTTTCTTTTGGTTGACCATTATTTGGTTCGGTTGATTGATTTTTGTTGATATTACACCAGTGAAAAAGAACACGACCAAAATAGCATGTTTTAAATTTTAATGATATGAAAATCATTTACATTACTATAGATAAATTTACCAATTACAAGTAACATTGTTAAGACTAATGTGCGATCTTATCAATAGGTTAGAAATCGATTGCCACGGTTTGCTTTAAATATAATTCAATGGCAAAAGATTGAATTTTACGTTTGCGTTGGTTGACAATAGAAGCACATCTTAAATATAAAAAAAAAAAAATCCCGAGAGTGCACTGATCAATCAAAAAGGGGTCTTGCCTCTTCGGATGCTATAAGAAATTAAATTCAAATGTGATACTTTGTTAGGGTGGTTCCCAAATTTATCCTATGTAACATTTCCTTAAGAGACCAAAAAGATAAAATGCTAAAATTCCCTTTCTAATTTAGTTATCTTCCCACATTCCACATTTTTAGCTTGCGGTTACTTTTCTTTTGTATGCTTTATTTTTCCGGTTCCTCCTAAGGTCTGTGTGTAGAAAGGGCTCTGAATTTGATTTTGTTCATCACTGTGGTTGTGGGTGTAAATTTTCTTTTTGAGAAATTGTACCCTTTGATGCAAAATTATGCACTAACTCGCAAACAAAATCAATGCGAAAATCTATCTCTATATAATTATATAGTAGTCCCTTTCTTTAGGGCTGCCTCTAAAATTCACATAGTACACTAGATTGCTAGAAAGGACTTTTGCTTATCTCAAGAATTGGATTTTATGCAGTCTCCCTAAAAAATGTGGTCATCCGGGCTCCACCTAAGCTAGTATTATGCATTGTTGACTAGATAGCTTATTGGGGTAATTGAACAATCCTTATTAATCCTATTATAAGTAATTAATTTGAGTTAGAAGTCACTTAATTGAATCAATGTAGCTCTGAACCTTTGAAGGGAGACACAATCAAGTCATCACCATCAAGTCTCACTTGATTTATCGAATGCGACAATTCAATTATCACCACGTGTGAAAAGGAGATGTGAAGTGGCCTATTTTTCAACAAAATGATGCCATTTTTCTTTGATTTTTTTTTCACATAGTTACATTGTGGGCTTGAGCTAGTAATCCAAACGGGTTGAACGCAAACCCACAAAGAGTTGGGTTTTGATATTTTAAAATCATCTCTGTCAATCTAAATAATTTTAGGTGACTCCTGTGTAACCTGGCACACCAAAACTAAGTTGAAAAATGAGGTTAGGAGACATACTGCCTCCTCTGGACAGATCCACGTTTGCACGTGGGTGTGGCCTGTCCTTGTCCGTTTGTTCCCCTGCATTAATTGCATTTTCTTATATTGATGATGACAGACCATATAAAGTACTTACTGCATGGGCAATGACTTAAGTCAGAATCATCCTGTCGATCTTGACAGGAGGTTACCATCTGTTTTGATTTTTTTAAGCCACTTGATGTGCGGGCCATGTAAATTTTAAGATGCAAAGAAATCAAGCAAAGGGCCTATTAATCAATGCCTGTGAGTTAGCGGTGGAGGATCCGACATTATCGGTAATGATCGGTCAACTAACGGAATAATAAAATCCAGAAAATCATCAGTTTTTGTTGCTCGGTTGTTTACAAGTCTACCATTCTAATCCGGTCTTTTCGCTCTTTCTTCTCCTCCGCACAACCATTCTTCCTCCTCTTTCCTTGTTCAGTATCTGCTTCTCTTTTTCATCGTTCTCTCTCTCTCTGTTTTCTTGCTCTTTGTTTCTCGGGAGGAAGTCAAAGAAAATGTCGATTGATTCTGTTGTTTCTACTGCACAGGATGTCCAGGATCTTCAGGAGGAAGTCAGGAAGCTGGCGTTCGAGGCTCGTAGGATCCACAATGCCGCGGAAAAGGCCTAAAACAGTCTTGAAAATGTCTACAGTGAGGTATCGGAGTGGCAAGCAAATGCAGAAAAGGCCTTGCAGGAGGCGCAAGAGCTGTTGGCCGACTTCGAAGAGACGAGCAAGACTTGCTGCTATAGGACTCTTCCTGACCCCAATTGTCGCTACCGGCTCAGCAGGAAACCAACGACAAGATTAAGGACATTCAGCGACTTGTTTGAGAAGGCAGTGAATTAAAGGACATCATCTTCGGTGATCCTGCTCCGGGGAATGTCGCTGCTTCGACTCGGCCGGGAGAGAAAGAAAAGATATCGCCAGGTTGACCACTGCGATGGCCTCCACTTCTTCTGCCTCAAGGTCATATAAGCTTAGGAATGATAACGTCTTTGAATCCAGAGATTCGATCGTATGGGAGATCTTGGATGCTCTTGCCGATTGTAGCAATAGTGTGGTCAGGGTTCACGGGATGGATGGGGTTGGCAAGTCCACCCTTTTGGTGGATGCCGAAAGGAGAATAAGGGAAAGAGAAGTTGTTTGATCCGATCGCTAAGGCAGACGTTTCTGAAAATCCAGACATCAAGAGGATTCAAGGAGAGATTGCGTGCGCGTTGGGCCTTAGTGATGTAGAGAAAAAAGAGTATGTTAGTGTGCGAGCGGAGCTTCTGCACAAGAGGTTGGAAGATGAGGAGAGTAAGAAAAAGAAGGTCATCATAATACTCGACAACCTGTGGAAGGAGCTCGACTTGAAATCAGTCGGCATTCCTTGTGGACATGACAACAAAGTCATAGGATGCAAGCTGCTTTTGACCTCCAAAGATCAAGATGTCTTGCGAAGTGAAATGGGCTGCGACAAGGACTTCCCCCTCGATGGCCTACAGGAGGAAGAGGCGGAAAGATTGTTCGAGAGGTTGGTCGGAGACAAAGTTCATAACGACGAGTTCAAACCCTTCGTGGATGAAGCACTCCACGAATGTTCAGGTTTGCCTTTTCTAATTGTCACATTGGCGAGACTTTTTAAAGATGATGGTTTATTTGAATGGAAGGATGCTTTGAAACTTTGCAATTAAGCTATCATCATTTAATAGAAGAGGAGGGAAAGTCATTATTACAACTCTATGTTGTTTATGGCACCTCTGAGCCCTCTCTTGAAAACTCGGTGAAGTATGATGTGGGTTTGGGTTTATTTGGAGAAGATAGCAGCATGGAAGAAGCTAGATATAGGCTGAGCTCCCTAATCCGTACACTTCAAGCCTCCTCCATTTTGTTAGAGAATGGAAAAGGTGATGGTTTCAAGATACATGTCTTGGTTCGTGAGTTTGTTGCCTTGGTCGCATCAAGAGATAACCCTTTTCTCGTGTTGAAAGATAAAAATAAGTCGGTAATAGAGTTGTTGAAGGACAAGCTCAAAAGGTGTAGGGCGATATGCTTTCCTTATGTTGGCATGAAGGAGTTTCGCAAAAAATTAGATTGCCCTGAATTGCGCATCTTTTTGCTTTTCACCACCAATGAATCTCTTAAGGTCCCAGATTCATATTTCAACTCTATGCGAAAACTCATGGTCTTAAATCTCACTGGAATACATCTCACTCATTTGTTTTCATCGTTTCGATTCTTGAAGAACTTATACACTCTCTGGTTGTTTTTTAGAGGATGTAGCCATTCTTGGTGAGTTAAAAGAGCCGCAAATTATCAGCTTTGTGAAGTCCAAAGTTCAACGATTGCCAAAAGAAATAAGGCAATTGGTAGAGCTGAGATTGTTGGATTTGAGCAATTGTTCACAACTTAAGATAATTGAACTAGGTGTGCTTGGAAACTTAATCAAATTGGAGGAGTTGTATATGGAGAATAGCTTTGATCTATGGAATGTTGCGGGGAAAACTCCACCAACTAATGCTAGTCTTATTGAGTTGAATAGCATGAAGAATCTCTACACTCTGCATGTATCCATTCCCGACCCAATTGTGCTTCCAGAGGATCTATACATCAAGAAATTAACCAAGTATGGAATCCGAATAGGTCCAGTGCAGTGCTGGTCTAGCCGCAAAGGATTGAAGACACTAGACCTCAAGTTGAATTCAATGAGCGATATTCTTCAAAAAGGATGTATAAGAACTACTTTAGACAGAACTGACAATCTATTTTTGGATGGATTGAAGGGGATAGAACAAAGAATTTGCAAGTTATCCCCATAAGGTTTTCCAAAATTAAAGCATCTACACATCAAGAATAGTCACTCCATTCGGTACATCCTTGAACAGCCTTCCCTTCCGGCTTTTAAGACATTGGAGTCATACATCTCGAGAATCTCTTTAACTTGGAAAAGATATGCCACAGCCATATCTCCTCCAAGGTCTTCAAAACATTAAAAGTAGTACGAGTCGAAAGGTGCCTTAAGATGGAAGTTCTATTCCCTCTTTCATTAGTGAGAGAACTTCCACAGCTAGAAGAGATTGGTGTTGTGAGTTGCAACTTAATGCAGGAGCTTGTATAAGCTGATGATTGCGGTAAAGTTGAGTTTCGTAATTTCCGTGTATTGGAATTGTGTTACTCGCCAAATATCAAGGACTTTTTCACTGTTGGGATAGCTCCTTCAAGTAGTACATCAAATGACCAAGTTGGCACTCAAGTTGCGTTCTTCAATGGACAACATGTAACTTTTCCATTAAAAGAATATATTATTTATTTATCTTTCCTTACTTTGCTAATTAGATGTAACATAAATTAGTTTGCTCATTTTGTTATTTTCAATTCATTATCGTCCTAATTTTCTCTTATCCATTCATGTCTTCTTTGTAAGTTTTTATCCAATCATGCTTCTCTGTAAAGAGACAAAGCAATCTTCCATTTCTTCATCGTGTAGGAATCAACTAATAGTATGAAATCCATGTAACTTAGTTTGTGATAGGTTCCGAGTTATTATCACAAGGGCTTTTGTGCAAAGCACATGCAAATGGTACAACTTTACTCCTAACAAGGAAACTAGCAAAAATTGCTGCAAGTAGGGCGCTTTAGTTGACTAGACTAGATTGTCCTTCCATAATGATGCAATATCACTAAAGCTGTTGGTGGGGCCCAAGACTCATGTGATATGCTAGTTTCCCCATTAGTGCAGAAAAAAACATAGAGAAAGCGATGTGCCCTGTTTGACCATTCATGGGAGTCGCAAACAATGGATGTAAGGATCGCAGCAAATGATTCATTCTCAGGAAAATTAATGTCAATGATCGGAAATACATGGCCATAACAAATTACCAATTACTACCATATGTGAGAAAATACAACATTATTGCACAATTATTAATGACAACCATCGTTTTGTCCCTAAATAAAAACATAGTAGTTTATTGGGCATTTTTGGATAAAAATATCAAGTTTCATGCATAAATTGATTGGGTCTGGACAAGCCCAAGCAAGCTTAGATGGGTGGGCCAAAGTTCTTTGCTATATTTGAACTTTTATAATAGCAATTTCCCCTATTGAAGTCGTGAATTACTCTTCGAAATTGCTTAATTTCCTTAGGTGGGTAGGAAATTAATTAAACCTCCCATGATTAAGGTTGTATAGCACACTAATTTACTTCTCATGATTGCAATCTCACCATGTTGAGATAGTCAATCGCAAATTGCAATAAGTAATTTTGTCTCGGTAGTAAATTGCCTATGTCTTCCATAATCATTGTCATAAAACAGCTTCTTTATTTTCTTCATGGTAGTAATCTCCACTTGTGAGATAGTAAATTACTTCCTAAAAATTATCCAGTATAACGGGTAATGTATCTTCAAAGTAGTAACATAACTTAAGAGGGAGTATTTTACCTTACAGGAAGTAATTTACCTATATAATGCTTCTTCTTCTTTTTCCGTTGTCATTAGTAAATTAAAAGAGTACTAATTCTTCATGACTGTAATTTTCCTTATCGTCACTAAATTGCAAACAAAATCTAATCAGAATAACATCCCTTTTTGTATTGTAATTGAAAAGTAGAGTTCATTAGTTGTCTTTTGGCGTCGTAAGATGCCTTTTTGATTTGTAAATTATTTTTATCATAGGTTTTTGTAAACCCAAAAAATTATCCTAAATGTTGTAAATTACCTTCCTTGTAAATTTTCTTTGGCAATCTTCTATAATAACCTGTTGTAGTGCCTAAATTTCCTACCACTTGTTTGTAATTGTAAATGCTAT
Source organism: Eucalyptus cloeziana (assembly GCA_014182715.1). Lineage (NCBI taxonomy): Eukaryota > Viridiplantae > Streptophyta > Magnoliopsida > Myrtales > Myrtaceae > Eucalyptus > Eucalyptus cloeziana. The sequence continues at coordinate 4,387,709 of CM024640.1, forward strand.
TGATGATGGATCTGTCTATTAGGTTTCAATGCCATCCTTGGAGTCCTTAACAATGGATGAACTTCTCAATCTGAAAGATATATGGAGCGATGAATTTTCATTAGGACAGAGCAATCTTCAATCTCTCAAGGTGGCACGATGTGAATCTTTGTCAAAGGTCATCAACTCCAAGTCTCTGGTGAAACTACACAAGTTACACACTTTAAGTATATTATGGTGCAGGTCGGTGCAAGAATTTTTTACCTTGACAGACCAAGCACGAGTGAAAATATTGAGATTCTCTCCAAGCTAACCACCATGGAATTATGTGGATTGTTGAGCTTGAAGCGCATATGGAACAAGAATCCTTGTGGAATAGTGAGATTCCACAATCTAAAGGAGTTGAATGTGTTTCGTTGTGACAATATCAAGTTTTTGTTTTTCCCATCCATGGTTAAATCTCTCACACAACTGAGAAAACTACTTTGTATCAAAATGCAAGAAGATTGAGGCAATCATTATAGCGGAAGAAAGGTTGGGAATGGAAGCATTAGAAACTCTAGCTTTTCTGATGCTAATTGATTTATGCTTTCACCAATTGGAAAGTTTGACGTGTTTCTCTTGCAAAATTGGTAAGATTGATTTCTTGTTTCCATCACTGAATATCTCCCTATGGATAATTCCATTCTGGCAATACAAATGGCGACATCCTTTTAATCTAACGAAAAACTAATGGTAGGTTTGTGAGAAGCTCAAAATCAAGATCACATCAAATCACATGCCACCACCCTCTTCAATATATATGTGTGTGTACATGGTATGTGCTGCTGGTTAATTGAGATTACTTATAAATAAGCCTTGCTTGAATCGACATACATACATAGCAGGTGCTCTATAGGAAATTAATCTTAGATAAGGATCCGAACTAGATTATATAATGCACCGTGCACCTGTCATGATAAGTTCATTCTCTACAGCAACAGCTTCCTCGTGCATTGACAATAATTGCTTCCTTTTCTCCTTGAGCTCTTTTTCCCAATGGATTATCTTTGTTTTCAACTGCTACAGTTCTATATCCGCCATTCCAACTGCTATTTTAGCATCACCTAGCTAGTCCTCAAGGCACTTTTCCTCATTTCCATTGCTCTTTCCAGCAAAAATACCCAATGTCCGATTTTATCGGATGCTCCATGGGGATTTAGATGTCGATTCGCTATTAAGGTTAGATCGATACTCTTTATGAAATGCCATCTATAATGGGGATCCAAGACGATGCCATGTCCAATGAGGTGGAATAATACTCAATCGTACCAAAAAGCCGTCAACTCTTGTATTGGCCGTGGTTTTGAGTATTTGGAACAATTGCAACAAACAATAATGCATTGTGCATAGAAAAGTGTAAGGAGAAATGGTACATGAAAATGTTAGCGAAAAAAAATCATGAAAAGTCATAAAAGTAAGTGGATCCTAAGCTTGTTTATTTGCCAAAAATGTATGTCACGACAAATATATGACATAGTAATAAAGTATACAAAAAGAAAAACTTCTTAAATTTTCAAGTGTGGTCGCATTTTTTTTTGTCTCACACAATAAAAGGACACATTGAAAATGGCTTCTTCTCTTCACTCGGGATCTAGCGTGTCGCCCCGACCACATATCACGTTGAAAAGAAAAAACAAAAGGAAGATTTCCCATCTCCTTCCCCCACAAGTGGCGGCGACGCGACCTTTTCTCACGTCCCGATGACGCCTTATTAGATACATGGGACCCACATCCAGTCAGCATCGGAGAGAGATAGACGGGGTGTGATTGTCCAAAGTGAACCGACGGCGGGGGCGCCACCACGTGGCTCAGCTCTTCTCTCGAAGCGGGCCCCAAATCTATCCTATCCAATCAAGGTGAAGATTATATATTTTTCTTTTTATTTGTTGTTTTCTTTTAGTATCTTTCTTTCTTTTTCTTTTTTTCATACATCCTTTGTTGGTAAATGCCTAATATTGCCGTGTCCAAAAAATTTTCTTGTCTTCGTGTGTATTAATTTGGTGGGATATGCTTTTGAGCCAAGAAATGCGAGCTTTGTCGAGGAAGAAGGTGACCATGCATGAATTCTATGCAAGCCAAGCGATACAATACGTCACGTTAAGGAACCCCAAAAAAGTTCATAGTAATCTTTTGAAAGTTCAGTTTATGGACTAATGTTACATTGTAAGTACACGTTAGGAAACTTGAGTCATTTTAATTTAGAATTTGGTACAAGTCAAAATCAACTTTGATGATCATTTATAAGATAAATGAAGGAATAAGTGTATTTGAAGTCCTAAAATTTATCATGAAAGTGTATTGAATTCTAAAACTTTCAAAAAGTACATTTAAATTCTAAAAAATATGTCAAATTAATGTAATCAAATCCTTTCATTAACCGACCAAAAAAAAAAATCCTTTCATTAACTCCACTCAACTTATTTGACAAAAAATGTTGACTATTTTAAGAACAATCTTACTTTAAGGAGGGTTAATTTTGACAATTTTGTTGATTATTTATATCTCTCAACACTACACTTATATTGCACGTATATTGCGCATATATTTCCCTTTTATCATGTATATCTTGATAATCATATATATTTACAAAGAATGATCTACCAGTGGATCCATAGTAAAATTATGAGGGTTATGCTTCTAAATTTGTGTTAACCTCCAAAGGCCGAGAAGGAAATGCCAAACATAGAAGAAAAGAAAAAAAAAGAACTCCAAGTCAAGATACGAGATTGAGTTGAATCACCATACCGTCCAGTTTAGATTACGGCTAGGTGGAGACTCCTTGCTGGTAACTAGAACTAGATCCAGGCCCGTATCTGCAACTTAGGCACCTCGCCGATAACGGGAATCAGAATTGGGTCCAAATGGGGAATTGCAGGCTCCTCGGCAATACTAGCAACTGCAGGCTCCTTTGCGGAACGGGGAGGCTTCTTGTGGGGGTTAACGGGGTTTGAATTGGGAGGTGCAGGCTCCTCCGTGAGACCGCTAGGCTTCTTAGGGGTAGGGGGTCTCGATCTTGCAAGACATCACCATTAGCAATTCCTTAAGTTTAAACCTTGCAAATCAGACTTACGATGGGGTAGAGAATCCAACATACCTCGACAGCACGACTTGTGGCCCACTTAGGGCTGATAGGAGGTTGGACGCTAGAAGGCTTTAATTCATCAGTATTGAGAGCTTTAGATGGGTTAGGCGGCCCACAAACAAGAGGTCGACAATGACAATACCGAGGGAATGGACATAGCCTCTCTGTGCCTCTGACAGAAAGGAAAAAATTCAGTTGCAATGTAAGAGACGGTATGACTGTAATGAATCGAGAAAAGAAAGCTAACATAATGGAGGGACTTGATACCTATAGCACCGATGGAATACAAGACGCTTGATGTGGTAGGGCTGGAGATTAAAAGCAACTATTGCTACTTTTTTTTTGGGTCAGAAAAAAATTATATTCATGCCTCAAAAAGATACATGAGAAATACATAGACTTTTAGACTTTCATGGTATAGCAAATCGAAGCAAAGCAAAGGCCAGCATACTACAAACCAAAGCCAAATCTAGAAAATAATGAGGATCAATAAAGCACTAATAAGGTTAAGCACAAACTAGTTCCAAAAGAACAAGTTTATCAAGCAAAATCATTAGCAGTCAATCATTGGATCTTATATCATCTTTAATGATGAATACATGCCGGAAATTTCTTCTCCAATAACTACGACATTGCTAGTTGGCAGTGCTCCCCTGGGTTCGACTTTCGACATCATCGCCGTATAGAAACAATAAAAATAAGTTGAATAAATACAATTATAACATTTGGAAGAGCAAATCTTCATAGTTTAGCGAAATGTCAGAACTCCTAAAATCATTATTAAAATTGAAGGCAGATGACCTATACGTGAACAGAGCATGAGGGTATCGAATCCCCAAAAACATTATTAAACTCCAAGATCTAAATTAGGAAAGAAGAACTCATAGGTCTAAAACTAGATTTGGAAAGTTCAAACTCTCAAATCTAGAAGTAGATCAGGAGAGCACATCTCCCAAATCTAGATCAGGAGAGAAAAAAGAGGAAAGGTACAAAAAAAGACCTAAAGAAAATCAAAATGGATGGAGGGAAGGGTGAGACTAGCTCAAATTCTCCTCATGCCTAAAGGATGAAGAAGACAAAAAAGAGAGAGGAAAAGACTTCTCGGCTTCTTCAAGAGAGTAAAGCCCGTTTTGTCTACTTAACTATTGCTACATAAATAGAGGATTTCTCATTGCTCTAGTCAGAGGTTTATTTGCTTGCAATTAAAGAGTTCTTTACTAATGTAATTTGACTAGGAATCACAGAGCCTAACAATTTCATTTAGTATGCATTTACATTTCATGTCCGTCTAGAATTCAGCAACATTCTGAATTTACATCCTAATTAAGTAAGACAAATTCACATTCAAGTAGTATGCAATCTTCTTTTCTTGTATTCAAGAGCAAACAATGGTTGGCTGAGTTGATCTCAACAGAGTTGATCTCAACAGTTTTTATGTCTTGTAAGAAAAAGAAACGGATAGAGAATAAAATATTTTTGCACATAGGCGAAGGGCCAACCTCACCCACCATAGGCAAGGCCCGACAGGGGGCAGCACCTGGCAAGGCCACCTTGGCTTGGGCAACGGTTCGCCTTGCCAAATCTGGCTTGGGTGAGGGCTCTCCTCACTTGACTAGATGTGCCTTGCCTATGGCAAGCCATGGTGACCCTAGCCTAGGCGAGGCCAGACAACTCAACCAGTGGCTTAAGGTAGAAGAAAGGAAGAAAAAAATTAGAAAAATATTGAAAAATATTAAAATTTGTCCACATTAGCAAATTTCAATCAAAATTGGCTAGATAAACTAGATTGAAAAAATGTGAAAATGTTTAAAATTCAATTGGTAAAATTAAAAAATTTAAAATTGAATTAATAAAAGTGCAATAGATTTGAAACCTTTTGAATAATTTTCCTGAAAATCGGCCTGTGACAACTCTTTCTTCTTCGAAACGCAGCGTCTCAGCAACATCCGAAATTCTCCAGTAGTTCATACGAATTAAATGAATTCTTGATTATTTTTTGCTATTTCGAGGGTAAAATGCGAAAAATAGGGAGCTTACGTGGCCAAAACAAGCAGGATCCGACGTGCTTAGGGCAGCAACGCTTGTTAACAGGAGTTTCGACTGCAGAAAACAAACCCTGCAATATGGTCTTTTATTAAGTAATACCCTCGGCAAATTTTCTTGTCGGGTGCCCCTTTATAATATTAGAATCGGTGAGAAGTGCCCCTCTACTTAAGTTTCCTTAAATTTTGCTAAAACTGACATGTACTATATTGTTAATGCTCACTTTAAACTAAATTTATTTATAGAATTGTCACAAGATTTCAATAAATAAGTAAAATGTGCATTAGTTACTCCACCGTAAAATCTGGAGGATTATTGCGTGTATTTTTCAATCAACAAAAGCATGTACCCAATACAAATCTAACGGAAAAAAAAATCCCTGTAAATACTATTTCGACCATAAGATTGATGGACAACGTTTTATTTAGCAATTTTGAGTACAGATGAAGCGATCAATTGAAAATCAAGGTATAGGCGGGACATTTCACTGGTGATATAAGGTACATATGGTCAACATGCAATTTCACTCTCAATTTATGACAATTCAAACGAGGTAATTTAAGTTAAAAATTTGTATCTCCATGCGAGGGAAATAAGAATTTATCTCTCTTTTGGATATTTAATTAGTCTCCCGCATTATATGAGAATTTTAGAGCAGTGTTATTTCAGAGTCAACATACACCTATGCGAGGCAAAGAGGATCAGAGATTTGTAATTTATGTTATCTTCTGACGACCAATTTAAAATCCTGGCAAAGAAAGTGAGGCCATTAATAATGCTAAGATTTGCTTGATTATGTTGGCCCTCCTAAAATAATCCTATTTTCTTGTTTGAGTGGCTTTCTATTTCGAGTCATCCCATTTTATTTTAGTTAGTACCACATGTGACATCAACATCACATAATGAAGTGCCTATAAGATCATCTGATATTTAAATATTTATCTACTCTTCCAAGTATTTCCGGGGATTATTTATTTTATATCTCTAGAGAAACTTATTGATAAATGACAATAACAATAGGTCCACATTACTCAACTTCCTTACTCATCTTCCAAAGCTATAGCACGAATAATACATATTTTCCTCAATCAATTATTTTCCGCTCTGTGACCAAAAAGGACCAATTCTTCGTCCCTGCACTTCCACGACACGTATAAATTTCCCTTTTAAGTCGCCGTTGGTCCTGCGGATTGAACCGAGATCCGAAAAACTCCATCACTGTAGCAATTGCGGCCTCGTTATTGTTGGCTTATTTGACCAAAATTACATTAGGCGAATATAATTCTAGAAGTGCATCCCACAATACATTATTTTTCCTAGATAAGTTAAAGTGCAATGGCTCTCGATGGTGTAATTTGTCTCCCGTTGCATTTAGTCCATTCACGAGTGGGATTGGATGACGAAATTAGGGTTTAATGCGTCTCATGTATAGTATAGTTATTAAAGTGAATTCTTGAGATAGTTTCACGTAACTGGTAATATATACATGTCGGTGAACAATGAAATCAACTGACTGTTTCTATTAAAAAATGAAACTTTCCACCTCTTGATAACATTTGCGATTCATCAAAAAATAAATTTAGACAGTTGAGACATGATGAACTCAGACATCATTTTCACAGACTCCATTTATGTAAGTGAGCTTTTGGGTCATGAGAGTAATCCAACTGCAAACGATCGATGCGTAACACGATTTGAGCAAAATTGGAAGAGCTAAAAAATAAAGTATAAATTATAACGAGCTTAAGTCACATCCTCTTTAAAAGCACTATCCGAATGAAAAAGAAAAGGTTTTCCTTATAATGTGACCAAATATCGAATTTCTTCCGCTGATTCAAATAACATTTTCTCGATATGTGAGTTGTTTGCCTAATTTAGACAAGGATTTTCGAATCTTAAAGAGGGTTAGGCAACCTAGATTTTTTTTTTGGTCAGAAATAATTTCATTCATTAAATTGGACCATTACAAGCAGCTGGTAGAAAGTCAGCAACTAAAAGTTCAAATAACGAAGAAGGAGGTGAAATGGGTCATTCGTCTGCAAGGGCCCCTCGTTGATGAAGCTTTGCGGCCCAGTCCGCTACCCGGATTTGCCATAGAGTCGATAAGCTAATTCATGTAAATGTCTATTTGCCAGGCTGTCCGCCTAAACCAGAGGCAGTTATAGATGCTATAACAAAACTTCGTAAGAAAATAGCTAGAGAAATCTATGAAGAGTGAATTAGGTCTCAAGAAGAAAATCGATGTTTTACTACCAATCACAAGTTTCATGTTGGACGCAGTATTCATACTGGAAATTATGATCAAGGATTACTCTATCAATCACCATCTACTTCAGAGATACCTCTTGAAACATTTTTCAAATACAAAAGTTCAGTATCTTCCCACGAATTAGTGAATTAGGCAGCATTCCTTTGTATAGAATAACAAACAACAAATTAATCTTCTTATACAAATAAAAATACAAATCAAAATGCGGGAGATAAAAAAGATGCAAGGTAGATTGAATTGCGATATTTAAGGAAATAGATGGTCCCACTATGATTAGCGTATAGAGAGTATCATGCCATTAAAAACATCATGCTGTCGATTGTATACGGTTCCTTCACCTGCTTCAGATCAAGTTGCAGCATCCGCTAGACTCTGATTTTGACCCCTATTTGAAGGTGTCACAAGAGAACTGCTCTTTATATCCTACCAACAGAAATGACACTTAGGCACGTGTGGCCTTCTTTTTAAAAATAAAATAAAATTGAAGAACAAAAAAATTAAAGGAAATAAAGTAGAACTGTTTTTAGATGAGAATGCTAGTTCAAATATTGGAATTGTGAGAGATCTATGCGAAAACACACGACATTTCATCTTTTCAAATTATTAATTTTGTGATTAAAAAAAAAAGTTGTCTTTCATCTTATAGCAAGATGTTTCATGCAATGTTTAACCGGCGGTAGTGGTCTCCATACAATCAAACTTAGGGATAACAATAAGGATGGGCAGGAGAAAAGGTTGCATCCCACATTAATATTCAAATATAGAAATTTTGACACGTGGTCATAAGAATTTACAAAAGCATGAAACTTACTGGTATAACCAATATAAATGGCAATATATAGAAGAATTGTTGGCAATAGTGTATTTTGGAAGGCTTCATCACTTAAAGTGCATTTATTTCATTGAAACTTTCATAGTGATTAAAAAAATATTTTACATGAAAATCATTTTCAAAACATTTAGTTTTCATTTTTTTGATAATTTAGGGAAAGTAATTTCTTTCTTATCAGAAATGGAAGTCGTTTCTCCCAATATAAGCTTATGGTTTTTAGTCCATTGAAAACATTTTCCAAATATCAATTAGCTTTCCATCATTCAAATACTGGAAAATTGGAAGAAATAATTTCCTAAAAACAGTTTTCTTTCAAACAAACGGACCTTAAGAGTACAACTAAATAATTTTATGGTAACAATCCGTAAAAATAATAGAAAGGAATTAGGAATTTAGAATTAAGTAATAAAGACGAGGGTGCAGGGAGCGGACTTTGAGCCATCGTCCAGATACTTCCCCGTCGGGACTTGGGCAATCCACATATCATTTCTAATTCTCTATCCTTTTGTTCCCTTTTAATGCAGTCGGAGAGGCTGGTAAAAAAGAAAAATCATATAATGAATATCAGACATTATCCATGATTTTTCAAATCATATGTTCCCTCTATTGTACGGAGAAACGTGAGAAGAAAGAATTTGATTTTTTGGAAAAATTTATTAGGTAAAAAGGGAGGTAATATTTAAAGAATTTATTTATCTTGAAAAAACTTCACCTAACTTGTAACATAAGAACTTTTCATTTTTAATTCAAATCAGTAACGGACAACTCGTTTCGTTTTATGTGTAAAGATAGAAATAGTGAAGTGAAATTAATAGAGAGTACAATAATATGTAAAGATTTTTATCCATTTTTTAAACATACTTTCCATTGTCCTATAAGTGAAATTAATAGAGAGTTTGATGTTCATGGAATACTCGATGCTTTTTTGAGTCCAAATTTAGAACGGTAAACATTAATAGATTACTTGTCAATCATCTTGAATATTGTAAATTACAATTTTCTATATAGAGTTAAATGTTATTCAGGCACAGTAGATACGTACAAACATTTATAACGAACTTTCTTCTTCTTTTTATTTTTTTGGGTAAAAAGTTGAGATTGAAGTCATGAAGGGATTTGTTTAATTATTAGGGTAGATTTACATCATCAGAAAGGCCGGTGAACGGAGAAATTTTTTTTTGTGGGTTGAAGATGGACGGTGGCTGAATAAGAGGAACTTAATCTCATATTTTTTCGGTGAAGTCGATGGTTGTTTGAATGTTAATCTTGCTGGCTTTTTCTTAGAATTTACAAGTGAATTTGATATGTTAGATTCTGGGAAGATGAAACGTTGAAGGAGAGACAAACACAAGGCGTCCAGAGGTAATAAATGAAAAATAAGAAAGAGATGTAAAACGAATAATAAAACCTGATCATAAAAGAAAGGGAAAGTGATGAGGATGTGTTTAGTAAAGATATTAGAAAATGGGCTTAGTGCAAGCTTGAGCCCATTTATGTTTGTTTCCTGGGCTTGCGAAGTTCACATCTTATTCTACACGTGGATCAGGCCCAAAAGCCTTACCTGTCTCGTTCTCCTGTGAAAAGAGGAATAATCTGCGTAATTTGAGGAGAGAGGAGGCGATGACTGATGAGATATGAATTCATGGGTCTTTCCCATGCTTTGACTAGCACCTCATTTTGGACTTCGGAAATCTTTGGACACTCGGCATTTGGACATGAACAAATCATAAAAATCAGAGGATTGGATCAGACAGATGCCTTTTATCATCTCCTCCCTCTCAATCTCTCTAATATTTTCGGCAATATTATGAAAATAAACTAGCGATTTGGTATCTGATATGGTTTTCTAGATTTTTTTAATTTTAATTTTAATTTTGAAAAATCAAAATCTTTTTATTATTTTTCCTTTTTCTCTTTTTCTTTTTCTTTCCTTCCTCCTTCCTCCTCATTTCTTTTGCTGGCTGGCGATGACCAGCCAAGACGTAAGTCAGAAAGCTGAAGGCTTAGCTGAAGATATGAAAATAGGGAGAAGTACAACCCAAGTGTCAAAACTTAGCACGGATGAACACTTAAGTACAAAAAGTTAGAAAAGTAAAACTTAAGTGCCAAAATCATAGCAAAATGAATCATTTAAGTACTACTTTAAAGCGAAAATTAAACCAAAATGCTTATGTGACGATTTTTCGATAAGATAAATTGCAAAACGGTGTCGTTTTGCACGCTAACATTGCTAGACAATACAAAAAAAAAAAAAAAGTCGTTTTCGTGCTAACATGGTAAAAAATAATATAAAATTTAATTTAATTTAATTTAAAAATAAATTTATTTAAAACATTTAAAAAATACAAAAAAAAAGGGTGGCTAAGGGCTAAGCCCTCGCCTCCACCACCGGGAAGGGTCGGCGATGGAGGGGGAGGGATGGCCGGGGCCACGCGGCCCTTGGCCAGGGCCCGGCGACCATGGCCAACCGACAACGAGGGCCCGCGAGCCCTCACCACCGATTTGGGTGAGGGTCGCGGCCCTCGCCCAAATCCGACGGGGTCGGCAACCCTTGCCTAGCCGGGCCAAGGGCCATCGTCCGTTGGGGGTCGCCTTAGCAAGCGGCTACCTTTGGCCCGGTTGGGCGAGGGCCGCCAACCCCCGCCAGATTTGGGCGAGAGCCACGACCCTCGGCGAGATCGAGGGCGAGGGTTCGCGGGCCCTCATCGCTGGTCAATCGAGGTCGCCAGCCCTTCCTGGCAACGGCAGGGAGGCAACGGCGGCAAGGGCTCGAGCCCTCGGCCGCCCCTTCCTTTTTAAAAAAGAAAAAATATATATTTATTTATTTATTTATAATATTTATACTATTTTTATTTTAAAATTTTTAAATAAATTTAATTTTATTAATTTTTTACCACGTTAGCATCAAAACGACGCCGTTTTGCACTTATTTCGCCAGAAAATTGCTACATCCGCATTTTCACCGAAGTGGCACTTAAGTGATCTATTTTGCTACAATTTTGACATTTAAGAGTCACTTTCCTAACTTTTGGCACTTAAGTGTCCCTCCGTACCAAGTTTTAGTACTCCACGAGTCCGGCACTCTATGAAAATGTTTTCCACTTTCTTTCGTCACTTTTTTGTGAAGGTGTTTTATCTATTGGTCTTTGGCTTGATTAGTTTATTTTCCACAAAAAAGAACTGAAAAGGTCAGGAAAATTGGGAAATTAAGTTATTTTTCTTGAAAATTCGGAAAGCTTTTTGAAAGAAATTATTTTTCTTGAAAATCAGAAAACGTTTTCCAATGAGTAATTTTTCTTGAAAAGAAATCCGAAAAAAATTCTCAAAAAGTAAGTTTCGTTTGTAATCGCCTTCCATTAATTCAATTCAATTCAAGGCTCCAACTGGCTAGATTATGCTGTGATTCTCCAAATGTTTTCTTGAAAATTCGGAAAGCTTTATATGCCGTGATTCTATTGAATTTATTTAGCTAAGGGCCTAAATCATTTGGGTAGAGAAACATATTATTCTACTTTAGCATCATAATTTGATGAAGAATAGATGGTGATTGTCTATGAAGTACTTATCTTGCATATTTGATGCTGGTGGTTAATTTAATGAAATTAGTGTTTATAGCGGAACTCAATAGAAATGCATTTGTAATTGGATAATAAATGGAGAATAAATCAAAATAAAGTGGATAAATATGCGAGCAACAAGTTTAGGGATAGACTATTTGAAGTCTTTTTTGCTCCATCAAGTTCTTTGAAAAAGTTATTATTCTTCATATGATACAATGTATCACATGATTTTTTTGCCTACTCCTGCTTGTGCCCTCTTCTAGGATCTTTTAGATCTCCTTAATGGCCATTTGCTACTTCTATTCATGCACAACAGATTCATCAGTTCAATTTTATTTTCTTAAAAAATTGGTGTTCAAATGCCTTTAGGAGATAGTTGACTTAATAGTCCTCTCAAAGTTTCTTCATCTTTCATATGAAGTTCATTTCCCTTCTCTGGAGCGCTTTGTTTTTGTATGTCTAGTCACCAACTAGGGAGACTTATGGCTCTTAGTTATACCTTGGCATTTTTTTTTCATAGTTATGTTACTAAACCCTTATAATCCAACTTAACTATTTCACTTTAACATCATACCTCTAAACTCTTATTAAAAGGACTATTGCATCATGATTTTCGTCCATTCAATGTCTCTACAAAAGAGATGCACCGTGAAATTCCTTTTACATTTGCCTAGTTAGTTTATTCATAAACGAGTGATACTAGGTTAGAGCTGAAGGACTTGGGTCTTTTAATGTAAGGCATTTTGACCAAAGACACAAATGACTGAACCATCATGTATGTCTTTTTGGCAAAAAAAAAAAAAGAATTTACTTATCAACTTTCTTGCTAATAGGGGAAAACCTTAGGTTAAATTTGAAAAATCTGACAAAAACTTGCATGATTTCAAGTGACTTTATATATTGATTTATATATAAGTTTTTAAGAATATGTAGTGCTCTATGAATAAATGTGAAACCCCAAATGCTAGAAGGAAAAATGTTTTAAAATAAATGTTACTCTAGTTACACCATTGTTTATTTTTATTGCTCATTATTCAGGCAAAGATAATGAAGAAGAGAATGGAAGAAATAACACTTGATAATGCTCAGCATTAGGAGGAAATGATATGTTCGCTATAGTCACAAAAACAGGATTTCTCTTGTTGAATTGGCGATGGGCGTGAAACTCTAGAAGTTTAACTGTTATAGAGAGATGATTTCTATATATCTACTTTGAGAGAATTTGCTCGAGCAAAGTTTCAAGATTGGAATAAGAGATAAGGGAAGGTATGCATACTAGTTATTCTATATTCAAGTTCTGCATCTCCTGTGGTCTAGTCTTTAAAGGCCTCGTTTTGACAATTGTTTTTCTCAAATTATATTTCATCTTAACATATTTAACAACTTATATTCAATCTTTAACCTATTCAAATATTCAACAGCTTACATTACATCTTTAACATATTCAAACTATTCAACAACTTATATTATATATTTAACCTATTTAACAACTTATATTCTCTGTTTAACATATTCAACATATTCAACAATTTCCATTCCATCTTTAACATATTCAAACTATTCAATAACTTATATTATATCTTTAACCTATTTAAGAATTTATATTCTCGATTTAACCTATTTAATATATTCAACAATTTACATTCTATCTTTAACCTATTTAAATTATTTGACAACTTATATTCCATATTTAACCTATTTAACAATTTATATTCTATCTTTAACATATTCAATATATTTAACAACTTACATTCCATCTTTAACCTATTCAAACTATTCAATAACCTATATTCAATTTTTAACTTATTTAACAACTTATTCAATCTTTAATCTATTCAATCTATTCAACAGCTTACATTCTATCTTTAACTTATTCAAACTGTTCAACAACTTATATTTCTTCTTTAACCTATTTATTCTTGCATGCCACGGTACGTTACACTGTGTACAAAATAATCTCCGGCAATTCAGACACTCCAATTCCATCATCACCATCGCGCCTTGGTCGCGGATTAATAATGCCGAGCAATACTTATGCGAGCAGTATTGCTATTTTTTGGTTTTGGAGAAAGTTCTCTAGGAGAACCATCTTCTCCGACTCTAAGAGAAGTTTCCATTTTGCTCAACAACTTGTTAATCTCTATCTCTTCACGGGATTTTGGTGCTAGTTCTAGTTCCTCATCTTTTTAGAAAAATTTGAGTTGTAAAGGTATTTCCATCCGTGGCTCAATTGTGCTTGATGTCTCCCATGCAACTTCCTTCCCAGCAGCATCACCGTCATCTTTGTTATCTTTAATTTTATGAGTAAGACGACGGCAACGCTTACTTCTAAATTTATGAGCAACACAATGGTAATGCTTATGTTCTTTGTTTCTGTTTCTTTCTTCTTGAATCTCATCATTCTTCTCTTCTTCTTCAAGAATCCGAAAAGTCTCATCGTTGTCCATCATAATAATAAGAATGAGGAAATTGTGAAAAAAGAAGAGATGAGTCACATATACAAAAGAGGTAAAATAGAGGAAACGACTTATACTATGTAAATATTATTTTTTTAAGCGTTTATTGTTTTTTTTATAATTAAAAAAAATTAGTTGGTTGATTTTTTTGGATTTTACTGAGGTGGTTAATTAAGAAAAAAAAAATTTCGTCTTTGACAGGCAACTACTACTACGAAAGGGAGAGAGGAAATAAAAATTTTGTTTGTAACTATGTAATAATAGAACCTAGCGATATTAGAAGTAAAATGGCGCTACTCCGGTTCTCACAAAGTTGTCTCTTTCTTTGCTATTATAATCATATTCAATAATTTATATTCCATTTTTGACATATTCAACATATTCAACAATTTATATTACATTTTTAACATATTCAAACTATTTAACAATTTAGATTCTATCTTTAACCTATTCAACATATTCAACAATTTACATTCAATTTTTAACATATTCAAACTATTCAACAATTTATATTACTTCTTTAACCTATTTAAGAATTTATATTCTCTCTTTAACATATTCAATATATTCAACAATTTACAATCTATCTTTAATCTATTTAAACTATTTAATAACTTATATTCCATATTTAATATATTTAACAATTTATATTCCATCTTTAACATATTCGGTATATTTAATAACTTACATTTCATCTTTAACATATTCAATAACTTATATTCCATCTTTAACTTATTTAACAACTTATGTTCAATATTTAACATATTCAACAGCTTACATTCACTGACCAAAAAAAAAAAAAAAAAAAAACAGTTTACATTCAATTTTTAACTTATTCAAACTGTTCAACAACTTATATTTCATCTTTAACCTATTTATTCTTGCAAGCCACGGCACGTTACACTGTGTACAGAAAAATTTCCGACAATTCAGACACTCTAATTCCATCATCACAATTGCGCATTGGTTGCGGATTAACAATGTCGAGCAATCCTTATGCGAGTAGTGAAACATCTCTTTCTCTAAAATCCCTACATTGCATAATGTTATGCCCCAGCAATTGAGAGGGAGTATCAATCGACAATACTTCGATTCCAGAATGCCGCCACAGCCTGAGACAGGGCAATCTATAAGTGTTACGTTATTGTCAAGCTTTGAAGCTACGTACTTAGCAACGAAATGGATGCAGTACATGTGACTACAACCCTTAATCTGAAATAGATTACCACTCGTTTTCGGGTGGAAGCAAATTTCACATATAAATTCGTTAGGCTTAGAATTAGAAGCATGACCTACTTCACTGTAGGGTTTTTACTTTCACGACGATGACCAAGCTTCAGTCGAAATTGTTTCGTCGTCGTCATCGTCCTTCTCGTTGAGGCTCTAGGGCATGGTTTGGAGAAGAGAAGACATTATTGCCTTATGGATATCCCCATCCTTGGTAGCATTGGACTTTGTGTTATCTCCGGCAACATCTCGCATGTCGTCTCAATAGGATCAGTTACAATTTCAAGAAAGTTATTCTTTTTATCTATAACATAGTAATGTTAATCCAAAATATTTCCAAACTAAGAAAACACAATATCAATGTAGAAGAGCAAAATAATAGCAATAAAATCTATCTTACTCATATTTGATATTTACTTGGGGTTTTGGAGAAAGTTCTTTAAGAAAACTATTTTCTCTGACTCTAAGAAAAGTTTTCATTTTGCTCAACAACTTGTCAATCTCTATCTCTTCACAAGATTGTGGTGTCGGTTCTAGTTCCTCATCTTCCCAGAAAAACTTGAGTTGCAGAGACATTTCCATCCGTGGCTCAGACGTGCTTGGTGTCTCCCATGCAACTTCCTTCCCAATAGCATCACCATCATCTTTGTTATATTTAATTTTATGAGCAAGACGACGGCAACGCTTATTGCTAAATTTATAAGCAATACGATTGCAATGTTTACGTTCTTTGTTTCTCTTTCTCTCTTCTTAAATCTCATCATTCTTCTTTTCTTCTTCAAGAATTCGAAAAATCTCATCGTTGTCCATCATAATAATAAGAATGGGGAGAGGGTGAAAAATGAAGAGATGAGTCACGTATACAAAAATAGAGAGGTAAAATAGAGAGAACGGCTCATACTCTGTAAATACTATTTTTCTAAGCGTTTATTGTTTTTTTTATAATTAAAAAATTACCTTTTTTATAATTAAAAAATTCAGTTGGTTGATTTTTTTTTTTTTTTTTTTGGATTTTGCTGAGGTGATTTAATTAAGAAAATAAAAATTTTGTCTCTGGCAGGCAACTATTACTATAAAAGGGAGAGAGGAAATAAAATTTTTGTCTGTAATTGTGTTATAATGGAGCCTAGCAATATTATAAGTAAAAGGACGCTGCTTCGATTCTCATAAAGTTGTCTCTTTTTTTGTCATTATAGTTATATTCAACAATTTACATTTCATTTTTAACATATTCAACATATTTAACAATTTACATTACATATGTGACATATTCAAACTATTCAACAACTTACATTCCATCTTTAACCTATTTAACAACTTAGATTCCATCTTTAACCTATTTAACATATTCAACAATTTACATTCCATTTTTAACATATTCAAATTATTCAACAACTTATATTACATCTTTAACTTATCTAAGAATTTATATTCCCTCTTTAACATATTCAACATATTCAACAATTTACATTGTATCTTTAACCTATTTAACAATTTATATTTCATCTTTAACATATTCAATATATTTAACAACTTACATTTCATCTTTAACCTATTCAAACTATTCAATAACTTATATTCCACCTTTAACTTATTTAACAAATTATATTTGATTTTTTAATTTATTCAACAAATGCAACAACTTACATCCATTTTTAACTTATTCAAACTGTTCAACAATTTATATTTCATCTTTAACTTGTTTATTTTTGCATGCCACGGCACAATTCACCTTGCACAGAACAATTTTCGGCAATTCAGACACTCCAATTCCATCACCACCATCGCGCCTTGGTCGCGGATCAACAATGCCAAGCAATTCTTATGCAAGCAATAAAACCTCTCTTCCTCTAAAATCCTTGCCTCGCATAATGTTATGTCCCAGCAATTAAACACTTCTGGAGGAAGTATCAACTGACAATACTCCAGTTCCAAAATACCACCACAGCCCGAGATATGGCAATCTATAAGTTTTACGTTATTGTTAAGCTTTGAAACTACGTACTTAGCAACGCAATGGATGCAGTACACGTGACTACAACTCTTAATGTGAAAATGGTTACCACTCGTCCTCGGGTGGAAACAAATTTCACATATAAATCGGTTAAGTTTAGAATTAGAAGCATTACCTGCTTCACTGTAAGGCTTTTGCTTTTGCAAGGATGACTAAGCTTCAGTTGGAATTGGTTCATTGCCGCCGTCGTCCTTTTCGTTAATACTGTAGGGCATGGTTTGGAAAAGAGAAGCCGTTATCACCTTATGGATATCCTTGTCATCGGTAGTGTTGGACTTGGTGTTATCTCCGGCAGCATCTCGCACGTCGTCCTGGTAGGACCAATTACAATTGCAAGAAAGTTATTTTTTTTTATCTATACCCTAGCAATGTTAATCCAAAATATTTACAAACTAAAAAAACACAATATCAATACAGAAGAGCCAAATAATAGTAATAAAATATATCTTACTTATATTTAATATTTATCTAGGATTTTGAATAAAGTTTTCTAGAAGAACCATCTTCTCTGACTCTAAGAGAAGTTTTCATTTTGCTCAACAACTTGTCAATTTCTATCTCTTCACGGATTTTGGTATTGATTCTAGTTCCTCATCTTCCTAGAAAAATTTGAGTTGCAGAGGCACTTCCATCCGTTACTTAGTCTTGCTTGGTGTCTTCCATGCAACTTCCTTCCCTCAGTATCACCATCGTCTTTATTATCTCTAATTTTATGAGCAATATGACAACAACGCTTACTTATAAATTTATGAGCAACACGACGGCAATTCTTACATTATTTGTTTCTCTTTTTCTCTTCTTGAATCTCATCATTCTTCTCTTCTTCTTCAAAAATCCGAAAAGTCTCATCGTTGTCCATCATAATAATAAGTATGGGGAGAGGGTGAAAAATGAATAAATGAGTAACGTATCAAAAAATAGAGATAAAATAGAGGGAATGGCTCATACCATGTAAATATTATCTTTTTAAGTGTTTATCGTTTTTTTATAATTAAAAATTACCTTTTTATAATTAAAAAATTCAGTTAGTTGATTTTTTTTAAAAATTTATTTTGCTGAGGTGGTTAATTAAAAAAATAAAAATTTTGTCTATGGCAAGAAACTACTACTACAAAAGAGAGAGAGAGAGGAAATAAAAATTTTATCTGTAGCTGTGTAATAATTGAGCCTAGCAATATTAGAAGTAAATGGATGCTGCTCCGATTCTCACAAAACTATCTCTTTTTTTGTTGTACTAGTTATATTCAACAATTTACATTACATTTTTAACATATTCAAACTATTTAACAATTTACATTCCATCTTTAACATATTTAATAACTTAGATTCCATCTTTAACCTATTCAACATACTCAACAATTTACATTCCATCTTTAACATATTCAAACTATCCAACAACTTATATTACATCTTTAACTTGCTTAAGAATTTATATTCACTCTTTAACATATTCAACATATTCAACAATTTACATTTTATCTTTAACCTATTTAAACTATTTAACAATTTATATTCCATATTTAACCTATTTAACAAATTATATTTCATCTTTAACATATTCAATATATTTAAGAACTTACATTCCATCTTTAACCTATTCAAACTATTCAATAACTTATATTTCATCTTTAACTTATTTAACAACTTATATTCAATCTTTAACCTATTCTACCTATTCAACAGCTTATATTACATCTTTAACTTATTCAAACTGTTCAATAACTTATATTTCATCTTTAACCTATCTATTTTTGCATGCCACGGCACGTTACACTGTGAATAGAATAATCTCCAGCAATTCAGACATTCTAATTTCATCACCATCATCGCGCCTTGGTCACGACTCAACAATGTTGAGCAATTCTTATGCGGGCAATAAAACTTTTTTTCCTCTAAAATCCCTACCTCGCATAATGTTATGCATCATGGTTAGCAATCATTAGGTTTGCATGCAAGGACACTTGGCTCCAAGAGGATGACAAGTGGAGGAAGTGGTATGGCCTCCATCCGGTTTCCCTCTCCCTCTTTCGGTCGACGGCTTCAAGGGCTTCTTGGGCCGAGCCTTGGTCGGCCGAATGGTGGGGAGTTTGTGGGCTACTTTTGGGCTGTCTTAGGCCTTAATCAAATCAGCCCATAATTGCTCTTAATAATCTACTTTAATCCCCACTTAATTTCATAATCTCAAATACTCACATGGCCATATAAAATTGCAACATTAATCGATGAAAATCCAACTTATAGAGTATATGGCCAAGAATAAAAAATTCCTTGTCAATTTATCCTTTAGTACAATCCTTGATCACACTTAGATATAGGATACATTTCCAAATCAAAACAATAGTCCATTCAATGTTCGGCCTTGTTTAAGTGGAATCCATCGGTCTAATGACTACAATATAGTCCGTTGGTGCTTCTAATACGTTTTCAGGGGTCGCAGTGTATCTAGGGATCGTTATGAAACCTTTGAATTTGGGTTTCAGTACACGTTTGCCTCCGATCTTTTTGCCATTACACAATTCTCCCCCTCTATTTTCATTTTTTTTTTTTTAGCCATTAACATCAATTATCTTTTCCATTAACATTTGCAATACTCGTGACTTTTGAGGGGTAAAAACATATTCTCATTGTTTGAATGGAATCTCTCTTTTATACTTCATTGTTGTAAAAAAATGAAAAAAGTGAAATGAGCCGTCAAATTACAAAAATTAAATACACTTATGTATTGTAAAATAATTAATCAATGAAAAAATGATTGATCAATAAAAATTATTTATTTTAATTTTTTTAAGTATTCTTGTTAATCAATCGTTTTGTACATTAATTAATCATTTGAAATTACATAATGAGAATCCGGTATTTGTGATTTGATTTTATAGTTATTGAGGCCTTTCTTTTAACCTTTACTTCTACTTAATCGTGTTGCTTTTTTTTTTTTTTAAAGTATCTTATCAATTCTATCAAAGTATTCATCAAATACTAAAAGATTTATGTTAACATCTGTATTGTTATTTTTTTTTATATCGATATTTCAGAGACACATATCGTTCTCTATATTTGTAATGTTTTGGAAAATCAACTGTATAAATAGAGATTTCATATCAGTGATTAAAATTCTAGTTTATTCCATTTGCCATTTGCTGTGTGGGACTGGTTTGGAGGACTCTAGGGACTCTTTTTTTTTTTCATTGTTCAGCAGCTTCTGCGAAGAACTATTGTTCGCTTGGTCTTCCCCCTTCTGGACAAGAAGTTTTTACGGATAGGGAGATAAAACCTTGCAATTTGGAGCTCTGTCTACATTTTTATTTCCCCTTTGTATTATTAAGTCAAACGCAGGAGTTTTTCCCTGTGCTCTTCGGATGACGCATCTCGGTTCCGCTGCATATTTTCTAAGCAATATACATCAACTCTACCACGTGGATATAGGCGTCAAGGTGTTGATGGCATCAGCGCATGCATACTAGGGGCATAGAAAGTTTTCACCTCGTAGACGAGTGCATGTCCAAACTCCATGTCAAAAAGCAACGGCTCAGCTCATAGTGATGTGATTTCAAGCATAATCAATTACTATATTTTCAGCCTTTATATCTTGTCATGTAAGTTTATCGGTGGTGGTTCCATGATGGATTGTCTCTCTCTCTTCCCTTCACTCACACAATCTTTCGGACAAATAAAAAAAGAAGAAAAGGGGACCACAAGATCACCCAGCACTAAAGTCGCACGACTGTAAAATGGATTAACAGTACGCATTTAGATCACAACAACTTACCTAGTACCTACCATATTTATTGTTGCCTACTGGTCTTCCTTCCTTACCCAAAAAGATATCTAAAACGAATAAAATTATCCAAATTAAAACAAGGTTTCGTGGGTAAGAAATTATAATGAAAGTTTATATTTTATTTATTTTTTTTGTCTTTTGAAGTTACGTTTTAGTCATCCAGATTCTTAATTAGGATTGGAATTGATAGAATAAGATATGTAAAAGTTGATAACTAAATGATAATATTACTTTTTTATGTAATTAGTGAAAAATCAAACTTGATTTTTTAAGCAAAAGTCACAGACTACTAGGTTCAAACTTAGACTTTATGGTTGTTCTTTAGCCAAATCATATTAAATGGGTCATTCGGACTTGGCTTAAGCATGATTTCGAATATAATAGATCAATTTAGATGGTTGGATTTAATCTTGAGAATAACAAATAAAAAATCAATGTCTTAACGAGGTGTTTTGATCTAGAGAAACCATCTCAAAAATAAAAAGTCTCCATAATAATCATTTTTTTAATGACTATGTCAATATTGAAAGTGTGATTTCTTATGTAAAATTCAAGACAATTCTGAGTAATTAAAATTTTTTTAGGGTATAGAAAATGTTAAGAGTGCCCCTTAGACGCCCGTTGATGGTGGTTAATTCTAATCTATAAATATGAAAATTTTTATCAAGAATCTCATTTAGTGTCTTTAGGACACTCATTAACGAGATATCTTAAAATAAAAACTACCCAATGTCACTAATTATAAATGAAATTATGGGCCACAAACTAATTGTCTAATAAAAAACGGACGCCATTATGAATGAAATTATAGCCAGCGATTTGATTGGCGATGGCCATGTTCTGGTGGAAGAGCTGGAGAGTGGGGTTTTGGAAATAAAAGTTAGGGTTTCGAAGGAGAGGGTTCGGCATCGCAGTTGGTTGCTGCGTCGGAGGCTGGCCGCCGCCGCCGCCGCCGGAGGGACGCAAGCGCGGTGGCTGCCCGTACATGTGGGAGGGGGAGAGGGCGTCGGAGAAACGGCGGAGAGAGAGCGGGCGTGGGGCTGGGACTGGGAGGGTTCATCGGAGGTCTTGCGGGTATTTATCGGGTTTGGATTAGGTGGTGCTTTGCGCGCCCGAGTTCCTGTAGGTGTTTCCGTTTTTTAAGGTGAAGTAAAAACCAAGTAAAAACTCAAAAATATAGGGTTAATAGTTAATACCACTCAAAAAAAAAAAAAAATTCCAAACCGTAAGCCTACGACAATTTTACTTTAAGCTAACATTTTTTATTATAAATATTTCAAACTGATATGATAAATTTATTTCAAATTAATTTTTGATGATCAAAAAGTAAAAAATTCAAATTAATACATCCATCACAAATTTACACTCCTTTAATTTGGATTACTACTACCAGAAATCAAAAGCCAATATACACACAGAGTACATCCGTCAATTATTACTCGTCTTTCAATTCAGTAATTTAATAACAAATTTTAACGAAAATTAAGGAATTATTGTTCCCCCAAGGATATTATGCGAAATTCACAAGGCGAGATTGCATAATGTTTTTTTCTTTTTGGGTCGGTAAGACAGCACATATAAAACCAATTCACAGGTGCCAATTTCTAGGGTTCAGGAAACGCAATCCCACAAGCCCGCTCGCTCTCTCTCGCGCTTCCCTCCGCCTTGCCTCCTCCGCCCAGCTGTCGGACTCCCGCCGCGTACGCCAGCGAGCCCCCCCTTCCGCCTGGCTCCGTCGACGGCGAGCCCTCGAGAAAGCCACGCCTACGGCCAATAGCCGACCCAATCGACCTCAACCGAGATCCTCCCGAGTAAAAACGCCTCTTTTGACTCTTGAATTATTGTTGTTGTTGCGTGGCTTTTACTGAACACTTGTTACTCAAAACTTTGCCGACGATGAACAGGCTGCTGTGGCTATTTGCCGAAACTAATGGCTGAAAGTTTACCCCAAGCTATTCTCATCGACATACTCTTGAGGGTTCCGGCCGAGTCGTTGGAGCGATTCAAATTCGTCTGCAAACGGTGGCGGTCTCTAATCTCTGACCCAGGCCGTGGTGGTACCACATAAGATCAAAACGATCAAATTCGGCAGCAATTGGCAGATCATGGGTCCTGTGATGGCCTGGTTTGTTTTCTTGTCTCTGGCAATTTTTCTCATATATAACCCGACCACCAGGGAATATAGGGAGTTGCCCTCTTCCGATCTCGAGGAAGATTGTCAGTTTCTTGACAGTCACAACGAGTCATTCTACAAAATAGTAGAGGGCATCCACGAATATGCATATGATTTTTGGGTGGCGGCAATATTTTCGCTTAAGTCCGGTTCTTGGAGAAGGATGTATTTCCCGATCGAAGAAATCAAAGAAAGAATGGAGTTTATTGGAATGGGGCCTTACACTGGCACGTCTATGAGCGGGGCAAGACTGGGATTAAATTCCACCGGGTGCTTTCGGCTCCTGAAGTCGAAAGGGATGGACTTTCCCCAGGACTCGGGATTCATGGGACTAGTCTGTTCATATATAGCAGCATGGATAACGGATGAGTATGGGAGAGGAGGATCATGGACAAAATGTCCATGGTTCAGTGTTGATTGCATACCTGCCTCTAGGCATCCACGAGCAGAAAAATCGTTTTTTTTTTTTATAAATGCAGACCAGGTGGTGAGCCATCAAGAATCTGGAGTTGCCATGCAATGCATTTGGTGAATTATCAACTTTATATGGCCTTGGAAGAAGAATTGTCTTAGTGAACTGGGTGTTTGTTGGATATTTGCGGAAGCGTGCGTGTGTGCAAGTGTGCATGTGTGAAATATGGGTGGATATAAGTGGACTACAAAGGCAAAAGAGTATGGGTAATAAAAGGAACTTTTATTATGAGAATTTGTATTACAAAAGGAAGGAGTATGCTGGTTTTTCAGCTACATAAAACACACACCTTAACTCCTATTTATAGGCGTGTGTTCACCGCCTTTCACAACCGACAATGTAAAAAATTAATATAAAATTACAAACTTGCTTCTTTATCTCCTGCTCGTGCGGCTTCTTCCGTGTCTTTTGGTTGCTTCTCCACTTTTCTACATTTTTCTATTCTGCAGCAGCTTTTGTTGACTTTTCTTTGCTTTTCTTTTGTCTATTTGCTGCACGTGGTCTTGCTGCCCACGTACCAGAAACTTCTTCAGCGTTTGAGAGTCTTCTAGGCTTGCTTTTTGCCGGTTTGTTTCCGCCAACTTTTTCTGTCTTGTGTAGTCTAGTGTAGTCTAGTGAGTTCTAGAGTTTTCACAAAATGGATCATATTTTAACACTCCTCCTTGATCCATTTTTTGTGATACTCCAAGCATTTCCCGCAAAGTCTCGAACTTGGCTCGTGATAATGCTTTAGTGAAGATATCCGCTATTTGTTCCTCAGTTTTGCAATATTTCAACTCGATCTCTTTGTTATTTTGCGCATCTCGTATGAAGTGATATTTGATGTCTATATGTTTGGTTCTTCCATGAAATACTGGATTTTTTTGATATAGCGATTGCGGACTTATTGTCGCAAAGTATCGGAGTTGATTCCATCTGTGCTTCTCCAATGTCTTCCAAAATTCTTCGAAGCCATATTGCTTGACTGGTAGTTGTGGCAGCCGCAACATATTCTGCTTCTGCAGTGGATTGTGCCACTGAGTCTTGCTTTTGGATGCCCATGAGAATATTCCAACCCAGAGTGAATGCATAGCCGTTGTACTTCTCCTATCATCGGTTGAACCAGCCCAGTCGCTATCAGTGTAGCCAATGAGCTTGGCGTTAGCACTTGGGCGATACCAAATGCCGTAATCTATAGTTCCTCGTAAATATCTAAGAATTCTCTTGGCAGCTCCGAAGTGAATTTGACTCGGACTTTGCATGAATCGTGATAGTAGACTTGTCACATACATAATATCCGGTCGTGTAGCAGTGAGATATAGCATACTGCCAATCAAACTTCTATAGAGGAAGGCGTCGGCTTTTTTCTGCTCCATCTTCCTTCAATAGTTTTTCATTTGTCATGAGTGGGGTTGAAATTGCTTTGCAATAGTTCATCTTGAATTTCTTTAGGAGGTTTTCAGTATATTTCTTTTGCGAGATGAAAATTCCTTCATCTTGATTGACTTCAATACCGAGGAAATAGTTCATCAAGCCCAAGTCTGAAATGTCTTCATCATTTCTTCTTTAAATTCTCGAATCATTGTCTCATTGTTTCCTGTATATATGAGATCATCTACATATAGAGAGACAATGAGAGTGTCGGACTTACCTTGGGTCTTGATGTAGAGTGTCGGCTCACTCATACTCCTCCTGAATCCTTGCTTGATGAAGTACTCATCGATTCTACTATACCATGCACGTGGTGCTTGTTTTAACCCGTATAGGGCCTTCTTAAGCTTTAAGACTTTTTCTTCATTGCCTTTGACAATAAAGCCTTCTGGTTGAGCTACATAAATTTCTTCTTGAAGATATCCATTTAGGAATGCTGATTTTACATCTAGTTGATGGATCTTCCATTCTTTTTGTGCTGCTAGAGCTATGAGTGCTCGAATAGTATCAAGGCGAGCAACAGGAGCGAAAGTTTCAGTATAGTCAATACCTGGTTGTTGCAAGTATCCTTTCGCCACAAGCCTTGCTTTATGCTTTTGGATTGATCCATCCGCGTTGAGCTTCGTCTTGTAGACCCACTTGACGCCAATGATTTCTTTGTCTTCGGGTCGATCGACAAGCTCCCAAGTTTCATTTTCTCGATCATCTTGATCTCTTCCTCCATGGCTTTTATCCAAACTTCTTCTTTGGATGCTTGTTCGTAGTTTTCTGGTTCCAAAATAGCAAAGTTGCATGTGTCGTAAATTCTTCTAAGGGCTTTTACCCTTAGTATTGGAGACTCTGGAGTAGATTCTTCTTGCGTCACTCTTGGAGAGCTTGGTGGAGTTATGTCGTGAGTGGTGGAATCCGGTACTTCTCCTTCTTCTTGTGACAGTGACTCCTCTTGAGCAGGTGGTATGTCTGGCAAGGTGATATACTTTTTCTCGATCTTCTCGTCCTCCCAATTCCAGGCAGCATTTTCGTCGAACTCGACATCTCGACTAATCATAAGCTTTTTAGTTCTTAGGTTGTAAATTCGATATCCTTTTGATTGGTCACTGTAGCCAAGGAATATTCCTTTTTTCTGTCTTTTCATCTAGTTTACTCCTTTTTTGAGCAGGGATGTGGACGTAACAAATGCATCCAAACACTTTGAGATGCTTTGCTGAAGGCTTCCGTCCACTCCATGCTTCGACTGGTGTTTTATTTTGAACAGCTTTAGTTGGACACCTGTTTAACAGGTATACCGCAGTATAAACTGCTTCGCCCAAAAAGTGTTGGGAAGGCCTTTCTCCTTTAGCATAGACCTTGCCATTTCCATGACGGTTCTATTTTTCCTTTCAGCTACTCCATTTTGTTCTGGGGCGTAGCCAACAGTTAGTTGATGATGGACTCCTTCATCTTCACAAAATTTATTAAACTCCTTTGAATTGTATTCTGTGCCTCTGTCACTCCTTAGGACTTTGATTCTTTGGCCACTTTGATTCTCGACGTGGTTTTTGAATTTTCTGAAGATAGAGAAAACCTCAGATTTTTCTCGAAGAAAGTATACCCACGTCATTCTTGTGTAATCGTCAATGAATAGGATGAAATATTTATTTTGACTGGGTGTAGGTGTCCTCATCGGACCGCACACGTCCGTGTGGACAAGTTCTAATGGCTTCTTAGCTTTCCATGCACCTCCAGATGGGAAGGACTGTCTCTGTTGCTTTCCAAGAAGACAGCCTTCACAAACATCTGAAATTTCTGTGATGGCTGGAAAATCTCTCATCATATTTTTCTGATGGAGAATTTTTAGCCCAGCAAAATTGAAGTGGCCAAATCTTCGATGCCATAGCCATGAATCATCAAGTTGAGCTTTCATGGCTATATCTTTGACATATTTCCATTGAATAGGAAAATTGTTATTTTTCATCTTAACAGAGGCAATGATATTTTTATATTTATCATAGATAATGCAGGCATCTCTATTAAAATATAGAGAATACCCACTTTGTATCATTTGGCCCACACTTAAGAGATTTTGTGCAAGACGAGGGACAAGATATACATTATGTATATATTTTGGGCCTTTATTCGTTTCCACGGTGATGGTGCCTTTTCCTTTGACATCTACTAATGCACCATTGCCCAACTTTACTTGGGATTTCACTGTCTTATCAATATCAGTGAATATAGATTCGTCCCCCGTCATGTGATTGCTACACCCACTATCGATGTACCATGTTTCACTTTCATTATCATTTGCCGCTTGGCCTGCGTAGAATGTATTCTCTTCACTTTCTTTTTTTTCTACATAGTTTGCTCGATTATTTGTTTTCGAGCGACAATCTTTTTCTACGTGGCCATATCTTTTACAAAAGCGGCATTGTTTTTTATTTTTAAACCAACAATCCTTCTCCAAATGATTTGTTTTCTTGCAAATACCACAAGGTGGATAGTTTTCCTTTTTTATAATTTCTCCTCCTCTTTTGTTTTTCCATGAGCTCCTTCCACCATTTTTAGTTTGATGAGATCGTATATTTACTTTAGACTGAAAGGCGCTTTCAATTGAATCTTCCTCTTGTGCCATTAGTCTTTTCTCATATGCTTCTAGAGAGCCAATTAATTCACTTATTGATAGGGTCGTCAAGTCTTTAGTTCCTTCTATAGTTGTAACTATGGAGTTGTATTTCTTGGTAAGTGACACCAATATTTTCTCAACAACCCTTTGATCAGTTATCCCATCTCCATAGGCTCTCATTTGATTAACGAGTTCCTTTAATTTTCCACAATATTCTTGTACGGTCTCATAATTTTTCATTTTAGAATTCTCAAAATCTCTTCTCAGAGTTTGAAGGCGAATTGTGCGTACCTTTTCCGATCCTTGAAATTCTTCTCGTAGTATATCCCAAGCCTCTTTTGCAGTCCTTGCTCCAATTATTCTTGGAAATACGGTTTCCGAGAGTGCTTGCTGGATAAAATATAGCGCCCTTGCATCCTTTTGTAGTTGATCCTTCGAAACACTTGCACCTTCTGGCGAGGCCTCGCAACCTTTTTCCACGATGTCCCATAAGTCTTGGGCCATCAAGAATGTAGTCATTTTTATGCTCCAAAAGTCATAGTTGTTCCCATCAAAAATGGGAATGGGAAATGAGGATGAGGTAGAGTTGGCCATAGTTTAGTTAGTGGGTATTTGGAATGGGTAGTTTTAGGAGTGGGTAGGTAGGACAAACGCCCAATACCAACCAAAGACGTGGCTCTGATACCACTGTTGGATATTTGCGGAAGCGTGCGTGTGTGCAAGTGTGCATGTGTGAAATATGGGTGGATATAAGTGGACTACAAAGGCAAAAGAGTATGGGTAATAAAAGGAACTTTTATTATGAGAATTTGTATTACAAAAGGAAGGAGTATGCTGGTTTTTCAGCTACATAAAACACACACCTTAACTCCTATTTATAGGCGTGTGTTCACCGCCTTTCACAACCGACAATGTAAAAAATTAATATAAAATTACAAACTTGCTTCTTTATCTCCTGCTCGTGCGGCTTCTTCCGTGTCTTTTGGTTGCTTCTCCACTTTTCTACATTTTTCTATTCTGCAGCAGCTTTTGTTGACTTTTCTTTGCTTTTCTTTTGTCTATTTGCTGCACGTGGTCTTGCTGCCCACGTACCAGAAACTTCTTCAGCGTTTGAGAGTCTTCTAGGCTTGCTTTTTGCCGGTTTGTTTCCGCCAACTTTTTCTGTCTTCTGTAGTCTAGTGTAGTCTAGTGAGTTCTAGAGTTTTCACAAAATGGATCATATTTTAACAGTGTTGCCACGCAATGCATTTCCCCATTTAACATAAATGATCAATGCCTTACAAATCTGCTCCTAAGGTCAACTCAAAGGTAAATGTGCAAGGCAATAGTTTAAATGGTAATGGTAATTAGATTTCTAGCTCTTTTCTACGTTGATATTGACTTTTGGTAGCTCCGGGGAATAAACTCTTTGCTGGCAATAGAGCTAGAAATCTAATTACCATTTAAATTTTACGTTTGAGTTGACCTTAAGAAGCAGATTTGTAAGGTATTGATCATTTATCTTAAATGGGGAAATGCATTGTGTGGCAACACCCAGTTCACTAAAACATTTTTTCTTCCAAGCCCTATAAAGTTGATAATTGACCAAAAAATAAGTAAACCAAAACACAATAACACTCCTACCATAGATATCTCCGCTCTGCCAAGACATAAAATGAGATCAAGTTGATGTGAATCTGAAGACTTCTTTATCTGCTCAAACATCCTGTCTACCCTTCTAAGAGGACTCTCCCTTCGCAATTGTGAATCTTCTTAATAGCTAAGGGTTCTAAATTATATTAGTATACATTGATATGTATAACGCTATGTCAACATGTCGCATGACATAAATTTTTACATATTCAGGAAAATTTTGCATTGATGGATACTCTATTGACTTCTTCACGATTATCATACTTATCTTTAAGATCTATGAGCATGTAGATCCGTTGCTGTGATGTTTGATAATGATGGAATGCTTTTCAAATTTGTTTATCTCAATGTTGCTTCATTAGAGCTAATATTAAAGAATCGTGGAAGCGGATTGAACTATCTAATTATGTTGCTGGCGTCATATAGTTAGTAGGGATCAATTTAAAATAAGTGCAAGTTTTGACCGTGGATGCTGGTGGGATGTTTATTTAGTGTCTGATGATAGTCGTAATAACCCGGAAAATGCTGCATATATCATTAGCAAGTATCAAAAGAAACTGTTTGGAATAAGAAATTCTTTTGCCCTAGATCATCATTGCCCAACTATGTCTTAAAAGAATTTGCTTGAAAAATTCATGGTTGAGAAGATTATTATGGCATAACCCCTATTTGTGGTTAATGTGTGATGTAATTATTCATCTTTTGAGGTACAAGCAATCATAGTTCATGCCACAAATAACTACTTTGCAACAGCACATCTTAATAATACATGGTGCTTTTACGAATTTTCAACTGGTTTATGTCTTACTCAAGTTTTGGAAATCTCTCTCTCTCTCTCTGAGAGGGCGCGAGTGCACGCAATTTTACACGAACATTGATATTAGTCATATATTGGTTGTATTATTTGTTATGGTTTTCCAGGCAAAAAAAAAAAGAATTACATATAATGTTGAGCAAACGAAAGTGCAAGGCTCCTTCAAAAGCTGCATTTGCTTTGCGCTTATAGTGCTTTTTCAACTCATATATACATATCAACACATTATAGTTCAAAAAAAAGGTTGACGACTTTTGGTTACATCAAGATGTTTCTTGCCTAAATAGTCTAAGAATAAATTCCCTTAATTTCTTCACCAAAAATAAATAAATTCCCTTAACTTTAAAGTTTATTACCCGAGTATATTTGATATTATGAGAATTGCTTGAAGCGTCAGGATAGTTTTACTATTGCTGCAATTTTTATTAGGGCATAATGCTTAATTGCTTTTGATTATGAATGGTTCAATTGAAACTATGCAAATTGCTGATAATCTTGTGTAGTTATTCTGACTTAAAATAGATAAATAAATTTAAAAAAAAAAGACTTGTGAAGTTACATGGGTAGCACAGCTTGTTTTAAGCATTCTGGAAAGGAGGAAGGCCGAGTATCTCTTCCTTTGTCTAAGATATTGGTGTTTCATTTGTTGGAAAAGAGAGACTAAACAATTGCAGTATCAGTAAAACATTAATTTAGCAGGCTACCCCTCTGGATGGAGTTTGATTGCCGATGTTTAGTGTACTGTAGACAAGAAGAATTGTATGAGTCATTTGTCTTTCTTCCTGATATCTTGCATGTAGTCACGGCGGCTATACTAGCATGTAATCTATTCACTCACATCTCCACTTCATCATCAATGACCATTGAGTCACTTCTCTCTAAGCAAGGATCTCCTACATGGATCTAGGACATACATCACACCGAAACAAGAAATTTTGAGATTGGAAACTGTATTTGAAAAGTAAATTGTTGATTAAGTATCTTAATCAGTTTTAGCCAGTGTCCTCGGTACAATATTTTTGAAGAAGCCACCACATATTTAAGTTTGGTACAAGGAAGGAGAGAAGGAGGAGGTCTAGAGAGAACCTATCTCGGATAGAGTAGCACAAAATATTTAAGTCGTTTCCCAACATAGCTGGCACTACTAAACGAAATAGGAGGGGAGTCGGAATCACAACAGGGCCTGATTCTAGATATGCATTTCCATTGGACAGAAGAGTAGAAGAACACGAAGTCCCTCGACCTCGAATGCTTAAGAAATAAAATAATCCTCCTATCGGTGCATAGAGTTATGGTGCTCTCAGAAAAAACTTTTGAAATTTCACGAGTAGAAACATTTCAAAAAAATTCACATTTTTTTTTTTAATTTCTCACTTTTTCCGACCACACGTTTGGTGGAATTTTCTTATAACCAAATTATCAAAAACACACTACTTTCCAATTTTTCTGATAATAGTTTTCAGCTAATCAGAGAAATTGAAAGCAAGGGATGCTACCAAAAACAATGAAAATGAAGAACTGAGTAAGCATTCTGTAAGCAAACACATCCTATATTACCTTATCATTCTGACAAGTCAAGTACAAAATCTACCACATATAGAAAATCACCTTATGTTGCGCCGGCAAGTGCAGGATAACATCCACTATGATCAAATTCAACTATAAGGGACAGACTCCGGTCATAGTTACTCTTTGCGCTAATAACTTACACTCACTGAGCCAACCCTCCTCTCCCCTCCTCCCTCCCCTCTCTTTTCATATTTTCTTTTTTCCCTTTATAAAATAAGAGAAAATAGAACCAGTATAATGTATAACCTTCTTTGAGGGAGTTCTATAGAAAAAGTTCACTCTTCAGAACAAATCCAAGCAAACAGGAAGGCACCTAACGCTCATTGCCAGCCATCCCAGATGTACTTTCTCTACAACAAGCTGGCCTAAGAGGACGTCATACCAGAACTTGTCCCCGTGTCATGCTGAAAATGTGCAAACGTTCTGCCACTAACTTCCCTCCTTTTTCTAACAGCATGCCAAATTGCCATATAGTGACTAAACTAACCATGAGGAACAAAGGCTGAAAATGGGCCATGGAAAACTGCACATGCAAATCGTCAAGGTCGGATGCAAGATTGCGGTATCATATCCTATGCTACATGGAAGCATGAAGACTAAAAAACAGGTGTGGTGAAAATGCCCATTCAACTGAGAAACAATTGTGGACCTAGCCAAAGCAATTACACTCCCTTTGTGTTTTTACATCCCATGTTTTAACATCAGCATTCGAGGTGCCAGTACCCAGGAAAATTACTGTCAGGATGAAAAGCTGCAGATGTATTAACGCTCAGATCCTGAAGTGCCTTCAACCTGCAGAATGATGGAGAAAAAGCAAGCAAGGAAGATCTTAAACTATCTTCTGACAAATAACAGCAGACAACCCCAACCATTCATAATCAAAAGCACTTTAGCAATACGACCTAAAAAAAACCAATTGCAGCAACAGTAAAACTATCTTAATGCTTCAGGCAATGTTCTCAGAATATCATATTCACTCAGGTAAAGAATTTCAAAAGTCAAGGAAAGTCGTTCCCAGACAATTTAAACAAGGAACATTCTTTCAAAAGGAAAAAAAAAATTGTGCCATAAACTGATGTTACCACTTGTCGTCAGCTTTTTTTGAACTATAATATATGTTTCAATATGTATACACGATTGCAAAAGCACTGTAAGTGCAAAGCAAATGAAGTTTTTGGAGGAGCCTGGCACTTTTTCTGCTCAATCATTATATATAATTGTTTTTTTGCATGAACATCCATTACACATAGTACAACTAACACAAGTTTTCTGCCGATCTACAAGTAAAATTGCGCGCATGCGCCCTCACGCATAGAGAGAGAGAGAGAGAGAGAGAGAGAGAGAGAGAGAGAGAGAGAGAGAGAGAGTTCTGAAACCTGAGTGAGACATAAATCGGTTGAAAACTCATAAAAGCACCGTGTACTATCGATAGATGCTGTTGCGAAGTAATTATTTGTGGCATGAACTGTGATTGCTTGCACCTGGAAAGATGAATAATCTTATCACACATCAATCACAAATAGGGGTTACGATGATAATCTCCCAATGAATTTTTCAAGCAAAACCTTTCTAGGACATAGTTGCGTAATCTAGGGTGAAAGAATTCCTATTCCAGATAGTTTCTTTTGATACTTGCTAATGATATCCACATAATTTTCTCGGTAATTATGACTATCATCAAACACCAAATTAACATCCCACAGGCTTCCACACTCAAAACTTGCAGTAATTTGAAGTTGATTGCTATTTACTACGTGATGCCAACAACATATTTAGATAGTTCCATCCCCAGATGATAACGGAAAAATTGTCGGAAAAAATAAGAAAGCCGCTTCTACAATCAAGAATTACTTCTTTAATATTAGCTCAAACGAAACAACAATGAGACATGCAAATTTGAAAAGCAAACCAGAAATACACTAAATCAACCATCATGCAATACAGCATCAGACCTACAACCATCCTGATGCTGATACACGATTTTCACCACCAGAATCAGTAGTTTGAAGAAAGAGGATGTTGGAAAAGGACAGGAAAAAGAGCACACATATCATTGCAGAAAAGAGTAAAACATAGTTTGCAGTTCAACTCAAGTTTGAATTAATAAAAGACATATGCATAAAACAAGTTGCTCAAAATGCATCATCATGCGATTTAGTTATTACAGTCTTCACAAGATTTATCATCTAAAGAACACATATGACATTGACAAGGAGATTCATTATTCAGTAAAGATTTTACAGTCCAATTAGGAGTCCTACAACAAAGCTCTAATTCAGAAAGCATGGCACATTTTTGCTCAGTCCCAAATATTTGCAGTTCTCAAGAATTTAGCATAATCCATTCCATGCTACCGATCCAAAGAAGTATCAATCCCATTGGAAGGATAATGGAAAGTAGATTATCTCATGAGTTGTGTTTTGTTTTCCTATGTAGGATGTGAGCATTATCAATTCTTGTGAAGGCAACTTCTCATTAGCAGCCAATGAGGTGTCTCACATCACAATGCGAAAGGGGCCAACTTGTAATAATATATCTCCCCTAGGGTTTGGTTTACTGGTTTAACGGAGAAAGGTTCAGTTATGTGCGTAAGGATGACGTTCCTTGGCTTTGCAATGCTTCGCGAAGAAACCAACATGGACTTATCTCATCAAAGCTCAAACTATTGAGCAAAAGCAAATCAAGAACTTAACTTGAACCACTGGAAATCTTGGTTCAGAATATATTTTCGAATTTTATACTATCTCTTGAATTGATACAATTGGGCAAAACACTCATAAGAAATATGGACAGATGCATCATATGCTAACTCGTTATAAATTACTAATAAAGGAATAGTTCCGTCCATTCATTTCTTCTTTTACCCCTTCCCATTAACCCAGCATGAAGATCGAAGATCCATTACTAACCCAAACCAATACCTAATGTCAACTATAGACAACCCGAAATCCTCATCACTTTGGTTTTTCACTACTTTTATAATCATTTATTGCCTTGTCCTTGGAATAGGATCATGAAAGTATGAGTGTCCACCATCCTCCAGTTGTTAGAATAAGGAAAAACAGGTGTCGGTTAAAGGAGATCATAATAGTAGCCAAAAAGACCAGAAATTTTTCTTCCCTAAGCCCTCCACAGGCCCTTCATGAGTCTTCCACCGAGTATAACATACTGCGAGTGCTTTTCCCGGGACAAAGCTCCGAGGACATACTTATTGTGAACCATACTTCGAGGTTATTTTTTATGGGCAAACTGTGAGCAGGAGATACGCAATTGAGGTGGTGAGGCATGTACAAGCCTCCACAGAATCCCTTCTTCATATCTTTTGAGAAGCCGCAAGGTGCTCAAGCATTGTAGCACTCGGCAGTGATGTCTGCCAATGACCTCTTATGGCAGAAATTAAATGTATACAGTTGATCAATTCAAATAGTAAGAACTAGTGCGTTTCACTTGGCAGATGCGAAAAGCACTTCTATGCAATACATTGTCAATCCACCTCATGGAATTAAGCTGATGCTCTTATTAATTGATTTTCTTTCCTAAAACCTTTTACCTGTCTTCCCTCTAAACTTCCAAACTGCTGAACTGTCGAGCTTGTTTCTAGGAAACTCCATACACACACACAAATATATATTATAGTAACACTATTATTCAGATGGATGTAGTATACTGGAAACCAATACCAAACTTGCAAATGGACAGAAGACAGCTTCATTATGCCCCAAAAATTGTGGCAAGAAAACCATTCAAAGAGTCTCAAAACCTCTCATTATTATGCCGTGCCTTTTCTTATGTCTTTTTATTGAAATGCACGACCGCCTCAGGAATCACATCATTCTACCACTTG
This sequence comes from Eucalyptus cloeziana, assembly GCA_014182715.1. NCBI lineage: Eukaryota > Viridiplantae > Streptophyta > Magnoliopsida > Myrtales > Myrtaceae > Eucalyptus > Eucalyptus cloeziana. Next base: position 4,423,507 of record CM024640.1, read on the forward strand.
AAAATAACAGTCTTAATGAGGCTCAGAACAATTGAAAATAAAATTTCCCTCCAGAACTCCAGAGCTAGCAGCACGTCCATAAGTACTAAAATTCACTTCCAACATCAAGATATTCGTAGTCTGCACTTTAATTTAATGATCTATTTTCTGGGGAAATAAATGACAAACCCGTCCGAGAAACACATTTTAGAAAGCAAGATGTGTCAGTGGCTTCATCACCAAAAAAGGTACAAGAATAAGACTGCCCCTAGTCCCATTAAGCCATCACCCTAGATTAAGTTCTACCAGGTAGCTCCATCTCTATAGCACCATAACGTAAAGCGCAAAACTGAAGCTTTTTTAGGTAATCCTTCATTATCTGCTAAGTTTACTATGGCGTTAAAACACCACATACTGAAAATACCCAACCAAAAAGCTTGAATTCTCACTGGAAATGATAGACCTTAAACAACACAGTTTAAAATCAAATCTACGGGGCGTGACAAGCAATTCAGTTGAACCTTTAATCTACGGATGACTGCAGCAAAGAATCTGAACCAAGGCTACAGTACAGTTCAACAATTTTCACACCATCATCCTAATAATAGAGACAGAAACATGAGGAGGCATAAGCAGTTAATATTGTAATATTCTTGATAAACCTGACAAATATTCCCAAAAGATATACACTTACATCAAAACACCAAATCAGACGATGCACGCGATAAATCACCATGTTCGTATGCAAGCTGGCAGACAATAATAAGCTTCACAGTTCAACTGCACATGAATGATGAAGAAATTACCATCACTGTGCATCGAAATCATGTCTTTGGTTCCAATAAAAGACTAGATTCTATTACTTCCCTAGACTGCCCGTGCTTTTTAGCCTCGTGACTGTATTTAAAGCTATTTTCACTCAGTACATAACTGAACAATACTAATAGGAGAATGACATCCATGCTTTAGATGACAGGAAAAATCATTGAGAAAGTTGACTAAACCAATGAAGCAAGAAAACAGGCAAAAGGACTTCATACAAGCAAGAGACAAAGTTTACACCAAGGAAGCATGTTTCAGCTACGAATACAGAATAAACTGTTGAGAAGGCATGTTTATGACTACGACCAAGACAGATGTGACATGGAATGTGCTTTTCCTTTTCATAGATGAAAGGAAGGTATTTAATTAAGAAAAAAAGGTCACTAAGAGTACCTCAGCAGTATGATCTTTCAATATATCCCGACAGTTATAGCTCCCATGTCCAGAACCTTGCCACACCCGCATAGTCTGCAGATCAAACACATAATCATCTGGAGGAAGTACGACAAAATTACAGCAGTAACTACTTCAACAAACTATTGCAATCATTATGGATAGAATGAAGAGCACAATGTATTCGGAGCCGACCGCATGCAAAATGGAAGATATTCACCAGAATTATTTATTTTCTCCTCTTTTCCCCTTCCTTGTCATAAGTGTGACTAGAGTAAAGAAATGTGGAGTTCTATATGCAGAAGATTCACATGTTCACAAGGTTAGTATGTCAGATGAATAGTACATGCAACTAAAAGTTCATGTTATATTAGGGACGAAAGAAAAAGATTCTTCAAGAAAAGAGTTCCAAAAAATCCAGCTGCCATACATTTTTAACATCTCCTGACACCCTTGAGGGTGAAAACATACATTCTGGCCTGGAGGACGATAAATCCAATAGTAGGATGCATAATGCCCAATCGATTCAAACCATCCAGAGAACAAGGAAAAACCATTTCTATCAAGCCTATCCAAAGAATCGGCCAAGAGGATAATTCATGGGCATGTAATAAGTGATATCGGGCTCCTAATTATTGTATTGTACAGTTGACTCAACATTTCACAATAACCACAGCATTTTAGGGAAGAAAATCGTCGAGTCATTCCCAAACAAAAATACATTTGCACCTTTTCTTTGCTCTGCATTTTCAATGCTCCTATTACCAAAAAAGGCCACTGCTCAACCTACGTGTCTCCGAACCAAAAAATAAAAATGCACGTGTCCTCCACGAACAAGATACAGCAGTATTTTGACGAAACAATTAAGAGGCAAATAAGGTATTGGCTTCCCAGAGCATTGATATAATCTATTATCTCCGAGACTCTGATCAAAGAGAGCTTTGTATCACCATCCATTTTCTCCTCTAGCACACTCACCATTGATAGGCCATATTCCTACCTGTATTATTGCTGACCAAACAGCAAATGTCGCAATTACCGTAGCATTTCTCAAACTCAATGCCCAAGTGCAAGCCCTTAAACTCAAGCATGTCTTCATTTATTTTATCTCCTTCCTCATCCATCACTACCAACCATATACACTCGCTCTTTATTTTAGCACGTAAACATAGCTTTGTGGATATTATATGCACGAAGGATGGAAAATCTTAAATGATGGTTCTGAAAGCAGCTTACCTTATCTGCAGAACCAGTTAAAACCATATCACCTTGGGCATCAAACTACACGCTGCTAACCTAGAATAAGATGCCCAAACAAGGTAAGAGTCATTTGATGACAAGAAAATAGAAAAAGAAACACCCCCCCAATAAATAAATAAAAATAAATAACCACTCACCCTCACAGACCCAAAAAAAAAAAAAAAAAAAAATCATGAGAGGAAAACCTTCTTCGAGTGCCCTGATAGTGTAGACATGATCTGTCCAAATGATCGATCAAAAAGTACAGCGTGTCGATCCCACCAGTTGCAATGATATCCTGTTCATAGGAAGAAATGCTTAATTAAAGGAACGCGTATAACTTTGTGGAAGAGTGTCATTAGCAAGGGGATATGTATAATGATTAAATTGCTTAAGCACCATGAGAGGAATAATCAGCATTGCCAACATAAGAGACGTTTCCAGTGGCCCTTAATAGCATACCATATACAGTCCAAAACATTTTCAAGTCACACAATTCCCAAATCACACCCGATTTCCCATTTTGTAACTACAAAAAAAGCTTTCAAGTTAGGCTTAGAGAAATATATCCAATTGGATATCAACAACTCCACCACAAACTCTTCGTCATCCAGAAAAGACATGAATTCATTATGGAGCACTACTGATGATACAAGACCAATAATGCATCTCAAAGAAACAAGAAAAGAACAGATTCGGCCCTCAAGTTTTATGTTAACAAGCCAGAGTATAGAAAACGCAGACCAAACTAAATAAAAAAATTTCTGTTTGTGTCCGGATTGGTTATCAGAACCATATAGTTTAACATTTTTGGATTCTGCTCAAATGTCAAGAACTTTACACCCGTTACAACCAAAAGAATTATTGTTGCAGCACAATAACACGACTTCTTTCACTTTTCCATTGACAGCTCAGGTTTAAGGATAAGCCGCCCTGATGGTGGTGGTTTCTCATCCTTCAAAGCAAAGGTCAATTTTCTGGCCAAGTATTATTTCTTACACTGCATCTCTCTTTCTATCTCTCACACCCAAATCGAAGCTGCATTCATACCATAGCTTCAGCTTTACTCTGTGCCCTCTCAGCATATTGATTGGATTAAACAACAATAATAAATAGAGAGAAGATCTGCCAGGGAGTTGAAACCCTAAACTACAATGAAATCATATTATATACTTTGAACCCATGATGGGGCTATTTTTGTAACAAATTCAATGACTCCAGGAAGAAATTTTCCAAGAAGAGAGATAAACCAGAATCACCAAAACTAAGTGTAAGGTCTCTATCCATTGATCTACATATGAACAAAATCCTAAAGGATCTGAGGATACAAATTGCTTGAAACAAAAGTTTTTCCAAAATGTTCTATCTTTGGTTCTACATTGTTGGCTGCTTCATTAATCTATTTTGTAATTCATTTTCCACATTCATCTATCAAACCAGAAAACAAGATGTCATATTCATTCTTCCTAGCCGAAAGGTTGAAATCAAAAGCCATACAGGACAAAAACATGGTTCTAGTTCAATTTCACTTTGATTCATCATCTATTTGGTTTGATTTTAATTTATAAGATCACTACCCAATGCATCACCTCATTATAAATTCAAAGTTCTAATTCTCGGTAAATACATCTTTTGAAATTCTTTAAGCCTAAAGCTGCCTCAGCAAAGTCTGAAGGCCAAGGCAGTGTCCCTTTATTATCTTTTTTTCATTTTAAAGTTGCTTTGTAATGTTTTATGCATAGGAATACCAAACGGTATTTGCTTTCACTGAAAACACCTTTTGTCAATGCAAATTCTCGAAGATAAGGCATTCCCAAACTAACCCCAATCAAGCATTATTCACCAGTCCATCCATTATAACTTGCTCACATGACTAGCCTAACTTTGGTACTAAATCTACAAGAAGACAGATGAAAGGTTGATGACCATGCGTTAAATTATCAGCACATGAAGCACACAAACAACGGAAGCATTTTCAGCCACAACATCAGCTACATATAACAAATTGTGGATGAAAGAGGAATATTTAGTATCGCACCTTGGAATGACAAATATCAAGAGTTGTAATGCCTGGTTTGCCTGTTTTGTGTAGCGGATAACTAGAAAGTTGGGTGTACCTCTCCACATCCTCAACAGGTGCTAGTGTAGAGGGAATCTGACAACATTTAAGGTCGGTTATAGATTAGAACATATAACCATGAATGAGAAGCGAAAATGAAAACAAAAAGCTGCGGCCGAAAGGACAAGGGCAAAATTATGGCATAAAAAGTAAAACCAGAAGGCCAAAAAACTGATCCTAATGTACCCGTCGCTTTTTATGCTGTTGAGAAAGTGCTAGGTTACAATCTATTATCACAGCAATGATGCTTGCAGAATCGCATTTTCTTCCCAGCATAGCCCAACTCTTCATCTAGAGAAGCTATGACATTAAAAGAAAGCTAAAGCAACTACTTGATCACTGATCAAATGTCAAAAAGCTAAGCAAGACATAAAAAGGAAGAACCTTTTCTCCCATTGCTCAAGGCAGGAGCATTCACTGCAATATCAGAAGATGCTGTCATGGGTATCTGTCTTTCAGCCCGTGCAAGTAATGACCGGACTTCATCCCTTTCGGTTTTAAGTCTTGCAATAACATGGCAAGCAGCATCATGCTGCAAAAAGTGAGAAAGCAAGAACAATCCAATGAAATTAGTTCCATAAGGGTCTTGACCTAGACAAAGTTTAAAGTAGAGAGAAGGGATCGCGATCACAGTCTATCCAATAGAATATACATGAGCCCGAAACGAGAAGAAATTTTGATGATTGGAAACTGTACTTGAATGAGTAAATTGTCAATTAAGTCTCTTAATCAGTTTTAATGAGTGTCCTCGGTACAACATTATTGGAGAAGCCACAACATTTCGCAGGTGAAAACATCAAACAGAAAATGTCAAGCGAGATAAAATAGTCAATTGTGGTAAGGCACTCACCATCTTTCTGATACTTCTATAATTTCTATCATAAATAGTCAATTGTGGTTTCGGATTGCTTTTAATTATCATCATCATCGTATATTCATTGATTTTGTGGCGATTGCAAATGTGACCGGAGACTGTAGTTGAGAAGTTTATGTTTGTCATTTAGCGGGGATTTTGCTGCTATGCCATTGAACTTTGATTATGATAGTGAACTTCGAGTGATAGAGCCTCATAGAAAAGCCTTCAGCGAGAAAGAATTTCATTTAATTTCTAGTAATAAAGTTTGAAATTAGTGGGTCTTTACCCTCGATGATATAAATCTTTCGAAACAACCAGCTTGATGTTTTTTTTTTTAAGTTATGTTCCCTTCACCGTATAAAACTTCACCGATTTCCTTCGTTCACTTAAACCCCTCAATTTTTTTTTTAATAATACATCTAACCAATTCAATTATAAAAAAAAAGAAAAAAAAAAGTATTCCCTTTGCTTTATCATCATATGATTCTTTTGTGCCAACCTCCACCGCAAGAACAACTTAAGAGAGAAGGAGGAAACCAAACTACTTTTTATCAAAATCTGTCGGAACAAACAATATGCTAACTTGGTGAAATTTCTTTTTATTATATTTATTAAATATATTGCAAACAGATTGAAGATGATAATAATCTGTAAGTACAAATAAACATAACAATATTATTGTAAATTACGAATAAACTCAATGACAATAATCTAATGAATCAAGAAGGCCTGTGGATAGGGCTACACATCATTGCGTAATGGAAGAATGCCGGTGCGCTTCGGAAGACCAATGGAGGTGACATTTCGAATGTCGTGACATCTCCAATGGCTTCCGGTTCAGCAGCGGAGCATCGCTATACTCGTACTTTACCTGCCCAGACATTGACTACCAGGGCCATCCTTAAATCCGGGTGTTTGTCCCGTACTGAGATTGCCGGGCATTCTTCCATTACGCAATGATGTGTAGCCTATCCGGCATTCCATCACGCCGTCAAGTGGCCAGGAAGCACCAGAAACACCACAATGCAGAGATGCCCCGACTGTGGATAGGCCTCTCCGTGCATCGTGGCGAAGCAAGGCGGCGCCGCTGTGGCCTGTTTGTGTCGCCGCCATGTCCGCCGTGGCTGTGGTGTTGAGCAGGGCGCAACTTGCTCGCTCTCTCTCTCTACTTCATGCGCTCTCTCCCTCTCCCTCTCCACTTTTTCTCTCTGCTTGTGTGTTATTCACTGCCTTCCCTTGTCCTCCATTTGTAGATAGAGCAAGGGAGGTTATGTCAGCGAAGATCTCCCCGAGAAAGCAGGAAATTCTTACTCAACCGACCAATATCGCCCTTAGGAATCGCTCAATCCGCCGGAGTGGCTTCACGTTCAATCTGAAAATCCGGTTCAACGGGATATTCATCCGCAGTTATCGAATTCAAAGAAGACAAATATCTAAACCTCTGATCCTACTTTAGTGCAAAACCCCTTTCTAACCTTTGACTTTGTGTCCCCCTTCCAAATGTTTCGACCCGATATTTTTTCTGAATGCTATTTGCCATGATGGGTAGGTCGAGTATGCTTTGAATCTCAAGATGATTAGACCATACTTATCATAGCTTGATCAAATATGCAGTTTAAAGAATGTGATGGGGTTGAAAGTATGTAAATACATTATGAAAATCATAGGTATTAATAGAATTTTCCGAAAGTTTATGGAAAGCAAAAATAAGATGGCTGAATACATGACTTATCTCAACTAGCGAGACCTCTTGTATGGGTGCAATGAGACCGTGCTCAAATCAAACCACCAATTTTCAAGCCAAAATACCCCACTAAAAATATCGAATTTTTAAATTGCTATTTTTTTTTACTAAGAACGAATTTAAACTGGATATTATTGTTACATGAATGCAATGTTATAAAATACATAATGCCTAACGTAAATTGATATTTTTATGTGACGAATAAATGAATGGGATAGTCAAATTTTGTGTCAATAACTTATACTAAATATATGAAGATTGGGGTCAGAGTTGTGACTCGTGGGCCTTTTATAGTGGAAGAACACAAATATTTCCTTGCAAACTAAGTTATGATGATAGGTTATTAATCTAACAATAAGATATTAGGAAGAAGATGAAATTTCCAAATCATGGCTTAGGAAGAACATGAAACGGGTCCGACTGCCTTGCATTCTCTTAGTTCCCTCTATTTCCTCCCACGTCTAAGAGGTGTATCTCACGCGCGGACGGGAATTTTTTATATTTTTTCTTCATTCTCTTAAGTGGATCAATCAAATTGGACAGTTCAATCAATGCATAGCTTTCTCAGATGCTAGTCGAGCGTAGCATAATCCTTTCATAGGTAGATTGCTCAAGCATAGTCCACCATTTACTAAAACCATAGTTAAAAAAATATGAGTAATTTCTTCTAAGGGAGAGTTGAAATGAGGTAAAAATCCACAGAATTTTTTTTACATATATTCTTTCAGAAGTAACAAAACAATTTGTGGATAAACATCTTTGCATGCAACCGCAAAATATACCGTGTAATTATCCCCCTACTAATTATAATTAGACCTGACAGAGAAATCAAGTACAACAACAGTCCTAAATCAATAAGCATCTCCTCATTAGTGGTTTGCAATTTTGCATCCTTCCCTTAAAAGAAGGGAAGCTCAGCCCCTCCCCACCCTACGCCTGGGAATTAGCATGTTCACGTTGAGATTACTTACAGTATCGCTGAGAAGATGCCCTTGGATCACCGGTCGGTACATTGTGATCCTCGAACAAGGTAAAATCACTAGATCCTTCATCAATATTGTACCGAAAAGATTATAGGTGAAATCAAATTCGGCCCCAGCTCGAAACTCCGGCCCGTAACCCAAAGTGCACGAACCAAAGCCAGAAATGAGAGATGTCATTGTGAATGTGGGGCACACTGATTTAGATTTCTATGGAGCTTTAAGCGGGAAGACATTGGAATGAGTCGAGCCTTAAGGCCACTTGTCGATCCTGAACTCCAGGCCGAAGGGATTCCAGAAGCAATTTTCTAGATTACCACTCATTACCTCTTTTTAAATCAGATTAAAAGGCACGTATTTATTGTCTTTCTAATGCCAAATGATATATGCAAATATAAATTAACGATATTATCGGGATCCTGCGTAATCCTTGTAGCCATAATTGGGAACAAGAAAAGACGAAAAATTGCAAGTGCTTTCCATCAATTTCAATTGATATGTGCAATTCACAAGCCCTAATAAATAAAATGAGCAAAATTGCAGCTCACGTAAAGACCATCACAAAGTGGTTTGCCCCTCTCAAGGAAAGAACGGTATATTAGAGCTACAAGTAGCTCCCGTAATCACAACTAAGCACTTCAATAATGAATTGTGGTAGATTCTTATCTCCTAGTTTTCCGCGCTAAATTTGTAGGAAGATTTTGAGCTTCTAAGGCCGCAAATGAGGCAAACCACACCAATTATACAAAACATCACGCAGAAGATTGGACATTAAGGGCAATGGTTCCATAAAATTGAAACCATTGGATATTGGTCCTATTTCCAATTCTAGTTGTGGCTCACCCACCTAGACCTTATGGACCGAACCAATTTTTTATTTTTAAATTTATTATCAAAGGGCTTAAAAATCAAATTTCTCCAAGGAAAATTTAAATGAACATGTACGTCAGAACTCGAAGTGAAATTCGCTAATTAATTTGCACAAGAATTTGTTTTCTTCAAAGACAGGAGAAAGCCTCTTATCAAACACTTGGGTATATCGTAAGCACAAAAAATCATGGAATACATTAAATTAAAAAAACAAAAAAAAACACACACACACACACACAACAAAATATATGCAATTATTTGAAGCCCTTCAAAATTTATTCATAATTCTTAAATCCCTAATTATTTTTTAATCATTCGGAAAAATTTATTTATATATATATTGTTATTAAGAGTAAAATTATTTCTTATTAGTTAATTATTTTAAGTTATATTAATAATTAATTAAAAGAATTTAAATCATTTATTTTCTAGCAAGACAAAAGTCTGTCATCCCCATGAGATGAAGCGGAGCTATTTTCACCCCCTATATAATTATATCGACTCCCATTTATACCAAAAAGAAAAAACGGCCATCAATCTTTTTTTATATTTTTCCTTATATTTTTATATCAACTCCCATTTTCACCCCCTAAATAATTATATTAACTCCCATTAAGAGTAAAATTATTTCTTAAAATGATGGTCCCACTCCTTTTTTTATATTTTTCCTTTTCTATTTGGAATAGTTACCATAATTAGGTATTTCACATATTTTTTGCCTATTAAAAAAAGTGCATTATCAAATATTCTTATAATGTTTACATACTCCATGTAAAATTATCTCAATGATAGTAATGAAAAAAGACATTTCTGATATATTATAAAGTTGAAAATTCTCTTCCTCATCATTGATCTTGTAGCCACTTGTTTATTTTTCTTGTTCCCCTTATCTCGAAGCTCACTTTCTTGGCGAAACATTTATTAATTTCATTAGTCTAAAATACATACATACATATATATATATATATATATATATATATATATATAAAGTCTCTTTATTTACTAAATGAAGGAATTTATTTTTTTCCTTATTATATTGACAATATACTATTAAACATGTAAGATGTCACGGGAATATTTAGGAATATAGTAAAAACATTGTGCACAATGACGTATCTTTATAGTTTTTTCGTAAATAGTTCATAAATAATATTAATTTCTATCAATCCAAAATAATGATATTTCACTTAAATTTTCATAAAAGAAACCTTACTTTATGCAATATTTTGATTTATTTAAATTATACGTACTTAATAGTCTATCTATAAATTTAACTGACAACACAAGAAAGAACTACATTTCTTGAAAATTTCTCTTTTTGACAAAAAAAATTCTTATGGAAAAAAAGTTATAAAAAAAGACATAGTGTCTTTAATATACATGGAAAATTTACAATAAACAAAAAGTAAACATATGAAATTATTTATTATGGTAAATAAATCATAGATAATATAGAAATAATAAAAAAAACTGCAATTAAATAAGAGAGGGTAATTTTGTATTTTTGGTGAAAATTGTGTGTGGATTTAATCATATATGGAGTGAAAATAGCACCGCCCAATATTTATTATTGCACCAAAATAGCGCTGCCCAATATTTAAATAACTTACAGTTGAAGGCCGAATATATCTCTCTTGGACCATTCTCACCATCCAGATGTCACAATCTCATTGGGGAGAGCACTAATAAGCACCGACTTACATGACACCTTGACCTCCATCTAGTTTGAAGTCTGAACCGACCTTCCTAAGAAAGAAGCCTCAAGTAACTTTCTCCTTTTGAGTGTTGATGCTTTGTGGATTCTTATTTACGATATTAGTAGATGTTCACATGGACGTAGACGTGCGGCTACTTAGAGACTCAGAAAAGACCTTGTGATTTCTACGAATCAATTAAGTCGAATGTTTAGTCTATGTAGGTGGCCCAAATTAATATTGCTTATATGAAATTGATAGGGTTCAAGTAAATAGCTTCCAATTCTTAAGTTAGAAATTTCTTGACACCTGATCATTTGTGAATATCGAGTTGACTCTCTCTCCTATATCAATGAATCCCAAGTTGACCCGAGCGAGGCCTAGGTCTCCGACACTAGGCATGGGGTCCTAGTGCCCTTACTCAGGACCCCCTATGAACGTGCCTCGATCCCTGGCGGTCGAGTTCAGGTCACCTAAGGTCAAGATTAGGTCCATTGAGGCTAGTCCCATGATATTGACAACTAGGCTCACATCCCCAATAGTCGGGCTCAATGACATGCACCCGAGCCCCAATGCCAACACTCGAACCTGAGACATAAGATTGTGCTAAAAATGTTTTCTCAAATACGTGTTTCATAATTTCCCTAAAACAGACATCAGAAAATTATTTTGATATTATCCACAAATACAACCGTATATAAAAGAATTCTTGAAAAAAAAATTTGTTTTGGCGGACACTATTTCTATCCCCTAAATGACTAAATACACTTCATTTACACTAAAGACATAAATTTGTCCTTAATAATCACCATATCTCACCATCTCCCCTGTTACTGCACGGCTTTGAAAAGGTCAACTCTCACGCGGACAGATCTTGGATAAAAGATTTGGACTTTCTTGACCGACTAACGGAGATTTTCCTGGGAAAAAAAAAACAACAAAACAAGACTTATCACATTTTTATTCCCTTCGAGATAAACTCTAATTCAAACAAGAAAGTAGATTTTTGAGATTCTTTACATAGATTTTTAGACTCGAGACATAGCTTAAGAAGGAGTCAATATTTAATACTTAGCAAAAGATAAGAAAATGCATATGTGATATTCAAGTGACTCCCATCGCTCTTAAGAAAATATTGGATGAGTAAATGATGAAGCTCAAGCTTTATGTACGGAATCAAATCGGGTTTTAAATTTTTTGACTGATTTGGCACTTTTATCCATCAAAAGATAAAGGTTATTTAAATTTAAATAAATAGGAGATATTCGATGCTTAAGAATGTCATGTCATGTTACATAGATTATAAATAGAGTGGACCAATATTTGTAACGTTATAATCATACGATAAAAATTAATGTTTAATTAATCACCAAAGGGGCTTTGCAAATGTGTTTTCTATCAAACAACATTTCTTTCAAAGTTGCTTTTCAAAGCAAAATTCATCAAACAGTCTTTACATTTCATCCAAAGCCCTTTAGGCTAAACTACTTTGCATTTTCCCAATAAACTATCCAAATGCCGAACCAAACGCACCCTAAATACTATTCAACAAGTCCTTGACTTTCCTCATAAACCTCAGCACTCTCTAACCCGCTCTCCTTAAAAGCCACAAAAGTCCGAATTCAACATCAATCCAACGACCTGACCCAAACCCAATTCCCCTGCAAGGGCAAGGCCACGTCGATCAACAATCGGGTTTGTCACCGCCTCGACTCCTGGGCCCCACCAAACTTGAACGTTGAGTAGGGCGCCATGTGTAAGCGGCGAGCCACATATCGCCTTCTCTTTTTTTTTTTTTTTTTTTTTTTTTTGCCCTTTCCTTCTAAACCATCTTTTTTTTTTTTTTGTCGATCCTACTCTATTCTTATTCTAACACTCACTCTCAGACTTTTGCCTTGCCTCCTTGCAGGGCGTGGAAGTTGAAACTCACTCCTGAAACTACAGCGTCCCCACCCCAACCCCCTCTGAGAAGGTGGGGATTCGAACCCACCACTTCCCCCTTTCAAGGTGAAAGGGTGGCCACTGGAGCAAACCCCAGTAGTTTCTAAACCATCTTAGAAGCCATCATTAATTTTGTTTTCATTTGAATTTCGTATGAGCAAGATTGTCGGACACTGGAACCGGGGAATGACAAGGGATGACCCGTTCGACAAAATTGTTGGAATCGTTAGTGTCGCGACCTCTTTTTTTCCGGCGCCAGATCGGGGCGGGCGCCTAACGGAGGCTGATGGCTCGGCTAGGTTAATTAAGCCTGGACTCTCCCAAGTCCACTAATTCACGACTTTAATAGTCTAAGTTTTTAACCTGTAAGTTAATTTTTAAAACAGAGTCGCCACTAATCAATTTGGGGTGGGTTGATTAGAAACCCATGTGAAGTATTGGGAGAAATACTCGCTCTTGCGCAACTAGAGAAATTATGATCAAGGACTTGATTACACTAGTTAATCACTAATGCCCTTTCGGTACCTAACCTTGTTTAAACCCCGAGGTTTTTTGGATGTTTTAGGGTTTTTCCATGCATTTTTTTTTTTTTGGAAAAGAACATTTTTGAACCTTTTTCCAATTTTTGGACATAAAAGGGATTTTTTGGATTTTTGGTATTTTTGGAAAAATACAAGTCTTTTTGGCTTTTTCTGAATTTTTGGCCTTTTTTGGGAAATATGAAATATTTTTATTTTGATTTTTTTTTTCGGAAAATAATATATTTTTTAATATTTTTGGAAAATAAAGTATTTTTTTTATTTTCTCGATTTTTCTCGAAAATAAAAATTTTTTATATTTGTAAATATTTTCTGTTTTTTTTTGGAAATTAAAATATATTTTTAATATTTTTCGAAAATAAAATATTTTTTTGGATTTTTTGGAAAATAAATTATTTGCTTAATATTTATTTATTAAAAAAAAAAAAAAAAGGGCCGATCGCATTCGGGCCCGCGTTGCGGGCCCGGCTCGGATTTTTTTGCTTCTTTTTTATTTTTTATCTTTGAAAATGGCGCCGTTTGGGGGAGGGAACCGGTGAAAAACCCTACTGGTTCCCGACCCAGTCCGACTCGACGACCCGGGTCCCGATTTTTTTTTTTTTTTAAAACAAGACGTGTCGTTTTTTTTGGGGGGGACCGGTGAAACCCTACCCAGTTCCTCCGACCGGGTCCAACCCAACGACCCGGGTCATGACCCGAAAAATCGAGAACCCTAGGGTTCCCGATTCGCGGCGCCGAGGACGAGGAGGGGTGGAACGACGCGACGGCAACGACGGTGGTGGTGGCGACGGTGGTGACAGGGGAGGTGGCGACGGTAGTGACTACCTGTGGCGTGGGCAGCAGCTTGGGCGGCGGACGGCGGTATGGCGACGGCGGCGATACCCCCTTTTCCCCTTCGATTTCTGTCTCTCCCTCTCTCTCTCTGTTTGGCCGCGAGCTCGGATCTGGGCTGTGCTCGCCACCGGTCTCCCCTGAAGTCTCTCGGAGGGAGATCGGCGAGCTCGCGACCCGATTGCCTCACCTCTGCCTCGCTTTAAGTTCCCCGAAGTCTCTCAGGGGGCTCGGGGCTTTGGCCGACTGCTGCGCGTGGCTTCAATGGAGGCGGGGGCCTCGGTATTTATAGGCGAGGGGCGGCCGGTCAACGGAGCTCGACCGAGGGCTGCCACGCCCTTCGCTGGCCGAACCGACGTCCCATCTGACGCCAACCACCCCCTGCTTCACGTCCCGTCGCCGCCTGCTCCTCCCTGCTCCACGTGCGTCGTCGTCCGGCCATCCTTCCGGCATCGCGCCCTCTACGCGTGAGTTGCAGAGGCGCGAGGAAGGGGACGACTGGAAGGAGGCCGGGCCTCGCGCTTGGGCCGTGGAGGCCCATGGGGGGGAGCTACTGTTGCTCTTCTTTTCTTTTTCTTTTGCTTTTGTTTTGTTTGTTTTTGTTTTTATTTATTATCCGAAAAAGATTAAATAAAATAGACTAAAAATAAAATAAAACCTAATTAATTAAAATGGAATTTAGGCGTCAACAGTTAGAACACTTTGTGAAGAAGTTGAGTACATTCCATTCAAGATGGTGGCTCTTCGTCATGTACTTGCTCAACATGGTGGCAAAAAATGGTAGTTTAGCTTTGAAATTGCTATACGAAGTGTTGGGATTTGAATAATGATCTTGGAGATATTTTGTCAGCGATACATTTTTCTTGTGGAAGATTGGTATCATCTTTCGAGAGCTCGGTGTTTTCATTAGGGTAATTAAGCCGATAAGACGGCAATCATAAGTATGATATGGAAGGAGACTTACGTCCGAAGTTCGAACCACTTCACATACATCTTAATATCGGTTATGAATCTCTAGGTGACTACTCCAATAATAGCAGTCCCTCCTAGCAATGAACTTACCAAGAAAGGCTACGCACACCAAACCCTTTAAATCGATAAAACAAGAGAAAGTGAAGTTGAAGAAAAGGAATCAAATTACGATAGCCATAGCCAATTAGCCACACATCACCAAACTAAGAACTTGTCACAATTGGCTTGATATTGATCAAAAAGTTTGTTTGAGCATCACAAAAATCATTTTCTTTGTTTTTAGTTCCTTTCTATTTTCATTATGGAGGCACAATTTTTGTGTGGGACGTGCATGGGAGGGTGAATTCCTTCCTCTCTTTCGCTGATGTAGGTATTTAAGGCAGTTCAAGAGTTCATTAGAGTACTAAAATCCCACAAACCCATTGATTAAAATTGCATTAACTGAATTATAATTCTTAAGAGGAAATTGTAATTTTTGGTATTTTACTAATTCATAATCATAAATCGCTTGAAATATTGAGTCCATTGGAAATATTCCCTATATGATGATGTGATTAACTTGTACATATTCCTGTTGAGTGCTGTCTGCCTTTTATTGATTATGTTTCTTTTTAAATTTTTACCTTTTCTAGTTGCTCTCTATGGTTCATGTGAGAAGCTTACATCAAAGTTCCTTCGGACGTGATTTGTGCTTGGTTGAAGCTGCAACTGCTCAACATTCTCCCTCTAAAAAACCGAGAAAATTATCCAAACAAAATATTAAATTCATTACATTTTTATCAATCAAGTCTCAATTTTTCAATCGTTTCAATTAAGTCATAAACATTTTCAATTTTTGTCAATTTATTTCATTTGATCAATTTGGATCAGAAATCGACGTAGACACCAACTGTCTCACATAACACGATTGACACCGATGCTTGTAGTTTATCTAATATTCTTCCAAATTTAAAATTTAAAAAAAAAAAAATGAACAGCGAGCATCGCATTAACGTGGAGGAAACTGAATCTTGTGCATAAATTCTTGGAAAATACAAACCTCTCTCGATTGTTTTTGAATAACGAAGGGTAGAATGTCGAGAGCAGTGAAAAGCCGAAACCCGGAGGCGCACGAACTCCCGCGCGAGGGGCGACGCCACGTCGGTCAACATTTGGGTTGCCAGCACAGCACCCTCTCCGCCTTGACTCCTACGCCCCAACTCTGAAGGGCCTACGTTGGTTAGACCATCACATTAGAATTTTTTGTCAAAATTAACTATAATGATCAAATTAACAAATCATAAAAAATAAAAATAAAAAGTTTAGGATTTCTCCGACAAATGATTAAAAAAAATTATGATTGAGTATGAATAATTGAAAGATTGGAAATTAAATTGTTTGGACAAGTATCCCGATTTTATCCAATCAACTTTCACATTTAAACTCAAGTCAGATCCCACAACCATGGGCAACATTATTCAAATTTTCATTCGTGCCATTTTTCACGTCAGAGGTTGGGATTGAATTGAGGCCGGTCCTGCTGAACTGGAGGTGGTGTAGAAGTTGATGTCATCCCCGGTCAGGCAAGAGGGCAAGTCAACCTGGTGATCCTCGAAAAGTTCACCTTTACACACGCGAGGTGGGTCCATTATAATCTTTACTTAATTAATTAAATAATATAATATACTTTTTTTTAGATCGTGGCTTTCGAGGAATCGGATAAAGCTGCTGTTCAGTGGAATGCTAGGGAATATAATTTGACATGACAATTTAATATGCAATTATTAATTGCACGGGCAGAAGCAGGCGTATGTGTTTTTCTATATAACGAGGAAAGCCCACGTTGGATTAGGGAAACTCCCACCCAATGATTGTATGTGTGTATCTACGTAATTTAATGGGTGATCTTGTAGAATTTATCAAAAAATTTGAAGGTACTGGACTGGAAAATGAAAGAGAACGCCCGGTCGTTAATTAAATTGAGTTCAATTTGATATTAACAATAAATTTATTATTTTTTGAACAATTATTCATTTAATATATTTCTCTGTAATGTATTAAAGTTTATGTGCTATTTTTTTTTATTAATTCCTCTTTAAAAATTCTTTTTTTATCTTAATTCTCATTTTCTCATCTGAATAATTACGATTACATTTTACCTTGGAAAAGTTAAAGCTTCAATCTTGTATGTAAGCTTATCGAACTATGATGAGATAATGTCATTTCTTTTCTTAATTTTCATATTATACCTTGAAAGTTAGACGCTAGAGAACAATTTAATGTGCATCGGGCTGATCAATCAACCGAGTATTAAATAGGTTAAGACAGGTTCTTAATTTTTATTTCTTTTACCCAAGAAATCGTCCCCATGTAAGCCAGCTTGAAACCGATCGGGCTGGTTTTTAGGTTGAACCGGGCCACTTGGGGTGTGTTTGTTTATGTTCTTTTTTTTTGTTCTTAAACAGTTTTTCTGTTTTTTTGTTCCCGGGAACAAGAAAAGAAAGAAACGCGTTTGTGTGCGTTTTTGTTCCAAATCATTCTTTTGTTAGGGAACAAAAAAAGAACAGAAACAAGAAACAAAAAAAAATTGTTTCTTGTTTCTGGAACAAAAACAAAGAAACACTTCTCTTTTCTTTTCTTTTTTTTCTTCTTTTCTTCTTCTTCTTTTTCTTCTTTTCTTCTTCTTCTTGCTTTGGCCGGTCACCGGCCTCGGCCATGGCCGGCGACCGGCCGACGAGGGCCGGCGGCCTCGCCCAACCACGGCGAGGCTCGGCCTCGCCGGGGGCCGGCGAGCCTCGCCGGTGGCTGGGGCGAGGCCGCCGGCCCTCGTCGGCCGGTCGCCGGCCATGGCCGAGGCCGGCGACCGGCCAAAGCAAGAAAAAAAATAAAAATAAAAAGAAAGAAAAATAATGAAAAAAAAAAAAAAACATTAAAAAATTAAAAGAAATAAAAAAGAACAAAATTTACCAAACATATTTCTGTTCTTTTTTTATTTTAGGAACAAGTTTACCAAACGCTCATTTTTGTTCAAAACTGTTTTTAGGAAGAAATAGTTTTTCTATTTCGTTAAAAACAAAAAAAAAGAATGTAAAACACAAACAAACGCACCCTTGCTTGCCCCAAGATTTGATTAGAAAAATTAAAATTCGAGAGTCTTCATTATAAAAGCGGTGAGAGTAAGGGGATAGAAAGTAGGATTTTTCCTCCCTTTTTATGAGGTGATTATACTGTGATTTTTATTTTCGTGTTTAGTAGAACCTGGGTTCTAGCTTATTGCCCTGTAGAACTTCATAGTTTGTCTCTGCCAAGCTTGCAATTTCTCAAGGCAAACGTTTCCACAAAATGAGTAATCCCAACATTTCCATTTCCAAGGCCAACAAAAAGCATAACTTTAAAAGATCAGAAGTATTATTTATTTTTTATTTTTTTGGGCCGAACAAGATTGAAAGTATAAATACGTAGATTAAAAGTATAAATACGTAGGTTTGTCCGGTCAAAACGAGATCATCCATCTATGAGATGATTTTAGCCAGCCCATTGAAAACCAAGCCAGCCCCTTCATCATCAACTAAGGTCCCTTTGGCCAGAAAGACCATGAAAGTTCTCCATAGAAACTTGAATATACATCAGTTTGGAAGTCCAGTACATCTTATAATTCAGTGTAAATACAGAAGAGTGAAAATCTAGGGTTCTGCTGTACATGTGCAGTATAATCGATCATACCGTCTGCTGCGAAAAAGCCAGTCCGGATCGCCGGGTCGTCATCAATTCGGCAGGTCTGCCTTGTAGTAGGATCCATCCCAATAGGCCCTTCTCGGGCTCGCCGGCAGACTATCCGCCCGCTCGTACCTCGTGCCTGCATAACCCGCGCACTCGTCGTAGTAGCCGCAGTAGTTGTAACCTCCCCCGCCGGCCCCGTGATGCCTTTGCGACCCGTAGTAGGGGTTCAATCCCTGACCCAGGTAGCTCCTACCGATCTCGGCCCTCCCCGACGACAGAGCCGGGTGGAGCCGCTCGCCGCCGATCCCTTTGTGGGGGTCCTGAGGCAGCCTCGTGGTGTGGTAGCTGCCGGGGTGGTGTTGCTGCCTCTGGTAGTTCGGGTAGAGATAATGGTGGTGCTGGTGAACGCACTGCCGGCTGCCGAGGCCGTTGTTCGGCGGCGGGGCATTGTTGCCGAGGCTGCACAGGCTAGGCGAGCTATGGACCTTGCTCATCGGGAGCCGCCTCCCGTTGAACGTGAAGGTCTCCTGTGCCATGGCGTCGGTCGAGCGGCCGCTGTCCGGGGACGGCGATTTCGGCGAGGAGCAGGCGGAGGATATGCTGAACGCGGCACGGCTCACGCGGAGAGGGGCCATCCTCAGGTGGGGCATGGTCCGGACGATGCCGTTGATGGCGTCGACGTAGCGCTGCTCCAGCGCCTGCGACTCCAGGGCGGCCGTCTGGTTCTCGACCACGGTCGGATTGGCGGGGAACAGGAAGGCCCGGAGCCTCGGGTTCCTGCCGCTCTCGTGGCGGTCGTACTCGTCGAACATGTGCCTGAGATCCTCGTCCGATCGCACCGTCACCAGCGCGTCGAGATCCTCCGGCGCCACCTGATACTTGAGGACCATGTCCGCATCGATCTGGGCACTCAGCTTCTTCATCAAATCTGTAGCAGCAAAACAATGACTCAGAATTTTCCATATCAACACGACCGACGAATCCGACATTCCAATCGTCACGGAGAAAAGCCAGCACCGGAGAAAGACGCGTCGCGAGAGATGGAGATGACCCGGGTCTCGCCGCCCACGTACTTGAGGTGCCCGTCGCCGGGCCGCGGCATGATCTTCCCGCCGTGGCTGCACAGGAACTTGACCTTGTTGCTCGGCGACGTCACCTCCCCGCCTCCGCCACCGCCTCCGCTGTTGCCGCCGCCTTCTTCATCTCCCATTATCCTTCGATGTTAATCGATTCAGAAGTTTGTTCAGTTTTGACAAGATGAAAAGGAATTAGAAAACGAGGCTATGCAAACCTTTTTTTTTGTGTTTTTATTAATTTTTTTTTTATGGGAGAAATACTGAAAATAGGAGAGTCAAGGGCGATTATCGGATAACCACAGGTTGTTATTAGCTAATTCAATTTCTCCTAATCCGCGAATTCTACGCCGAAAAGGATTTCGTTTTTTTTTTTGTTCTTTTGGAATATCCATTCCGTCCCGAACCGATCCTCTATAAATCCGAAATCTAGACCAAACAACGGCCCTGAATAATCGGCTTTTCCTCTTTTCTTTCTAGAGCTTGGAAAAACAATATGGGGAAATGGGTTTGTAAACTTTAGATCTTGGTATTCCATAGATAAATTAGATAGCGACCCAACTCGTGTAAATTCCCCCATTTTATGTCACGCTCACTGACGAGCCACGCCGGCGGTCTCGGTTCGCAAGGTTCCGAGACTGCTGTCATGCTTCCGGTGAGACCTCCACTGCGCAACGAGGTTCTTTGGGTGGCGGAGAGGGAGAGGAGAGGCACAGCCCGCAGAGGCACTCGACCACGATGATATAGGCAACTGGTCTTACTTCTCATCTCATGAGTCTTACTTCTCATCCCGATACCATTCATTAACGGTCCTCTGACATCAATTATGAATTCTCGGATTGAATTCTTTACAACGTTGATGTCCTACTTAATGTATTTTTATTATACAAGTTCATGCGTCTATGAATTATTTAAGAAGTGAAGAATTGAGTTTTGAATATGGAAAACTTCATTGCCTTCTAGACCCTGTAAAAATGTGTTTGCTAATGCAACTTTCATAGTATTTTTTATTTGTTAAAATATTATCACAGATATATCGTAAAAGAATTGATTTTACATTTAATTATTATTATTATTATTATTATTATTATTATTATTATTATTATTATTATTATTTTATTATTATTATTATTATTATTATTATTATTATTATTATTATTATTATTATTATTATTATTATGTTTGGTCGGAAACATTAATTAAGTAGGTTCCGGTTGCCTGTAAATAGTCAATGGCAGGTTGTGGTGAAAAAGGCCCCGTTATTCCCAAGGAATAACGGCACCGTTTGCTTAGCGGCACTCAATTAGTCAATTCTATATAGGCCCCATCTCTCTTGAATGAACCATTGAGCCGAGCCAAGCCGAGCCAAGCCGAGCCGGGTAGAAATTATTAGGTGGGCCCGTCCCTCCACGTCACCATGGGTCGGGCCCCAATCGACAGTCGATGTGGCTATGGGACCCACCTCCCGGGGCACCGTCCTATCTTTCTGCATCCCTAATACTAATAGATAGTGTGACCCATCTCTTCTCTTTTCTTTTTCCCTTTTATTATGGATTTAAAAAAGTTAGTAACGCGAGGAAAAATAAATTAAGGACTAAGGTATCAAGTGTCCTTTCTTTGTTTTGCTTTAATTTGCGGAGTGCCCTGAAAATCCTCAAAAGTGCATTCGAATCTTGATTTTTTTTTTAAATACAATTAAATTTTAAAATTTATCAAATTATTGTAATCAAGTCCTTCCATCGAGTTTGTCTAATTTGATTAATGAAAAATTTTGACCTAACTTTCTTATCACTTTCATATCCCATGTGGTGCTGACGTGGCTAGACTGGCATCGTTTTGGTCAAAATCCGGGTTTTTAATACAAATTCAATTAAATTACATTAAAAATAAGCAAAGTTATATATACCGGCATCGTTTTGGTCAAAATCCGGATTTTTAATACAAATTCAATTAAACTACATTAACAATAAGCAAAGTTTAAAATATTATATATATAAAGAGAAGGAGCCGTCATCGCCCACCATTTCTAGGAAGGTCAAGGGCTAGCAATGGTGATAAATGGCTTGCAGAGGTTTGGGGCCTTGGTGACCCTCGTCAACCACAAGGGAGGGTTGCTAACCCTTGCTTAGGTCTAGCCGAGGGCCACCCTTAGCGGCCGTCACCACTAGCGGCCCTCCGACAAGCCTGGGTTGGCCAAGAGCTTATGATCCTCATCTCATCGAGTAGTTGCCAAAACCCTTGCTTGTGACCCTTGCTAATCCTCGCTCATTTCTTCCTTTTTTTTTTTGGTTTGTTAATATAATTTAGATGAAATTTGTATTAAAAAAATCAGATTTTGACTAAAACGACATCGTTTTAGCCTTATATTTTAATCATGTCATCGCCACATAAAAAAGAGAATAAAATTTTTTTAAAAGAAAAATAAGCCACATTAGCATTTTCCATCAATCAAGTTGGACAAAATTAATGAAAAAAATTCAATTACACTAATTTAATAAATTTTAGGATTTAATTACATATTTTGAAAGTTTTGAGACTATACTTATCTTTTAATTTATCTTATAAATGATCATTGAAGTCGACTCTGCCTTCTACCGACCCTAAATAAAATGCCCTTAGCTTCCTAACGTGCATTCATAACGTGACATCGGTCGATAAAACAAACTTGGAAAAGATCACCATTAATGTTCTAGGGAGGATTGCTTCTTGATGCGACATATTGTACCTCTTTTGCGTCCGGAGTACATTATTAATTTATTACTCACCCCTAAATTGGTATAGCTCCAGCTATGGACAGTGTCAAAATGGAGTGGATTAGGCCAGCCGAGCAGCCATCGTCCTAGGTAAATGGAAACCCTTCTCTCAATTTGTTCGACAGAAACGTCAAAGATGGCCCCGGTGCTCGAATCTCCAGGAGTTGACATCGGACTTTGCTTGGTTAATTCTAAACTACGACGACGTTAATGCAAGCCGTTTCGTCGTTACCGATCGATGATCAGAAATCATGCAGCGATCAACCTAATTAGAACAAGGGAACTAGTAGCATGCATATATACCAAAGTAAAGAGTCGACTCGACTCGACTCGGGCCGACAATGGCGGCTTAGGGAAAGTCTTACATGTTAAAAAAAAAAAAAAAAAACTGAACAAACGCCAAGGCGAGGCCGAGACTCCTAATGAATTGAACGGCGACCGGAGATCATACTCCATGGTGCGGCCGGCCGACGATACCTTCCCTCGGACACGGCAGGGGAGGAGGCTGGGAAGTCTGAAGAAGAAGAATCGATCGGGAGGAGGGGAGACTTTGGAAAGCGAGCGCGACGAGGATTCA
Organism: Eucalyptus cloeziana; assembly: GCA_014182715.1. Classification (NCBI taxonomy): domain Eukaryota; kingdom Viridiplantae; phylum Streptophyta; class Magnoliopsida; order Myrtales; family Myrtaceae; genus Eucalyptus; species Eucalyptus cloeziana. The sequence continues at coordinate 4,446,588 of CM024640.1, forward strand.
CAAGACAGAGATGGGATTCTTACCTCGCGGCGGCCGGACGGCGGAGAGGGAGCTGCACTTACTCGCCTGTGGCGGCGAGGCAAGATGCAAAACCTGTTGAGCTCCACGACCGCCCAGATCAGAACCGCGCCGATCAGATACACAGCTGCTACAATGGCGATGCTTTGTCCGTAACAGGCGGAAGGAGGGCTGCTGCAACGCGTCCCCATCGTCAACCAATTGGCTTCGTCCGGGACGGACCCGTTCATCATCGCCGCCGGCGTGTTTTCTTCAAAAGAAGAAGAAGAAGAAAATCCAGTCCATTAAAGTTAGCAGTCGGTTCCCTACAAGTAACAAGTTCTTCCATTCGAGCGAAGGAAGATTCGGAACCAACGACCCAAGTGGAAGCTAACCTCTCTGCCGGCCGGTGAACAGAGCTCCGGCGGACCCTGAAGAGATCGAGGAAGAAGAAAGGAGGCGGACGCGAAGAGATCTCGTACCACGCGAAATGACAATGGACGCGCAATAGCTGTTAATAGTCAATTTATTTCCTAATTTGGGACTTTTTCGAACTTTTTGCTAAAGAATTCCTTTCTTTTTTTTGGACTTTAGTCAACAGCTATCACATGACTTTTGAATATTCATCCAATCCTAAATTCAAATTTAGTTAAATTATTTCACGAATAACTAAATGATATACTATCTTTCAGGATTACGATTAGTTTTCATTTTTTTCGTGATATATGATCGAAAAAATTTTCTAACGTTCGGATATTATTGAAAAATAATTTCGACCTCATCACTTTATTTTAGACAAAAAAAAATCAATTTTTTTTTTAATTTGAAAAAAATCAAAATTTTTAGTTATTTTTCTTTCTTTTTACAAAAATTTGGACAAAATCCGAGCCGTTCGATGTTCGAAGATCGAGAGGCCATTCCTTCGTGTTTCGCAGTACGTGTGGGGTTTCGCTCATTGCGCGCGTGTCTGTCTTTTTCACGCGTGTGCGAGCGTGTGTCTCAAGCCTTGTCACTGGGGCTCCGAAAATTTTAATTTAATTGAAATTTCGTGTAATCACCTAGGCGTCCGATTTCGGCGATTGGTTCAATCCGACGGCCCACAGTTGAAGAATCCCATCAGATATGCCTCCTCGCACCCATCGAACCCCACCCCCCCGGGGCCGCGAGGCGTGGGAGTCACGCGCCGCGTGCGGAACCCATCTTTCCCCCCATGCTATACTAAAATCCAGTATCAATATTTCACGAGGTAAGTATCAAACTTTTTTTACCGCCGCGACCCATCATTCTAACATGCCATCATTAAAAAAGAAAAAAAGAATTAGCAATTGGGAAAAAAATGTCCAAACTTTTAATTATTTTATTTTTCTCTTTTTATTTTTGTTTTATTTTTTTCAAAAAGTCAAATTATAATTTTAAAAAAAAATTCTCTTTACTTTTTTTTTTCTTTTCCTTTCTTTTTTTCCCCTCCTCTGCTCTATCGGAAGGTGAGAGCCACATATAAGCTCCGCCTTGTCGAGATCGGGTGAGCCACGAGCGCACCGATCTTGTTGGAGCCTAAGCTCGCCAACCTTGATGGAGCTCGGGTTGGCAAGCTCGAGCTTGCTTGGGTTGGCCAAGCCTCAAGCTTGCTAGCCTATAATCTTGGCCGGCTGTCGGGCTGCTCGCAATCACCAAAGCACACGGCTAGCGGAGGAAGAAGGGGGATGAAGGGGGAAGAAAAAGAAAGAAAAGAGAAAAAAAAAAACTAAAAAAATAAAATATTTAATTTTAAAAAATAATTAAAATTTGCATTTTTTAAAATTATTTTTATAATAATGAACTTTCATTAACCAAGGAGCTTAAAACTAGGAAAACTTTTTCCGATTTTTTCAAAAGGGAAATTATTTTCTTGAATTTAAGCTTTGGTAGGAAAATATTTTTCATTAACTAGGAAAATATTTTTCGTTGACTCATTTTCTTAAATGAATCAAATGCCAAAAAATGAGGGAAACCTTTTCTCGGAAAAGGTTTTTTGTGAAACAAATGCACCCTAGACAAACATTGGCCCACAATAATCGTTTTTTTTTTTGGGAAAAACAATATGGAACAATAGCTTGGTAAACTTTAATTAGGTATTTGGATAATAATACATATCCATAAGATATATCCACAATAATCCTTTGTTTCATGGAAAATAAATAGTTCAAAACCGTTTTCTTAAAAATGATTGCTTGTATCACTTAAAAAAATGAATGAACTAAAATTATTTTCATCACCAATGAATATGTCTAGACACGAGTTTTTCTCGATAATGATACTTTTTTTATCGACTAATTATTTTAAGCAATCATTTTTTTTTTTTGGACATTGTACTGTGGCATAAACACCACTTGATGGCTATATCATTAGTAATAAGCAGAAATAGCTTACAATTTTTCTTTTGATAATATCTATTTCGTCGGAACAATTCAGATTCAAATTATACAAGTATTTCAAATTTTATTGTTCTATTTTCCTGTTGAGTGAATGCCACTTTAGTATGACGGAAGAATTTTGTTTCATGTATTTATGCTTTTACTCTTGTTCGACCAAAAAGAAAAGACTTTTAATCTTGTGAAGTTATTATGCTTTTAGTTGGCCTTTTAAATGGAGTGTTGGAATTACTCCTTTCGCGGAAACATTGTCTTAGGAAATTGAAAGCTCGGTAGAGACAAACTATGAAGTCCTACAAGGAAATAAGCTAGAACCCAGGTTCTCCTCAAAAAGAAAAAGAAAAATCACAATGTAATCACCCCTAAAAGGGTAAGAAAAATTGTACCTTCTATCCCCTTGCTCTCACCACTTCTATGATCAAGACTCTAATTTTAATTTTTATAGTCAAGTCTCGAGGTGAGCAAATGACCCGATCAGACCTAAAAACCAGCCTGGATAATTTTAGGCTGATTTAAATGGGGACCAGTCTTCGAGTTTAAAAAAAAAAAAAAAAAAATTAGAAACTTGTCTTAACCTATTTGACAGCTCGATGCGCGTTCAATCATTCTCTATCGTTTAACTTTTTATGATATAATATGAAAATTAAGAAAAGAAATGACATTATCTTATCATAGTTTGATAAGCGTACAGACAAGATTGATGCTTATTTTTTTCAATGTAGCATGTGATCCTAATTATTAAGACGAGAAAATGGGAATCAAGACAAAAAAAAAAAAAGGAGAATTTTCAAAGTGGAAACAATAAAACAAATAGCACATAAACTTTATTGCATTGCAAAGAAATATATTATGCAGGAAAATTGTTCAAAAAATAATAAACTTATTATTAGTGTCCAATCGAACCCAATTTAATCAATGACGAGGCATTCTCTTTCATTTTCCAGCCTAGTACCTTTGAACTTTTGATAAATTCTACATGCTTTTATTTTTAATAAACTTCTAATAATGAGGAAAAATCACCCATTAAATTATATAGATACACACACAACATGCACTTTACTCATTATGAAGAAAAACACATACACCAGCTTGTGCAAATAATAATTGCATGTTCAAATTGTCGTGTCAGATTATATTCCCTAGGATTCCACTAATCGGCAGCTTTATCCGATTCCTAGGAAGCCGTAATTGGGCCCACCTCGCATGTCTAAATATAGACCATTTGAGGACCGGTTGACTTGCCCTCTTGCTTGAATGGGGATGACATCCACTTCTACGCCACCCGATTCAACCATACTCATGGAGGATTCAATCAATCCAATCCCAGACTTTTCACGTTAAAAAAGGCACATATAAAAATTCGAATAACATTGATTGTGGTCTTGCGGTCTAGCTTGAGTGAAACGTGAAAGTTGGTAAGATAATAATCGGGATAATTATCTATAAATCCAGAATTTATTGTACAGTGACTTGTCCAATTTAAAACCTTCTTATAATTTATCATTTTAATTTTAGCTAAAAATCAATGATGTAATAATTTAATCAGCATTGGCCATCCTATGTATCATAGTTAGCGTTGGATGTAAACAATTTTTTAATTTTTTTTCAAATTTTTCAAAGTTTATCTCTTTTTCTTCTTTTATTTTTAAACCAAAAACACAACTTAGATTTATGGTTAGAGTCAATCCCTTGGTTGCACACATATATTGTTTGATAAAATGCCTCGAAGTCTCAACTAAAAAGTAGTCAATGATATCGCAAGATTTGATATTGATATGAAATTGCTTGATGTCAGTTAATTTTTTTTAAGTGCATAGTGTTTCCATATTTTTTGTTTACTAGTGCATTTGCTTTATTCTCTATATCGGACCATCTTCTCGCGGTGGTCCTCCATGAGGACCAAATTAACACATTTAGGCCTTGTCTGGTAAGGGCGCACATGATAACTATTATATTTCTGTTCAAAAACTAATTTTCTATGCCATACTTATTTTTGGAATAGAAATCCGTTTGGTAAAATTATTTTATTTTTCTATTCTGGAATAGATTTATATTCCAGAAATAGATTTTGAGCATAAATTAGAAGTAATTATTTTTTTCTATTTCTGAAATAGAAATAAGAAATAAAAACTCTTCTCAATATTTATCCTCTCTATTAGTCGATCACTCATCCGTCGTCACTAATCGCCATTCATCGTCCGTTGTTGCCACTCTCAGCCGTCGGCCATCGCCGCCGGTCACTGGCCACCGTCGTTGGTCACCGGCCACCACCGCCCATCGTTAACCATTAGCAGTGGCAGCCGCCGTTCACCATCCATTGTCACCACTCCCAACTGCTGGCCATGGCTACCATTCATCATTTGTTGTCACCACTTCTAGCCGCTAGCCATCGCCACCGATTGCCACTGCCGCCGCCGATTGCAACCGGCCAAATAGTGATTATTTCCATTCTTTTGTTTCCGAAATAAATAAATAAAAAATAGAAATTCGTTTGATAATGTATTTGTTCCTGAGAATAAATTTGAAACAAATCAATAAGAAGAAAAAAGTTACTTTATTACTCCCAAAAACAACTTAATAATCAAGTAATTTTCTTTTCTCTTTTTTTCTTTTCTTCTTCTTATTCCTCTAGTCAGTTGCTAGTGGCTAGGCGAGCTTTGGCTACGTGAGGCTCGACCCCTCCCATATTTGCAAGCACAAGCCTTGCCTCGGGAGGCCGTGTGAGATTGTTGACTCTCATCTAGCCAATTACCGATCGTGGTCGAGGCCGATGACTGGCTAGAAGAAGAAGCATATTTACAAGGACAAGCCTTGCCTCGGGAGGCCGTGTGAGATTGTTGACTCTCATCTAGCCAATTACCGGTCGTGGTCGAGGCAGATGACTGGCTAGAAGAAGAAGAAGAAGAAGAAGAAAAGAAAAAAAAAAGAGAAAATGTAATAAAATTATATAAAAAATCAATAGAAATTTTAAGTTACAAAAAAATTTTGAGGGTCGTACCAAACACATTTTTATTCCGGAAATAGAAATTTTGTGTAGTTATTAAACGCTTTTGAATGCTCATAAACTTGTCCAAAGAACAAAATCCAAAAATAATTATTTTTTAGCAGAAATTGTTATTGGGAATGGAACGGTTATCAAACACACCATTAACTCATTTTTAGCCTATTTCCATAATATACAAATCTAGCGATCCATATTTAACCCAACTCACACTCAACCCATGTTGCTAAAATGCATATATTGAACCCAATTTAGGAAAACTCTTACTCAAGTTGAGGTAAGAGGATAGAGCGAGCGAGTAAAAGATTAAGCGCGAACAAGAAAGGGTGAAAAGAAACTTATAGAGATGAATTTTGTTTAATGATTTCTTTCATTTATGGCTTATTTATTGAATATAATTAACTTAATAACTCAACTCATCAAATACACACGTCGAGAAATGAGTGTGTAATACGTGGGGGTGTGATCCATTAATCAAATCTATTATCCCATCACGAAACAAAAGGCTCCCGCGGATCATGGTAGGCACACCCAAAAATAGGCAACCGAAAAGGAAAAGTAAAAGAGGAAAACAAAGACAGAGAGCACTATTCGGGACCCACCACTTGCCCGAAAACAGAAAGCTCGATACGCACAACGCCACCGCGGAACCGTCGCGAAAGTCGGCAGTATGTATATGGGAATGCGCGTCCCCGCCCATGCAATGCCACGTTAAAAAACCGCGTGAACACGACTGACTGACTTAACTGATTTTCGACAGTTCTGTCCATCTCCTTCCTCCCTCTCTAGATGCCCCGGAATCCGCGACATTACACAACGAATCATTGTACGGGGCCGCCGATCATTTGACATTCCGGAACCGATTCGGCGAGCTCGGAAAGGGATAAGAGATGAGAGATTCGTGCCCATGCTAGAAGTCGGGATGTGCCCTTTACGTGAACGGGCCCCTTTTAACGACGTCTCCGTCCCACCACCATCTTCATCATCCGACCCCAACGCAACCTCCCCAGTCGCTCTAGGGACAGAACCGTTCGTCTTCCCCGGAAAAGCGACCGGCCTGGAGGTACCCTTCTGGGGAATAGTCCCGCCCGGTGGGTGATCATGGAGGGAGAAGCGGGAGAGAGCTCCTCCGTCTCGTGCGGCAGCGCGGACGGTAATGGAGGCGGTGGCGTTGTTGAGTACTTGATCGGAGTGATCGAGAAGGCTGGGTCTTACGGCGTTTACAGGAAGACGCAGAGGAAGGAGTGCCTGAATCTGGCGAGGAGGTTGAAGCTGCTGGTCCCGCTTTTGGAAGAGATCGGAGAGGCCCGCCGCGCCGCAGATTCCCCTGCCGGTGATGGTTTGGACGCTACCCTGGTTCGCCTGAGGCAAGCGGTGGTTGCGGCTAACAAGCTGTTGAAGCAATGTCACCGCGGAAGCAAGATTTATCTGGTTCGCTTACTGTTTACCCAGTCGTGTGCTCATCTGGGTTCCTCGTTTTCGATCTTCTGAACGGGGTTTCGATAAAAAAAAAAAAAAAATGCAGGTGTTGGAGAGCGAGGCGGTCATGAGTAGATTCCATGCTGTTTACGATAAGCTAAACGAGGCCTTGGATGATATGCCTTACGATGAGCTCGGGGTCTCGGATGAAGTCCAGGAACAAGTAAGTTTGCAGCAGACTCTTTAGTTTAATGACATTGTCGTTTCCTTCAGAGCAAGTTCTCGGATTCGGTTTCGCAGAATCAAGAGGAATTCAACTGGCTGAGCGAATTCATGAGCTCAAATTAGTAAATTTAGATAAATTTTGTGTATTGTTCCATACTGATGGGTCTCATGTATATGAAGGTCGAGCTACTGCGGATGCAACTCAAAAGGGCTCAAAAGAGGAGGGACACGCAGGACATTGAGTTGGCGATGGATCTGATGGTGGTACTATGCGAGAAGGATGACCGGAATGTGGACAATGCCATCCTACAGCGCCTTGCGAACAGATTGGAACTACGGACCTTCTGCGATCTGAAAGCAGAAACAGTTGCCATCAGTAAACTCGTGAAGCGGTTCGGAAAAGATGCGCAGAACATCCGGCAAATAATGGGCTTATTTGGTAAGTTCAAACGGATCATCGGGTTCGAGGAGCCAAGCGCGCAGGATTTTTCTGTTTCCTCGAGGACTCTGGAAAAGTTGCCGTCTCTCTCCATTCCTCATGAATTCTTATGCCCGATCACGCTCGAGATAATGACGGATCCTGTTATTGTCGCCACCGGACAGGTAATTCCATTAATCACCACCAGAACACATTGCATTCTTGCAGAAACTAAAACACAAGTAGTTTAACTGAGAAACCGTGAGTTTAAAGGACAGATTTCAATTGAAGCATCACGCTTCATCTTCTAGTCTCAGCACGCATTGCGAGATAGTTGAATTCAATCCTCTGTAAATTTTTCTAGACATTGATTTTCACACAACAGTTGCAGTTCAGAGCATCGATATAAGTAGTGCATAAGATTGATTTGTAAGCTGAGATATCCTTTTCTGTCTTATATAAGACCTATGAAAGAGAGAGCATACAGAAGTGGCTGGATTCGAATCATCGGACGTGCCCGAAGACCGGACAAATCTTGCATCACTTGTTGGTGGTGCCCAATTACGCTCTCCGCAACCTTATTTTGCAATGGTGCGAGAAGAATGACTTTGAGCTCCCAAGAAATGGCTCTTCGAGCGAACTCGTGAAGCAGATATCTTGCCTTGTACAAGATCTGTCCTCTTCTCAGCTGAATGCTCGAAGGCACGCGATTCTGGAGCTCCGGACTCTCTCCAAGGATAAACCTGATAACAGAATCCTGATAGCCAACATGGGAGGAGTCACACCTCTAGTTCAGCTCCTGTCGTTTCCAGACTCTAAAATCCAAGAACACGCCGTGACTGCACTCCTAAACTTGTCCCTCAACGATGCGAACAAGAGAGTAATTGCCCGAGAAGGCGCGATTCCAGCTATAATCGATATACTGCAGAATGGAACGGATGAGGCGCGGGAGAACTCTGCAGCAGCCTTGTTTAGCATATCGATGCTCCACGAGAACAAGGTGCTTGTGGGCTCCGCGAATGGGATTCCTCCATTAGTGGATCTTCTGAAAAACGGAACAGTTCGAGGTAAGAAGGACGCGGCTACCGCGCTTTTCAACTTGTCCTTGCACCAAGCGAACAAGTCCAGGGCCATCAAGGCGGGCGCCATACCGCCGTTGCTCGATTTGCTCGAGGATAAGAATTTGGGAATGATCGATGAGGCGCTCTCAATCTTGTCGCTTCTCGCCTCGCACCCCGAGGGGCGAGGCCAGTTGGGGCGGCTATCTTTCATCAAGACACTGGTGGAGATCATCGAGAACGGGACACCCAAGAACAAGGAGTGCGCGACATCAGTGCTGCTGGAGCTGGGGCTGCACAACTCGTCCTCCGTGCTGGCCTCGCTTAAGTATGGAGTATACAAACATCTGGTGGAGATGGCCCGAAATGGGACTAACAGAGGCCAGAGGAAAGCCAATTCTCTGCTGCAGCACATGAAGTTTCAGCTCGAGTTGAATGCGCAGCGAGAGAACTTTTTCTGTCAGCAGAGAATGCGAGCTTGATGGATCCAAAGATGCGCCATCTTCATGTCTCTCGGGCAGATGAAGATGAGGCATGCAACATTTCTAGTCAGCCTACTGCAAAAGTTGCATGTGGAGTTGCTCAGAGAGGGAGCAACAAGATGCACTCTTACAAAGATAATCGAACTAGACACTTCGTTGCTTCAGCCGAGTTAATTTTATCACGCTTATATGAGTCATGATGTAGTTTGCATAGCCAAAGGCATATATGAATTATGGCATAAGTGGATGTTCTATAATATTTCTTCCTACCTCATAACTATTATAAATAGTCAACTTTATTGCTTAATAAAAATAATAACAAAACTAAACATTTTTTTTGTAAGTTTAGAAGATTTTCCTTCAAATTTCACTTCATTGGCAAAATTCATAATTTGTTATTATAAAAGAAATGGAAAAATTCAAATAATAGTTCAAAGTGCTTTTATTTTCTTAAATAAGGACTTAAAGTGGCTAAATCATCTCAAATAAAGATTTTTGATTGGCTAGTGACTATTTCAGTCATCGAAAAAGGGGTCTTTTAGTAAAAAAAATTGTAGGCATATTTTTAAAAGGTTTTTATTTTTTCCTTTCCTTTTTTTTTTATAATGCCCTTCAACTAGCAAGGTTAGGCTCTCTCTAAGATTGATATGGTCACTTCAGACTCTTATTTGAAATAAGTTCCACTTCAAGCCCTTATTTGAGAAAATAATAGGACTTTATGCCCTTATTTATAATAATATCTAATTTATGTCCTTATTTGAGAAAATCAAAACATCTCATTCCCTTATTCAAATTTTCGATAAAAGAAATGATTTGCTTCTTTAAATTTGATGTCCCTCAAGTCACTCTCCACTATACTATATTAGATTAGATTTCTTTCGTAAAATTTCTCGATAAATGAAGAGTAATTGATTAGAATGACTCAAGGGTATGCAATTGCACCGTAACTATATGAAGGTTGGATCGATTCCCGATTCTAAATTTTTGGAACTGGTCTAATTCTTAGTTCCGAATGAAAACTCACCCGAGATCTAGAATGATCAGACTGATTTATAGACTGGATTTGAAACTAGTTTCCTAGTTTCTCTGTTGTTGATGGTCTCTTTTGGAGTCGAGTGCGACTTAATTGACCATGCATTGCACTGATTAACAATGTCAATCTATACTTCAATTAGGAGACTTGGAAATATGGGGTAATGAAAATTAGAATGGAAAATTTTGAAATAATAATTTTTTGGCAAAGGAAAAAAAAGGAAGGGAAAAAAAGGAGGAAGAATTTAAAATTGTGAGTATTTTTCTCCCTTTTTCTTCGGCTAGGGGCTCTCCCAAATTTAAATTTTGTGCATTTTCTACCCCTTTTCATTCCTCATCCCTTCGGCCAAAAAAAAAAAAAAAAAAAAAAAAATCCTCACCCATTCTAAAAAACAACATAAATGTACATCCCAAATGTCTACTATTCATCATTTTCGGAATGTGGCTTTGAAATAAAATAAAAAAAGAGAAAAAAATAAAGGGCATGACTACTATTCATCATTTTCATCATATGGAAGCAAACCTGATGAACAAATCAATTGTCGTGAATCGTGGAAGGGACTAGGTGAGGCAACATTGATGTCACGTGACCCTTGATGACCCACTCAATAACTCAGATCCATGCTTGCCGACAATCACCTAAAAGCCTTGCGCAACCCTTGGTGGAGTATTAAATCGATGACCTAAATTTAGAATTCAATTTTAGCGAAGGAGACAATGAACAATGATTGTGAGGGTAAAATTGTAATACGAAAATATCGGGTGAGACAATGAACAATGAATGCAAAGTTAAAAAGAAAAAATATGATTTGCTAACTCTGAAAAGCGGCATTCTGGAAAATGCCAAAGGTTAATATCGGGTGAGATTTACATGGAATTAAAGAAACTCTAAAGACGCTAATTTTGGTTTGAAAGGCTTCTGAAATGTTAAACCAAACACCACTCTCCTCCTTTTTAAAAATAATTGAAAATTGGATTGTTTAAAATTATTTTTATAATAATAAACTTTTCATTAATCAAGGAGCTTAAAACTAGGAAAAAAATTTCCGATTTTTTCAAAAGGGAAATTATCTTCTTGAATTTAAGTTTTGATAGGAAAATATTTTTTATTAACTGGGAAAATATTTTTCGTTGACTCATTTTATTAAGTGAATCAAATGCCGAAAATTGAGGAAAATGTTTTCTTAGAAAAGGTTTTTTGTGAAACAAATGCACCCTAGACAAACATTGGCCCACGATAATCATTTTATTTTTGGGAAAAACAACATGGAACAATAGCTTGGTAAACTTTAATTAGGTATTTGGATAATAATACATATCCATAAGATATATCCACAATAATCCTTTGTTTCATGGAAAATAAATAGTTCAAAAACATTTTCTTAAAAATGATTGCTTGCATCACTTAAAAAAATGAATGAACTGAAATTATTTTCATATCATCAATGAATATGTCTAGACACGAGTTTTTCTTGATAACGAAATTTTTTTTATTGACTAATTATTTTAAGCAATCAATTTTTTTTTTTTTGGGGACATTGTACCGTGGCATAAACACCACGTGATGGCTATGTCATTAGTAATAAGCAGAAATAACTTACAATTTTTTCTTTTGATAATATCTATATTGTCGGAACAATTCAGATTTAATTTATACAAGTATTTCAAAATTTATTGTTCTATTTTCCTTTTGAGTGAATACCACTTTAGTATGACGGAGGAATTTTGTTTCATGTATTTATGCTTTTACTCTTGTTCGACCAAAAAGAAAATACTTTTAATCTTGTGAAGTTATTATGCTTTTAGTTGGCCTTTTAAATGGAATGTTGGAAGTACTCCTTTCGCGGAAACATTGTCTTAAGAAATTGAAAGCTCGGTAGAGACAAATTATGAAGTCCTACAAGGCAATAAGCTAAAACCCAGGTTCTCCTAAAAAAGAAAAAGAAAAATCGCAATGTAATCACCCCATAAAAGGGTAGGAAAAATTCTACCTTCTGTCCCCTTGCTCTAACCACTTCTATGATCAAGACTCTAATTTTAATTTTTATAGTCAAGTCTCGGGGTGAGCAAATGACCCGATTGGACCTAAAAACCAGCCTGGATAATTTTAGGTGATTTAAATGGGGACCAGTCTCCAGGTTAAAAAAAAAAAAATTACGAACTTGTCTTAACCTATTTGATAGCTCGGTGCGTGTTCAATCATTCTCTAGTGTCGAACTTTTATGGTATAATATGAAAATTAATAAAAGAAATGACATTATCTTATCACAGTTCGATAAGCGTACAGACAAGATTGATGCTTATTTTTTTCAATGTAGGATGTGATCCTTATTATTAAGACGAGAAAATGGGAATCAAGACACAAAAAAAAAGTGGAAACAATAAAACAAATAGCACATAAACTTTACTGCATTGCAAAGAAATACATTATACAGGAAAATTGTTCAAAAACCCTAAACTTATTATTAGTGTCAGATTGAACCCAATTTAATTAATGACAAGGCGTTTTCTTTCATTTTCCAGCCTAGTACCTTCGAACTTTTAATAAATTCTACATGCTTTTATTTTTCAATAAAATTCTAATAATGAGGAAAGATCACCCATTAAATTATATAGATACACACACAACATGGGTTTTACTCGTTATAAAGAAAAACACATACGCCAGCTTGTGCAAATAATAATTGCATGTTGAAATTGTCGGGTTAGATTATATTCCCTAAGATTCCACTGATCGGCAGCTTTATCCGATTCCTAGGAAGCCGTAATCTGGCCACCTCGCATGTCTAAATATAGACCATTCAAGGACCACTGGGTTGACTTGCCCTCTTGCCCGAACGGGGATGACATCCAATTCCACGCCACCCAACTCAACCGGACTCGTGGAGGATTCAATCAATCCAATCCCAGACTTTTCACGTTAAAAAAGGCAAATATAAAAATTCGAATAACATTGACTGTGGTCATGCGGTCTAGCTTGAGTTAAAGGTGAAAGTTGGTAAGATAATAATCGGGATAATTATCCATAAATCCAAAATTTATTGTAGTGACTTATCCAATTTAAAACATTCTTATGACTTGTCATTTTAGTCGTAAATATTTCAATTTCAGCTATAAATCATTAACGTGACCATTTAATCAATATCGGCCATTTTACATATGATAGATAGTGTTAGATACCAGTTATCAACGGTCCTCTAACATCAATTATGAATTCTTGGATTGAATTCTATACAACGTCGATATATTACTTAATGTATCTTTATTATAAAAGTTCATGCATCTATAAATTATTTAAGAAGTGAAGAATTGAGTTTAAAATATGGAAAACTCCATTGCCTCTTAAACCGTATAAAAATATGTGTGTTTATCATCATCATGAACATGATGATGATGATGATGTTGATCATCAACATCATCATCCTCATCATCACATCATCATCATTTTTGGTCGAGCGGCGGCCACTGTCCAGAGACGGCGATTTCGGCGAGGAGCAGGCGGAGGATATGCTGAACGCGGCACGGTTCACGCGGAGAGGGGCCATCCTCAGGTTGGGCATGGTCCGGACGATGCCGTTGATGGCGTCGACGTAGCGCTGCTCCAGCGCCTGCGGCTCCAGGGCGGCCGTCTGGTTCTCGACCACGGTCGGATTGGCGGGGAACAGGAAGGCCCGGAGCCTCGGGTTCCCGCCGCTCTCGTGGCGGTCGTACTCGTCAAGCATGTGCCTGAGATCCTCCTCCGACTGCACCGACACCAGCCCGTCGAGATCCTCCGGCGCCACCTGATACTTGAGGACCGCGTCCGCATCGATCTGGGCACTCAGCTTCTTCATCAGATCTGTAGCAGCAAAACAACGACTCAGAATTTTCCATATCAACACGACCAACGAATCCGACATGCCAATCGTCACGGAGAGAAGCCGGCACCGGAGAAAGACGCGTCTCGAGAGATGGAGATGACCCGGGTCTCGCCGCCGACGTACTTGAGGTGCCCGTCGCCTGGCCGCGGCAAGATCTTCCTGCCGTGGCTGCACAGGAACTTGACCTTGTTGCTCGGCGATGTCGCCTCCCCGCCTCTGCCATCGCCTCCGCCGTCGCCGCCGCCGGCTTCCTCTCCCATTATCCTTCGATGTGAATCGATTGAGAAGTTTGTTCAGTTTTGACAAGACGAAAAGGAATTAGAAAACGAGTTTATGCAAAACGAAGTTCCTAATTTAACGGTCTTCGATCGTGGAAGGGAAAACAAAATTGAAAGAGAGAGAGAGAGAGAGAGAGAAGAATTCCATTCCCAGCCGAATTAGAAGGGAGGGAAGGAGGAGGAGACGCGTGGCTCCCCGCTTACACGTGGCGCTTTGCTGAGCGTAGTGCAAGTCCGGTGGGGCCCAGGACTCAAGGCGGAGAAGGTGCTGTGCTGGCAAAACCCGAATGTTGACCGACGCGGCGTCGCCCTTGCGCGGGGGAGTTTTTGTATTCCGGGTTTTGGCTTTTCACCGCTCTTGGCATTCGACTCTTTCATTATTCACCGGAATAATAATAATAATAATAATAATAATAATAATAATAATAATAATAATAATAATAATGCCCGTAATAAAAACAATAAAGAGAGGTTTGTATTTCTCAAGGATTTAGGCACGGGATCCGGTTTCCCTAACATTGTTGACGCCTAAATTAATTAGGTTTTATTTTATTTTTAGTCTATTTTATTTAATCTTTTCGGATGATAAATGACAAAAACAAAAAAAATAATAACAAAACAAAAGCGAAAATAAAGCAAAAGAAGAAAGTAGCTCATTTGCCCCCAACCGCATGGGCCCCTACGGCCCATCCTCCTCCTTCGGCCCGGCCCTTTTTGTCCATCTTCTTCCTCCGTCCGCCTCTGCAGCACACGCGCAGAGAGCGCGACGCCGGATGGGTGGACGGACGGCAGCACGTGGAGTAGAGGCGACTGGCGCCGGACGGTGACACGCACGTGGAGCAGTTGGCGTTGGATGGGATGCGCAAGTGGGTGGAAGAGACGCCGGTTCGGCCGCACCACGGTGCCGGTCGACGCACGCCGGTTGACGGCCGAACCTCCGTCGACCGGCACACCCTCCGCCTATAAATAGGCCCCGACGAAGGCCAAAGGAGAGCACGAAGGGAGGGAGAGGCGGAGGAGATCGAGCCGCGACCCTTGGACACCCCCACCGAGAGACTTCAGGGGGGGATCGAGGGCTCGCAGCTTCGGATCCGAGCGCGCCAGAGAGAGAGAGAAAGGGATCCCCGCCGCTCCGCCGTCGCCGCTGCTCACCGCCACCACCTCGCCACAGGTAGCCGCCGCCGTCACCATCACTCCCCCCCCCCTTCGGTCACTGACGTCGCCGCCATCGCCGTTGCCGCATCCGCTCAAACCACCCCTCTCGCGCGCCGCGGGTGGGAACCCTAGGGTTCCCGATTTTTCGAGTCGCGACTCGGGTCGTTGGGTCGGACCGGGTCGGGGAACCGGGTAGGGTTTCACCGGTTCCCCCTAAACGGCACCGTTTTTTAAAAATTAAAAAAAAAAAAAGGAAAAAAAGGCAAAAAAAACCGAGTCGGGCCCGCGTTGCGGGCCCGTTTGCGTCGGCTTTTATTTTAAATAATAAATAATTAATTTATTTTCCAAAAAATCAAAAAAATATATTTTTTTATTTTCGAAAAATATTAGAAAAATATTTTAATTTCCAAAAAATAAAAGAAAATATATAATATATAATATATTTTATTTTCCAGAAAAATCCAGAAAAATCAAAAATACTTTATTTTCCAAAAAAAATATATTAAAAATATTTTATTTTCCAAAAATTAAAAAAAAATCAAAAAATTCCATATTTTCCAAAAAAATGCCAAAAATCCAGAAAAAGCAAAAAAAAAAAAAAATTGTATTTTTCCAAAAAATACCAAAAATCAAAAAATCCCTTTTATGTCCAAAAAATTGGAAAAAGGTCCAAAAAAATGTCTTTTTCCAAATAATGCATGGAAAATCCCTAAAACATCCAAAAACCTCGGGGTTTAAACAAGGTTAGGTACCGAAAGGGCATTAGTGATTAAGCGGGTGTAATCAAGTCCCCGATCCTAATTTCTGCAGTTGCGCGGGGAGCGAATATTTCTTCCAATATTTTGCATGGGTTTCTAATCAACCCACCCCAAATTGATTAGTGACGACTCCGTTTTAAAAATTAACTTACGGGTTAAAAACTTAGACTATTAAAGTCGTGAATTGGTGGACTTGGGAGAGTCCGGGCTTAATTAATCCAGCCGAGCCATTAGCCTCCTTAGGCGCCCGCCCCGATCGAGCGCCGGAAAAAAAGAGGTCGCGTCAAACATCTAACTTTTAAGGTATAATATGAAAATTAAGAAAAGAAACGACAATAACTCATCATAGTTCGATAAACTTATAGATAAGATTGAAGCTTCTTCTTTTTTTCACAGTAGGATGCGATTGTAATTATTAAGACAAGAAAATGGGAATCAAGACAAAAAAAAAAATTAAGAAAGAAAATTTAAAAACAGCACATAAACTTAATGCAATATAGAGAAATATATTATATGGGAAATTGTCCAATAAACTCTAAACATAATATTAGTGTGAAATTGAACCTAATTTGATCAACAACAAGGTGTTCTCTTTTATTTTCCAGCCTAGTATCTTCAAACTTTTGATAAATTCTACATGCTTTTATTTTAATAATCTAATTTTAAGGTGTAATATGAAAATTAAGAAAAGAAATGACATTATGTCATCATCGTTCAATAAGCTTACATACAAGATTGAAGCTTATTTTTTTCAATGTAGAATGTGATCATAATTATTAAGACGAGGAAATGGAAATCAAGACCAAATAAAAAGAATTTTTAAGAAACAATAAAAAAATAACACATAAAATTTAATACATTGAAGAGAAATATATTATACGGGAAATTGTCCAAAAAACCTTAAACTTATTATTAGTGTCAAATTGAACTTAATTTGATCAATAACGAGGTGTTCTCTTTTATTTTCCAGCCTAGTACCTTCAAACTTTTGATAAATTCTACATGCTTTTATTTTAATAATCTTTTAATGATGAGGAAAGATCACCCATTAAATTATATAGATACACACACATACAATCATTGGCTGGGAGTTTCCCCATCCAACGTGGGCTCGCCTCGTTACAAAGAAGAACACAAACGCCTGCTTCTGCTTGTGCAATTAATAATTGCATATCAAATTGTCATGTCAAATGACATTCCCTAGCATTCCACTGATCGGCACTTCGTCCGATTCCTCGGAAAGCCATGATCCGGGCCCACCTCGCGTGTCTAAAGATGAACTTTTCGAGGACCACTAGGTTGACTTTCTCTCTTGCCTGACCGGGGATGACGTCAACTTGTACGACCGCACCCCCAGGGAAGAAGGCCAGATACAACGTGGGCTTTCCTCGTTACACGTGGCGCGTTGGTGGGGCCCAGGAGCCAAGGCGGAGAAAGTGCTCTCCTGTGCTGTGATGGCGACCCGAATGTCGGCCGACGTGGCGTCGCCCTCGCGCGGGAAATTGTGTTCCGAGTTTTGGCTTTTCGCTGCTCTTGACATGGGGCTCTGTCGTTATTCACGGAAATTATAATGATAATAAAATAATGCCCGTAATAAAAACAATCGAGGGAGGTTTGTATTTTCGAAGAATTTATGCACAAGATTAAGTTTCCTCCACATTAATGCGAAGCTCGCTATTTATTCCTTAAAAGAACATTAAAAATTCAAAAAAATTCAAAAAAATATGTCGACCGTGTGTTAAGTAGCATACCAATTTCTACATCGGTAATAAAGTTGTTCAAATGAAATTAATTGATAAAACGTGAAATGATGTAAGACTTAATGGATACAATTGAAAGATGTTCAAGTTAACGTTCTTCTATTATTTTATCTTTTTATTCCATTTTTGGATAGAAAATTTAAAATTCCATCACATGGCCAGAATTAGTTGTCTAGGTTTTAGGCCGACCGCCTATTATTTGGGTAAATTATAACAATGATCATTGAAATTTTTCAAAATTATCAAAGATTGTTCACATTACGTTCCTTTGATCTTTTCACATTATTTTTCACACTATAACAATGATCACTTACAAACTCACATCACATTATTTCAAAGGAGGAAACGGCCGTAATTGACATCAAAACTTCTTTACGTTTTGTTGTGATAATGTAGAGCTGGTTAGGCTAACATGGGCTGCTGAGTCTTCTGCAATCCCCTAGTAAATGCAACAATCCTAGTCTGGTCTAGCCCTCCTTTTTGTTTTATTTACGTTGTCATCTTCGTCCTTAAACACGGGCCGTGTTTGCAAAACCCTAAGTTTTTCAAGAAAAAGAAGAAGGAAAAAACAAGAAAACCTGCCTGGAGAGAGATGAGCCAGTCGGCCTCAGAAAGTCCGGCGACCGAGAACGCGTACGCCAGCGAGGGGCCTCTGCAGGGGCACGAGATTTACCAGGTGGTCGGCAAATCTAGAATATCCACAGCTAGAGAGGAAACAGCGGAATTTGTTAACGCTAGAGAGATCAATTCGGTGGGAATCTGATAATGGGCTGGCAAAACGGAAAAGATTTTTGAGATGGGACGAAGACTAGGATTTCGGTGATTGATCAAGATAAGACAACGAGGCAATTATATATATATATATATATATATATATATATATATATAGAAGGAAACTAGAGATTGGGCCATTGAATTTTTCCCTAAGGAAGATGATAAAAATCAGCGGATGTGATCTCTTTTCCCACAATTGACGTCCGGGCTGTTGGGAAATTTTTCCATAGAAATGCGATATCATCGCCCGGTTGTTAAAGAGGTTTGAATGAAAAAGCTGTGATCAGCATCTAACGTCCGTGGGTATCATCATTTCAAGAGCAAATCTTCATCCGCGGTCGCTCTCCTCCGCACTCCGCCCCCCACCACCACTCCGTAAGCCAAGCCACCATATCCTACTCTCCATCCGCGACGTTGCCCTGACGTGGTCATTCATCTCATCAATGCTGACGTCAGCTCCGCTGTGCCTCCGCCTTGCTCAGCCGCGACTTCCGGGCGCAGTGACTGACATGATGTCGGGTCACTGACGAGCCTCCTCACTATTACGCACAGCAGCTAGGCCGAGAAGTCCAGCGAATCCAGCCACGGCCAGTTATCCCAGTAGATCTTCTAGACCTCCTTGCAAGCTTTCAGGTTTCCTGGCAAAGCAGCTCGGCACCGGTGGTCATTTAGCGATATTGGTGATTGTCTGTGGCGTTTCTAGCTAACATCCGTCCTTGCCATCACGTTCAAGAGTCGCTAGTTCCCCCGGCAAGCCCCTTTTGCAAACTCCGGCATTGAACAACGGTCGTCAATCCTTGCTGCCATAGCTTCACCGGCTACACTCTCTTGCCAATACCCACCAGAAGGCGTCGCACCTTTCCTCGCTTCGATTGTCTTAGGTTAATTCTTTCTCAAAAGTCAGTATGTCACATATAGGGTCCTAGGATATAATTTGCTGTTTTCATTAACATAAATATAATACAAAGAAAAAGCGTTTCATATAACTTGCATCCTAGGATTAGTCGTTGATTAATTCTATCTTATGTCATAGCATTCTCGGCATATCATATCGCTAGCTTTAGGAATTGATCCCGTATCACTGCATATAGTTAATTCATTATAGCATAGCAAGCATGACATTTAGGACTTTATGTTACTTCATCGATGCATATTGGATTAGTGCATATAATCATAGCATTATATGAGTCGTGTCCATATTGCATTTAGGGAGTTCATCTCATTAAAAAGAAAACACAACAAAGAATAAATCGACATCACATCTTAGTTATCTCAAAATAGCTTAGGTCATGCATTAGTCAAATTCATCAACATTTTCATTAATAAATGCATTTGTCATCGCATGTTTGTTTTCTAAGTCTAAATTTGCAGAATCCTTGTCTCAGTTGAGTGTCAAATACACATCCATTCCTGCTTGCTCATGCATTTCAGGTTCTTTAATCTTCTGAGTAATTTAGTTACTATTTTGATTATTGAATTTTCCACTTTTAGGAGTTAAACCTCACATGTACATGTGCATG
Organism: Eucalyptus cloeziana; assembly: GCA_014182715.1. Taxonomy (NCBI): domain Eukaryota; kingdom Viridiplantae; phylum Streptophyta; class Magnoliopsida; order Myrtales; family Myrtaceae; genus Eucalyptus; species Eucalyptus cloeziana. The sequence goes on from CM024640.1 coordinate 4,466,736, forward strand.
TTTTCGTATCTTTCTACCCTCGCTGTCCCTGTATGTGTTCTATCTTCTTTGTCATTCTTACATATTACATCGTGTCTCCCAATCATGATCAATCAATACTTGTCAGATTGCGTGGAAGAAATGACCAAGAAGTTGGCGCTCGAAGGAAAGAGTGATGGGATGACACCCCTCCGACGTCGAATGAACGAGTTGGACAATGTAGTGCAACGTTTGTCAGATCGCGTGGATAAGCTGGAGAAGGTCTTTGCGACTCTACCTCCTCCTCCAAGGTCGAACCCAATGAACCGGGTAAAGCCCACTAATGTTAATTCGACAGGCAAAGCTGAAGGTGATAAAAATGTCCAAGCAACCAATGATACTAGCATTGTCATTGATGAGGATTTGGATGATAGAATGAGTACGAATTGCCCAGAGTAGGGGCATGCTTAATTATCCGCATATTCCTCTACATAGGAGTCTTTGCTACCTACTTGGATTTCGATTTCTCATTTTCAATAATGTAACTCGTTCCTTTCAATAAATTGCAAGTTCATGAGAAATTTTCATGTTTTGAGGACACGTGAAAGCACATCAAATTGGCCCTATGATCAAATCTCTTTGAAGGCCGGGCTTCTGCACAATCCCTCTGAAATTTGTCGATGTCAAAATTTTCAATACATCTCAAAAAATAAAAAAATAAAAACTTGTGACTTTAGAATGCACATGAGGTGGCAAGACAAATTCCGATGATCTAGTGGAGGAATAAAGCCCTAAATTTTATAGATGCTCAGAGAAGCCATTTTATGTGCAAACTGAGTCGGAAGATTGCCTTGAAATACTCATACCTTCGAAATACGATTTAATAAGGGAGGATTGCCATCAGGTCCCATTTGTTCTAACTCCGCACTATTCATTCAGATGCTAACGTATGATGTTGTACTTAATGAAGATTACATAAACCCAATAGCATGGCGGAGACCAATCACCTCCACACGTGCCCTTGAGAAAGAAAGTTACAGAGGTAGAGAGGGTCAATGTGGGGGCTAATCTTATATCAATCAGGCACGAAGTCATCTCCAAGAGTGTTAAGAAGTGTTCGCTCTTAAAACTTCATGCACGCCACTGAATGGGTGATTAGTTGAAGGTCCAAATTCCCAAATCATTATAGAGAACCTCTATGAGCTCTCCTTTCAAAGAGGGGTAAGGCACAATATCTAAAGAATCATATCGTAAAGGTTCAAAAATTTAGTTTATTCTTTATTATGATCTTGTCCCCGTTATTGTATGATGAAATTATTGGATGGATTTACAATACGAACCTATGCATTTCTTGTAACATTTCTTCACCTTATGTTTTTCTCGATTATACAAGCATGCATGCATTCTGTTCATTATAGTCCTTGTTCAATAAAATAAAAAATAAAGGAACGCGACCCAGACCATTTTTCTCAAATTTTGCATCGGATAATTAAGAATTAAAATACATTAATTTATAACTGCCACAATTATATACTAAGCAACTAGAAAATAAACATTTAAAACACTTGTTCCAGTCTAGCCACTAATTGAAGTTTCTTGGAAACTCCAAAAGAAGTAATAAATTAAAGAAAAAGTGTGTATCATTTTTGCCCTAATCCATACCCTCAATCTATATATACTTCTCCTGCTTCGTCCATCCATGGTCACCAACTGAAAGTCTGCAACCATACAGTCCTCAGAGAAAAGCCCTACAAAAGGAAAAGGGAAGAAAAAATGTTCGCGTAAATTGATTCCGATGAACCCCTTTCTCATTTCAATGTTCTCGAGTCCATTCGCTATCATCTTCTTGACGAGCACATGTACTGTTCGTGCTCGAGCTACACCGGTCTTTTGCTTATGGAGAGCTGGAGCGAAGACCTCCCGCTAAGGCTCGGCGACTCTGAGCGCATGAATGTGTACGGTGCGCTGCATGATGCACTCGACATGGGGTGGATCCCTTTCAATCAACAGCTTGATTTCGAAGCAAGTTGCCAGTTGATCATTGCGTCATTGATGATATATAAGAGGAGAAGGGGCTGGCGAAGAAGGCGGAAGAAATGCGCTATAGAGAGGGAAGGATGATGCAGTAAATATGCAGCAGAGATAAGAGACCCCAAGAAGAGTGGAGCCCAGATTTGGCTCGGGACCTGAGGATGCAGCAAAGGCCTACGCAATGCGGGGGTCCAAGGCCAAGCTCAACTTCCCTCACCTCATCGGATTAGCTGAGTACGAGCCAATTAGAGACAGCCCCAAGCACCGGTTGGCGGACTCTTGGTCGCCGTCTGCCACATTGAGCGATTGTGGCTTGCTTAGGACTTCAAATCAGCGAAGGAGCCGAGCCAAGCCGGATTTCAATGCAACATTTCCGATTTTGGATGAAGGCACATTGACGGTGGATGGACGGGTCTCTGTATGCTTATAGGTGGATTGATGATCATTCCATTCGACCTTCCACAATGTAGCCTTATTTTAATGAGGAGAACATCTTCTTCTATTTAATGAGGAGAACATCTCTAACTTCCAAACGACAGTAAGAATGCATCAGTTCCCTCTTGACGAAAAGAATATAATGGCAAGTCGATGATGAGGAGAGATTTGGTGAAGCGGTCTCTAGACTTGAAAGCCCCAACTCTAGACCTGGTCGTCGCCAATTGATGGTGATGACTTAGATCCTGGCGAGATCTCAATGAAAGCTCCAAGACATCGTCGGGATATAATAGTGAACAGCTGGTCTGATGGCATTTCTGTGGATAAGGCAATGTCAGAGTTGTCGGCAACGGAAGTTGTGGCACGGTGTGAGAAACGGCTTTGAGGAGAGAACTTTAATCAGTGTTCAGTTTTTGTTGGAAGCACTTCAAGTAAAACCACGAGCTTTATTACAACAGATCAAATTCAAGTCACAAAAACAGTCGGTAACATTATACATGACTGAGTTAATTAGTAATTACTCTTCCCATGTGATCACATGTGACAGTTACAATATACTACTCTTTGAAAATTGACGTCACAATTTAAGTGAGGCATTTTACACATCCATAGAAAACCATTCTGGTGGAATGTCAGTGCGATGAGATTGTTCTTGAGTTGATCCCATGTTGTTATTAGCGTGACTGTGAGATGGTTAGCATCTGAATCTGTGCTTCGGCCGTTGTGTCTCTGGACTGCTTGTTTTTCTAGTTAGTATGTTTTTGCTATGCCGTGTTTATTGCGGTGTAATTTGGTGCTTGTTACATTGACGAACTCGTGATGGAAATGTTGCAGTTACCTTTCTTGAAGTGTGAACTGATACTGTTACGTAACTGATGTGTGAATGTTACTAGCTAGATGTTCGCACACTCTGTTCGCTGATATCTATGCACTGTTCATGCATTTTATTTGCTCGGTGGGTGGAACTCTCCGCCGTGATTCATATAAAAGCAGGTCAAAATGTTTCGCATTCCATCTGAATGACGATCATTCCTCTCATGTGATGCAGATTTTCTTCCCTTTCTATTTGGGCTTCCACGAGATGGCGTGCTGCACCTAGCAATTAGCATCAGGCGGCCTCTGTCATCACTCCGCTGGCATATCCTTTGCCTTGATTGTTGTTTCATCGGTCGTTGATGGAATCTGATTTTGGATTTGCCAATTGATGATACTCACATCGTGTTTAGTGCATCCACTGGTCGCTCGCGTTGCGGTTTGGTGCAATCTCGCGAGGGAGTTGCTCTTCAGCTGCTGCCCCCGTTGCTTGCTACGAAAGCTCTAGCTCTCCCTCTCCATTTCATGTCTTGCGAGCTAGACAGTCCTGTCCAGACTCAGATGGCTGTGGCTTGTTTCAAGAGCTCTCTTAGCAGGGAGGATGGCGGGCCAAACAGAAATGAGGGGAAGCAACCTACTGGGAGGAGACGGGTTTTCGTACAGACTGAAATGGGCTGCGTGTTGGGTGTGGAGCTGGATCGCAGCGATAATGCCCACACTCTAAAAAGGCGGCTGCAGATCGCTCTTAATTTCCCTATAGAACAGTGCTCCTTGACTTTTGGGGACAAGGTACTGAAAAATGATCTCAGTGCTGTCCTAAATAATTCCCCACTTCTCCTTACACGGAATTTTCTTTCTAGGAGCTCATCGACACCTTGTCTTTCACCAACCGGGAGGGATATCCAGCAAAGAGATGAGAGTGGTCCGATAGAAATAATTGGCTGGTCAAATCGATTTGATAGAATCAAGCAATTGGTGAAGGACGTCGTCAAGGCAATTGACATGGGGGTTGATCCAATTCCTGTTCACGGTGGTCTTGGAGGTGTATACTACTTCCGAAATAGCAGAGGTGATGGTGTTGCTATTATAAAGCCGACTGATGAAGAACCATCTGCCCCCAATAATCCTAAAGGCTTTGTCGGCAAAGCTCTAGGACAACCGCGAGTGAAGAGATCCGTGCGAGTTGGAGAATCAGGGATCAGAGAGGTTGCGGCTTATCTTCTAGACTCTGAACATTTTGCTAATGTTCCTCCAACTGCTCTGGTAAAGATCACTCACTTTATCTTCAATATTAATGATGGAGTGAATCCTGACGAGCCAAATGAAAAGAAAGTGGTTAGCAAGATAGCATCTTTTCAGCAGTTCATACCTCATGATTTTGATGCCGGCGATCATGGCACCTCAAGCTTTCCTGTTTCTGCTGTACATCGAATTGGAATATTAGACATTAGAATTTTTAACACGGACAGGCATGCAGGGAACCTTTTAGTAAGGAAACTCGACAGCATAGGAAGGTTTGGTCAAGTGGAACTAATTCCTATTGATCATGGCCTTTGCTTGCCAGAAACTTTGGAGGACCCATACTTTGAGTGGATTCATTGGCCCCAGGCTTCAATTCCTTTTTCCGAGGGTGAATTGAAGTATATAGAAAAGCTGGACTATAGAGATGATTGGAAAATGCTACGGAAGGAGCTTCCCATGATCCGAGAAGCTTGTCTCCGCGTGCTGACCCTCTGCACCATTTTCTTGAAGAGAGCTGCTGCATACGGCCTCTGTCTTGCTGAAATTGGTGAAATGATGAGCAGAGAATTTCGCAGCGGTGAGGAAGAACCAAGTAAACTGGAGGTCGTGTGCATTGAGGCAAGAAGGTCTATAGCTGATAGGGATCTTTTGTTCCCCAAGGCAGACCTGGGAGATCATGAGTTTCAATTTGATATTGACTGTGAGGATGCTACTGAGTCAGGCTTCATGCCAAAGATGACCATGGATGATTGTATGTACAGAGCAGATTTCGATCTTGGAATAGGTAGCAATGGCAAGAATCCTCTGTCTAGACTGGAGAAGGGAAGCAAGGAGGAAGAAGAGAGTGAAGATGAAGAAGAGAAGAAGAGGAAGGATGTTGCCGGGGTTGAGGCATTTGAGAGGATTCCCTCAGTGTCAAAACTTCCCCTGCCCTTGAAAAAGACCGTCTTGGGTAAAAAGTGTCCAAAGCAACCCAAAGATTCTGGTATGATGCAGGAAAACCACTTCATGGCTAACACGTCATCAGGGCACAGAAGTGCAAATAAGCAGCTTCCTGCAAGTGGGAGCTTTGTGAATCTCGCGGACATGAGGGAGGATGAATGGCTTTTATTCCTGGAGATATTCCAGGAGCTGCTGCATCCAGCATTCGACAACAGGAAGTCTGCTACCTTAAGGCAGAGGCAATGGCTTGGGACTTCTTGCCAGTTTTGAGACTCACAAGTTAGCCGATGGAAGAGAATCTTTTCCAGGACGCAGGTTTGCAGAAGCGGAGGTTGTCAATAGGATTAAATTGATCCGTGATCTCCATGAGGGTGTTTAGTTTGAGCATCAGTAGGATGAGCTCCTGTAAATATTCTTGGCGTCGGCTACTATGCAAGCTGGGTAGAATTGGTTGTATTTTGTTTTCCTTTTTATATAAGTTTGTTTCTCAAGTATTGATCTTGTTTCATTAGAGATGTCGAATGTAATAGTACACTGAATGTGGCTAATACAGGGTCATCTTTCAATTGTCTTCGAGCTTAATTAAGTTTTAGGTCAACTGATAAATTTCACACTATAAAAATGGTGGTGTCGGGGTTGGATTTCCATTGTTCGAATACCGTCACAGTGCGAAACATCAAATGTTTTCTGTATGATCTTTTCCCAAGTGGGTTGATCTGATGGATTTCTTGCTCATCCTTCTTGTTATAGAGCACTGCCCGGGCTCTTTCATTTCCTCTCCTGGTTTCTGCACGTTTTTCACTCACCTGTGTCTCAATTTGCCATGTTTTTGTTTCTAGGATTGGTTCTTCTGAAGAGGCTTCCTCCCTGAAATGCACTCTACCCTTATATAAACAAAATGAAAACAAAAAACAAGGGCAGGAATCTTGTCCTCTCAGCCTCCCTGCGGGACAGTCCGGCAGAAGCCAGAGCAGAAGCCGAAATCAGCTACTACCGTTCACTGCAATCACAGAGCCTTGTCTTCGTCTTTCCTTGTTTTTTTGGCTGGCTATTCCGTGCGATTCATCTGCTCTCTATTCTCTCCGGGACTACGGGCGTTTGATTTAATTTTTCTATCTACGCAAAGGCTAAAGCTTGAGAAAACAACATGGAAAGATGGGTTATGGATAAATTAGATATAATCCCACCCATAAGATGATGATCCAGCTCCTGTAAATTCTCCCCATCTAAGTTATAGAATTTCCTTCTAAGTCACGCTGAACAAGTAGCTAACAATTGACAGATACAAGAGAGAGAGAGAGAGAGAGAGAGACACCACCCGGAGTACAAATTAGAAAGGCCACCAAGTTCAGATTTCGCGGGGAGGCCGACGGACGCCTTCTCTCGAACAGGGCAGAGGCGCAGGCCGAGCGACGTGGGTGGGGTAACTCTCTCCGGGCTCCAACCGGTGGATGATCACCTGTGAGTCGGAAGCCGAGAAATGAATTCGCAGAAGATCAGGAGGGACTCATAGAAGAGGCTACCAACCAGCCAAATGTACCTGTGGATATAAGACTGAGAACTCACCACGTGCCGGGGCTGGTCCCGGTCCGCAAGCTGGTTCCGACGCTGCCGCCGTGCTTCCACCTCGGCCGCATGTTGACGTGCTAGAGATCCGTAAGCACGCCAGAGGACGCCCGTGATGAGTAACATCGCAAGCAGAAAAATGGCCACGGTCACACAAAAATACGCGACCGCCTCGTCGATCATGTGCTCCTGCAGAGCCACCTCGCTGGCGTGCGCGTTCCCCGTCGCCGGACTTTCCGGGGCCAACTGGCTCATCTCTCTCCCGGCAGGTTTTCTTGGTTTTTCCTTCTTCTTCTTCTTCTCGAAGAACTTAGGGTTTTGCAGACTCGGCCCGTGTTTAAGGACGAAGACAACAACGTAAATAAAACAAAAAGGAGGGCTAGACCAGACTAGGATTGTTGCATTTACTAGGGGATTGTGTTGGAAATATATCTTGAAGATTCCGATTAGTTTTGGTAATTAGGAAAATAGGAAAATAGAGATTCATTTATTATTTTTTCCTGTTTTATTCTTTTGTCTCTTACACTATAAATTTACCAATGTAATGTAAATCAATACAATGAATATACACAGAAAAAGCTTTCTTCCAAGTCTCCATTACATTTTCTGTCAGATTGCAGAAGACTCAGCAGCCCATGTTAGCCGAACCAGCTCCACACCATCACAGCAAAACGTAAAGACGAAAGGTCATTATACTGCCCAGCGAGGCAGTTTCACTCTATAGATATTTTTTATGTCCATTATGAATTTTCAAAAATTAATAATGCTATTCACTATACTTATAGAAGAAAATATTACCGGCTAATGCCACTAATGTTTTATTTGTCAAATTACCAATCGAATTCTTGCATGGATGTATGTTGTTTATGGTTTTGAGCGCGGCCTAAACATCATCATATGTTGCATTTGAGTACGCCGTCCGATTATGTAAATCTCACACGGATGCTCATGTGTGCCTTTGACGGTGCCGTCGCAGTAGATGTGGAAGCGGTCCGACGGCGGGGAGAATGTTGGCGGAATGGGTGTTGTCGTGGTAAGGCCGGGCTGCAATCGAGTTGCGACGTATGTGGGTGTATGCCATGCCCGAGCCTTTGATCAGCCTCCTCACTTTCTTCTTTTTCATGTACATGGCCAACCCCGGTTCCACTAGGTCTATTCAGTTTATATTATGCCCGAATTCAGATGGCACAAGTCTTTGCTCAACAATAAACCACTGTTAGAACTCATCACCGAATAATTTTCTAGGGCATTTTGATGTTTAATCTATTGAAAGATTTCTTGTGAATTGATTAATTTCATGTGAAAAATGGTATGTGAAAACGTTGCAAAAAAAAATCATGACCTAAGCTTCTATATTTGGCCAGAAAAGTATTGAAGCTTTTATATATATGCTGCATGGCCTGCGTGTAAAGCCTTGACTTCACCAGCCATGTGATCTTCTAACCGTACCAAAACAACAAGCAAAGCAGACATAGGTCAACTATGGAAAGATCTAATCCGCACGCAATACAGCAAATTCTTCAATAGCATTTCATTCTTATTCGTGACCAAAAAGGTCGTGCCGAGCGTGAATCATATGGTCCTGATCAATATTCATACTCGTATCCTAATAATTACCGATTTGAGCGATCATGGTGTATAGGGCATGTCAAAAAATTACATCTTAATCGCCATTCTATTATCGACTCGATTATGATTTAGTTCATGATGATTTTATGAAAAATTATGTTTGTTTTTAAAATTGACGAGCTTTTTCAGTAGTCGGACATTGACCATATATTATATCCGTCACTCTTGCCAAATTCCCGAAAGTACGATGTCTTGCGCAAAGAGTTTCAACTCTGCAAGTGCAAGCCTTAGTCGCTTTCCATGGCATTAATTAAACAGCAGACAGATCACGTTGTAGGTGGTCCAAGAAAATGGAAGGTAAATAAAAGAGAAAGAAAACCAAGGAATATTCTTAAAAATTAGGGCAAGCGAAATGAATCCTCTCAAAATATTTTAATAAAAAGGACACATTCCTAAAGTGGAAAGATCAAAAGATGAAATTAAAAAAGGAAAATTGCGAGACAATAATAAGAATTAAGTACCTCAAAAGTTGTAAAACTTATCGAAAAGGTGCAATTAGATCAAGCTGTAAAGCTTTCAAATTGAAATTATATCCTAAATGATTTCACTGACTTGATTAAATTTAGGGCAATCACTATTTGAAAATTTTAGAATTTGATTTTACTTTTACATTAATTTTTTAGGAATTTCGGTGTACTGATTCCATAAAGATGCAATGAGGAAAACACCTCAATTGTGTCGCTTGACTTCATGGCCTCAACAAGAACAATCCTCCATATTGCATTCTACTAAGAGTTGGGCCTCCGGCCCATATTTCTATTTTGCTATTTGATAAACAATAAATTAAAATGCAACACTTTTCTCTTATGGCCGAAAAAGAATCTAACATCTTCCACCTTGGACTTGAAATTTTTTCACTGGACTTTAAGAAATTTACATAAAATGCGAAATAGCTTTTGTGCTTCTTAGGGTCGATTTAATTCAACTTTGCAAATGAGCTTCGGGTATATTGCAAATACTAAAAGTCAAAACTCTTTGAGGAATTCTATCAAAACTCAAATGGGCTTTTTGACCCAAAAAGCATAAATGGCCCAGCCCACTAAAACATGGCCCGATTGGCCCAACATGTGGAATGCCTATCGTGATTGGCGATCTCCTCCCTGCAAAAAGCACAATTGTCTATCCAAGAGGCCAAGAATTCCCAGGTTTTCACTTCGTAGCTCCACGCACGTGTTCTAATCGAGGTGCCATACCTCGGTCATTTTACCTCGACTAGTCCTTCGAGTTACCTTGTGTACTTTTTACTGTCGATTAATCTCGAAAGCAATTTCAATTTCAACATTTTATCAGAGAATTCCTTCAGATTTCATGAGTATTGTGAAGAAGAATTGCAACTCAGATAGACTTTCCGACTACGCTTGCTTGAGAGCGAATGTTGATGGGTCCTAGCTTTGCCGGCTCATCAGAGGGGTCGATCGCCGGTGTTGTCCGAGACGACCGAGGTATATTGATTCCCGGGTTTGCGAAGTCAGTTGCGGCTTCCTCTATACTGCAAACAAAAACCCTTGCCATGAAAGAAGCCTTGTTGCGCTTGACCATGGAGAAAGAACAAAAGAAGACTTGCAAGTCTTCAAGTGATCTGTTGAGGGCTATAATTGATCTGCAATTGTGGTCGTCAACCGATAGCTTATCAGTTATCCAGTGCTGTTCAAACCCATCTCCAAAGCCCATGGGCCCTCATATGCCTATTTGAAGAGTGTAATAGTTTAATAGCTTAAATAAAAGGAGTTTTGATGGTCCATTGCTCACATAACGCTATCGAGTTGTAAATTGAATCACAGAAGCCCAATGTGGAGGAAGTCTACCTTCTAATTGGCTATCTAAGCCCTCCAACCCTTAGGCTGCATTTGGTAGTCGGGATAAAATTCGGTTTAGGATGTGATTTTAATCATATCCTACGTTTGATGCTCACTCAGGATAGGATAAAATCGGATATAAGGGGATATAGACAGGATAAAATTATACTATGGGGGAGATGGGGTAAAAGTGGATAGAATTTCTAATGTCCATAATATGAAAGTTATTTTTCTTGAATAACAAACTTATTAAATTAATAAAATTGATATTATATTTCAATATAAATAATATTTGAATTCTAATTTAAGAAATAAAAATTAAAAATTAAAAATTTATTTTTAATTAATCTTATTTTAATTTATATATTCAACTTTAATTCTATCTTATAAGAAACATTCAATCTATAAATTAAATATTTATATTTATTATATATTTTAGGTTTTTCTTTTTGTATTTTAGGTATGTTAGTACAATTTACTGTTTGATAAAATTTTATTAAAGAATGATGAAAGGGGAAAAAATAATGAAAATAATATAAAAAAGAGGAAAAATAAAAATAAAATAAAATAAAATATATTAAGGAATAGTGTTACGAGAGATTTTCACCATCTCTGTTTATGAACATTTTATGTTCATTTATAATGATATGGCGTTTATATAAAAAAAAAATGTACATAATATGATGTGAACATATCCGACTTTAATACTGCGATTCACCAAACAATGGATGAGATATAAAAAAATCCTAGGATTTCATATCCTATCCTATCCAGTCCTATCTCGATTAGAAATCCGGACGACCAAACGTAGTCTTAGGGATTTATTGTGTTTTAATTCTAGCTTTCCTGGTTTTTCTAAACCAAAATATTGAATGAATGAAGTTAAAATTTCGAGGGAGAAAAAAAAAAGAGCCAAACCCAATTCAAAAGTTGTCGGGACAGCAATAAGTTGATTACTTAACTCTTTGTTACTTTCTAAATTTGATGTGTTACAGAAGTTAAGTTCATTTCGCAGAACAAACACAATGTTCAACCCTTTAGGCTTTTCCTTTAAAGCATTATCTTGTCCCCTTTCTTGTTTCGGACGACAAGTGTACTCTTCTGCTAGTATTATTAACTAAGCTTCCAGGAATTCTAGGACCTAAACATGCCTAATCAAATCTAATGAATTCACTCGGAAAATTTAAGTAAATGAATTTTAGGTCCACTAATATTCGCGGAAGAGCCAAATAATCACTTAGTAGGTGAATGATAACTATTCTGGCAAGAAATTAATTTCTGGAAGAAAAATAGATTTTTCTATTTCTATTTTTAGAAGAGTTTCTAAGAAAAAATAACCATTTGATAACGACATAAAATTTCTACTCTAAAAATAAAAATTCATTTGATAATGACACAAAATTTCTTCCTTTCAAACGGCGGCGGACCGGCAGATGGCGGTGGACTGGCAATCGGTGGCGGCGATCGGCAAATGGTGGTGGATCGACGATCGGCGATGGCGGACGGCGGTGGACCGCGATCGCGGCGGCGGGGGCGGGCGACGGGGGGGCGGCGGGCAACCGACAGATGGTGGTCGGCAGCGACAGATGAAGAACCGGTTGACAAACGATGAAAAAAAATTTTATTTCTCATTTTTGTTCCAAAAATAGAGAAGTAAAAAACTTTTACTTCTGACTTATATTCCAAACCTATTTCTGGAAAAATAGAAAATTAGAATAATTTTATCAAACGGATTTATATTCCAGAAACAAGTTTGGAATAGAATAATTGTTTCTGGAACAAAAATAGGTGGTTGTCATGCACCGCCTTAATAAGCGATGATTTACGTGATATTACCTTGAAAATAGTCAACTTCTTGAGCAATAAGCCTTTACCTAAGTCTGAGACAAGAACAAAAAAATAAAATAAAATGGGACGATAGTTGTGTGGGAGAGACTAAAAATTAGAAAAGGGTAAATAATTGTGTGACGTACACAAACCTCACCTATCCTCCTTTTATAATGTCTTTTTTCACGTGCCCATTTTCTTTCTTGCAACGAATCATATTATTTCTGATTATTATTAATTTTATTTTGTGGTCAAAACCAACCAGTATCATTTAAGTAGCAGAACTAGAAGGGCGACAACGATTAGTGCCTAAACATAAATCTCAAAAGGGTAGGGATAATTGGTTCTCGATCCAGTTCGATCCAATGAAATCAATCACTTTTTATTTTCCCACAACTAGATACCTTCTATTATGAAGAAATTTTAAAAAAAAACTAATAACTTTTTATAAGAAATTATAAATAAAAAATATATATGCGCAATCGGTGCAGTGTCGGGACCATCCAGACATCGGTTCAACTTTTAGGAATTGGAAATCAAACTAATACTCTTGAGGGTGGTTATCGGTTTGGGCGGTCCATCATGCACACCTCTACAAAAGGGCCGAGGGGATTTAGAAAGGCGATTGGTCCATGGGCTTTGCAATCCGAAAGATCACAGCCAAAAGGCCCAAGTATTCATCAATTAAAACACGTAGAGCCCCATGGGCTGCGGGTGTGGCCTGATATGAGCCCAGCAATAGACTCCGTTCGTTTCGCGGAAAATAAGCCATTTCCGAAAAATATTTTCCCGGAAGTCATTTTCCAGGAAAATGACAATATTTTCTGGTGTTCGGCTAAAATTTGAAAATGTTTCGGAAAATATTTTTCAGTATTCGGTAAGGAAAATATTTTCCGCTAACCAGATTGGTGAGCGTGAGCATCAAGCTCGAGGCTCGCCAGATCGATGAGCGCAAGTTTGAGATCGATGAGCTTGAGGTTCACTTGGTCTGACGACTAGCCAAAAAAGAAGAAGACGGGAAGAAAAAAAAAAGACAAAAAAAGACAAAAAAAGAAAAAGAAAAAAAGAAAAAGAAAAGAAAAATGAAAATGAAAGGAAAAGGAAATTAAAAATAATTTGAATTAAAAAATAATTCGAATGAAAAAAGAAAGGGGAGGAGGAAGTCATGATTTGTAGAGGTGTGGTATAAGAGAAATCAAGTGAGGAAAAGTGGAAAACATTTTCCCCTACTCTAGAAGACTTTTTTCCTCTAATGAAAAACATTTTCCTCAAGAAATTCATTTTCCGTAAAACGAACGCCGAAAAATCCGAAAAACGTTTTCCTGGAAATTATTTTCCGCGAAACGAGCGGACCTGAGGCAGATTATCACTTACCCAAAATTGGCCGTCTTCCATCTAAGATCCACTCAAACGAAGGGGAACTTTGACAACGTGGCTATTTCATATTTGACATGATTATCATCATTCATGGCGTCGAAAGCTTCGAAGAAAACAAAGCACTGCATCTGATAACAATAAAATCGTCCTAGCGAAGGGCTTTTTGGTCTTTTGGTCAAAAGTCCTAACGAAAGTCTCGAGATCACTAATATTTCGTAACAAAAAATCCGTTCTTATTGCTGAATATGTCTACATCTTATGGGTGGACGAGAAGAGTGATGTATACAACTTCGGAGTGGTGCTCCTGGAGCTCTTGACGGGGCGTCGGCCCATAGGCAATTTTGGGGACACGGTGGACATCGTCCAATGGACGAAGACTGCTTCAACTAGCTAGTAGAGAGAGGAGGCGACCCGTGACTGAGATGAGGCATGGTAGGTGTCCTTTGTCGCGATGCTGTGTGTTCAAGAGAACAGCATCGAGTGTCCCAAGATGGGGGGTTCAAATGCTCTCGGGGTTCCCTTGTCATCTGTCTCTAGATCACTTCACCTCCATAATCTTAAATCTATTGTATTTCTATCATTCAGTTCTAGATTTTTTAATTTGGTCAATTGAATTTCAAACCTTTTCAAATTTTGCGCGAAAATTATCAAAATAATCCTAAATTTATTGTAATTTTTCAATTCAATCATAAACCTTTGTAATTATGCAAATTTAATCAATCCCGCCAAATTTAGTCGGATGACACCGACATGGCACTTTTTAATAATATTTTATTTTTAGAAAATTTTAATTAATTTTTTTTATTTCTCTCTTTCTTCCTTTTCTAGTTGGTTGCCAAATCGGCCAGAGGTTGCAACTGGCAAGGTCGACGTTGCCAATCACTAGCGAGGCCTCGCCATCACATTCAGGCAAGGGGGAGCTCACCCTCGCTACATCATGGCGAGGCTCACGGCACTAGGCAAGCTTGACCTCGTCGTTGTGATGTTAGGCGAGGTCTCGCCCAATCATGGAAAGCTCGACCTCATTGTCACTAGATGAGGGCAAGCTCACCTAGTGCCGTGATGGCGAGGCTCGCCCTTGCCAAATTTGGGTGAGGGCAAGCCTTGCCATGGCAGGGCAAGACCTCACTATCGTGGGTGAGTGACGGTGAGGGTGAGCTCGCCCAGAACCGCGACGGCGAGGCTCGACCTCACTTGCTTGCAATGGCGAGGCTTTAATAACCGTAGCCTGTAGCCCATCCGACGATCGGCTAGAAGAAGAAAAAGAAATAAAGATTAATAAAAAATCGAAAAAATAAAATATTATTAAAAATTGCCATGTTAGCATCACCTGACCAAATTTGACTGGAAAGACTAAATTGGCACAATTGCAAAAATTTTAAGACTTAATTGACAACAAAAAAAGGAAAGTTTAAGACTGAATTGGAAAAATTGTAATAGGTTTAGGATTGTTTTGGTAATTTTCTCCACATTTTGCTAATGTAGTCTATTCGACTAATTTTAGGCAGAAAATTGCTAACTTTTGACATTGGGCATCCAACGTCGCATGGTATAATTTTTTTAAAATATATATTTTTGATCTTTTTATTATATTTTTAAAGTTCTTCTTCTTCTTCTTCTTCTTCTTCTTCGGTGAGGTCGTCCCTTGCAAGTTGTTGGCTGTCAGTCACCAAGGCCTGATGACTAGCGAGGAAAAAATGAAAAAAAAAAATTGAAAGAAAAGAAAAAGAAAACATAGAATGAAAATATAAAAAATGAAAAAAGTATTTGAAAATTAAATGGGATTGTCTATGTCAATGCGGACCATGCCATGTAGGATGATCAGTGTCCACGTCAGTGAATTTAGGCCTAAATTAATTGGATGGAGTACATTGACAAATTATAAAAATGTTTATAATCCAATTAACAAAATTGAAAAGTTAAGAACTGAATTGATAAAAGTATTATAGGTTTAAGACTTTTTGAACAATTTTTCCCTACAGCTCTTCTTCTTCTTGTACTTCTTCAGCCTTTGCCGAGAACTTCACCAGCTAAAAAGAAAGATATGTTCATCTAATTTAGAGTGTGAACGTGGGATTTTATATAACAAAGTATGTGAGCTCTCAACAATATGAGTAAAAAAAATCAAAGTCTATGTTTCTTTAATGTTTCGAACAGAATCATCACAATCCCAGTCTGCAGGAGTTTTATCAATAGAATATAAGCTTAGCACTCTTTCAGCTGCTGTCAAGAGAAATCGCAGCCAAAGTAAAGGTGTGCTCAAGACTCATCACATTACTTGCAGGCAACCATCTCTAAATCCTGTCAAAAGTGGGAAGTCTATTTTAGAACATGGCCATCCAAGAGATCAGAGCAGATCTAGGAAGAGCTAATCATATCAGTCTGCACCGATCCACCTTAGCGTTGTCATTTCAAAATGAGCCCCGCAACAGCAATGGTCCAGAAACAGAGGCTGTACATAGAACTTTGCCCTCCAGAAGAGCACCATCAAATGGCAGCCTATATAATCATCAAATCAGTTATATAATCTCTGCAACTTTAGCGGAGATGGAAAGAGCAGAGTGGTGTATAAACTCTTCGAGGATGAGCTTCTAAATAGAACACCATGAGGGATGTCTACTGTCAGTCCAATAATTTGTGGACTGACCATCATCAATTTGATAACATGGGGCCAAAAGCTTAGGGGGGTTATACTAAAAACTTTCCTCGGTCATATGAAACTTTTATCCACTAGTAAGAAATTTATTTTTCTGATTTACAACCAGGAGTTGCAAGATTGTACCAAATATTACATCATAGATATGTAAATCGACATCATTTAGTATGCGCATGTCCAGTCATTGCTTACATGTCTTGGTTAATAATCTTGATCTGTCCTTTAATTACTTCTTTGGAGTCGCATTTTTTGAATGTTATTGCTCTGTGGAAACACTGTTGCAGTTGGATTGGGGTTACCAGATCTCCGAAAGGGGAATGCACTACATGAATTGATCTCGAAACTTGTTTGGAGTGCATTTCTGTACCAGTTCTGGGGAGCTAAAATTTGCAAGTAAAAAGCTGTAGATTTCCTTCTCAATCACGCCAAACAAATGCCCGTTCCACCTCATTAATATAGTCCACAGGATGCCATGCTCAATCATAGGACGATATATTTGCAAATAATTTGTCGAGAACGGGGTTAAAGAGTTCCCAGAAGATAGATACAAGAGAGAATGAGAGTACTAATTAAGGGCGACCAAAATTAATTTCATGGGAAGGCCAACAAATGCTTTCTTTTGGACAGGGTAAAGGAGCAGGTTGGGCAATGTGGGTGGGTTGAAACTCTCCAGGCATCAATACTGTGTAGTCTGAAGCATTGGATGTAGTCACCTGCAAGTTGAAGTTGAAAAGAATCACAGAAGAATGTTAGAAGAAGCAAATTGGACATTTTTCAGTTTAATGAAATGTTAAGACAGCAAGAATGCAAGAAAGAATTAAGCTTGACATGACAAAGTCCAAAAGACTAGTCCATTTTTAGATGTCTTGTATGAATCCTAGTAGCAGTCAAATTTATGTATCTAGGAAACAATCAAACTTGCCCTCTCCATCATTTTGACTGCACAAAAATAATTCATCATTCTCGACAAATAATCTGAAGAAATATAGCAGCATTTGAAGAACCCATGCTAACTAGTGACTTGAACCAAACAGAACAACCGAGGAGAATGGAATGTGAGTGAATTAGACAGACTTACCATGTGCTGGTCTTGGTTCACAAGCTTCTGAGATTGTCCTGCTTCCAGTGAAACCTCGGCCACATGATGTTCTTCAGATGATGAAGAGGGAGAGGGAGAGGGAGTTGTTGGTCTGAAAAGATGCTCGAAGATGGCCATGATGAGAAACATCGCAACCAGAATGGCCGTGGCCACAAAGCCAAAAGAGATCGCATTGATGGACGCTCCAAGGCTCTTCCATGGAGCTTCGCTGTCAAGTTCCCCCGGCGGTGAAGTGCTAGAGTGAGGGCCGGCGTACACATTCCAGGGTGTCGATCTTTCCGGGACAAACCCATTCATCGCCAGCAGGTTTTCTTTTCCTTTCTCTTCTTATGGGTGTTCTTCAAAAATTTATGTCTTCATGGAACTTAGGCATCTGCTAATACTGATGATTGCGAACCGGAACACGCAGGACAACATCTAAATGACCAATGTGGGTACTTGTTAACACTGCAAGGCATAAGGGAATTGATGACCCAATGACTGAGATTCATGTGAGGTACACTTGTCTAAACATACATGGTACGTAGCAATAAAAATTGCCAGTCTGTTGGGATTCATAAGCTCAACATCAAACTCATTTCGTTTTCAGCAAATGTATAGCATCAAACTCAATTGCTTACTGAAAACTAGATCATCTACTAGGAGTTAACATCTGCTATCTGTCACCTCTAATTCTGAAAAATACTAATCATGAGTCCATGACAACTGATTATGATCTGAGACGAGAGAAATCCGAAAAAAGCAAAAAGGAACAAGCTAATCTGGAATCACAAGACAGGTTCTTGCACATTGTTCATGCTACAATCTCTAAAACTTCAATTCAAGAACAGAATCAAATTCTGCAACATTTATCACCTCTGGTTCTGAAAAGATACGGACCATGACATCTAATTACATCTGAGACAAAGCCAATCCCAAAGCAAAACTGAACAAACTAATCTGAATCTATATGACAATTACTGCACATTGCTCCTGATCAGCTGAAAAAGCTCCGAAATCGCAACAGAATCAAGCAATAAGAATTGACATGATCAGCTAACCTCATCTCTGTGAAAGCTCTTGGGCCTTGGAGTTTCATTTCTCAGAAGAAGAATAAGAAGAGGAGGAAGAATAAGAAGAAGAAGAAGAGGAAGAAGAAGAAGAAGAAGAGGAAGAAGGAGAAGAAGAAGAATTGTTTGTCATTTCGTGTCAGAGAAAAAGAGAACAACTTAGATAAACAAAAGAGGGCCAAACACAACTATGGTTGCATTTATCAGGAAATGCAGACTCAACCCATGTAGCTTTACACCACACAAAATGTAAAGACAAAGTCTCATTATAATCCCAGCGAGGCACTTTCTTTCTTTTTATGTTTATTATCATGAATTTTCAAATTAATTTAATGCCCCCAACTCATGAACCACTTTACCTTTCCTTCTTCTTTCTTCTTCCTTCTTTTTTATTTTTTGGGGCCAAGGACCTTCTTGTCTGAAGATCTTTAAACACGAATGATCCTACGTTTGATATAATATATAGCTTGCTTTATTAAAGACAATACTATTAGTAAATTATTGGGTGAACTAAACTATCACTTCATAGCATTCAGACCACATGATCCCCACCAGTTCTCAACCGAAATGACAATGGAGCAAAAGCTGTGTAATCCCTGTGACTAATCAAGGTCATTCCCCAATATTTTATATACAAATTACTAATTATGTAGCTGCAGCAAAATTAAAGTATGATTAATGTATCATTAGGAATTAATGGGTGGTTTGTATCATAGTGAATAAACATAGTTACAGTACGTTGTGAGCTGAAATGAATCATGATCACTATGCTGTGAAACTTATTTATTTATGATCTTTTTGGAATGTAGGGCTGGTTAGGGCCATTAATGGCTATCGAATCCAAATCCGGCATAATCACTAGGGTATAATCATAAGATATGTGGCAGAATCAAACACTGCCTAATTAGCTACTTGCTCCCTATTGCATCAAAAGGCATAAAAAAGAAATGAGGAAAATAGAAAGGCAAAGCTAATATGGCCAAATAGCATTCCGCTTCAAGGTAAACTAAAGATTTTAAGGGCTCTCTGTGATGTACATAAACATTTGTTTAATTAAGGGTGAATTAGTGGCATTAATATATTTCTTATTCAATGGACCTCTACAAAAGGCCGCCTCATAACTCACAATCTAGTATAGTAAATTATGAATTTACAGATTTATTTGTTTATTTATTTATTTTGGTTTCTATTCCGCCCCCGGGGGGGAATCAATGTTGGGTACTTTTTATTTCTTTTATTTTTCCAGCTATGCACTATCAGAAATGATATGATTAGTTGCAAGAAAGAAAACGGGCACGTGAAAAAAGACATTATAAAAGAAGGTGGATAGGTTAGGCTTGTGTACGGTCACGTAATTATTTACCTATTGTCTTTAGTTTCTTTCTCACAATTATTGTCCTTTTTTTTTTTTGGTTCTTGTCTGAGACTCAGGTAAAGTTCATTGCTCAGGGAATTAGCAATTTCAAGATGATATCACGTTAATCATCGCTTATCAAGCGATGTTTGTCGTTATGAAATTTGGTCCGGAGAAGGTGGCTAAAAGATTGGGGGTAGTTTTGCCGTACATGCCAGATGGATTATTTGACTTTCGATTAAGCATGGTTGGTCCTAGGTTATGAGATTACTTGACTCTCCCACGAATACTAGTTGACCTATTAATCATTAACTTAAAATTTCAATTGAATTTATTAGATTTAACCAGGAATGCTCAATTCCTAGAATTCCTAGAAGCTCAAGACCTGTTTGGTAACATTCCCGAGAAAAACTGATTTTGTTCTTTTATTTTCAGAAGTAAAAAAAGAACAGAAATTCATTTGGTAAATTTTTTATTCCCAAAAATAAAAATCAGTTTTTTTGTTCCCGAGAGTAGATTTGAACATAATCAAGAAATAAAAAAAAAGTTTTTACTTATTCCCGATTTTTTTTTAGAATTAAGTCTAATTTTTTTCTTATCTTCAATTTTCTCTTCTTCTCTTTCCTTGTCTTCTTCTTCTTTTTGGCCGGTTGTCAGCCTCGACCATGACCGGTGACCAGCTAGACAAGAGCTAGTGACCTCGCTGGAGTGTTGTCGAATTCAATGACATCGAGCCATGGCGAGGCTCATCGGCCCAAGCCTCGCTGTGGCTAGGCGAGACTTGGCCTCGCCCAAATCTAGCGAGGCTAAGGCTCGCCTTAGCTTGGCGAGGCTTCGGTGAGCTTGTTGAACTTTGCCCAGTGTGGTTGATGATCGGCTACAAAGAAGGAGGGAAAAAAATAGAAAAAAAAAAAAAAAAAAGAGAAAAAAAAGAAATTATTAAAAAAATATTAAAAAATTAAAAGAAACAAAAAAAATTAAGAATCCTACCAAGCGCATTTCTATCTCGGGAATAGAAATTTTGAATAGCTACCAAACACATTTTTTTTTGCTAAAAAATTATTCTCAAGCAACGAGAATCAAGAAAAAGTCATTTCTGATAAAAAATTAATTTTGAGAATAGATTGTCAAACGCACTCTTAATTAATAATACTAGCAAAAGAGTACACCTGTTGTCTGAAAATATAATGCTTCAAAGGAAAAAAGAAATAGGGTTGAACAATGTGTTTATTCTGCAAAATGAACTCAGCTTGTGTAACATAATAATTAACTAATTTCAAATTTAGAAAGTGACGAAGATTTAAAGAATGAACTTCTAGGTATGCCGACAACCTGAAAATAGGGTTTGGTCCCTTGTATCATAGTGTAGGATCATAATTCTTCTTTTAATAATGCTCATGAATTTTTATGGATTTTTTTTTTTTTAATAATTATTGAAGTTGAAATCGCTTTCGAGGTTAACTGATAGTAAATAATACACATGATAACCCAAACCATCGTTTAGGTAAAGTGACAAAGACATGGCACCTCAATAACAGCGAGGTTTCATGTTCCATTCCTACTTGGCCAATGCCTTTTGGGTCATCACGCCAAGGACACAATGAAGTAATTTCTTGAGGATCCCTGAGGAAGTAATTCTTTGTGAGTTCTTCAACTTCGGAATGGAAGTTTACATTTGACCTGACTGGAGAAGCATACTTTATTTTGGACTGCTTGGAAATTTCTGATAGATTTTCGAGATCAAAATCACATTTGAATTTCTTTTAATATAATTAGATTTAGATGTTTTAAACACACATCATGTTTCATTTAATCGTGTTTTTGATTAATGGGTAACAAATATGGACATCACCCACTTTTAATTTTAGTTAAGTTTACATATAATGATATTTATAACTTGCAATCCTCGAACTGAAGGCATGGATATAGGAAAGTTTTCTGAATATACACCCCGTCAAAAAAAAAAAAATTAGGAAATCCGAATATAAAGTGTGATAGAAAGAACAATCCTCCATAATCCACTCCACGAAGAGATGGGCCTCCGGCCCATATTTCTATTCTATTTTATTTTTTGGTCAGACCATTTTGTTATTTGATAAACAATTAAAATGGGACAATTGTCTCTTATGGTCTAAAAAGAATCTAACGTCTTTCTTCTTGGATTGAAATTTTTTCACTGGACTCAAGAAATTAATATAGTGCGAGATGGCTTTTACGCTTTCTAATTTTAACTTAAGCAACTCAAATGGGCTTTTTGACCCAAAAAAGCATAAATGGACTGGCCCACTAAAACATGGGTCGATTGACCCAATGTGTGGAATGCCCATGATTGGTGATGTCTTGTCTGCGTAATGCATACATGTCTACCCAAAGAGGCAAGAATTTCTAGACGATCTTCTGGTGAGAGCGAAATTAAGTTGTATAGTCTTATTTCATAGCTAATATGGCGGTACGAACTGATCATGATAAATGAAGTAGTCTCGAAAGAAGTGACTTTCAATAGGGCCGATCATGGTTGATTGATTTGATCAGTTAATCTAATTACCAAAATGAGTTGAGACAAGATAGCCTTTCATTATCGCCAAGGCGAGAAAGATTAGTGAACAAATATTGATTGGTCTGCCTCAGATAACCAATGTTTAACGATTGCTCTTTGGGGTGGTTTTGCTAGAATAACAATCAGGATACCGTTTTTTAATCATATGACATAACAAATTGTAGTGACATAATTTACCTACTAAATTTTAGAATCACAATTCCAATTTCATTACAGGGTCCGATCAAGCCACCAAGTATTAGAAATGAGTTATAGTGCTTACTTTAGGTAATTCATATTGAAGCGCGAAATTGTCATGAGAATTTGCACAAAATACTGTTTTTGAGAAAAACAATCTTATAAAGAACTTCAATTCCAAGAAATTTTTCTCCAAGAACGACAGGCCATGCATGGAGTTGTTTCCGTCAAGCTTCTCTCAGGATTGGAACTGTGAGTGGGAGATCAAAAGCAAAGATACATGCATGCCCAGCTTTTTCTTTTCCCGGCACTGCCTTTGAGACCACTTCTTTCTTTTGCTAAAGCTAAAAGGAAATGTCCACACGGATAAAGATGTATTAATTTTAAAAAGCTAGAAGCTTTGTCTTGTCCTGTTTAGGGAAGGAAAAACCCTTCTTTTTCAGTGTCCTTCCCTGATACAAGGAAAAATGGGTGAGATTCTCCCGTACTGATATGATAATGATCATCTCTTAATTACAGGCAATCGATCTCAAGTCATTCGAGAATTTGGGCGGCCAAAGAAGGCAAGAAGAACATTATATTTTGCGAGATTATTCCATTGCATAGATACGTTGTAATGTATGAATATACGTTTTGAGACAAGCTTGATGTAAGTTTGACTTCTGTTTCGAGATATTTACAAAGAGTA
Source organism: Eucalyptus cloeziana (assembly GCA_014182715.1). NCBI lineage: Eukaryota > Viridiplantae > Streptophyta > Magnoliopsida > Myrtales > Myrtaceae > Eucalyptus > Eucalyptus cloeziana. Next base: position 4,489,932 of record CM024640.1, read on the forward strand.
GGGAGATATCAAATAGTTGATTATTGTCGATTTTAATTGGCCATTGAGAAAAGAAGATACACTATCTCAATATTTAAGCTCGAAAATGAAGTAAAAATTGAGATCATAACACAAGGAAGCATTTCCTATTCATGATGTGAACGACCTCCTTTTGATACGGAGGATGTGGACTAAATTTAGTGGATATCAAACCCGACAGCAAATGTCAATGTGGACCCTTTGGCCGCTCGAAAAGTAAAATGTTCCAGCCTTGGTCTCCTAACACAAGAAGGCATCTTTGGTCTTAATGTGAATGACCGGCTTTTGATCAAAGAAGGTGGACTAAATCTGGTGGATATCAAGCCTGACCAAAGACGTCAAGTTGACTCATTAATCGCTTGAAAAGTTAAATGTTTCGGTACTCGGTCTCTTGAATACAAGAAAGTATTTCCTAGTCCCAAAATGAATGACCCACTTTTGATCGGAGGAGGTGAACTAAATTTGGTGAACATCAAACCCGACCAAAAAAAAAAAAAGTCGAGTCGACCCGTTGACCGCTTGAAAAGTAAAATGTTTCACCACCTGGTCTCCTCTATGGGAGGTTTAGAATGTGACATGACTTGCTTAGAGTCAAATTTATCACTTGACAGGCAATGCCAATTCCGTTCATGAGTACATATAATCGATTCCTACTTGCACTTCTCGTACACATTTGTCGCCTGTCATGATGCATGGTCCATGAATGATGATGGATGTCCCAATTATACTCCATGTAAAATCATGGTTCTCCATGCACGCTTTTTGCCACATTTCTACCTGACCCGAATTAAAAAAAAAAAAAAAGAAGGTTTGGACTAACAGTAATAATTTTATAACAAATTATCATTATTATTTATATGTTGATTTTCTAATAGGTAGTGTTAATAGTACAACACATGTGATTTTATTTTTGGTAAAAGTGAAATGATTTTTTGCGTATATATATATGGTTAAAGAGATATCCATGATATATAAAGTTCTACACTTTTATTCATTACTATTGATGAATTTGTCGTCCAAGTCACCAAATTGAAGCACCAGACATTCTCATGAATGATGATTAACTATTGATGATGCAAGAGACTGTGGTCGTGCAACAAATGACTTAATCACAAGCATATGCTCAAAACATCTCCCTTCTCTCATTTTTTTTTTCAACTTTGTACCAGTTTTAGTCTATGTCTGATCTATAATTATTTTCATTCATAACTAAAATGATTTTCTCGAGTAAAGTAAGTTATATGTTTTTTTTTTTTTTTTTTGGGGGGTAAGTTATATGTTGAGTAACCATTAAGATTGTTCTAATCCTCATACTAGCTAATAGATAGGGATGAAGCTGTATTTAATACTTAACTTGTATAGTTCTTGCAACTGGGTCCTCAAATTTGATCCCTCTGTCCGTTGCCTTCCAATGCAGTTTGATTTACTAATTGAACCTTGGCTTAAGCTTGGACAAATCCTCTTTCCAAAAAAAAAAAAAAAAAACCATTTATCATGTTTCTATTTATTTATTTATTCCAAAATCAACTTCCTTGTGTGAATCACTGAAAATTAAAGGAAAAGGAAAAGGAAAAAGCATGGCATCACGCGGTGTTGGCTGCCATCAGTGAAAGCATCTTCTTGCTCCGGGACTGGGAGTTCCCAGTGTTCTTGACATGGGACTGAATGCTTTTAAAGGGTCGTTGGGAAATAAAAGTGTCAGGTGCATCAAAGTTGCAAAGTGCATTATCCCTTGTCCCATTCAAAGGAATAAAGACGCCACCTTTAGCAAAAGCTAAAATGGCAATGCTCTCTCTACTTTAAATTTATGATGTCCAAGCTGCCTTTTTCTTTTTCCATGCCCAATCTATCATCTCACTCTGTGTTCTCTCTCGTTTCACCTTCAATTCAGCCAGCAGCTCCATTTTTGCTTCCTTCAACCTCTGTCTAAAGAAGCTTGAGGGATAGACAAGCCAAAGTAAGAGAGATAGAGAGCACCGGTTGATCCAATAAAGGTCAGATTTTTATGCTTTGCTCGCACACCCATCTGAAGCTACTGTGTGTCATGTCATTCCCATATCCTTCTCCTCAAACCCAGCAACATACAATTGCTTTGTCTAAACAGTAGTGATCTATGTTTGAAAGCAACATTTTGTTTGGGAATCAATGAGGGTCCTATTCATTGTTCTGGGGGTTGTACTTCTGTGCACTGTAATTCCTGGTTCATCTTCTTCTGTCAGTGATGTTGATGTCCTACTTGCGCTGAAGCAAGGATTCCAGTCCCCCGAACCGGCTTTAATCACCTGGAGTTCCTCAAACTCGAGCTCAGTTTGCTTATGGTATGGGATTAGATGCTCGAGGGGACGCGTGGTTTCGCTCGAGCTGACGGATTTGAATCTGGGCGGCTCTGTCTCTCCTCTTGTTTCAAGGCTCCATAGCCTTGTCGAGCTCTCACTCGCTGGGAACAATTTCAGCGGCACAATCGTGATCGCCGACTTGAGTAGTTTGAAGTTCCTGAACATCTCCAACAACCTGTTCAGTGGGAGCTTGGACTGGAACTACTCCAGTATCGCAAATTTGAAAGTGTTCGATGCATATGATAACAACTTCACGGGTTTGTTGCCAACGGGTGTTCTTGACGTGAAGAAGATCAGATACTTGAGCCTTGGAGGCAACTACTTTCAGGGGGAAATCCCAAAAAGTTACGGGGAATTAGCGGCTCTGGAGTACTTGTCGGTTGCGGGGAATGGGCTGAATGGAAAATTACCGAGCGAGTTGGGAAATTTGACACAGCTCAGAGAGATTTACTTGGGCTACTACAATGTCTTTGAAGGAGGCATTCCTAGAGAATTTGGCAGTCTGATAAATCTTGTTCACATGGATCTTTCCTCGTGTGGATTGGAAGGCGTGATACCGCCCGAGTTGGGGAATTTAAAGAAGCTACACACATTGTATCTACAATTCAATTTTCTCTCGGGTCCAATCCCGAAGCAAGTCGGCAACTTGACGAGCTTGGTGAATCTTGATCTCTCTGTCAATTTGCTCACTGGAGAGATACCATTTGAAGTCGCGAGTCTCCGGAAGCTGAAACTTGTCAACCTCTTCTTAAACAAGCTACACGGGTCGATTCCTCAGTTCCTTGCAGACCTCCCAAGCCTGGAAACTCTAGCCCTATGGACGAACAACTTCACGGGTGTGATTCCTGAGGATCTCGGCAGGAACGGAAAGCTTCAGTATCTAGATTTGTCCACCAACAAGCTCACTGGAATGATCCCTCAGGATTTGTGCTCACCGAACCAGCTCAGGATCTTGATCCTGTTCAACAATTTCCTCTTCGGGCCGATCCCGGAAGCTCTAGGTTCATGCCATAGCCTGGTTAAGGTGAGGTTGGGGCAGAACTACTTAAATGGAAGCATTCCGAACGGCTTCATTTACTTGCCTCAGCTCAAACTAATGGAATTGCAGAACAACTACCTGTCAGGAGCTTTGCCAGAGAATGGCAACCAGTCGTCGAAGCCTGCGATGTTAAATGAGCTCAACCTATCAAACAATCTCCTTTCGGGTCCTCTTCCGTCTTCGCTCTCAAACTTTTCTAACCTCCAAATCCTGCTCATCAGTGGGAATCAATTTTCAGGTCCGCTCCCGGCATTTACAGGGGACTTGAGGCAGGTGGCTAAGCTCGATTTGAGGCAGAATTTCTTTTCAGGTGAGATTCCACCGGATATTGGGAACTGTTACCATCTCACCTACCTAGACATCAGCCAGAACAACCTCTCCGGTCCGATCCCGCTCACAATTTCCAAGATTCCTAACCTCAGTTACTTGAACATCTCTAGGAACCACTTAAACCAGAGCATACCCGAGAAGATCGGTACAATGCAGAGCCTCACGATTGCAGACTTCTCTTTCAACTATTTCTCGGGTAAAATACCCGAATCTGGGCAATTTGCCTTGTTCAACTCCTCTTCCTTCGTGGGCAATCCAGGGCTCTGTGGTTCTACCCTAGACATCAAGTGCAATCTCACCACATTTACGAGCACATCCTCCAGAATTCATTTCACTTTCAAGTTAATGTTCGCAGTCGGCCTACTGATATGCTCCTTAGCTTTCACCACAGTGGCCATAATCAAAGCCAGGTCATTTAAAAGAAAGGCCGGTCCCAGCTCGTGGAAGATGACGACATTTCAGAAACTCGAGTTCTCAGTCCAAGACATCCTGGAATGCGTCAAAGACGGCAATGAGATAGGGAGAGGTGGAGCTGGGATCGTCTACCATGGGAAAATGCCAGACGGCACAGAGATCGGAGTCAAGAAACTCCTAGGATTCGGCACGACTAGCCACGACCGTGGCTTCCGAGCGGAAATCCAAACGCTCGGCAACATCCGGCATAGGAACATCGTTAGGCTCCTGGCATTCTGCTCAAACAAAGAAACCAATCTCCTCGTCTATGAATACATGAAAAACGGGAGCCTAGGTGAGGTGCTGCACGGCAAGAAAGGCGCATTCCTGGGATGGAACTTGAGGTACAAGATCGCGGTCGAAGCTGCCAAAGGCTTGTGCTACCTGCACCATGACTGCTGCCCGCTGATCCTCCACCGAGACGTGAAGTCGAACAACATCCTGCTGAACTCGAGCTACGAGGCGCACGTCGCTGACTTCGGGCTGGCCAAGTTCTTGGTGGACAGCGGAGGGTCGGAGTGCATGTCGGTGATCGCGGGATCCTATGGCTACATTGCCCCTGGTACGCCACGCTCAAAATCTCTCATTATCATTCTTTGGTTGGCAATTCACTAGCGTATTCACTGTCACACATTAACCACATTAAGACCATCAGAACAATTCTCTGACCCGAACTCTCTACATAGTTCAATTCTCGAGTTCCTGAATTCTGTGCAACATTTCTGGTATGTTCAAGAGGGAAGGCAATTGGAAATGTCACTCACGACAACATAATAGTCCCTCAAAATCTTCACTCGGTGGTAGTACTTAGAGTTGGGTCCATGGTCCAGTCAAATTCTCGTAAATTGGAATCTAAGTAGGTCAACTTAGGTACCTGACTTATCTCCAAAGTTAAACAGAGCACCGAGTACGATGAAAGCAAACAGACATGCGCAATCCAACTAAAGAGGGATATTTCCTTGGGTCCATTTCTGACCACAAGCACTCCCCCTGCTGCCTCCTTTATGCCCTTTTCTCAAATTTTGTTCTCTTGGCTCCTTTTGCTTTTTATTTTTTATTTTTTATTTTTTTTTAAAATTTTGCTTTTGTCTGGAATGAATTGACTCCGTTTTGCTTTATTGCTCAGTGGGGGTGCGGCTTCTTTAACTATAATCATGCGGTTCATGACAAAAGATTAAAGCAACATCAATGCGTGCCAATTCATGTTGATTCGCTTTGGCAGGACTAGCAAAAGCTTATCCAAAACGAGCGCTTTCCATCTTAGACCCACTCAAAATTTGAGTGGGTCTTTGACAACGTGCTCATTTGACATGATTATCATCATCATTCACGACGTTGAAAGCTTCGAAGAAGACAAAGCACAACGTCAAACAACATTAAAATCGTGTCCCGACCGATGCTTCAAGGTCACTAGCCGAGCGTATTTCGTAACGGGAATTTCGTTTGTCTCATTGCAGAGTATGCATACACCTTGCGGGTGGATGAGAAGAGCGACGTGTACAGCTTCGGGGTCGTGCTCCTGGAGCTCCTGACCGGGCGGCGGCCTGTGGGCGACTTCGGGGACGGGGTGGACATCGTCCAGTGGACGAAGATAGCCACCACCAACTGGCGGAGGGAGGAGGCGACCCGCGTGGTGGACCCACGGCTGAGCCTCGTGCCCAAGGACGAGGCCACGCACGTGTTCTTCGTCGCCATGCTGTGCGTTCAGGAGAATAGCACCGAGCGTCCCACGATGAGGGAGGTGGTTCAGATGCTCTCGGAGTTCCCCCGCCACCCGCCGCCGGATCACTACTCCTCCTCCTCCTCCTCCTCTACTTCTTCTTCTTCAGCCTTGCCAAGAACTTCACCAGCTAAAAAGAAAGATCTGCTCATCTAATCTAGAGTGTGAATGTGGGATCTTATATATAACAAAGTGTGTGAGCTCTCGACACTATCTATGAGTAACAAAATCAAAGTCTATGTTTCATTAATTTTTCCAATGGATCCATCACAATCCCAATGTGCAGGAGTTCTATCAATAGAATTCAAGCTTAGCAAATGAAAAGATGTGCTCAAGACTCATCACGTTACTAGCAAAAGGAAGCAAAGGAGAGAAGTTAGGAGCAGGAAACCATCTCTAAATCCTGTCAAAAGTGGGGAAGTTTATTCAAGAATGACCCGTTCAAGAGATCAGGGCAGATCCTAGGAAGAGCAAACCAGATCGATCTGCACCGATCCACCTTAGTCATCTCATTTCGAAATGAGTCCGGCGACAGCAATGGTTAGGGCTGTCAAAAAAAACCTGCGCCAGCCCTGCCCGACCCATTGACACCCCTAGCAATGATCCATGTACCAGAAAGTTTGAAACAGGAGTTGTACATTGGACTTTGCCCTCCAGAAAGGGTGGCATCAAATGGCAGCATATGTAATCCCCAAATTATCTTATCAAGCCCCAGGAAAAGACCATGTAGAATCAGTCATAAGCTCTGCAACTTTAGTGGATATGGGAAGAGCAGGGTCATGTATAAACCGTGTGAGGATGAGCTTCTAAAAGAACACCATAAGGGACGTCAATGGTCAACTCCAAAAATATGTGGACCATCATCGATTTTTGATAACTTCTTTAGATCATATAGAACTTTTATCCACTCGTTAGAAATTTATTTTTTTGGTTTACAGCCGGGAATTGTGAGATGGTACCAAATATTTTGCCATAGTGCATGTATCGCGTTGGCAATAATCATTGATAAGATTAATTTTTTATCTTGTGAAATTCTAAAATTTATAATTAAAGCATAATTGACCTCATCAAATTTATGATAAATATAATTGAGTTCTAATTTTTTTTTTATTTCGTGCAATTTGAAAATGACGAGAAACATTATATGAGACATCTCTTAGTATTTTTTGAAGCCATGTGCTGCTGGCGTGCTTTTATGCCTGGAAAATATTTTCTTCAAGGATTGTAAATTGGGTCTGACCAAAAATAAAATAAATGAAAGGACTGAATTGGGAAAAAAAACATACAAATGGGGTCTAAAATTTGGAGGAAACCAACTCATCTCGATTCTCAAATCAGCCCCAGAAAACAAGAAAAGATTGGATAAAACGTCCCCATCTTCATCCCCTTCCGTTCATCATTTCATCTGCCACCCTGCCGGAGCTCAAGCTGCAGAGCTTCCATGTTGGCCGCACCAGCGCCAAGCTCTTCGCTCAATCTGGTGTCGAACCTCCGCCCTCAAGAATGGCGGCGACCCACGATCGTCCGGCGGCGAAACTCGCCGTCTTCAGTTCAAATTCTTTTTCAAACTCATCGTGACAAGGGCGCTCGCCCTCTTGCTTCGCCTCTGTTTTCTTCGCCGGCCGGCGGCGAAAACGCCGCGAAAGCTGAGAACCCTGAAGAGGGTAGGTCCAGTTTCAAGTGGGCCGAGGTGGGGCGTCGTGCTACCGAGGAGCAGAGGATCGCCATATCCAAGCTTCCTTTTAAGATGGCGAAAAGGTGCAAGGCGTTGATGAGGCAAATCATATGTTTCGATCCTCAGAGGGCGAGCTTGTCGGATGTTTTGGTTGCTTGGGTGAAGATCATGAAGCCCAGTAGAGCCGACTGGCTCGCGGTTCTCAAGGAATTGAGGAATCTGAATCATCCTGCTCATCTCGAGGTACCTGCCCTCGTTTGATTTCATCGGTTGTTTGCTAGCTATTCTATTTAAGATATGATGCAGCGTCCGTGTCTGTTGGAAGAGCATGAGTTGAAAGGTTTTCATGCTGTGTTGATAAGTTCGAATTTTTCGCATTTACATCTAGCTTTTGCTGTTGGAAAGAGCTGAAATTTGTCATCTTGCAAAGTTAAGCTTCCACAATTAGATTAGAATTTTGTGCACGGTCTCCTGAAAAATGAGCTGTCGAAATCCAGCGAACTAGTGATTGTTAGCTTGTGTGAGGAATGAGCGTTTCTTATTGACAATATTGAAGAGAGTGCTGGATGGCTGTGAGTTTTTGAGGTGCTCTGATTTGTGGATGTGTTTGAAATTGGTCGCATGACAATCGTTGAATCGTGGGGGTCCTCATGCTTTGTTAATTTGATTTACGCAATCATGAAGAAAATCTTAAATTCAACTCATGAATCCTCAAAACTGTTTCTAGGTGGCGGAACTTGCTCTATTAGAAGAATCTTTCGAAGCTAATGTTCGTGACTATACAAAATTAATCCATTGGTATGGAAAGCAAAACCAAATTCGAGATGCGGAAAATGCTCTTCTAGCAATGAAGCAAAGAGGCTTGATCTGTGATCAGGTTACCTTGACTGCTATGGTTGATATGTACAGCAAGGCTGGGCATTTTGAGCTGGTGAGCAAAACATTTGAAGAAATCAAGCTGCTTGGATTGCCATTGGATAAAAGGTCATATGGCTCAATGGTCATGGCCTACATTAGAGCTGGAATGCCTGAACAGGGAGAGATTTTACTGAGAGAAATGGATGAACTAGAGATCTTTGCTGGAAGTGAAGTTTATAAGGCACTGTTGAGAGCGTATTCCATGATTGGTGATGCCGAAGGAGCTCAGAGGATTTTTGATGCTACTCAATTTGCGGGGATTATTCCAGACGCGAGGCTAGGCGGGCTACTTATAAATGCCTATGCAGCTACAGGACAAAGTGACAAGGCCCTCTTTGCCTTTGAGAATATGAGGAAGGCTGGTATTGAACTTAGTGATAAATGTGTGGCCCTTGTTCTGCACTCATATGAAAGAGAGAACAAAATAAACAAAGCACTGGACTTTCTGATAGATTTGGAGAGAGATGGTATTGTAATTGGAAAAGAAGCATCTGAAAGACTTGCTGGATGGCTCCATAGACTCGGGGTGGTAGAACAAGTGGAGCTCGTCTTGAGAGAGTATGCAGCTAACGAAACCAATCATGGACTGTGCACTTCCTAGATTAATTGAGGCTTCATCCTGGTTAGTGGCAAAAAACAAAGTCATTTCCTTTGTACGATGACAGTCTTCAGGAAAGTAATATTTCTTAGAAATGCAAACTTTATTCTGTTTCTGCCATCATGATAATTGTTTCCGAAGTTTCTACAAATTGGGCAGTTGTTTCTTACTGGCAAATAGAGGCTTAGCTTTTTAGTAAGCATCTGCTCTTGGAGACAAGTCGACTATGTTCAGACTCTTTTAGAGATGAAATGTCCATTGTTTGAATATTTGCTTTGGCTTCGGGGTTGTGTAGTTCCTTTCCCAATCAACCTAGTGATAAATGTGTGGCTTTTTTTTTTCTAATTGTCTTGGAGAATTTTTTAACTTTTTTCCTGTGCAAGGTCTATTGTATGTAAACCCTGAATTGCTGTTTGTATTTTTTCATCAGCAAATCATATTTTACCCCCGCTTTTAACGAGTTTTTTAACTGATTTCTCATGGATTTCTTGAACTGTCTGGGTTGTAATGGTTTTGACTGGAAAAATTCAGCCATCAGTGATTTTATGTCTGGCTCCTGAAAATGGTGATTTCAATGGAATTTCATGTGATGTGAAAGATGTAATTAATTCTGATTAGTTGAGTCCTTTTGTGGCAAAAGTGGGTTATTTTCTTGTTAGCATTCCATGTTTTTTTTCTTTTTAGGTCGGTCCTACGCTAATCCTACTCTAACACTCACTCTCAGACTTTTGCCCTGCCTCTTTGCAGGGCGTGGGAATCGAAACCCACTCCTGAAATGAAATCGTCCCCACTCCAATCCCCCCTGAGAAGGTGGGGATTTAAACCTCCAACCTCCCCTTCCAAGATGGAAGGGTGGCCACTGTGGCAAACCCCCAGTGGTTTAGCATTCCATGTTGATTTCCCATATTTTACATTATCTTCGTTAACTTGTAGAGAGAACCATACAGCTCTGACAAGTTATGATATCCGTGAGTGATGATGTTTACTTATGGAGCATCTTACACTGCCATGAACCACTAGCATATTTGACACCTGTTCATGCCTTTTCTCTTCTCATATTTCTTAAGGTCTAGAAAATTTTTATTTCACGAACGATCCATCATTTATCTTTCGACGGTACATTTCATTATAAGAACTATTGCATATCGGCTGATATGTCGGCATCTATTTGTCATTTAGCTGAAAAGTGTTCTTTTGCAATGATCTCCTTTCTGCTGTAGGAGAGTAGAAAATTATGGGCTTTGCTTGGGAATTCCTTTTGGTCTTTGTAGTTCTTTTTCAATGCTTTATAAGTTATTTATGCCAAAGAGGGCTTCTTGGTATTGGTTGTTTTACTCTAGTATTGTTTGCTCTATTATGTCTGCACATCCAGGGAACTGTGCTCTCAAGTGAATGAATTGTTGAAACATCTTTACTGGTTGATCATTATAAGCAATAGTAAATACCAGCATTATCAATGGAATTAGATTCTGTAAATAGCAATTAAGTGTCTGGATAGGATATCACTGTATATGTAGATCAATTTGGCTTTCAGATCCTGGATTTAACGAAATTTCGATGTCTTGAATTTTTTTTATCACTTTTCTTTTTAATCATGTGATTTTTTTTTAACTTCATTATGGCATGAAAAGAAGCCATGTTTATAGCCCGGAATAAAGTGGGATAGGATATACCTTATCTTAGCTAACATTAGGTGGAAGTGTTTATCCTTCTCAAATTTTCGAAATGCACAGATGATTTGATATTAGGAAAGTCTATTAGTTGTCGATGACATTTTAAAGCTTTATCTGTTGCATATCATGCTTATCTGAGTCTGTATATATTTGTACATTCAAATATGATTGTGTCGTTGTAGCTGCACTTCCATGTATTTTTGTTGATCATCATTAGATATATATTTTAACGCAATGTCTGATAAATGATTCTCTCTTTTTCTTGGATTCTGTAAAATCATTTTTTCAGAATTGCTCCACCTGTTGATCATTATCAACCTAGAGTAATCTATATGCCGACATATCAATTAGAGGATTGATCTTGCAGCCTCAATGCCTTCTGACTCATCTTTGGCAATAAGCGAACTGGTCGGGCACAATGAATTAAAATTTGATAGTTGGAACATTTGTTTCGATCGGTGAATACCATGGCTAATCCTGTTTTTCAAACTGAATTTGTTGATTGGTTATTAATCTTCTCATAGTCTTTTGGGTAATGCAGATCAACTTTCAATGTAAGTTTTTCTATTTCATTGCTCCTTAATGCTTCAGTAGTTTTTAGGCGGGTGCAATGGGATGCTGGAATTGTTCTTCTGGTAAGAGCTATTGCTGCTGAGGTGTCAGCTTGCAGACAGCGATACCTTCTAATGCATGGTTTTGCAGCTGACCTGTTCTGTTCTTCAAGATAGGTGTGTTGGAAGAAAGAATCATTGGTTATTTTGATCTTTGAGAAAAATATGGAATCTAAATAATGAATCAACACTATTGTACAGTGACTAGGTTGTCCTAATTTTTCTTACTCTTTTCACTTGTAGGGTTTATCTTTAATTCCAGCATGGGTGATTGTTTCTTAGTTTTAAAACATCATGCTGGCTTTTTTCTATTTCTTCATGTAATTGGTATTAGTTGCCTAGATGATATTGTCTCTATTTAATTTTTGAAGGTGATATATACCAGTACAGCTGTCTAAACTTCACATTGTGAAGAGCCTCTGTAGAAGTCGTATACAATGTCTGAATACTTATTCATCACTCTAGGGATTGGCTTTCTCCCAGTGTAAATGCTCATGCATTTTCTGATTCCGGAGATCAATGACTGAAAAGAATACATCTGATATAAATATGCTGCTAACATGAGTATATTAATTGCATGGAAAAAGCCTGTGTAGTTGAGTCATGTGTAGTTTGTTCTGGTGAACAAACTACTTAGCTGCTGCTTGATCCTATATGTGTAAAGCTGTCCTTCATGTCTCTTGGAATACTCTGAGATGGTTCTGACTATAGATTCTTCAAGTAGGAGGCAAGGTGTTAGCCACTAAACGCACAATTTACTCCAGCTATTCCAGAGTTTTCCCCTGTATTTGCATGGTGGAAGTCTTTCAATACATTGAAGAGGAAGTGATATTTGAGCTTCCAATGACCAGAACTATCATTATCACTTCTCTTCCACGTCTTTTGATGATTATCCACCCCAGGTTCTCATTTTCTGTAATAATGACCGATACCAGCATGATTTTTCCAGAAATGAATCTTTGGATCTGAATCTGCCAGGTTCATTTGAAGCGATTACTCTTGCCGCTGAGATGCTAGCATTAGTTTTCCAGACACCAAGCAGTTAGGGTGTCTCTAGTTGCCAGGCTTTGTTTCAAGTGATTATTCTCGTTACCCTATTAGTACCCATAGAATGCTCCTCAATCATTGTCCACTAAACATCAAGATGGAGAAATATACAATAGACAGGAATATGGCTCTTAAGGACCACATTTTCCATATCCTACCTCTTTCTGATCCTGTAAATCTTTTTGAAGTATTAGAGAATTGGAAACTGAGGGCTTGTAATTTTGCTCAGAAGTGCAAATCCAAGCAGAGTATCTAAAGGGCTCCACTGTTCCTCAATTATAAGCAATCCACTCTTCCTCCAGTTAACCTTGAGGCTTACAACTTCTACTATTGTTAACATATCTCTTAGGATGATCTAACCGATTTATAATTACCCGTTTTTACTCTTTTCAGTACACAGACAGAGGTGGAACACTCATTTGAGGAGTTTTACGAGGATATTCATGCAGAGTTCAAGTCTGGGAAATTGTGAATTTCAAGGTAATAAAATCAGTTCACAGCTGTTAATTTTCCAATTTGCAGGTCTTGATATTGGCTTTTTATCAAGGTGGTTATGAACTTTGAGGGTAGTTAATCCTTTATTTATATTCTCTCTGGCTTTTCAATGGGTTTTTCTGCATTTCTCTTTCAAGCTTTCTGAATTGTAGATTCGTCTTGTGGAAGCCTGGATCCTGGTGTTGTGTATGTTTCTATGCAATCTCAGATTCACAACTCCAATTCTTATCTCAGGTTTGTAAAAATGGTTCATTCCATTTGAGGGGAAATGTTTATGTACATGACAAGTCCATGGATTCAGCTATGCTGGTTTATAATTCTATTGATGGCCGATTCTTTGCTGGCAAACAGGTATTTCATTCCCTAGTTGGACGTGTCTAATATAGTAATCAAACAAGAAGGGAAGGGAAAAAGCATCCAGTTCCGTGGTAAATTCCTTTGAATCTGCAATTAATTGTGATATTAACATTTAGCAAGGATTTCTAGTTTGTGACTATTATGGATGAAAGCTCTAGTAGTCTTTCCAGTAGGTGTGAATAGTACTTTAGTAGTCTCTATCTGCTGTCGTGTTCCCATAACTATCCTCTTGACCATATCATCTTCTTCTTGATTGGGGGTTAATTGAGTTGGATATACTTTTTTAAACAGGTAAAATGTGAATTTGTCAATGTTACAAGGTGGAAAGTCGCCATCTGTAGGGAGTGCATGAAGTCGAGGTTCAAGGTATGGCAATTTTTGCGTTTTTAGTTGCTGTCATGTTTTTCCATATATTGTATTTTCTTTGGGATGTCAATGATTATTATTAATTACCAATTCTGAATTAGGCTCCTATTTTTGATATGTGACAGACATGTTCCCATGAAACTGCTTGCAATTTCATTCACTGTTTATGCAATCAGGGTGGCGATAATGAGTGGGATAACTGGGATAAATCACCTCCTAAGTACTGGGTCAGTAAGATGGTTGCTTTATTTGGTTATTCTCCGGAAAATCTATCGAGCAAATGTGGGTCGACAGTAAACTCTAGCAAGAACATCAGCTTTGATTCAAAGAGGTTTGTTTTCTCTTGGCTGTATCTGGGCTATACATTGGAAAAGCCCCTTACTAAGAAAAGTGGTTTTTCAGTAACCCATAAAATAAAAAATTAAAACCTTTAACCATCTATTATTTTCATCAACAAAATTAGACTGCAGACTCTCAAACACCTCAAATTTGTCTCTCTAAATAAGCCATTTTTAAATACTTAGAAGTCAACAGAATACTAAAACCTCCAGAGGTGTAACTTACTACAAGTAAATTCTTGCAATAAAATGTTTGCCTACACATCTCCAGATCACGTTATCTGTATTGATGTCCGCACTAAATCCCTCATAAATTTATAACGGATGGAAGAAAATAGGTCCTTCGTTCTTTTGTGGGTTTACGTATTTTTCTGACAAATCTTTAGTGTTGATGATTTGCGTGGGTGATGAACCTTTTAGACAAATGCTAGCACACGAGTATGATAGCTGAGATTTCCATGGTTTTGTAGTACTACATGTTATTGACACTATTGGTGATTAAACTTTTAGGACTTAAGAAATTGAGACATGGGTAATGCAGGAAGAAGATGGGAATTTGGTAGCTCGGCAAACGAGAGCAATCTCAATGCCTCAGTGGCATAACAGATGTTTATTACATAATTATATCAATTCAACTGTCTAGTGAAACAAATATACTAGAGCAACTGGAATCAAATGAAATGGCATTTGTCACTCCTTTGTCACTATTATTAGGAGCCTGGGACGTATGTACTTTTTCTCCGACCAATGCCATGTTGTCTAGTTGTCAGATATCCATCGACATCTTAGGGCTTTTTTCTCTTTCAACTTACAGCCACTTAATAAATTAAATTGATTATACATGCTTTTTGTAAAGCTGCCAAAGCTTCAAATGAAGATACTTCTAGGATAAAACAGATAATCATATACAAAGATTTTGGGGAAGAGCTTCAAAACAGATGTGATCTCCACTATTCTTATGATTTAAATGAATGGACCCATATTGTTCCTTGTGCTAGCTAGCTTCGGTTTAGTAGTCAATCTGGCTGTGATTTCTTAATTTCACATTGTGATGAGCAGTTGGTGGTTTTTTCATTTTTTGACTTTATGACATCTATAGTCTGTTAAGTTGCATCTCCATCTGATTTTCCTCACCATTGGTAGGGGTCGCACAAGGAGATCTAGATCAAGGGAAAAGGATCACTTGAGTTCTGGACGATCCAAAGAGAGCAATAATAAGAAAAAAATGGCATTCGAAATGCAACACATCAGGAGCATGACGAAGAGCAGATGAAGTTTAATTTCGAGAAAGAAAAGATGAACCTCAACAAATGTCATCGAAGCTGTAGAAATCTAGATAATCAAGTATTCTTAAAATGCATGGTCCATGCTGTTTAGGGGTGTGCAACTGGACCGGGTTTACCCTGGTCCCGGTCCGGCCCACCGAAAACAGGTTGGGAACCTGGGTTCGGTTGAAACCGGTCCGGAACCGGTTCCCAAACCTTAGACCCGTTTGAACCGGTCCGGAACCGGTTCCCAAACCTTAGACCCCGTTTGAACCGGTCCGGAACCGGTTCCGAGGATTACCCACCCGGTCCGGACCGGTTTGTAAGCCACCCCCCCCCCCAAAAAAAAAAAAAAAAACGCAAAAGCAAAACCCTAATTTCTACTTTCTATCTTTACCGGCTTCCTCCCGTGACACCCATAGACGGCAGCTCGCGACCTTCGCCCGTCGCGTCCGCCGATCCCGGGTTTCGCTCGCCCACTATCACCCTCGAAATCGCGATGCCGCCTCGTTAACCCGGTTCGGGCTGCTCGCGCCCTTTGCTCCGAGCTCCCCTCCCAAAATCACGAACCGACGCCGCCTCTATCGCTCTCGTCGCACCCCGCGCTCGCACCACCCGCCGGCCCGCCGGTCATCTGAAGCTCCGCTTCACTGGTTCTGCCCGTGAAGCCCTTGACCCCCGCTGAGCTCACACTCGAGCGCCGACGCCGCCTCCGTTCGATCTCGCTGTTCCACCTGCTGCTGTTGCCTCGCCGATGCCCCCGACCCGCAGATCTCTCGTGCGCAAGCCCACCTTGTCGCATCTTCGAGCAACCCACAGTAGCCCTCCGCCGATGGTAAGTTGTTGCACATCTTTCTTGTGAGAAATCGAATGCCTCAAGTTGTTGCATTATGTTTTTTCTGCTTGTACGTGTGACTGATGGGAAATTCAGTAGAACCAGGAACTAGGAACCAAGAAAGTAAGAACATATCGATGATCTGTAGGTGGATATTCTGCTTCCTGCAACTAGAAAAGACATAACTCTTGTTTAAAGATGGATTGGACTGAGATCCTGATGAAGAAAAGAAATGATTTGATTGATGAACGAGGGATGTGTGTTTTTTTTTTTTTTTTTTTATAGTTTCCACGTGGAAGATGAACTTTTAGCGAGTTGAATTCGCACAATATGTTGGGATCTTCTTTCCGTTTAGCCGTGTCTTGATCTTGCTTTTTTTAACATCGTGGTTTCTTCTTTTGGTAGGATTTGAAATGGTGTATTTTTGAGAAATCTAGTTCTTTAGCATTCTTAATTCAAAGTCCTCTCATCCTTCGTGACTATGGTTGAGAGGATCTCAAGAATGCTCACATCAATTCGATGGAGTTAGTTAGTCTCTCTGAACAACTCATTCAATTCTCAGAGATGACTTAAAAGGCCTAGGAATCATCTGCAGCCGCTGCAACTTTGATCATTTGCCTAATGACCCTTTTAAATTCTCTTCGTTGGGCAATTAACCCCGTTGGGCAATTAACCCCGTTGGTTGCTTCTTGCAGATTGCTACAAGCAGAGAATCGCAGGGTCCATGTCCTCAAGTTATCGAAGGATATCATTTGATTCAAGGGCTGGTTTTGTAAGATTTCTGGGTGAGCGATTTGCTCTTTCAGTTGTCATATTTACTGTCTCAAAATGAGAAAATCATGATGCAGATAATGCTAGCCTCAGTACTTCATTGACATTATGCTTTTCGTTTCGGTACCGTTTTCATTTGTACATGAGACAAGAGATGTGCCGCCTCATGAAAATGCAAAACTTTATTCACTCGACTGCATTGCAGTAAGCATATTGTGTGCTATTACATGATAACCGCACTTTATTTCACATTGTGGTCACATCGTTTATCAGACATCACTTCATCTTCCTCCCCCATTAAGAGGGATCGTTTAACAGTTAAACACTTTATCTTACATATAAGTGTTGTACAAAGAATTTTTATGCAAAAAGGTTCTAATATAAACGGGGTTAACCTGTTCCCGGACGGAAAAAAACGGGGTGGGTCGGGAACAGGTCCAAAAAAAGAGAACCGATTATAAGTCGGCAGACAGGGGTCCGGTGTCTGCAGACCTCTACCCACCCTGACCCGATCACCCCTAATGCTGTTTTTAGTATTCTTTTTCCTTGGAGAAGCAAGCAAACTAGGTTTTTTGAAAATTTGGATGACCTCTCAATGAATTCTTTTCTGAGCTTTTAATAACCGAGTAAGTTTACTTTAAATGTCTTGTTTGGAATTTGCTTGGTAATCTACTTGGATAACTGATACATTGTTGTGTGATTAGCAATCAGGGTCCTTTTGTATCATTAGTAGTTCTAGCTTTAGCATTTTTTGTCTGTTAAGTGAGTTTATGATTGCATTGCTTCACAAATATGGTAGCAATGTTGCAATTTATGCCACAGTTAGTTACCTGATTAGGCCTTCTGATCTGTAGTCTCTCGTTAAATTTTACTGACTAGATATCTCTTCGTTTTCTCGCTTAACCTCCATCTTCTTCTCCTCCTTCTCCTTCCGCCGCCGGCCCGCCACCCGCCATCGTCTCCGCCATCTTCGCCGTCCGTGGAAAGTAGAGGGAGCGGCAGGGTAGAGAGAGAGAATTTTTCAGAAAGGGGGGCGATCGAATTTGCTCGTGGAAAGCGATTGCGCTTTGAATGGGCAGATCTGCGGATTTGCGGTCTTTTAGATCTCCGTCACTTTCGTTCGGCATGGTTCGGCCGCAAACCTAAACTCTACTATGAGTTGCTATCCTTCTCTCTATCCTCCCCCCTTCCCCCTCCTTTCTTTTGGGTTCTCATTCTGGTCTCATGTCGTCGCAAAATTCGAGCGATCGGTGTCCTTGGAGCGGTCGTTTTCTTGGTCTTTGTCTAGGTGCGGATCTTTCGAGTGGTATGGTTACTGAATTTTTTTTGGTGTGCACGAGGCAGCAGAACTGAACAGCTATGATGAGGGTCAGGATGTCGATGTTAAGAGAAGCTCCAAAACTGAAGGCGGTAGAAAAAGAATTGTATTTGATTTCTCGGATGAAGAAGATGAGAATGAAGATGGAGTCAATTTGGCATCACCTGATTTTCCAAAAGCCCAGTCCATTCTCGCTTCAAAAGCGAGTGCCGAGGAGTTAGTTTCTGAGAAGAAATGCAAGGAAGATAAAATGGAAGTTGATGAAGTAAAAGTGAGAGCGGAAGAACACCGCCAGCCACCAAAGGAAGATGTTTCTGCCATCAGTAGAGGTGTGAACATTGGATGTGCTCTTTGAAGGGCCAAAATCATGGTTCCTCCAAGGATGTAAATAATAAAGTGACAAATCCTACACCAACCTTACTAAAGAGGCGAAAGGTTTTGAAGACTAGAATCGATGAGCATGGGTCATAAATGAGTTGCTTAGCATTTTTTTTGTTTTTTGGTTGGTGGATGCTTAGCAATTTAATGGGTTTTAAATAGGTTGGCCGGCGAACCTCTCTCGATGCAGAAGAAAAACATGAAAAGAAAGAAAAAGAAAAAATAATATTTTTATTTTGAAAAATTATAAAATTATTAATTGGATTTGTATTGCTTGGAAGTTTTTTAGTAATATAATATTTAAAGAAAAAACATAAGAATAAGTTTTCCTAAATTTGGTTGAATATAAAAATATTTTATTAATATGGGTCATGTTGGGTATGGGTCGGATCGGGTATCGGTCGAAAAATTTACATTAGGTATAAATTGATCATAAATGAGTTAATGGGTCAATTCGGGTCGGACCATTAATGACCCGACCCAAACCCAACCCGACCCACCTGTTTAACAGTTAAACGGGTGCTATCTAGAAGGAAAAAGTCAACGGTGCATAAATTAAAGTACGAATTACTCTGGATGCCATATCATAGATTATTAAGTATAAATTAATTCTGTCATTAGCGAATTATGGCACTTATTTTATGTAGCTAATTATTTTATTGAATATTTTTTGGCCACCATCATTCTTAGGGAAATTAAAAAAAGAAAAAAAGGATGCGTACCTCACGTTGCTACTTATGTCAGTGCTAGTGATGCTCCTCTAGCTCACGATCATGAGTAACTTAACCAACTGACTCGCCAACCTTACCAAGTTTTGGCTCATCCACTGACTCAACCAAATCAATCGGTTGGTGAGTCAGTTAGTTAAGTTACTCATGATTGTGGCTAGAGTAGCATCAATAACGTAAGCAGCTGAAGTACTTATCCTTTTTTTTAATTTCCCTAAGAATGATGGTGGCCAAAAAATATTCCAATAAAATAATTAACTACATAAAATAAATGCCATAATTCGCTAATGACGGAATTAATTTATACTTAATGATCTATGATATGGCATCCGGAGTAATTCATACTTTAATTTATGCGCCGTCGACTTTTTCCTTCTAGATAGCACCCATTTAACTATTAAACAAGTGGGTCGGGTCGGGTTTGGATCGGGTCATTAATGGTCCGACCCAAATTGACCCATTAACTCATTTATAACCCATTTATGCCTAATGTAAATTTTTCGACCCATACCCAACCCGACCCGACATATTTAACCAAATTTAGGAAAACTTATTCTTATGTTTTTTATTTAAAAATTATATTACTAAAAAACTTCTAAGCAATACAAATCCAATCAATAATTTTTCAAAAAAAATTAATTTTTCTTTTTCTTTCTTCAAAAAAAATTATGTATCTTTTCAGAAGATAAAATCCCATCAGAGCATGACAAAATGCACATCCAAAGTTAACAATACAACAAAACTATGCTCAAGGAGCAGAAGTTGAAAAAAGACATTAATACAAAAATGGTCTTGAGAATAGCGAATGCTAGATGAGCAACTGAATGTGGTACCTCTAAATAGTTAACATATCATAGCAACAGATACTGTCGCTCATGTGCTAAGAGGTGCTTTCATCTTACAATGCAAGAGCCATCAAACTGATAAGGACAACAAAACATACACATTAAAAAAAGAAAGCCCTCTGCACCTAACAATCTCATTGGTAATACCTAATTTTGCAGACAACAGCAAAGGTAGGAATTATACCTTTATGTAAGGACGGAAAACAGAAGGCAAATGTGAAGTCAACACCAATCTTGTAAAGATCAAAGCCTCAGTTTTCAAATTTGATGTAGATGACTTGTCCTGGTACATATAAAAACATGACGGTTAGTAGCCAGAGAAATAACCGGTAGATCATTTACATCATGGAGTCAAAAAACTCTGACAAAACATTTGGAAAATGTCAATGTACATACACTTAGTGCCTTTTCAATTCCAGGAATAAGTGATCAAATGTTGTCAGCAAGATAATCTGGCAATACAACCACAAGTTCTTTCAAGACAGCAAAAGCACCAACCTGCAACAATTGCATATATTAAAATTTACTAGGAAGGAAAAATGTCTAAAGAGACTAGAGGACTGCACCAGCTTAGTTTTGATTGATTTCTCATGCAGCTGTCCATTAATAGATCTGACAATTTTTGCTGCTTCTTGTTTCAACAACCATCTTGGACTGCATTACAAACCCAAACCATTAGCACCATAATTTATTGACCAACAAGATTTTTAAAAGTTCGGAATCTCAAATAAACAAGAAAATGCAACCAGGTATCCTAATGATAGAACAGTAATTCCTGAACCTCTGGGACATAAATATTGATCCTGAAACTCTAGGACTTGATAACTCATCATCCAGAAAGTTTCCATCTCAAAAGCTCTTCCATCAGGGTAAAGCATCCATTCAAGTTGAATTATTTCTGGTTAAATCTCGATGTAACTGCAACTTAAATGAGAAAGCATATAAAACTACAACAATGCTTCCCTAATTTCTAAATCACCATCACAATCAATTAGATGTCAAGAAAACTGAATCTCCATTGTCCTGATAATGACAGTAATGAGAGAGAAATGGTCCATCCAATACAAATACAAATGATAATCATGTCTAACTTAGCCCAAATCAAAATCAGATGCTGTGTGTAGCATCATCTCTGCAATTTCAGGTCAACGTTCTAAGAACATAAAAATGTGCACAATCCCCCCAATTTTATTGTCATGCAGTGTGACAATCAGACTAACTTGTCCTGACACATAACTGCCCCTCACAGCCTAGGCATGAGATTCTACAAGAAACTATAAAAGATACCTTTTGTTTCTTGTTCGGAGCCGGGTTAACAGCTTTTTTGGTCTCTGGCATAGAAGCTTCAACAACACTTCTCCTGGTAGGTTTAGTTGCCTCTGGTGCCAACTTTGGTTTGGCTGTGTTATTACTTACTGGCTGATAACTTATTACGCCAAAAAGCTTTTCGCGAAGATCTTGCACACCGAAAAAAGTCCCCTTTGCACCTTGAGATGATGGCTGTAGACCCTTCTTCTGGAGCTTCAAACGCAGATCATGGCCCTCGACCCTGCGATCTTCGCATGCGAGTACCACAAAGTCAAAATCATAAGAGGATCATTTTTTAATAGAATAATAGTAGAAAGACATTTTTCCGGACTGATATGATCTTCTACCATACTTGAAATCTGAGGTTCATCAGTCTCGTAAAGATCATGTTCCCACTTATCATCTTGCCTCTGCCTGCAGAAACAAAGCAGCAATTCAATCCGCACATGTTTAAGACATTTGAATCAGGCAAAAGCGAACAGTCAAAATAGTACGCCGAGCAACTATAATTGTGCTCAGAAGTCCATAATACACCATTACTACGCTTAAAAATCAACTTACAAATGCCTATAACTAGAGGGAAAAAAAGCCAGAAGCAATCGTATATGGGCAATATGCTCCTTTAGCAGTTTACCAAAATGGAAATCCAACCGTCCACATTCTAACCCTCGAGCCATAGCAATTCGGCGGCGGCCCACCAAAAAAAAATTCAGTAACCAGACCACCTGAAAGATCAGCACCTCGACAAAGACCAGGAAAACGACCGCTCCAAGGACACCGATCGCTCGAATTTCGCGACGACACGAGACCAGATCAAATCTAAGTGTACTGCTCGCGGCCCAAAATTGTCAAAACCCAGAGGTACCCGTCGCGGCCGAAAGGCGATGCATCCCCATTTTCGTCGATTGACGTATTGTTAAACGGTGGCACCATCGTCGGTGCCAGATCTCCACCGAGGCGGGCAAAGGGACCGACGAGGGTTGAATCTCTGGCACTGTGTATGGTGCAGCCTCCAGCGACGAGTCAGTGAGGTCGTCACCGTGGGAGCGAGGGCGTCGAGCTCGGCCAGAAGGATGCAGGCGGTGCCGGGAGGCTGAGGAGCGTAAGGCGAGCGTTCCACAGAAGAGGATGAGGGCGGTTTTGTCGTGGGCGTAGTTCAGGATTGTAAATCAATTCAATTGCCACCACAACCATTGACTCAGGATCGTGCTTTGTAGATCTCTACGGTTATAAAAAATTGGGTTAATACCCTAAAAAACCCTAAACCTAAGATACACTTGCATATTTACCCCAAACTATTTTTTGACCACCAAAACCCCAAACTGGTACATATGTGACAGATCTACCCTCCATTAGCTCCGTTCGATTTTTAGTTAATTTTTGACGCTGCGTGGTTGCGACGTGTGCAAGCCGTGTGGAAATTCATAAGTTTAATACCATTAAAAACCCCAAACGATATATTTATTAATAAATTTACCCAAAAACCTAAGTATATTTACGACAAATTTACCCTAAATTAATTTTTTCGATCATAAAAAACCTAAATTGGTACACATGCGGCACATTTACCCTCTTTCAATTTTCCCAAATTTGACCGAGTTGTGATGTCCAATCAATTTTATTTTATGGATTACTCTAACATTGCCTCCATATCATTAATACGTGATTTTTTTTTCTTTTTATTGGAATCATTATTAGAAAACTATTCAAAGCGCTACCAAACGCGCACTTCATTCTTCATGAGAGGACGCCCATTAACTAAAAGATGGGCCAGATTGCTTGCGCACATATACAAAAGAAGTGCACATATTGTGGTTGCTTCACTCGTGTTAGTCTATGTCCTTATTAGCGTTACGTAGTCTTTCCTACCTTGAATCGTAAGTGTGTCAAAATTTTAACATGGAACTTACATGTGAATGGTATGAGTGACTCGTACATCACATGCTCATTGAAATGCCGGAACCAAAATCACTTATGTTTGTCGCTAATTTTAGGTGTGCTTTGAGTGTGATTCTTTTTATATGTGCGCAAAGCGATCTGTCCATCTTTTAGTTAATGGGCATCTTCTCAAGCCTGAGAATGAAGTGCGCGTCAGAAAGCGCTTTGAATAGTTTTCTAATAATGATTCCAATAAAAAGAAAAAAAAATCACGTATTAATGATATGGACGCAATGTTAGAGTAATCCATAAAATAAAATTGATTGGACATCATAACTCGGTCAAATTTGGGAAAATTGAAAGAGGGTAAATGTGCCGCACGTATACCAATTTAGGTTTTTTATGATCGAAAAAATTAATTTAGGGTAAATTTGTCGTAAATATATATGGGTTTGGGGTAAATTTGTCATAAATATACGGTTGGGGTAAATTTATCATAAATATACCAGTTTGGGGTTTTTAATGGTATTAAATTATAAATTTCCACATGGCTTGCCACATCAGCAACCACGCGCAAAATTAACGGAAAAATCGAAGGGAAGCTAACGAGAGGGTAGATCTCGTCACATATGTACTGGGTTTGGGGTTTTTGGTGGTCAAAAAATAGTTTGGGGTAAATTTGTCACAAGTGTACCAGTTTGGGGTTTTTTAGGGTATTAACCCTAAAAATTCAGCGTCACACAAACATGCGTTGGGGGAAGATTTTAGGATCGAATGATTGTAGATGCCTAATAAAACAATCATAGCATGAGGCGTATTATTTTTTATTTTTTTCATTTTTTTTTTGCATACCACGATTAAAACCAAGATTTGGTAGTTTAATAGCAAATCTCGTTGTGCCTTCTATTACCACGAATGAGATGAGTGCCGATTGAACTCTCGAGGTGCTCCTTATATTTAGTTTAATGGCAAACCTTCATTCTCCTGTCCTCTCCTGCCATGATCACTTTTGCACATTATTGGTTTCGATTTTCAAAAAAAATGTTGGGATGGCAAATTTTTAAAAATCAAACCGAATACACGTGCAATGTATGTGCGATACACGTGCAATATATATGCAATATACTTTCTCAAAGAAAATGATGGGGAAGATGTATTTGGAGCAGTCAATAAAATGCGCTAGAAAAGGGCAGAGAGATGCCAGAATCGAATGCTTGAATAGATAGACCCACGTTATGCAAAATCTAATTCGAAGGTCTACATTAGAAAAGTCGTTGTATCTATACTTCTAAAAAATGCGAGGGGCGAAGAGTATCATGGTGTCTATGACGGACACATTGAGTTGGGTGGAAGATGTCCCGCCATGCGCCAATGTTCTGGTTGGTGTTCATAATGTCATCGTTGCAGTCCTTGGTATGCCAACATCTTTCTTGATTTGGGCAAGCCTACTCCTCAAATTTGGAGTTCTTGGTGAGGATGGGCTAGGCGAGGCCTAAGCGGCCCCACATGATGAGCCACTCAAGCAATTCTAGCATGGGAGAAATATGAAAGCAGGCACAAGTACAATCGAGAGGATTGCTTCCACAATAACCATCCAACACCATGCATGGTTGAGGTGGAGATTGGAGAGAATATAATTGGATAGTTTGCCAAATAGGGTGCCAATGTTGATACACACCTAAACCATGTAAACAAAAAATGAAAAAGATGCCACAAAATTGGGGAAAAAAAAAGAAACGAAAATAAATGACTACCTTAGGTATAGATATCAAGATGTCACGGGAGAAGGCCGCGGAGAAGTCGGTGGCATAGATTGGGGCAATCATAAGGGCAAAGTTGATGCCGAGGTTGGCCATGGAGTGGCCGACTAGAAGACGACATAACTTGGGGCAAAGCCCATAATGAGGGGCCTGACGAAAAATATGGCACCCACCATCACAATTGTCCAACAACGATTGAATTGATTAGAAATCAATCTCACTAACACCAACTTGAGCAATGTGAACACGCCGAGGATGGCCATCATAAACTCAAGATGGAAGTAGCCCAGAATTAGGTTCGTGTTGATATATAGCGCAAGCTCGCTAATCTATTGTTGCTTTTGCAATCAATTTGTTTATTCTATTCAAATATATGTTGTATCACGCCCCTGCTCTTTCTTTCGCATTATACTAGGACAAGCTAGGTAGTATCCTTCGCCCCCTTCCCTTCCCTTCCCCCTCCCCCTTAAAAAAAAAAAAAAAAAAAAAACCTTCATTCTCTTGCCCTCTCCCGTCATGATCACTTTTACATGTTTTTTTTTTGGTAAGGATCACTTTTACATGTTCGTGGTTTTGATTTTCAAAAAAAATGTTGGGATAGCAAATTTTTAGATAGTTTGGTTCTATTGCAGCACCCAGTTAGTTTTCTTGCACGTCTGTACTTTCATGTGCCATCCTTTTTTGGCATTATGCGGTAGAGTGGGCTCTAAGAAAAGGAACATGAATGCCAGGTTCAACTTCAGTAACCTCCTAATGTTTACTTTGAATGTCTTGTCTTTTGCTTTATCGAAGGTATAAATTGATTTACCTACATTGACGCTTGCTTGGGCTTTCAAAGTTTGAACTATCAAACGGAGCTCTTTTTTTTTTGGTTGTTTACATATCTCTTGAATTAATCAAACAAGACCATGCACAAAGGAAACAATTTTATTGTTGGAGTTTGGAAGCAAAGGATTTTTCTCCATAGATTTGAAAATTTTCTTAACCATGCTTAGACCTGGCGAAACAGTTTAGCTCATAATTTGGGCGATGAAGCTTCATCAGCCTGCTTGTATCTTTTAGGCACATCAGGTGGATGTTGATGCATGTCTAATCAGAAGTTTAGTACTGGCTAGACCTACTTGATATATTTTCACTAGTCTGGATCGACATCAAAGATCTTAAGTGATTGATTGGGAATAACAACTGTGAAGAAAAGAAGTATAGCCACCTTTGTTTTTGCTCTAATTCTTCTGCAATAAGCAAGTTGTTGGTGAAAGGCCCACCTTACTCCTGTTTTGTCTCAATAATACTATGCTGGACATCGGGTTTCCCCCGTTTCATTCAAATCATCCTCTTTTGCCACTATTGCATTTGATTACTTCTGTTGCTAAATTTTGTTCCAAGACCGAAGGGATCCATTTTGAATTTTGGCACTTTTGATTTATGCATATGATGATGATCAATGAGAAGGTTTCTGGAGGATAAATTGTTGATGACTATCTTTCACTCAAGAATCTATGACAATGCTGCTTTTCTTGCATTCATTGAGTGAGAAATTTTAGGAAACTTCAATAGCAAAAACTTGTCAAAACTTTCAATAAAGGAAAATCCTACTTATATAGTTAGCTTCCCATGTTATCTCAGAAGAACATAGAGTATTCTTCATTTAGAACATAAGATGCACGCATCTCATGATGCTGACGGGTGGCATTGATTTTGTATTCTCGGAAGCTTCAGCTCTCAACTTTTTGTGACGATGTTATGAGGAAGCATAAACATGCTCCTGACGTCACGATCCGTTGTTTCCTGCTTTTCTCTGCAGACAGAAAATGTCCTTGCACCTCCAAGAAAGATTAGGTCGCCTAGATAGAGAACAGAAGCACCTTATTTCCTTGGCAGCAAAAACTAGGTTATTTGTTTGATTGAGCATCGGATGTACTTACCTGCTTCTCATATCAATGTGGGAATGATGATCTTCCCTATGCTATGATAAACTCTGTTTGAGCTTCAAATTTCTCTTTACTCTACCCTCATTGTCCATATCTGCATTTTTGAACAATGTCTTGACTTATGGTTCGACAGTTGCATCACTGTGCTGAATGGAAGATACTGACAGCCACTGATGCTGACAGCCACTGATGCTTTATTGTTTTCCTTCTTGTGCATCAGCTGGTGACAATGGATAGTTTGCATCTACATCTGGGAATGTGTCTGCTTTGTTCTCCGGTGATGAAAGTCTCTGAATATATAGATTATGCTGGATGCATGTGTGGTTGCCTTTTGTTCTCCTTACGGAGCATTAGTGTTGCTGTCTTTTAGTTGTTTTTGTGGTTCTGGAGGGCCTATAGGCAAACCCTAGCCTGTATTTTGTTTTTTGGCGTAATTAGAACTGGTGTAGTAATTATTGGTCTTCGTAGGAGATAATGTTCACTGTTGCTTAATGTTATTTATATTAAGAAGACACCTAGATTTCTTATTCTATATTCCGAATATCTAATCTTACGGATTGACCGAATCAATTAATCTGCAATTAGAATAATTGGAATCAAATTATATGTCCCACTCTAATCTAATCTTTCGATAGTAGAATCAAATCATAATCAAATCATACTCTAATTTAATCTTCCAATGGCAGAACCAAATCATAATCAGATCATACTCTAATATAATCTTTTGATGTTTCACCAATAATATTATCAACCTTATCACTTACCTTCGCGTAATCCATATCTTTCCAAGGAATTTTTCTGATTATAAACCAGTACCTGAGGGTAATACGGTGTCCTCTGATGCGATATTTCTCGGAAAAATTTTGTTGGGGTTGTCTTGTGAAGCAATTTGTGGAAGAGCAGCAAATATATGGGAACTCCGGTCAATGAAGGATCGGGATTGCTTCGCTACTCCAACGAGCACTTTCAAGGTGTAGCACAACCTCTCTAATTGATTATTAACTGCAAAAGTATCAAAAGCTCAGCTGATATGTAGATTTCATGCATGCTATAAGCTCAAGAGTCTTTACAGTTTGAGCCAACTTTCGGCACTCTCGTCATTACATGTGATGGTCGATGACAATGTTCGGGAATTGACGAGAGATGCCAATTGGGACATTAGGGGTTGTGGTTCCACACCTGTTCGAATAAAGCTCTGTTGTGAGTTGGATGATCTCTTGTCATTGAGCTCATCGCGAGGAATTTGGCGTACCTACATATGCAGGTTTAAGTGAAAGATGCATGAAAAGAGTTGGCTAACAGAGTCTTATTTCCACTCTTGAAACTAAATCGTCCCCACCTCAACTCCCTCTGAGAATGTGAGGATTCGAATATCCTACTTCCCCCTTTTATGTTGAAAGGGTGGCCACTGGGACAAACTCCAGTGGTTGTTAACAGAGTCCTGTTTAGAAAGGAAAAATGTAAAGCTTTGATAGATGACGCACCATTTCTTGAACCATGGAAGTAAGTGATTCTTGACCCCACTAAGGCTAACCGATCTTAATATGTTTTCTGCCTCTTTCTCCTCAGGAGGAGATGGCTTCGGCGACATATTTCCCTCTTTTGCCATTGAAGTACCAAATACTAATGTCGATTTGAGCACAAAACATGATCGTTTCCAATTCGATCTTTAATCATCTGAAAAGAACCCCAAAATCGAATATTTCCAGGAAACAGAAGAAGAAGAAAGAAAGAGATGTTAAAATCCAATGTCGTTCGGAGAGAGGTGGGCAGAGTAGATGTTTTCTTTGGAGCTAAAACCAGAATCGAGGAGGGGTTTTTTTTTTTTTTTTTTGGGGAGTTGAGGAAGGGGTTCACCGGAGTACATCTCGAGCTCCTTCTGGTTACCGTCGGCTAACTCCCCTATCTTTTGTTGTCGAGTGACGTGCACCATCAACCGTGGCAGTTCGCCGGAGGAAGGGAAGAGTGCCGGCCGTTTTCTTGAGCGTTGCCAATGTACGAGCAGCAGCGGTGATACGTTTTTGGCTAGGCAGGTATCGCACTTCCTTCAAGAGTTCCGTTTTTTCCTCTTGCTATTCGGGAGTCAAGAACATGGAATGCAGCTGATGAACTCATTGTTCGAGCATGTGAAACCGAAATTGGTCAGTGATGGGTGATGAGGTTTAGAGAATGGAAATGGTGTTGGTCCGGAGTCGCAAGATTATATTTCGCATCTGTGCATCATGTGCTTGCTAAAATGCCCAAAAGAAGACCGAAATTCGTTTTGCATGCTGAAGCTTGAAATCGATTAGCATCTACGTTTATATTCGCTGACCCTTCAACATCAATCATCCGGAATGCATTGACCACATAATATCAAACTATTGTCTCGTATCTAATCCTCGTCTTGTCCTTTCTCTAATTTTTTGCCATTCTGCTTTGGGACACGACAACTTAGAGCTTTTCGAAAATACACGTGCCTTCTCATTGTCGTTTTGAACCCACTGGCATATCAACCGGTAAGCGCTCACATAGGGCAACATAATTCGAAATAAAAAGGAAGATGAGAGGAACACAAATCGGTTCCCCCTTACAATTATACTCTATGTTAGTATTCTATTCAATATCTCATTACAATGTGTATACATATCAACACACGTGACAGACAATTGTAAGATGAATCTAATATGGAGAATGACAGATATGATATAGACAATCCACATGTTTCGACACATTAAGTAATAATTGATTAGAGATTTTTTGTGAGAAGAAAAATTAGTTCCTCCCTTCTCTCTCTCTAATGATGTCAATCCACCTTTTGTTGGAAGGCTTGCAAGATTCACAAAGAATTACAAGATAGGCCACTGCTAGACCATATAAATGCGTAGGATATCAATAGTGTTGACATTTGATTAAAAATCTGAGATTAGGGTTCCTGATCGCGATAGGATGTCAGGACCCTTTCCTCGGCCAAAAGGAGAGTCCTTTTAGACATTTGATCTCGACGACCATTTGCAATTTCCAAGATTTTGAGCTCAAATGGGATCTGCCAATGTTCAAGTGGATATTCAGGGGTACGATTGGTCTCTCACAACAAAATCAATCTGGACAACTAAAATCCGATTAAACGAAAATTAGTTCAATTTCAACATCTAGTTTGGCTTAATCAAGTCGATTTGGTGAAATGTAGTGAAAAAAATGACGAATCGGGACCATCCCCGGTCGACCCGATTAGGTCTGGCCTATTGGGCCGAAGATTCCAGCCCTTCAGCCCATCGAAAAAGTCCAAGCCCAAAACATTTCGAAAGTCATGTCAGCCTGGTTCAAAGTTCAATGGGCCTAAATTGGTCACAGCCCATGAAGTGTTCAGAATCTCTTCATCGCTCTGCTCCATTGTTCAGGATTTGTGTCCATCCATCTTCGAACCGAGATACAGGAGAGGGAAGCTGTCCGAAGCAGATCCTTCAGTTTCGTTTCAGTCATAGGGAGAATCGTTGGGGCTTTATTGATCTCGATTAGTTGAAGTTAAAAAAATCAGTCTCGCTAAGGTTATTTTCGCGAAAAATCCATTCTCTGATAATGATGATTTATATCGTCCATGAAAATAAGTTCACAAAAAATATTTTATTATTAATGAAAATAAACATGTATACTGTTCAATTGCCTTTTGTTTTCGATTACGGACGTTTCGGAAAGTCAGCATTCAATTAGGGATATTTGCTTTGATCTTTTTCACTGCACTTGTACGGCTCATTTCATTTTTGGAGTTGCACAGAACTAGCAATGAGAATAAAAAGCCTAGTTATAGCAAAAGCTGTTGAAACTTAATAGGTCATCCATAGTTAGAAAAAAAAAATACTAAAAAAAGATGATCGGTGTCTACATTAGTGATTCCAAATCAAAATTGATTGGATGTACTGAATTGGCACAAATGATGATTAGAACTCAATGACAACAAAAAATTAGGTCTAAATTGATATAATTATAATAGATTTATGATTTTTTTGGTAATTCTTTCCTATTCGAGATGATGAATGTGGTGTGTGCGCACACCAGCTACACCCACATTCAACAGTATCGAATCACAAACCCAAGAGAATTTGAAACAGAAAGGAAAAAAATTTAAGCGCCTACATGCACAATTAAGAACAAAAATTCAATTTTCCACCCAAACGGAATATGCCGAGTCAACTCCAGCAAAACCGACCAAATTTACTATTGATGGATGCCAGAATTGAGCACATTTCGGTTGACATGTGGAAGTTCTAACAGTTACTATTGATGGATGCCAGAAGGGGGGACTTTTTTTGGTTGGAAGCCAAATTTTGTGTTCTTTTGTGTGACATTTGAATCTGACTTTATCATTATTACACGTAATTTCACTAGATTGACAATAACTATTCTCCTAAATCCATGCAATTAAGATCGTAACTTAGGTATTAGACTCCTTCGTTATGTTTCAATCGTAGCTCATACTGTACAACCACCTTACATTTTGATTATGAATTCTTAGTCTCAATAAATAACAACCATCAAAATTTACATGTGAAAAGTAGATTTTTTTATCTGTCGACATTGTAAGACGGTGGTATGATAGAAAGGGAGTTTGGTGGAGTCCAAGTTTGGATGGGGGACATGTCTCATTATTCAAAGCCACCCTAACCAAACTTACATCGATTTTGTACGGATGACCCCTATTGATTAGGAGTGGCTGGATTTTGGGGCAGTAGTTTTGGCTTCTTTAGGGGGATTTTGTGACATTTACAATCGACAACTAACTTAGGAAGCACCCACAAATGTGAATTGCTTGTTTGTTTCCTCTAAGTTTCATGGATTATTGGAATGAAGTTGAATTTATTAAATTGAAACAATGAATGATATTAATAAATTATGGATTATTGCTTTTAGTGTAAATTCATTCTAGGTTTTTATTTATTTATTTATTTGTGAATTTGAATAAAATTAATTTGATTGAAATAATCATAAAAATAATAATTTGTTATGCATATATAAAAATATACATTTAATATACAATGTGTCCGAATGTGTTATAATTCTCTTTTTTAGAGAAACGACGTGTTGTGTCGTGTCGTGTCGTATCGCATGTCGCGTATCTATGTCATTGCCGTTTAGTAGTAAACGACCTTCAGCTTCAATAGTGAAGATCTGAAAGCATGGGATTGTATTTATTCCTAACCTGACATCGCAAAGACGTTTTATGACGTTTTTCTCATTGTTTCTTCTTAAAATTTGGTGAGTTCTCACTCATTTCCTTTCATATTTTTGCTTTATTTTTTTTTTGTTTATATTCGACAGTCTCCGAGAGAACGTTTTATAATTTGAGATACTGATTTTTATTAAAAGGAAAATAAAAAGTTAGAGGCTTTTCATGATATTTGGCCTTCAAATTATTTATATTGTGTCTACTGTTGCTAATACTTTTATTAGTTTATCTTCAAGGAAACGACATTTTTATTGACTTTTTTTAAGAAAAAAATAAAAGTCGGGAGATGCATCGTTGGGGATTATCAGTATATTTCCTTAAATGTCTATATTTCTAGGATAATATATATCTTCTTTAACTGTACATATCCTCGATTGAATGATGTTATTAGACTTACGTATTTTTCATTACAAGATAAACAATAATTCTCTCTTCCACATATTTCTTCTCTTGCGGTAGAGCTTTTTGTGGGGAAAACATATACATAAGTGCCATCTAACTTTTTTGATCAGTTTGGTGCTATATCGCCATGTTGGTCGAATATTGATTACTACAATGCTTCTCGTGAGATATTCCGGCTATTTGTCTTATGTTGTTTTTTAAATTAATTTTTCAGTCCGGCATGGCATTTTAAAAAGAAACCGAAGTCTAGACAAAGCACTAGAGAAGGGAAAATTATCAAAATAGACCAAGACCTATTGCAAATTTTCCAATTCAATTCTAAACATATTTTTTTGGCCAATTTAGTCCTAAGCCTTTTATAATTGTGCTAATTTAGTCTATTCGGCCAATTTTGGCTGGCAGGTGCCAACCGTCCAGTTACTGTTGACATGGACAATTTTTTTTTAATTGTATTATATTTTTTGAATTTATTATTCTTTTTTATTTTTATTTTTTTCCTTTTGTTTTTCCTTTTTCTCTTTCTTCTTTCTCCCTCCTTACAACCTGATTGTAATAATATGAGTCAAAAAATGGATCTATGATTCATTCTGACACCTCTAATTCCAAAGCACCTCGTTCTTATTCATCCAAATTAATCATGGTGTGTCGAGGAGAGCTGGTTCAGGGAAAAAAAAGTGCATAAATTACAATGCTTAGAGAATGGCTCGAGTAAATAGGAAAAAATCTGCTCTAAAAGGAGCTACAAATTGTCTCCGTGAGGGGGGCTCCAGACCAACGCCTATATAAAGGCTAGTTGGCATCCTAAGTGACTCGCAACAGAATTCGCAAGGGCTCTTCCGGCATTGTCAACAAGCTTCCTCCCCTCCTCAATTCACCATAACCAGCCCTCTCTCTTATTCTTTAGGCACCTCCGCTCCTCCTCCTCCGCCGCCACCACCTCCTCCACCGCCTGCGGTGCTCAATTCGTGACATGTGCATCGAAGATTGAAGTTCAAGAGGTTGGGAGACATTCGGTGAATTGGCAACCTAGTGTTTGGGGCTATGACTATTTGCAGTCACTCAGCGTTAATTACACGGTAACGAATTTTTTTTTTTTTTTTTTCGGCACAAAACCCAGCCTAGCTTAAGTACTATGGGAAATATTCACATTTGGTCCTCAAACTTGGAAAAATTTCCCAACAATTTTTCTGGTCTATGGTTCTGACAATTTCGGTAACAATTTATTCCATGATGGCACTGATTATTTGAGTATTATACTTTTGTTTGGCATCGATTAATACCTCGGCTTCACTTTGCCGTGCTCAAATTTAAGTTACCACGCCGACGGCAGAAAAAAAAAACATAAGTTTAGTGGCCGAGGTGCACTGTTTCCCTATTTTCTATTTACTTTGGTTGGACGAGTCCATAAATCCCGAAACAACATGGAAACAAAGGACAAACTGTACTTTGAATCTGGTTTATGGATGTATACATCTTGTGTACTTCTGTATACGATTTATATATGACATTCGAGATATGTAAAATCAATTTGCACCTTCATCCATTGCCAAAGTATCAAATCTACTGCCAACCGCAACAATATTCTATAGGAGATATCGATAAACCTGGTCAAAACGGCATATTCTCAACAAAAAGGCAAGAGCTCAACAGTGCTTGTGCATTGACTTCAATTAAGATCTCATTTTTAAGAGTTTTTCATGTGCTAGGAGGATACATATTCGGAGGAAGTCCAAAGGTTGAAGAAAGAAGTCAAGGGTCTATTCGACGGGGAGATGAATCAGGTGGCCAAGCTCAAGCTCATTGACGTGGTTCAAAGACTAGGACTAGGACACCAATTCGAGATGGAGATCAAGAACGCTCTAAGTTCCATCTATAACAACACCGAAGATGCTCAACTTTCGGATAATCTTCATGTCGTTTCCCTTCGATTCCGGCTACTTAGACAACATGGATACAACATACCGCAAGGTACTCATCAACTATAAAATTTTTGTAAATCATGTTGATGCATCAAAATTTACCCTTCCATTCCTTTTGTTGGACATATAGATGTGTTTCAAAGATTTATGAGCAAGACGGGGACATTCAATGAATCGCTCAATGAAGATGTGAAGGGGCTTCTTGGTCTTTATGAAGCTTCTTTTCATGGATTGGAAGGTGAAACCATAATCGATGAAGCTTGGACCTTTGCTTCTAAGCATCTGAAGGATCTAAACCTCAACGAAATTCCCACTAATTTAGCGAGCCACGTGAGTCATGCATTAGATATGCCAATCCACTGGAGGCTAAACAGGATGGAGGCTCGGTGGTTCATTGACATGTACAAGAAACAGCAAGACATGATCCCCTCTTTGCTACGATTGGCTAAATTAGACTTCAATTTAGTGCAGTCAGTCTACAAGAAGGAAATCAGCAGTCTGGCAAGGTACACAATCAATCTGGCAGCGTGGGAGCCCATTTTGATTGACTTAATCATCATATGACAATTTTTTCAGGTGGTGGGTTGAACTTGGGGTGAACAAGATGACCTTCTATAGGGACAGGATAATGGAAAGCTATTTTTGGAGCAATAGTATGGTTTTCGAACCTCAACATACAGCTTTCAGAGAAATGAATGGGAAGAGTGCTAGTATGGTGGTACTTATTGATGATGTTTACGATATATATGGGACGCCAGAAGAACTTGAGCTCTTAACAAATTTCATTGTCAGGTTTGCCTAGTATCACCACCGTCATCATTTTCCCTTGTAACTATGACTACCAAGAAAAAAGACATAATTAATTAGTCTATAGATGCGATGAAAAAAAAATACTAAAAATTATATATTATGAAATAAATTCTTCGATGCGTTTTGGACATATCATGGTTTATGTCGGTGGTTTGGCCTAATAAAGTAATGGTTGGCATTAATCTTCGTTATTGTTACTAAGAAGTGTATTGAATGGCGGTAAATTTCGTAAAATTGCTGAAATTGTGATAACTTATCAAGGCGGGACATCACAGACATCAATAGGATTCCTCCAATAATAAGGAATAGTTTCATGGCCATGTACAACATGACCAACGAAATTGGGTATAGGACGATGAGAGAGCGAGGAATCAACCCCATCCCTTACCTGCGGAAAGTGGTAATTTTGACTTGCTAAATCTTTCACCTGATAATTTCTAGTCCATGTCAGTCAATTCATTTTTCTACTTCTAACTTTCGTTATGACTTCTCTTTGAATGTTTGAGTCCGAAAAAGTATGAGAAAAGAACGTCCCTTGACTTGGTCATTGACACACTTTTCCGAATTTCAATCCTATAGTGGGCCGATCAATGCAAGGCGTACCTGAAGGAGGTCCATTGGCGCAGCAAGGGCATTAAACCGACCCTGAAGGAATACATTGACGTTGCGAGCAATTCATCCGGAGTGCTGGTTTTGTTGTTGGCCAGTTACTTCCTAACCACGGATAAACCGACGGAAGAGGGACTTGATTACGTGTCGAAAATCCCAAGCATCATGCGATGTTCATCCGAGATGGCTCGACTCATCAATGATTTCAGTACATCATCGGTAACTTACTTTTATATTGTTCTTCTCCTTGCAAATAGTGGCTCATAAGAAAAAAAGAGTACATCTTCTTTTTTATTTCTTTGATACGAAAGTGAGAAGAGTATTTGGACTTATCGTTATAACCCAACAATAATTGTCCATGCTTAGCATGAATTGGCACGAGGAGACAACTTGAAGGCGTTGGAATGCTACATGAATGAAACCGGCGCGTCGGAAGAGGCTGCACGTGAACACATCATGCATATGGTGCGTGAGTCCTGGAAGTGGATGAATAGAGCCGTGTTTGAAGACTACCGAATTCCCGGATTAGGGCCTTTTCTTGGTGCCTGTGTAAACACGGTACGAATTTGTCATACTTTTTACGGATGTGGAGACGGATTCGGCCAACCCAGTAATGATTTCAAGGACTCTCTTGCGTCGGCTTTGTACGAACCCCTGCCCCTCGATTAGGCATGCATTATTGACCAACGGTCTTGCTTGTGGAGAGACCCTTTGATCTTATGTGTCTTTTCTTAGTTTTTTTGGGTGGCTCTGTGAGCTCTAAGTTGTCGAAACTATTTTACATAAAGTCTATTGTTGGGCTTCGGCAGAGAAGCACATGCCATTCCGTGCTTTGTGTGGTGGCTGATTATGTAATCACAAACAATAAACAATATTCGTGATGATCGAATTTTATTTTATGTTGAATATTTAGCTTTTTGTATTGGAGAAAAATTGAAAAGAAAAGGACTATATAGAAGAAGATAAAAATCTTTTGACTTCGACCAACGCTGGTTCAATGGAATTTTAAACGGTGGCTGTGCAGAAAGGTTTTATTTCTACCATCGAGTTTCATTGAAACGGTGTCCCAAAGATTCTCCAACGTCCAGAACAGTGCGAGGCTATTTCGGAAGGTAGCAATGTCGATGAATTAGATTGGACCGAGTATTATCTTCTTCTCTAACGATTATACTATCTTTCTATATCGTTCTTTGCGTTTGAATTCATAAACAAAGAACACTTTGGAGTGCATCATTGTAATTCTTATGGAGGACATCATATCTTGTAGAAAGTTTCCTGAAAAGTGTCTTGACTCATTACATCTTTTGTCTTTAATTTTTTTTCGGTTTAATTGTCCAAAAAATCCTAAATTTATTGTACGGTGGTCAATTCAATCATAAATTTTTCAATTGTATCAATTCAATTATAAACCTTTCAATTGTGTCAGTTTAATCAAACATTTTGAAGATTTGTCAATTTAATTCTAAAACTATTATTTGGATATTTAACCGGAATGTCTACATTTTCAAACTGTCAAAAGGTTTAGGACATGAATATTATGATGGGAATAGGGCATGGATATTATGATGTGAATGTTATATATCTAATCTCTATAGCTTAGTTGAAATATTGTCAAAAGGTTTAAAAAAAATTCCAAATAAAGTCCATAAATATCATTGATTTTTCAAATAAGGGTTTGAAGTGAACCTTACCTTAACTAAAGACAAAGTGTTATCATTTTATTAAATAAGGGCCTAAAATGGACATTGTTTCAAATAATGACTTGAAGTGGCCATGTTAATATCAAAGAAGGACTTGAACTTTTCGGCCGATCAAGGGCATTTATGTCCTTTTGCTTTTTCTTATTTTTTTTTCCCTTTTCTCTTTATGTTCATAAAAAGAAAAACTAAAAAACAGGCTATTTTTTTATTTTTTATTTTTAAACTTAGGTCCAGGGTTGGTAGCTAGCCCTCCCTCACTTGTGGTTGCTGCCCTATCGCTAGTGGGGCATCAGACATGGCTGATAGGGTCGCTGACCAAAGGTGAGAGCTTGGTCCTCGCTAGATTCTAAAGAGGGCTGCCACCCTTCCTTAGGTCCGGGCAAGGTAGACACCTTGCCCAATCGCCAGTGATCCCGTTGGCCATGGCCAATGCCCCCACTGATGAGAGGGGGGCAGCCACAGGCGACTAGACCTCCTCCTAAGTTTTTTTTTTTTTTAAGTTTTAGTCTTTATTTTTTATTTTCTTAGGATGTCTTTTTTTATGCCAAAAAAGAAAAAATAAAGGAAAAAATAAAGAAAATAAAGAAATCAAAAGGATGGGAATGCCCTTGATCGGCCGATGAGGTTAGGTCATTCTTTTAGATTAATATGGCCACTTCAAGCCCTTATTTGAGAAAATGAGAGTATTTCAAGTTCTTATTTGAGATATGATTTACTTTATGCCAATATTTGAGAAATTGAGAGCATTTCAAGCCATTTTATGGAAATTTTCCAAAGATTAGGACTAAATTGATATATCATTAAAATGTTTAGGCTATGGATATTATGACATATCCAATCTCTACATCTTAGCCAAAAGAATTACTACCTTGGCATATCCAAAGTGATTGGTAAAAAATGCTTAAACCATTTAAGTGCAATTAATCAAGTTTTGCAAGCTTATTAACAAGTAGTGATCCAACGATCATCCAGTTTTCCACTCTAACAACTTCGAATCGACTTACTTCACTCAATTAGTTGCAGCATGCCAAGAAATAAAACTTACA
The DNA here is from genome assembly GCA_014182715.1 of Eucalyptus cloeziana. Taxonomy (NCBI): domain Eukaryota; kingdom Viridiplantae; phylum Streptophyta; class Magnoliopsida; order Myrtales; family Myrtaceae; genus Eucalyptus; species Eucalyptus cloeziana. Next base: position 4,528,612 of record CM024640.1, read on the forward strand.
TATTACCTCACATTTTGCGATTTTTCTTTTTATGCATTTATGAGTTGTCACACAGCATGAGATATTTAAGCCAGCCAAAAGCTTCCCTATAACCCGACAAATCCACAGTATACCAACTCCTATTCACCGCCAAGTGATTTAAAAGTCGAGTCTTGCCTGCAAAATACATCAATCAATCAGCTCATCCCTGGCGACGAAAGTAAAACAATAAGAAAGAAAAAGGACCTGGTTTCTTGGATGTAAGTGCAACTTCCTTCTTCTGAACTAGAGCATTGATATGGGAAGAGTTGCCCAAATTAGACGGACCCAGAATCGCAAAATTGGGCCTCACATTTTGGGACAGTTCTTGGCCCTCCCACTGCTCTTCATGAACTCCACTTCCTTAATCTGGGTGTGACCCTCGGCTGGATCGAATCGGTGTAGGAAGAAGAAAACTTTCCAGACGATCCTGGCTGAGTCAGAGGTTGTCGGGCTTGCGATTTTGGCAGTGGAGGCATGGAAGGTAAGGCTATGGTGGGTGGGCTACAAGAGAAGAGGGGTCTTGGGAGAGAACGAGAAGAGTGAGGGATTCTGAGATGGCCGAAGTGAGGGCTGAAGAAGAGAGGTTAAGTGCAAAGCAAAGAGGCGTAATAGCCATTGTTGGATAGAGATGATTTGCTTAGCGATCGAGGAAGCGAAGAAAAAGAGATAGAAAGCGAAGAGGCAAAGGGAGAGAGAGTGTGTGTCAGAAAGGGGGTTGAGTATGGTCTAGGTGGGCGATTCTTACTTTGGAATCAGGAACAATCTATTAAGGATTGGTTCCGAAAAATTGAAATCGCGAATTGCCCATTGGTTCTATGAATCCACCCAAGAACCGAACTGGGGTGTGTCCATGGAACCGATCCCATCAAACTTCATTCACTCATTACAACATTTTCTGACAAAGCAAAGTAAAACAAAAAAAGAAAATTTTGTTTTCCTATTCTTAATTGCAAGATTAGTAAAAAGATTGGACTCAAATTGAGAGTTGACACCGTAAGCCGATGGGCATTGAGTTGAGAGTCAAAGTTGTGAGTGAGAGAGAGAGAAACAGCTTGTATAAGATGAGAGTGAGATAAGACAAGCACTCGGTTAATAGGTATTGAATTTTAGATTAGGAATTTTAGGGTTTTCATTTTTCTTAAATTTTTTTGTCATAAATTTTTACTAAAAATTAATATGTATTTATATATTAACAATTTAGTCAAGTGAGTGGGTGAGCAGACCCTCATCTATAACCGAGAACTAGATCGGTATCCATCGATTCTAATAAATTGGAGCTGAGAGCTGGACTGGTTCCCTTAGGAACTACAAGTTTTAGTTTAGTTCGGTTCAATTTCGAGCGGTTCGGGCGGTTGCTGGTTCTTTTCCACACCCAAAGTAAGGAAGCCTACTTCAACACTATTGGAGGGGAGAAAATATTAGATGGGTTAGCCACAACATGCATGCCCCAGCCAATTAGGAGGCTTCACGTGGCTCCACGTGTCTCCATGTCAGTTAGTGGTCCCCATCGCTCTTTGTACATAGAAAATACTAATAGCCTCCTTACATTAATGGCTGCACTAGACCTGTTGTGAAAAGTTAGGCTACGTTTGGCGACATTTCTATTTCTTTGTTTTTATGTTCTTTTGCTCCCTGGAATAGAAAAAATAGAAATCTGTTTGGTAAAATTAATTAAATTTTTATTCTCCGGAATAGAAAAGTGTTCAAAGAAATTTGAAACAAAAATAAGAAATATAAAAGAGTAGTTTTTTATTCCCCGAAACAATTTCTAGAAATAAATCATTTTTTTCTTTTCTTCTTCCTTGCCGCTTGCTCTATCGTTGGCCGACCCTCAGCTGTCGATCGCCACCTCTCGCCGATTGCCATCGTGTGTAACAAACACATTCCTATTCTTTTTCAATTCTGAGAATATAAATTTTGTGTAGTTATTAAACGCATTCTTTTATTTAGAAATTGTTTAAGGGAATAAAAATAGAAAAATATTATTTCTGAAAAGAAATTATTTCCTAAAACAAAAATATTACCAAATAGACTCTTGTTTCACTTTCTCTCTCCTCTTTTTTCTCCTTTTGAAGGAGGAAGAATGACGTTTTTCTCTCCATTCCTCTCATGAATTCAAAATTTCAGTTCCCTCGTCTTCATTCTCTTCGATGCTTGCTCCCTGTCTACTCTGGCTCTCACTCGATGCTCATTGGGCGTCACTTCTTCGCTCTTTACTTCAGAGTTTGCTTGGCTCGTTCTGCTCCGAAGCTCCCTTGGTGCTCGGCGGGTCTCTCTTTTTCACCCTCTGCTCTGGTGCTTGCTCGGCTCGTTCTGCTCCGGAGCTCCCTTGGTGCTTGGCGGGTCTCTCTTTTTCACTCTTTGCTTTGGTGCTTGCTCGGCTCGCTCGCTCTTTGCTCTGGTGCTCGCTCGCTCTCTGAATTTCTTCTCATTGGAAATTCAGATTTTAGAAATTTTTCCTGAGAACTCGAAGAACGATCAATTATCATGAACTGAAGGTTGAGTTTTACAATTTTAACGAGGCAAATCTTGTGGGCTGAGGTTGATTTGGAGAGTGTCTTACTTTATTTTCTAGGACTTTCAAGACTTGTTTGATTGCTTTAGGGATGTTTTTTTTTTTGGTCAGGATTGAAACTGCAGGAGAATCGCGTCCTTGTTTCGCTTGTTCCAATTGGCTTTGCCTTTGCTTTTAAAGCTCCATGTTTTGGTTTCACATTTTTTGCTCCTTTTTACCAATTCCTAATAATAATTAACAGTTACAATTAAAAAATTAATTAATTTTTTTTTTATCAAAGCCAAAAACAAAAATCTGATTTTGCTTTGATTGACAATTCCGTTCTTGCCAAAAACAATTCAAGCGAAATTCTCGTCTGGATTTTATACTCCTTAAAATCAAAAGATTCCACTGGATGGCAGTAATGGAGCAAACAAAACTTAATTTCATCACTGATGAACTAAATCTAGCACAAGATAAAAAATAAAAATAAAAAAAGGATGCTACTGGGGTGACGGTACCATTATTTCTTGGGAATAACGGTGCCATTTTGACCACACACTAAATGGAGATGCAATTGACAACCGGAAGAGACAAAATACGAGATATTGAGCAAGTATGGGATCATTGAGCAAGGCTGCCGCATCCCCAAGGGCCCTCCCTCTCTCTCTCTTTCTCTCTCCATCAGAGCACCTTGCCTTCTCGCAACTCAAGCTTTTGAGCATAGGTTCTCGCCTGCCATCCCTCCTACCCAGAACCCCATAATCATCACTTGCTGTTATCCCTCTAACTTCAACCTCGACGGCTGCCCTCTCCTCGTGAGCAAAGCAATGCAGTGCTAGTCGAAGGGCTCGTGTTGGTACAGGATCGTGATCGCTAGAATTGAAGCCAAGACTGATAGTGATAGGAGAGTGACTGAGAGCGAGGGCTTCAGCGAGGTTTTAGTGGGTGGCGACAGGCGGCGGCGAGCTGGCTCTTGACTCGGACATGTGTGCAACAGCGATGAAGAGAGGTTCACGGTGGATGTTCTTGCTAGTATAAAGCTCGACGAGAGAATCTTCAAATGGCTCGTCGTCTTTCTTCACTTCACTTCACTTCAGAGGGAAGGTGAAGTGTCTATTCTTACATTCATTTATTTTTTTCATTACCATTGAGAGAGAGAGTAGCATGAGAGAAGTCAAGATGTGGGGCCTCAAGTACCCAATATCTTTTTCACCGAAGGGTATTGTTGTTGATATTTTACTAGACCGGACAAGCTAGTCATCCGGTGGCCTTGACACAATACATGGTGCAGTTCAGACTGCACCGTCGTGACAGTGCAGTCAGCTTATTATTTTCCCAAAAAAAATAAAAAGAAGGCACTGGTCTCGCTTGGATTGAATAGTGTCAGGACAGTATTAGCCCCCCAATTAACTCGACCACAAGAACGGCTGGTAAAATATTAAGATTACTATAGGTTCTTCGATAGCAGGCATGAAACCTGTAAAACACAAACTAGTCTCGATGAAATTGACAAAGAAAATGGATGGCTACGACTAAAAAATAAATCCTCATATCTAACGAAGAATCTGGAGAACCAGACTGCTGGGCACCGTAGACTTCTGCCAGACCCTCCTCTGGGTGGCACTCCCGCCGGAGCTTTGCTTCACCACCCTCAGATTCCTAAAACGGGCCTTCGGCTTTGACTCTTCTACTGCTACTTTGAAATCAACGAGAACAACTGCGTCAACACCGTCCAACTCTATTCAGCTCCTTCGTCTCCGTCTCCTGTAGTTGCCTCTCCCTCGGTCGTGCTCCCAACTCCAGCTCACCACCTGCGGCCACTCAAACAATGACTGCATCATCGACATCTTTGACGGCGTTGCCGTCTAGTGGGAGCATGTGGTGAGGCAGTGGCGGTCCCAGCCTTCCTCGTGGGGGCCCCTCCCCGACCAGAAGCGTGGCTTCACGCTCCGGATCAGGAAGTGCGACAATGAGCTCATCCTCGACTCCTACCTGGACTACATCATGGACAAGGCCAACGACATTCGCCGTAAGAACCAAGAACGCCTCCTTAACACTAATTCGTGTGGCGGGTGGAAATCGGTGCCGTTCAAGCACCCGAGCACCTTTGACACATTGGCCATGGACCCATAGAGGAAGAGGGACATCATGGAGAACCTTCATGACTTCACGGACGGGAAGGACTTCTATCAGCAGACGGGCGGGCCTGGAAGCGGGGTTACCTACTCTACGGCCAGCCCGGGACGGAAAAAAGCAAATATTGCCGCCATGGCCAATTTCCTTGGCTATGACATCTACGACCTTGAGCTAACCAAGGTGTGCTCCAACTCCGAGCGAGCAGCAGAGACCCAACGAGTCCCGAGGGAGCGTCAGAGCAGAGAGCAAACAAGCCGAGCAAGTGCTAGAGCAGAGAATGAAAAAGCAAGATCCAACGAACACAAGTGCCAAAGCAAAGGGAGAAGAAGTGACGCCCAATGAGCGCCGAACGAGAGCGAGAGCAGAGAGGGAGCGAGCATCGGAAGTAGTGAAGACCTATGTAGCACCGACAAGTACACGCGACACGACACGACACGACACGTCGATACGTCATTTCTAAAAAAATAGAGAATTCTGACACATTCCGACACGTTATATATTAAATATATATTTTTATATATAAATTCAAAAAAAATAATAATAATAAAAGAGCATAGAATTAATTTATATTAAAAATATTAATCCAATATTTGTTAATATCATTCATTGTTTTAATTTGACAAAAATTGAATGAGAAATTCAAAAATTGCAAACATGAAAGAGTAAACTTGAATGAACATATCCTGTTTTCTTATACTTGTCATAGATTAGTGAGATTTCTTATAACCCTAGATAGAGTTTGGAGTTCATGATTTAGACTAGCTTGGAGCTCATCTGCAAAACAAGGTTCGAGAAAAATGAAAATTCAAGACAAGAACTCTCGAAGTATGACCAAAAGAAAATGAAATCACTAAATTCGCCACGGAAATGTGACAGATAACTCACAAGCCAATAACATAGACCGAAATAGATAATTCGTAAGCGATGCTTGCGAGAGGTGGAAATAAGCAAAAAAAATTATAACTTTAAGTATGTGGGGGCAACAGAACGACGCCGACGAGAAGAGGGACGTTCCATCGTCACTCATAGGAAGATTAGAACTTATAAGTGAGAAACTTGAGAGTAAGAATTTTATTCTTTCCCTTTATTTTTGTTATTTTCATTATTTTTTTATATATTTACATTTTGACCCCTCAAGTATTGAAAATTTTTAAAATTGACCCGTGCGTGTCAGAATTGCGTGTCGGAATTTCGGACTCGCGTGTTGGGAATAGTTGACCACGTGTCAAATTTTTCGACACTCGTTAACCGCGTGTCGGAGCGTGTTGGACACGTGTTAGAGTGTCGGACACGATACGAAGATTTCTGGAGAGTGTCGGTGCTTCTTAGGTGAAGACAAGGGATTGAAATTTTGAATTCATGAGAGGAAGGGAGAGAGCATCGTCTTCCTCATTCATAAGGAGAAAAAGGAGGAGAGAGAAAGTGAAATAACTCCCGCAGCAGGTCTAGTGCAGGTCTAGTGCGGCCATTAATATGCGTAGGCCTATTATCAAGGGAAATTTCTAAATAAGAAAGAGGAAATTAATATTTTCTATGTGCAAAGAGCAATGGGGACAACTCGTTGATGTGGAGCCACATGGAGCTTCCTGATTGGCCAGGGTGCATGCTGATGTATTATGGCCACCCCACCTATTATTTTCTAAATGAAGGAAGAGATAGCAAAGAGAGAAGAGAGGCAATTTCGAAAATTTTAATGAATAGGAAACCATTTGGGCACGTGGTGATTAACAAGTGGAGTTAGTGTGAAAAATCACACAACTAACCAATGTTTTCTCATTTTTATAAAATAATTTATAGAGTGACATGGCGTTTTTTTTTTTTGTCTTCCTTCAATCCACCTCACTCAAATTCGAATGCCTAACAACTACCATAGATGGATGCTTAGGTGCTGTTTGGTAACGTGCCAAACAGTACCTGATTCTGATTTTTTGTTCCTAGAATCAGTTTGGGACGAGAATCGTGTTTGGTAAAATTTTTGTTCCCGGGAACAAAATTGTTCTCGGGAACAGATTGGGAAGAGAATTGAGAATGAAAAAAAAATATGATTCTTCGTCCGAGAATCAAAAAAAGAATCAAAACAGTGAAACTTTCATTCTTCCCTTTCGTCATCCCACAATTGTCGTCCACCACCACCCACCGCCGTCCGCCCGCCGGTCGCTGGTTCGACGAGCTCGCCGGAGGCTCGCCAGGTCAGGGTGAGGTCCGGTGAGCTCGCCGGAGGCAAGCCTAGCCACCGGCGAGCTCGTCGGAGGCAAGCCTAGCCCTCGCCGGTGGCTAGGCGAGCTTTGTCGGCAGCTGGGCGAGGCTCGCCCAGCCTCGCCAGTAGCTGGGCGAGGCTCCCCCAGCCTTGTCGAGGCTCGCCTAGCCACTGGCGAGGCTTGCCCGGCTCCGCCGGTGGCCGGAGCCGACCTCGCTTGGCCACCGGCGAGGTTGGGCAAGCCTCGCCGGTGGCTAGGTCGGGCTCGCCTAGCCCTAGCGAGGCCGGCTCGGCCACCGGCGAGGCTCGGCAGGGCTAGGCGAGCCTCGCCCAGCTATTGGCAAGGCTCGGCCGACGAGGGCCGACCCGGCGAGGGGCGGCGACGCTCCGGTGAGCATCGCCAGCCAGATGAAGAAGAAGAATAATAGGAGAAAAGGGGAAAAAGAAAATAAAAAAAAAAAAAAAAAAAAAAAGAGGAAAAAAAGTAAAAAAATTATTTAAAAACCAAAATAAATTAATTTGGAACAGAATCGATTAGCACGATATCAAACGCAATTCTATTCCAGAATAAAAAATTTTGGACAGTTACCAAACGCGTTTTTTTACTCAGAATCAGTTCCGGGAACAGAATAAAAAATAATCATTTCTAGTCAGAATCAATTCCCCGGAACAGAATCGTTACCAAATGCGCCCTTAAAGAGGGGTTTTTTGGGTTGGAAACCAAACTATGTGTTCTTTTGTGAGATATTTGAAAATTTGAATAGAATCCGACTTTACCATTAATAGATGTAATTTCACAGAATTGACTATAACAATGGTAATTTTGCCCCATTAAAATTGTGATTTAGGTATGGGACCCCTTCGTTGATGTTCAATTGGAGCTCCTTCATGAATAACAACTCTACGTTTTTTCTCATTCTTAATAAATAACAACTATCAAAAGTTGCATGTCAACATAAAATTTTACATAAATAGTCAACTTTATATCTTCCAGTGTTATACGGCACCTTGTAAAAGGGAAAGGGAATTTGGTGGGGGTCTTAATTTGAATGGGAGACATGTCCTATAATTCAAAGCTATTGTAACCACACTTACATTGATTTTGCATTGGGATGCCTTATTAACTAGGAGGGGCTGAATTTTGGGGGCATTAACTTTCGTTTCTTTAGGGTGATTTTATGATGTTTGCAATCCATGGCAAATGACCTTCTGCTTTGAGAGCGGAGATCTTCGAGTTCAGGATTCATACGACGTCTAGCTTATTTGTTATACAGTGCTTCGTGTTTGTTTCTAACCTAACGTAGCAGAGACGTTCTATTGCGTTTTTTTTTTTTATTTTTATTTTATTGTTCCTTCTTGAAAACTTTGGTGAGTCCACTTGTTTTCTCTCCTAAATTTTTCTTTTTTTTCCTGTTTATATTCGTTGGTTTCTGGAAGATTTGTTTTATGATTTTAGATGCTTATTTTGATAAATAAATAAATTAATAAATAAGAATAAGAAAAGTGAGAGATTCTAGGCTTTTCGTGATATTTGGCCTTCAAATTGATTATGTTTTCTCTACCATTGCTAATTTACTTTTATTAATTTATCTTAAAGGAGACTGTTAGGGAAATCCCTTATGATGTTTTGAAGATGACAAAATAAATCAAAGGCTACTAACGTGTGTAATGGTTGAGTAATAAACTATGTAGATGATAGAACATATGTAAAGGATATTGTTGAAATATATGCTTGAAAGAACTAGAAGACGGACTCTATGCTGGAGCTAAACTTATTCAGACTGTGTCTAGACCTTAAAGATAAATATGTTTAGAAGCAGAATATGTTCAGACTTACGTCTAGATTGTAAAGTCTATTTTAGACGCGAGACACTCAGACTTTACATACAGAACGAGACACAAATCTAGAATGTGACAAGGTCAATAACGAGACATAAGTTCAGAACGTAGCAAATTCAGAACGAAGCATGTTCAGAATGAAACAACTTGACAAAACGTAACGCAAGCTCAAATATATAACAGCTAGTGATTTGGTTTGGATTCTATATCAAGATAGATTGATTCACTCAATCTAATTAATTGACAATTGGATATTGAAGACAAGAACTATTCTATACAAGAAAGCTCTACTTATGGAAACCAAGATTCTATTTGTATAGGTGATCAGAATCAACTTGGGATTTTACTTTTGTCACTCAACGGCTACTAAATCTTCTAGATACAGATCTATCCAATGGGTAGATTAGAAAACAATCCTCTAGATACTGTCCAACGGCTAGTTTGGAAGTGGAGGAGTATTTAAAAAGACTAAGGACCGAAGAGCAAATAAGAGACGAAGTGTAGAATTTATAATTCCAAAATCTGAGCGAATTTCGATCATACACTTGTCTTTCATGAGCTTAAACGTTTGTGATCGTGAGAAAAATACCAAAAAAGTGACTTAGTGAGATAGTGTGATCTACCACTAAGTGTTTGCACTCAAAATTGTAATCTCTTGTTGATCGCATAGTGGAATCCAGCCAGAAGGCTGTTAGCATGGGAGAGTGGACGTAAGTTTGATCTAAGCCGAACCACTATAAATTTCGTATGCAACATTCTTTTTCCTTAACTCTTCTTATTTAAGTTTGTTGCATACTTACAGGTTATTTCAAAAGTCTGTTCCATTGCATAACATATTCTGAACATCTACCAGAAATCTAATGGCTCGTTTAATCAAACTCTGATATTTATTCAGACTTTGCTCGCAACTTATTTTATTCTGCATTTATTTGTCAAGATTTCTTTTGAATACCTATTCACTCCCTCTCTAGGTGTTTTTACTAGCACTTTCAGAGACAACATATTTTATTGACTTTTTTAGCAAAAATTGAAGTTGGAACATGCATAGTGAGAGATGATCAGGATATTTCCTTTAATTTTTCATATCACTCGGGATTGTACATATATCTCCTTTGACCTTAAAATTCTCCAATTGAATAATTTTGTCTCGTTCATATACTTTTCATTACGAGATATATAGAAATTATACAATTCCCTCTTTTGCATATTTCTTCTCTAGGTGTGGAGAAAAGGATATCACAAGTGCCATATGACCTTTTCAATCATTTGAGTACCACATGAGTGAAAATCGATCACTATAGTACCTTCGGTGAGATATTTTGGTGATTGGTCTTACATGGCTTTTCAATGAATTTTTAAATTTGATATGCCATTTAAAAAAAAAAAAAATCGAAGTCTAGACAAAGGATGAGAGGACATTGCCCTTGTGAGTAAATGAAGCCAAATGAGGAGAAGGAGTCGAAGAAGAAGACTGTAGTCCAGCTCCAGCTTCAATCATCTGGAGCAACAAGAAGGCTCATAAGCATATTGAGAGTCAAAGCAACGATCTTGCTTGGCCCTCAACATTTTTTCCTTTGTTTCTGTGAGAATTGATGGGAGATTTTATGATTTTTCCTAAATTATGGATATCATCATATGTTTAGAATACTTAAATATCAAACCACATACTTATGTAATAATTTAAGCTTTTAGAACAGTTGATAGCAATCTTACAAAATCTAACATGATATTAAAGCTAATGCAATCCCTTTCGTGATTATGCATCCACCCTCGTCAGTCAAATTTCACGTGCCATGGTCAAAATGTCATGTGCTGCTCGTAATTATACTTGGAAGCAAGATGGGGTGTTGAAACATGATGGGGCAGACCTTTCCCAACGTCTCACTAAAGAACAATTAAGAGAAGTTGCACCAACCCCTCAAACGTTGGCCACTGTGAAGAGATTGTTCAAAGAGCAATATTATGAGTCACATGTCAAACGTGATCAAGCCGATCGTCATCAACGCTATGTGTGATGTTTTCTCAAGACTAAGATCGTCTAATCGACCATCATTATCCAATCTAGTGGTAATAGAGTATGTTCATAATCCCTCCTTAATTGTTGGTGCCAATAAAATCAGTCAAAGTAGTCAACCCCTCGTAAGAATTATGCAAAGGTCCGTTGTAACATCCTAAAAAAATTCAGTTATGTATTCAATTGAATGAGTCGAGCCTTTCATCGACGCGACTATAATGCTTTTCTCGAGATGGCCACTCAAGAGATAATTGGCTTATCGGTGAAGCCATTAAGAGATTTTAAACACAATAGACTTGATAATTCGACTAGAAATCGACTACTCGACCGTGCTAGCCTGCAAGGGTCATTACGGCACAGTTAAAAATCGATTAGAGATAAGAGATAGATCGGTTTGACTGAGATGTGTGGCTAAACATGGGTGATCCACTAATTTGCAAATTGCTCGTCGATTGGCACTAGACCGATTTTTCTGTCGTTTTGGCGTCCTATGTCCGTATTTGAAACCTTGAGATTTTCACGACAACCAAGAGTCGCCAATGTGTCGAAGAGGTACGTGTGGCTCGAAGAAATCGACCACGGGTCAATTTCACTAAAAATTCCTAAAAGCTATCCGGTAGGTTAGGTCATGCTAAAATCGCGTCTGGTTAGAATTAACCGAGAATTTGAACTTGATTTCAAAAATTGAAAGTTCTGTCATGTCACGATTAATATTAGGAACGTCAACTCATCTTTCGAAGAATTTTTGGCAAGTTCGAGATTTTTATGGAAAGTCTATTTGGACGATTCGGAAAAGAACGGAAATTCAGATGGACCAATTTGAAGGGATTTTTGGCCTCTTGTGTGAGCTACTTGGTGAAAGGAAATTGTGCGGGTTTTTTCTTCATCAAAATTGGAGATCAATTGGAGAGATTTGTTAAGGAATCGAATTCCGGAAAAAAGGAAATAGAGTTCGGAATTGAGATAAATTGGAGGCTAGTGTGGGGCTACAACTCAGGAATATGTATCAAAATTGGTGGGACTAAGCCTTGATATTTGGAGATGAATTTGTGTGACCTTGGCCCCCATCCGCAGCTTCTCCCTCTCACCCACCAGCTACTTTTCCCCTTCACACGTCTCTCTCCCTCATTTCTCTTGAAGAACTGCGTGTGGAGGGCCCCCTAAGCCGACCAAGCCCTGCCATGGTCTTCTATTTCCTCTTCTTTTAACGTAGTGGACGTACTCTTATCTTCTTTTCTCTCTCTCGCACACCCCTTGGCCGACATCCCCCCTCATTTATCCCTTTCTCTTTTCTTTTTCTTTTTTTCTCACATTTCCCCCTCCCTTCTCTCGGCTGACCTCCCCTCTAAGCTGTCTTCCCTTTCATTTTTTTTTTCTGCTTTTCTTTTGTTCCTTTGGTTTTGATCGAGGATTGTAGCTTCTCATGCTTTCTCCCTCTCTCCACCACCGCCTGTCGTCCACCAATTCTCCTTCATCTGTGCATTCTCCTTCAGTCAACCAATGAAGCCAAGGTGACTCCAAAGCGGTAGCCCACCTCCACCGAATTAACCCCTACCGTCTCACGTTCGAAGAAGTCACAGCTCGCTCCCTTTGTCTAGCTCGGCACCCGTAAGTTGTCACCCCATCTCCACACGTCCACAGCTTCTTCTTCAAGTCCATCGAAGCCGCCACTTGTCCGCAGCTCAGACTCCTCCGGTCAACCCCAGCAGTTCTTCAATGCAGCAGCTCCATTGACGCGCCCCATATCCATTGTCCACTCATGCCGCCCATCTCTATTGAAGTTGCTTCTTCTCCACGCTGCGTCCCATGAACCCAGTAGCTCGTGTGGCCCACCGTTTCTCTCAAGTTTCAGCCCATCTTCGGCCTCTGGTCCAGCCCGTAACCGAGCCGAGACCAGCCCAAGTCGAGCTGACCAGCAGCTCTGGAACCAAGCCAGAACAGAACCAGTTTTTCCAATTTGTGGCCGAGACTTGCGTGGCCGATTTCAGCCCGATTCGAGCCCTCGTTGGTGCCGCCGCTTTGGAGTTTATCGCCCGCCATCACGTCCCTGTCGCCGTGGTCCTTTTGGATCGCTAATCCAATGAGTTTAACTCACTAATCCCTACTTAGTAAGTTAATGACGTTTAATAGTTGATTAGTTTAAGTTAAATATGGATTAGGTGGATAGTTATAATAGATTAGCAATTTAATTAACCGTTATTGTATGTTAGGTGGTTAGAGTAGTGTAATTAGAGCCTAGATAAGTTCTAGTATTTATCTAGAGTGGTTCGAAAATTTCCCGAGCCTGTCTCAGCTTTTAATTAGGCTTTTCTGGCTTAAGTTGCTATTTTTGGTATTTAATAATTATTTTTCGTAATTAATTAATTAATTAATTAATTTCCGAAAATTAGACTAAGATAGCTAGTGACCGGAATTTTGTGCTGATTGCAATGATGTGATTTGTTTATTTAATTGACTGATATTTCGTGCAAATTGAGTGTGATTTGTGATTGTGGGTATTTATCCCAAATTTTATTAATTTCAGTAATTAATTAGAAAATCACCGGGTGTTGGTTTACAACGCAAAAAAAAAAAAAAAAAAAAAAATGATTTGTGGACTATTGAAGCTAGTGGGATTTTCAAAGGAGCAAAATATTGTATTTTGGCTAAGGCCGACCGTGTACCCACACACAATTATTTTTATCGGGAATGATAAAAATGGTGAAATGGTCATATGATCAAGATGGTATACTATATCAATATGTGGGCTCGATATGTCAGCTTAGAGCGAGTAGTATACCAGTATATTATATCAGCCTGCGAGCCTCGATATGTCAGCTTAGAGCGAGTAGTATATCGGTATACTATATCAGCCTGCGGGCCTCGATATGTCAACTTAGAGCGAGCAGTATACAGGTATACTATATCAGCCTGCAGGCCTCGATATGTTAGCTTAGAGCGAGCAGTGTACCTTAACAACTTCTGGTGAGCATTATTAATATACTATATTAGCCTGCGGGTCTTAATATATTAGCTTAGAGCGAGCAATATACTATTTATCAGCTTAGAGTGAGCTATACTATCTATTTATTAGCTTAGAGTGAGCTATACTATCTATTTATTAGCTTAGAGTGAGCAGTCTTGGATATGATCGGACTTTATAGATAATATTGATTGAGATGACCGGGAGATGGTCTTTGATGACATGGAATCAATTGAGTCTATTAATCGATGATTCGATCTGATTGGTTGAAATGATTGGATGGTTATTTGAATTATATTGACTTGTGGGAAGGAACTGAGGCAAAGGTAAGTCCTCTGACTTGTGTTTGTGCTTAGGCAGCCCTCAGGGTGTATTTTCTTCCTAGTCGAGTCTTAAGGGGTGAACTTGTTGAGACGTCGTCTCACCCCGTTGTGGGATAACATTTTCAGGTCCCTAGGGTGAAGAATCCCGGAGCTTGAGGCGGAAGGGTCAGGAGCATGAATGGCTCAGAAGTTCTTTCGAAAATAGACTCCCTGTACTTAGACTCTAGAGTTGACTTCTGTTTGTAAATCGGATTGTGGTTTTTAATAATGTGTTGATTTGAAAATTATGGCTCTACTTTTCTATCCCATCTTTGTGTTTCTGGGGTTATTTATTCGCTTCCGCATACGCATTAAAATGAATGGGTCGGCGACGCGTCCTGGGACATCGCTTTTGAATCGACCGAGAAGGGATGGGCACGTGCTAAGAGGATTGAGGCATGACATCCATTCTTCTAGTCAAAGTCACAACAATGAGAATAATCAAGCAAATATTAGTCAAAATTGTTATGATTATAACTATCACCTAGAGAGGGTAAATAGGTGATTGTGCGGAAATGAAAGAATTTAAATAAATATTGCAATGAGAAGACTTCTAATGAAGTGGTCAGATTTTACCAATGTACAATTTTATAAGAGTAATGGATAGAGAATTGCACACAAAAGTTTATAGTAGTTTAGCTTTTGCAAGCCTATGTCCACTCTCCCACGCTGCAGTTTATTGACCGAAATTCATTAAGCAGAACTGATAAGAGGTTACAAGTCCTCACACTTTCAGCCTCTAAAGGGTTACATAGTATCACTCAGCAAAGACGAATGCATGAGATTACAAACATACTGTTCAAGCTATCAGAATTAAAAGCTTCAAATCTCATGAATGCAATGTGTAATTCCTTTAGCTTCGAAATCTCCTCTTATGCTCCTCCTAATCCAAGCTAATCGTTGAACGTATCTCTAGGAAAACTATCTAGCCAATCTACCCGTTGGCCTAGATCTAGTTGAGAAGATTAGATGATTTCAAGATTGTTGAGATTGATGCTTCCCATAATTTCTATCACCCATACAACAGATTGGGTTTCCAAAAAGTTGAGTGTTTATGAATAGAAAGAATGTTTTGCCTTTAGAAAGAAATCCTAGCAAAGTTAAATTCTCGAAAGATATTTGCAAGACTTTCCTTTTGAAACTCTTTATAATTATAGCAAGGAATCAAGCCAATTTGCCACTAGCCGTTGCTCGCATGATTTACTCCTTCATGTCCGATTGGTAAGATATATAATAAAAAAAGTAATTGAGGCACGACTCTGGTTTTGATTGATAACATCTGATCACATCCCATCAGACTTTTCACTTGAAAATATTGTTTTATCAGAAACAAAGTCTCTAAGTTTTGTCAATCATCAAAATGATTTAAGGAATGTTTTCTCAACAATCTCCCCCCTTTTTTATGATAACAAAATTTACACAAGCGGAACTTTAAAAAATATTATGAAATTTAAATAGCTCTTGAAAAAGCTAGTTTTAAAATGAGGCACGGTTAAACTATAAGAATGTTTGCATTGAAAGAATTTTAACTAACGAAATTCTTACATATAATACTCACTATCAAAAGATAAGAAAAATTTAACCATTCCTCTTTGCTTTTGCAATGCTCATAGTCTTTAAGATCCTACAGAAAGATTGTTAAAGAAATTTGCAACCTCAATTACCTCAATTTTGCTAGTCCACCTTCTCACCCTTTTTGTCATCAATAAAAAATATACTAAATAAAGCATAATATCATAAGCAACTCATAGTATGAAGGTTAGTCTTATAAGTGCAAACAACAAACCTTAGACCCTCCATACTGAATGAAAAAAATAGTCCAAACTTAGAAAAATAAATCAAGTCAGAAGATTATTTGGAGGAGGATGGCTGGGTTGGATCAGTGTCTAGATTGGGAACTTGAGTAGGAGCTGGAGAAGAAACTGGAGAATGAATCCTATGTTCTGGTGGCAATTGAACAAGAACATAGAATTGCATGTGATCCAAGGTTTGCTCTATGTTTGTTATTCTGGCAACCAAAGCTTCAACTTGGGTTATGAGAAACATGTTTAAGGTGTTCAATCTCTTTCCATCCTATCCTTATGCTCTATCATTTTGAGTAAGGTTCGCAAAAATAGCCTATCTTTAGTGCTATCAGTAACAGGAATTCTTGATGGACCAATCTCTAGCCCGAGTTTCATCACCATATCGATGTCATCTTGCCTCTGCTTATTAGCATTAGACTCCCCTCAACATCTGCAATTCCTTTCCTTTTATCCTACACAACTAGATCAGAAGTATGAGCAAGGTTAATAATGCCATGAGTTGCTGTAGTAGGGACTTCTTCACTAGTAGATTCTACAAATGGAAGAGTCATCACTCGAACTTCCTAAGTTTCTAGGACATCATGAAAAACTCTAGTCATGTTAGCAATTTCAAAAGGAATGGAAATAGGGTCTACAACAGTATCTCCTGATAGCTAAGTACTTCTTGACTTCCTTGAGCCTTTTTAGTGCTAGCAATTTCTTCTTTGTCAACCTTGTCAGAAAACTCAAAGAGAATGTTTTCCACTAGGTCCTCAGCATGACCAAGCTCCCCCTCAATAGGTACCATAACTCCAAAGGAATCAGCTGCAATAACACCTATGTGCGAGGCAACATCTTGTTCTCCAATAGTGATTTGTTCTTGAACTGGTCCCTAATGCTCAGTGACAGTTTTGTCCAAAGCAAGCTTCTAATGTTCATTAGTATTGTTGCCACTCTTTAGATCATGAGTAAGATCAACATCCACCATGCTATCCTGATCATCAGTTCGTCTTAGTGTATCCTCAGCATCCCTTTGCTGTTGTTCTGCAGCAATAATATCCTTTATCTGTTCTACAACCACTCTTGCTCCTATTTCCACTTTGGCGTCATTCTCTTCTTCAACATCATCATTAGTATCAGGTTGATATGCATCAATAATATCATCCAAATCTATCATTTCTTCTTCAGACTTAGTCAAGATTTCTTCATTGAGCCTTTGCAAGAAAGCTCGAGAGCTTTGTCTCTGTTCAGTTATCTTTCTTCTCTTCGTTGGGTGATTAACTGTCTCCGACACAAATTCTTCTGCATCGATTTTTAGGAGTTTCTCTTTTCTATTCTTCCAACCTTTAATGGTATGCCTAAAACTCATCTTCCGCATCATATGTTCATCTATCTTGAGCAGAGGTAACTAATATTTGCACAATTTTCTTGGCTATAACTATCACTTAGAGAGGGTGAATATGTGATTTTATGGAAATGAAAGAATTTCAATAAATATTGTAGTGAGACAATTTCTGATGAAGCGGTCAGATCTTATCGGTATACAACTCTATCACAATAAATAAAGAGAGTAAGTGATAGAGAATTGCATACAAAAGTTTACAGTGATTCGGTTTTTGCAAGCCTATGTTCACTCTCCTACGCTGCAGCCTATTGGCTAGAATTCACTAGTAACAATCAATCAGAGGTTACAAGTCCTTAGCTGTAAATACTCAAGTATGTATGAACAACTCCTCACACTCTCAGCCTATAAAGGGTTACACAGTATTGCTCAGTAAAGATGAATGCATGAGATCACAAACACACTCTTCAGACTCTCAAAATTAAAAGCTTCAAATCTTGTGAATGCGATGTGTAATTTCTTTAGCTTCAAAATCTCCTCTTATACTTCTCTTGATCCAAGTTGACCGTTGGACGTATCTCCAGGGGGAGTTATCTAGCCAATCTACCCATTAGCCTGAATCTAGTTGAGAAGATTTGATGGCTTTAGGATCACCGAGATTGATGCTTTCCATAATTCTTGTCACCCATACAACATAGTGGGTTTCCAAAAAGTTGGGTGTTTATGAATAGAAAGAATGTTTCGCCTTTAGAAAGAAATCCTAGGATTGTTGAATCCTTGAAAGATATTTGCAAGACTTTCCTTTTGAAACTCTTTATAAAATATAGTAAGGAATCAAGCCAATTTGCCATTAGCCATTTCACACAGTTGATTTACTCCTTCCTATTCGATTGGTAAGATATATAATAAAGGAAGTAATATAGCCACAACTCTGGTTTTGATTAATAACATCTTACCACATTATATCACTTTCCACCTAAAAATACTTTGTATTATAAATAAAGTCTCTAAGTTTTGTCAATCATCAAAACAACTTGGGGAATGTTTTCTCAACAAAAATAACCAAATTGATGATGATAATTTGGCAAATCAAATTGGTTAGGGAAAATATCACAAATGGCCCATGAACTTCCATATAATGTTCAATTTCATCCATGAGCTTTCGATTTGCTCAATTTGGTCCCTAAACTACCACTTAATATGCAATCTCCTTCCTAGACTTTTAATTTGTTCAATTTGGTCCCTGAATTATCGATAAATGTCCGATCTAGTTCTTGACTATTGGAAAATTGACCAATTTCGTCATTCCATTAGTTAAAGTTAATGAAATTGGCTTCCATGGCTTTTAGTCTCTTAAATATAAAATAAAAAAGGACATGTGGAATATCCACATGGAAATTACCTTTAAAATAGGTCAAATTGTGGCCATCGTCTTAAAAAGATACAGAACCACTTATTCTCTCTGCTTTTGTGATCAGTGCTCTCATCTCTAGTTGACCCCTAATTTGTTTTCCTTTTTTAAGATATATATTGACTCATAATTCTAATAATCTAACTTAGTTCCATGTCATCAATTAATGCTCAAAGTCATCACTTAATGGTTTGAATAAACGGAAGGACTAGATGGAACATTTGTTAATAGTTCAGGGACTAAATTAAGCAAATCGAAAGCTCAGGGACACAATTGATCAATTTTCAAATAGTTAGGGACTATATTGGACATTTATTGATAATTCATGGACCAAATTAAACAAATTAAAAGTTTAGCGACGATATTGCACATTAAATGGAAGTTTAGGGACCGTTTGTGACATTTTCCCAATTGGTTAATAGGCTGGTTAATTGCCAAATGTTGAAGATGTAAGGCTAGTTTCTACCCAATGTGAATATTCCACGTCAATTAATGTTGAAACCGCCTTAAAGACCAAATGACCAACCAAATCCACAATTTGTCGAAGAAGTTCGACAACCATTGAGGTTAGACAATGGTGTTATCATTACCTATTAGCAAGTAACACAATTAGCGACTCCCATTTGACTCGACTTGATCTGAACCCAAGTTGGCTCCAATTTTAACCATATTAGAAAAACCAATCAATTAAAAATAAATTAAGGATGCGTTTATTTCTCAGAGTATGAATGATTTGCAAAACATTTTTCCAAAAAATGATCGCTTATATCACTTGAAATAATTAATAAAAAAATATTTTTATTATCAAAACAATTTATGTATAAACATTTTCGTGAACGATGATAACATTTTTTATTGATTCATTTTTATAAGTAATACAAGCAGTCATTTTTAGGAAAAATGTTTCTCAAATTATTCATTTTCGTGAAACAAATAGAACCAAAATATGAAAATCAATTAGCAAATAAGAAATTACTGAAAAAGGGATTAGTACGTTAGGAGTACCACAACTTTCGTACTATGCTCACTTGAGTGTCATAACTTATTTTGTTTTTCATTTATTTGTGCCACAAATTTTAAAAAATTGATCATTTGAGTGTCATCAATGATTTACCTCATCAGACAAGTTGACGTGATGTTAATTTATAATACATCATTCAATGTGACACGTTGGAAAATTGAAGTCATCACTTGATAAGGCTTGAAAGTGCTTTTTTGCCTTGAAACCAATTCAAACACTCAATTTCATATTCAAGTACCATCAATCACAATTACAGCATCATTTCTTAAGGAACTAAGAAGCACTCGAAAGCCCATCACTTCATATATCCAACTAGTGCCAAAAGTCCTTCACACAGCAATCAGAACGAAGGAATGTCAACAACTCTCTTTTTTACCAGAAGCGCGGAAGCCACTGTGCTTAGGGCCCCTCCTCCTACCCTACACCTTTCCTTTATTTCCTGGAGAAAGGGCTAAAGCCATCGTGGGGGCCGGCGGGCCCGTCGCCCTTCCCACCACAGCAGCCCGCCGCTCGGTGCTTAATATTATTTCCAGCAAATTCACACCAAGTTTTCAAAATTCATGTACCGGCCAACCAGCATGTTGCAGAATTATCTTCACTCGTCAACCTCCATGCTTCCCAAAAACATGGGAAGGAGAAAGCTCGGGAGGGTACAGGGTGACCGTGGCAAGACACACGGGGTGCAACAAGTCAATAAAAACACGAACTTATATATTATTCAATTATTCAATTTAACATAATTTTTTTCTTGTTCTTTCTTTCTTCCAAGTACCGTCTAATATTTATATATATCTTAAATATATGTTTTTCACTTTGACCAATAATAGAACACGCCAGCCAAATAGTTTACCTCCATATAGATGCTCATGAGGGTTAACTTTTAAATAGACACGAAAATGACAGAATATTTAAATATTAAATCAGGCAAACTGTTTTGAAAGCTAAAATTATTAAGTAAATGTGTGATTTATTATTTAAATATTTTAACATGATTTAATATTTAAATATTCTATCATGAACACTGAGGCATGACTAAAAACAACCTAACCTAGTATTAATTGAAAGCTTGAAATATATAAATTGTTCAACAAATAGACGATGGTGGATCAGATGTAGATACTCAAAAAAAATTATTTTGCAATTTTGGGGAGTTCGTCAATAATAACGTCAAGATCTCTAGTTAGGCAATCAAAGAAGACACTCAAACGGGTTGCAATAGATCGAACGAAGGCAAATAAACACAACTCACCAAGCTCAAGAGCTCTTCCCACTCGAACGAAGGCTCAAAAGCTTTTCCGCCATGTCTCTTCCGCCACCCACGTCCTCTTCCAAAACCCCCCCCCTCTCTCTCTCTCTCTCTCTCTCTCTCTCTCTCTTTCTTCCGACGTGGGTGGTGGAAGAGAGAGAGAGAGAGAGAGAGAGAGAGAGAGAGAGAGAGAGGGAGAGGGCGGTTTCGGCAGAGGACGTGGGTGGCGGAAAAGCTTTTGAGCCTTCGTTCGAGCGAGAAGAGCTCTTGAGCCTAGTGGGTTGTGTTTATTTGCCTTCGTTCGATCTATTGCAACCCGTTTGAGTGTTTTCTTTGATTGCCTAACTAGAGATCTTGATGTTATTATTGACAAACTCCCCAAAATTGCAAAATAATTTTTTTTTTTTGAGTATCTACGTCTGATCCACCATCATCTATTTGTTGAACAATTTATATATTTCAAGCTTTCAATTAATGCTAGGTTAAGTTGTTTTTAGTCATGCCTTAGTGTTCATGATAGAATATTTAAATATTAAATCATGTTAAAATATTTAAATAATAAATCACACATTTACTTAATAATTTTAGCTTTCAAAACAGTTTCCCTGATTTAATATTTAAATATTATATCATTTTTGTGTCCATTTAAAAGTTAACCCTCGTGAGCATCTATATGGAGGTAAACTATTTGGCTGGCGTGTTTGAAAACATATATTTAAGATATATATAAATATTAGATGGTACTTGGAAGAAAGAAAAACAAGAAAAAAAACTATGTTGAATTGAATAATTGTGTCACACTAGACAAGAAAAAAATAATGTTAAATTGAATAATTGCCTCGCCAGATCTAGCGAGCTCGAGGCTCGCCTGGCTAGTCATCGGCCATTGCCATGCCAGCCACTGAAAGGAGGAAGAAGAAAAGAAAAAAAAAAAAAAGGAAAGGAAAAAGAAAAAAAAAAAAATAAAAATAAAAATAATTAAAATTATAATTTCGATTTTTATAATAAAAAATTTGTAAAGTTAAAATGGGAAGAGAGGGATTGTGAGGTTTTGGTTGAAAATGAGTTCTAAATCCAACCAATTTAAGACCCACTTAAGACCCACATATCTTAAGTCTTTAATTGTTAAACCTATTTAACTAGTGTCTTAAAAAAAAAGTGACCCATTTATGACCCATTTTGCCACCTCTAGTATCAGGGCCTTAACCCCATGCGTCAGTGTTCCATGTAAACACCTAAAACTGGAGAGATCACTGAGCATTCAAGGAAAGATAAAGCAAATGCTAGTATGGAAAGTTGGGGAATGAGGGACTTACTCATTTTCCCATACGCTCAAGCTGTCCACTGACTTCACCAGTCCCTTAAAAACTGGTCCCAGCAGGTAGCTAAATCATATGTAATACAATGTTGTTAAGAACTCCAGAAATACATACTCACTTGGAAAACATAAATCAAGCAAAGTGAGTTCCTAAAAATATTGGAAATGTCACAGTCCGAAGAGCGCAACAAATCAACCAAGAAAAGATTCAACTAATTCATGGGAAAGAAATAAGAGCATGCGAAGATTGACCTCAAGTTTGACGATCTGCTGCCCAAAAGGGATATATGAAGGGACATGATGACTCTGTCTAGGTGTGTCCCTATCCTCGTTGTTGCCAAAAGAAAGATTAGGAACTGCCGCGACAATCGAAGCGGAAAACTCCTTCCTCCAAAATAGGCTTAAAAATCATATCCCCTGTGGTGACATGCGCTGCCACCACCTGACCTTCTTGAACAGTCATTTCCAATTTCAATCTCGACCCCTTACTCTTTGTCGTGCCATCTATGCATATGCACCAATTCGCACTGATAGAGCTCTGATGTACACCTATTTATTATTTTTCCACATGCCAGCAGATACAAAAATGCTAACCCCATTGGAGAGCATTGACTAGAGTATAGCCTAAGAAACAAGATTAATAACCTCATCAGCTCTCCAACCCCACTCCAAAAAGGGAAAAAAAGGAAAAAAAAAAAAAAGGCAAGCTCCAGAAAAGGAAAATGTACGAAAAGTAAAAATGGCAGGAGAGCTTCTGACATGCAGTTCCACATCAGAGAAACATTGTGCATGTTACAAATGAAACCTGCTGCTGCATAACAATTTAACATTCAAAAAAGGATGATGCAGTAGAAAGCCAATTCGGCAATCCAGCTTGTTGACTCGCACACTTACCTTCTTTCTTCAGCCCTTATGACTCCAATTACAAACAGATTCACCTTGCCTTAACTCAAATTTCGAGCACATGGTTGTGATCACAAGGAGATTTTCATATTACAGTCACATTACTTATTTAATTTCATCGCAACTTCAGATTAAGGAAAGAAAAAGGTATAGCTTCTCCAAAAAAAGTAGCACAGAGCATGCAATCCTCTCGACTTCACTGAAAATCACATGACGTTCTCTCTCACAAGTAATCAAAAGTACACCACAATGAGAGTCAAAAGCTTGGTCACTCACTGTTTAAAAAAAAAGAAAAAAAGATAGGAAGGTGAAATCTTGACTTAAATGCATACTGAGAGAAAACTATGTGGAGGAAAATGAAAGTAGCCTTGCTCTTTCTCTTGTTTCCTACTCCTCACGAAGGATACTCTTGTGGTTATAACTATATGTATCAGCAAAGGATAACTTCCATTATTCATCTCTGACTTTGGAGAAACTTCTTTCAGTCCAAAATGAAGTAACTAAATTTCTCTTCCTTTCCCTTCCCGTGTAGTAACCCAAATAATAGAATTATTGCAGTGGGTTCTCTTTTTACCCCTTTCAATATTTTCCATCCAAGGTAAGAGTTAGAGTAAATCACAAATACTTATAAGTGAGTTGACAAGCAAGAAAAAGTGGGAACTAAAAGTACAATTGAACCGTGCCAATATAAATTTGTTTCAACTGTACTTAATAGAAGTCAATTTCATTTCATGTTGACTAGGACATTTGTGGTTCTTGGTTCTGTTCGGTGTATACTGTATACAAAAAGAAAAAAAATAATTTATTTCACAATCTAATAAGGTTAAAAGTCAAACCAAACCGTTGAGTTAGTTCGTCATTTATGAGATGCGGCTCTAAACCAATAACATATAAGAAGCTAAGGAGTAACTTAGCAGTTTAATCGTTAACATCAAGCAAGAAAATTATTTCCTTAGAGGGAAAATTGCAAACTGCAAAGACATTGAACGACTGTCAGCTACAACATTTTTTATTAGGTGCAAGTAGGATCATAGCCTTATTGTTGACAACAAAATTATTGCCTTAACATATAATATCGATTTGGTTAGGTTTATCAAGTTAACACAATTAAGGGAACCAAACAAATAAGTTTAACAGGAAACTTCTCTACAACCCGAGACCAAATTATCAAATCAGCCTTATCAGTAAAAGTCATCAATTTCTAAAACTTTTACCACCACTACGGCTCATCAACTATGCCAAAGAACTACATTAACCTGAAGCAACAAACTTATTGAATTGCCCATCTAGGAATAATTTGCCAGGCATCAAGCACCAAGACAAACTAATTGATTGGTTGATTGATTCAATCCAGAGACACTAATTGATTGCACCGAAATCCCCAGCAAAGAACAAAAATGATGAACAATTCAGCATTGTCCGACTACATAAGGATCTCCTATCGACTCAACTCAAGATGAGATGAACCATTCGTCTACCTTTTGACTCAAATAAGTAGTATCACGACCAAGAGACTGGCATCTAAGATTTGCCATGTTAAGAAACTTCAATGCTTTTCGGTCCATATATTTGTATGTTGACAATCGGAAGGCCAGGTACAAGCTATCATAAGTCAAACTGCAGCACCTTTATGAGTCAACCTGACCAGAAAAACCTGCACCATCTTCAGAAATCCACTCTCTACTTCCGCCATGCACAACATTTTGAAACTGCTGTCACCAATCTTGATCCACTTTCAAAGGGAACAGCCATACAGCTATTTTCGAAACAACTAAAAATCAAAATCATTTAAAGCAAAATGCTTAAAAGGAGGTTTTGGAGTATCAACGGAATAAATTTCTGTTATGAGATTGAGATCTAACTAGTCAAGCATACAGTTTGTTCCTACTGCCGTTACAGCTCACTACATGAGCATTCAATTATTTGGTACATTTCAAGTATAAAAAAACAGTACCCTAAAAATGATTTCTCCGTGCTCTATCTTCTCTTTTGATCTCTCTGTTACTTCTCTACCCTCTTCTTTTTTTATTCTCATCGACTTAATTCAACTTTGCAATAACATAGATAGACAAAGAGAGATAAATTATAAAACAAAACCACAATATCTTTATTTGACAAGAGAATAGCTTCAGCTAGTAGAACTTACTTAATAACTCAACATGGACATAATATACCAACCAAAAAAAAAAAAAACATGGACATAATATGAATCTAAACGACAACTGAAAAGTTTACTTGACATCATCACGATCACCTCAGGCAACTGCCAACACTGAATGCATGAATCAAGTGCGACCTCAATCTGCGCAAATACTAAACAGGAGTCATGTTAAACAGGAATGCTTACCATCTTTCTGACACTGTTAACGCATCGAGCAAAACCCCAATTAAGCTTGGATCTCCAACATACTCAGCAATTTGACCAAGCCGCACGTTGAACAACTCAAGACTATCAGCATCGCGGACTACACCAGTATCTCAGTCAATATCCCTGTCCACTAGACTCCCATGGACACGCTTATAACCGCCAGACAAAATGCAAACCAAATGCCCACGCTTGCGTAATGCAGTCTCAAGATATTCTTGATCTACACCTTAAATAAGTGCTTTGCTCCCATCCATCTAAATATATCATAAATCTTCAGTCCAACGACATCAACTGCCCTTCCCTCCTCTTCAGATATAATTTCTCACCTTTCAATCTGCCAAATAGGAACCACATAACCAACCTTCCAACATAGAAGAGGGAGGATTGAGGTAGTGACGATTTAATTTCAAGTGTAGGTTTCGACTCTCAGCCCTACAAGGAGGTAGGACAAAAATTCGAGAGTAAAAATTAAAGTAGGAATAAAGTAGGATCGATAAAAAAGTAAAAATAAAAATCGTCAAACAGAAAACATCCTCCTTGGCATTCTTCCCCCACCCCTTTCCCCTCTTTCCATCCATAACACCCCTCGAATATACGTCGCCGCCGCAATTCCTACACGGGCATGCCCTCGTGCCCCTGATCATCCCCCAACTTCGCCACCTCCTCCCTCGGTTTTTAGCCGGGAATAATCTATGCTACCCGATTTTTCCAGACGCCTCTGGATTGACCTCATCGTCCCCAGACGGCTCGTTGCCATTCTCTCTCCGACGGACAGTGAGGTCGTACGACACGGCACTGGCATTGGCCTCATCGTCGAGGGACCTGCACTCGCACTGGAACCAGGACAGATCGTCCGAGGCGGAGACGAGGTTCTTCATCCTCTTGGGGGGACTTTACTCGTTGGGCTTCGGCGTGATAAGCAGCAGGTCTCTGCGGTTCGCTTCATCCGTCGGGGCTATCGGAGTGAATCGAATTGGGTGATCTGCTCGCGCGAGAGCTTCATGCCGATCGACGACGGCGGCTAAACAAAACCTAACCGAGCAAAAGAGCGATGAGAGAGCGAAAATCGACCAAGATATCGGCACGGCCGAGGAAAATTTGAATTTTTGAAATGCCGTCCTCAAATTTGAGCGTCTGTTGCAATTGGGTCCCGATGCTCTTTTTAGTTCCTTGCCTGATTTTTTTTTTTCAATTACGTCCTTTCTCCCAAACGTTCCCGGAGCAATTTTTATGTGCCTATCTCTAATATCATCAACACAAGGTCGAATAACACTTCTAGTAATTCTTCTTTAATATCATCACAGGGGATGATCGCCAAAACCAAAATCCAAAATCGTGGCTCAATCCTATCGATCAATCTAGGCTATTTTCGAGGTCCCTACGTATTTACACTAAAAAAATTATTAATTCATCATTTGTCAATACCATCTACTTTCCATTCCAATAATATTAAAAATCCGAAACTCAACTTTTACAGCCGATACAACTAATCAACGGTGCCAAAGAACTACATAAACCTGAAGCGACAAACTTATTGAATTGCCATCTAGGAATAATTTGCCCGGCACCAATCACCAAGCACAAAGCACCAAGACAAACAAATTGATTGTTGACTAATTCAATCCAAAGACACTAATTGATTGTACCGAAATTCCCAGCAAAGAGCAAAAATGATGAGCAATTCAGGTTTTTTTTTTTTTTTTTTCTTTCAGCATGTGATTAACCCCTGACACGAATGTTAAAAAAATGATAAACGCGTACTGTATAATAATCATAAAAAAGAATACAAGGAGTATCTTTCAAAGAGATGAATTAAGAGCCACCGCAACATATTTTGTCGGCTCGTCTTAGTAGACGGGCTTGAAAGTGACTGGGCCTGCTCAGGGCCAGTGTTATCTCTGATTGGAGCTTTACTGATCAAGATTGGAGCTTTACTCATTAAGTGAGCATAAGGGTAGTTGCTTAACTAGGTCTTTCTATTGCCTTTTGTTCATGGGTTTACCCTTTAAGAGTTTAAAAAATCAGCAATGTCGTTGTCATCGTGCGGAGGTCGTGTAACAGGAACAATTTCATGAAAATAATTAAATGTCCGTGGTTTATATTCATGTGTGTAGTTCTTAATCGGACATCAGTACTGCGTATTTACTGCTCTTTAAGTAACAGAACAAAGGGAACAAAATTGTCTGACCCCATGCATGTCAATTGTCATTGGATCGAAGAAATTATATCTTAACTTTTTAGCCTTAAAAAAGCTTTGTCTGCATTGGAAGCAGCGTAAGTCATTAAGTTGAGTAGAGCAAGTCAATCAGCATTAGATATTTAAAGTCATATTCACACCATAGTTGTAATTCGTCGACAAGACACTTTGTCCTAAGCCACACTCTAGAGTGATGAAGCTGTGGTTTTCGGTGGATGGTTTGCTTACATTGTGCGGTGAACACCCTTCGCCTCCTCCATTCTGCATGCATATCCTAAATTTTCTCCTTCTACTGCTGGAAATTCTTTTGAGGGACTATCTGACAAACAAAATGCCTGATTCAGGAAGAATGTTTTCTGCTGAAACTCAAATGCTATCGTTGGTTTCTGGTCTTTAGCTTGTTTTCTAATATGCATTAGCTGTGCAAGGCGTCAAAAAACCTAATGAACAATTATGAAAACCTGTATTGCTTGTTTATTTAAGTGTGCAGTTTGTTGTTTTTCCCTTACAATCTTGAAAATTGATTGAATAGGATTACAAGGCCTCTTGTGTGCACATGATGTGCAGAAAAGGAACATCAGCAGGAAGTAAATAGGAAATGAAAGATCAGAAAATTGAGAAAAAAAGAAACTGAAGAAAGACAGCGGCCCACTCAATATGCGCTAATAAGCTTTTGAGGATGAACTCGTAATTGTCTCGAAGAATCTTCTAATTGTTTCCTATGCAAGGTCCATTTGATGGAAACCCCGGATAGGCGTCTATATTTTTTTCATCAACAAATTATCTTTTTCCTACCAGCTTTTCAACGATTCTTTAACTGATTCTTTATGGATTTCTTGAGCTGTCTGGTTATTGTAATGGCTTTGACAGGAAAAACTCAGCTATCACTGATCTTATGTCTGGCTCCCGAAAATGGCGATTTTGATGGAATTCCATGTGACGTGAAGGGTGTAATCAATTCATATGAGTTGAGTCCTTTTGTGGCAAAAGTGGGTTGTTTTCTTGTTAGCATTTCATGCTGATTGCCCCATATTTAACATTATCTTAACTTGTAGAGAGAACCATCCGCAGCTTTGACAAGTTATGGTATCCGTGAGTAATAATGTTTACTTACTGAGCATCTTACGTTGCCATGGACCGCTAGCGTATTTGACAATGAACCGCTAGCATATTTGACATCTGTTCATGCCTTTTCTCTTCCCCCATATTCCAAATTCTATAACTTTCTTTCATGAATTCTCCCTCATTTTTTTGGAGGGGACATCTCATTTAAGTAACTAATGCATATTGGGCGATATGTCTACATCGAAGTGTCTTTTAGAATACATGATTATTTTAGAAAATATTTTATAAGAAATCATTTCCAAGAAAATATAATTATTTTTCGATGTTCGGGCGAAACTTGAAAATAAAGTGGAAAATATTTGCCGCTGTTCAGGAAGGAAAATATTTTCCTGTATACACTCTTTTTCATTTTTTTTAAATTGACTTTTAATTATTTTTATTTTTAAAAATAATTATTAATTTTTTTATTTTTTAAAAATAATTATTAATTTTTTTATTTTTCTTATATTTTTTATTTTTCTTTTCTTTGTTTTCCTCCTCTTCTTCTTGGTTGGTTGTCAGCCACAACGACGGCCGACGATTGGCCACAAGCGAGCCTAGGTTCGCCGATCTAGTAAGGCTCGAGTTTCGGCGAGCTCAAGGCTTACTAGATCAGTGAGCTTGACCTATTAGCAAGTGCCTCGCCACAAGCTCGCACTCTCTAATCTGGCGAGTGGTGAGCCTAAGCTTGCCAGAGGTGGGCAAGCTCGAGGTTCGCCCGTGGCCAGTTGCTGGCTGTGGCCGTGGCCGGCGATCGGCCATGATAGAAGAAGAGGGTTTACCAAAAAAAAAAAAAAAGGAAAATAAAGAAAAGAAAAAAGAAAGAAGAAGAGGAAAATAAAGAAAAGAAAAAAAAAAAAAATAATTTGAATTAAAAGAAGGAGAAGAAAAGGGGGGGGGGGGGAGGAAGCAAGGGTTTATAGGGATGTGAGATAAGAGAGACTAAGTGAGGAAAATGTTTTCCACTTTTGAAAAGTGGAAAACATGTTCCCCTAGTTTAGAAGACTTTTTTTCCTTCATGGAAAATGTTTTCCCTAAGTAATTCACACTCTAGGGATAAGCTGCTGAAAGCACGGGAAAGTCACCCAGCAAAGTCCGGACACTCAACAACTGCAAGAGTAGAAATTTGGCTAAGTCAGAAAGTTGTTGAAATGAACGCCTAGTCCGGAGGACTGATTTTCGAGGCTAAAATTTTTCTAAGTGTTGAAAAAATTCGAAAAACGTTTTCCTGGAAATTATTTTTTCGTGAAACGAATAAAGCCCTTCGTGAAACGAATAAAGCCCTAGCTGAAAATAATTGTTTCGCAATGATCTCCTTTCTGTTGCTTTAAGGGGTATAGTTGTGTTTACGACCAAAGTGAACAGATATGGGTTTAGCTTGGGAATTTATTTTGGTCTTTTTAGTTTCTTTTTGGGTTAATATCTTGAAAGTACACATGTGATAAATTTACCTTAAACTAATTTTTTGACCATAAAAAACCCCAACAAATTTATCTCAAACTGGTATATTTATGACAAATTTACCCTCTAGTAGTTTCCATTGAATTTTACTATCAAATTGCTAAGTTTGATGACACGTGACAGTTGACTAGTGTACCAATTTGGGATTTTACTCTTCTTATATCACAATTGTACAATTCGTGTAGTTTGTTGTGGTATTAATCTAATTTAACAAAGCGTATTAGTTTATCTTAAAGGAAACAACATTTTTATTGACTTTTTTTTAGAAAAAAATAAAAGTCGGAAGATGCAAAGTTGGGGATTATCAGTACAATTTCTCAAATGTCCATATTTCTAGGATTATATATATAATTATTTTTTCTTGGAAAATGTTATTAGACTTATATATTTTTCATTACAAGATAGAGAATAATTCTCTCTATCTTGTCCATATTTTCTTTAACTGTACATATCCTCGATTGAATGATGTTATTAGATTTATATATTTTTCATTACAAGATAGAGAATAATTCTCTCTTCCACATATTTCTTCTCTTGCTATAGAGCTGTTTGTGGGGAAAAAGATATATAAGTGCCATCAAACTTTTTCAATCAGCTTGGTACTATATCGCCATGTCGGTTAAATATTGATTACTACAATGCTTCTCGTGAGATATTCCAGCTATTTGTCTTATGTGGTTTTTTTAAATTAATTTTTCAATTTGGCATGGCATTTTAAAAAGAAACCGAATCATTAGTACATGTGATTTCACTAGATTGACAATAATTTTGCTCCTAGATCCGTGCAATTAAGATCGTGACTTAGGTATTAGACTCCTTCGTTATGCTTCAATCTTATCTCATCCATGGACAACGATCTTGCATTTTGATTATGATTTCTTAGTCTCAATAAATCACAACCATCAAAATTTACATATGAAAAGCAGCTTTTTCTATTTGTTGGCATTGTAAGACAGTACGTATGATGGAAAGGGAGTTTGGTGGAGTCCTAGTTTGAATGGGAGACATGTCCTATTATTCAAACCCACCCCAACCAAACTTACATCGATTTTGTACTAGTGACACCGGGGTAAGTACATTATTAGTGCCAAAAGTTGTGTACGACCCTCACTTTGGTGCCAAAAGTTTCTATTGGATCACTTAAGTGCCAAATCGGAGGAAAAATGATTACTTTGGTGCCACCGGCGAAAGATTCCGACCAAAATGATGACGTGGCTTTTATATTTTTAAAAAAATCGACATGTCTTATAAACGACGTCGTTTTCTGTCCTCCTTAAGAAAACTACGTCGTTTTGCCATCCTACGTCGATTGCCTCACAAAAATGACGCCGCACAACTCATTTGGGAATTTTTATTTATTTATTTGGGATTGAAATTAGGGTTTTTGTCCGATCCTCGCCCTACGCCGACCTAGCTCGCTTGGCCGCCGTCGCTCGGCGACGTGAGGTTCACACTTGAGCAAGATCACTTTCTTCAACTTGGCCGCCAAGTGGCCGTCGTTGGGGTCTCGGTCGGGGTTGGAGCCACGGCCGCCGAGCATGGGGGCCGTTGAGGACGACAACTGGCCCATCGCCGGCGGAGGTGGAGGCGAGGGATGTGGGCAGTTGAAGGGGGAGGAGGAGGGAAAACCATCGTAATTTTTAAAACAACACCAGGGAGTGGCGAAGATTATCCGGCAAGTCGAATAATAAATATTGATAAAAATAATAAATGGGAAAGAAGAAAAGTTAGTATTCTCTTCTATTTCAACTCACACTTCCCGTGATACACAATTCATCCCCCAAGTTTTTTTTCTTTTCTCTTCTGACACATCTGACACAAGAATCCAGAATGTGAATTGCTTGGTTTTTTTTTTTCTCTAAGTTTTATGGATTAGTGGAATGAAGTTGAGTTTATCAAGTTGAAACAATGAATGATATTAATCGGCCTAGGCAAGGTTGTCTGGCCATGGTCAGGCTTCCCTGAGGCTGGTGAGGTCCCTTGGCAACCCTGCCTTTGGCAGCGACCGGTTAGAGGAAGGAGAAGGAAGTGAAGAAAGAAAAAGGAAATGATAATAAAAAATTTGTGTTCTTTTGTGAAATGTTTGAAAGTTTGGATAGAATCCAACTTTGACATTAGTAGATGTAATTTCACTAATTTGATAATAAAAATGGTTGTGTAGATCCGTGCCATTAAAATTGTGACTTTGGTATAGGAGTCTCGTTCAAGGAATTAATAATGGAGGGAGAGAGTAAGGAGAGGGAAGAGTGGAAATTTTGAAAACTCTAATGAGTATGACTCATTTCGAACACGTGGTAATTAGCGAGTGCAGCTTGCACGGAAAGCCACAACTATTTAATAGTTTCTCACATTTATTAAATAATTTAAGAGTGACACGACATCTCTTCGTTTATCCTCAATGCATGTCACCTAAATTCTAGAGGTGTAAGCACATTTCTGTTGATATGTGGAACCTCTAACAGCTTCTATTGATGGAAGCAAAAAGGGGGGACTGTTTTGGGTTGTAAGCCAAATTTTGCGTTCTTTTGTGAGACATTTGAAGGTTCTTAACATCTGACTTTATCATTAGTACGTGTGATTTCACTAGATTGACAATAATTTTGCTCCTAGATCCATGCAATTAAGGTCGTGACTTAGGTATTAGACTCCTTTGTTATGCTTCAATCGTAGCTCATCCATGGACAACGACCTTGCATTTTGATTATGATTTCTTAGTCTCAATAAATGACAACCATCAAAATTTACATGTGAATAGCAGATTTTTCTATTTGTTGGCGCTGTAAGACAGTACGTATGATGGAAACGAAGTTTGGTGGACTTGTAGTTTGAATGGGGGACATGTTCTATTATTCAAACCCACCCGAACCAAACTTACATCCATTTGGTAATAGCGACACCCTATTGATTAGGAGCGCCTGGATTTTGAAGGCATTAGCTTTGGTTTCTTTGGGGGGATTTTGTGACATTTGCAAAATATGATAATAAAAATATAATATATATTATATAATGAAATTATTAAAATATTAAAAGAAATTTTACATAAAATTATATTAAAAAATATAATAAAATTACTAATAAAATCATATTAAAATATGATAAAATTATATAATAAATTTAAAATTTTATAATAAAAAAATATTTTTTAAATTAAGTTTAAATAATAAATTTATTAAAAATTTAAAAGAGGGAAATATTTAAAAAGTATAAAAAAATTAATAGAAATTGTAAGTCACAAAAAATTTAAGGTTCATAACAAACACATTTCTATTTCGGGAATATGAATTTTGAGTAGTTACCAAATGTCCTCAAATGCTCAGAAACTAATAAATAAAATAAAATAAAAAAGAATAATTTCTTCGTAGAAATTGTTCATGAGAACAGAATGGTTACCAAACGCAACCTAAATTTTCATTAAGGCCCAATTTGATTGAATTTTAAAATTTTAAGTTCATATTCACCTTACCTTTTAATTGTTTAAACAACCCATGTACAACCTAATTGTAATAATATGAGTCAAAAAATGGGTCTATGATTCATTCTAACACCTCTAATTCCGAAGCACCTCATTCTTATTCATCCAAATTAATCATGGAGTGTCGAGAAGAGCCGGTTTGGAAAAAAAAATAAAAAATAAAAAGTCCATAAATTACAATGCTTAGAGAATGGCTCGAGTAAATAGGAAAAAATCTGCTCTAAAAGCAGCTACAAATTGCCGTCGTAAGGGGGGCTCCAGACCAACCCCTATATAAAGGATAGTTGGCATCCTAAGTGACTCGCAACAGAATTCGCAATGGCTCTTCCGGCATTGTCGACAAGCTTCCTCCCCTCCTCAATTCACCAAAACCAGCCCTCTCTCTTATTCTTTAGGCACCTCCACTCCTCCTCCGCCGCCACCTCCTCCACCGCCTCCAGTGCTCAATTCGTGACATGTGCTTCGAAGATTGAAGTTCAAGAGA
The DNA here is from genome assembly GCA_014182715.1 of Eucalyptus cloeziana. NCBI lineage: Eukaryota > Viridiplantae > Streptophyta > Magnoliopsida > Myrtales > Myrtaceae > Eucalyptus > Eucalyptus cloeziana. The sequence continues at coordinate 4,562,751 of CM024640.1, forward strand.
TTGGGAGACATTCAGCGAATTGGCAACCTAGCGTTTGGGACTATGACTTTTTGCAGTCACTCAGCGTTAATTACACGGTAACGAATTTTCTTTTGTTTTTTTCGGCACAAAACCCAGCCTAACTTAAGTACTATGGGAAATATTCACATTGGGTCCTCAAACTTGGAAAAATTTCCTAACAATTTTTCCGGTCTATGGTTCTGACAATTTCGGTAACAATTTATTCCATGATGGCACTGATTATTTGAGTATTATACTTTTGTTTGGCATCGATTAATACCTCGGCTTCACTTTGCCGTGCTCAAATTTAAGTTACCACGCCGACAACAGGAAAAAAAAAAATGTTTAGTGACCGAGGTGCACTGTTTCCCTATTTTCTATTTACTTTGGTGGGACGAGTCCATAAATCCCAAAACGACATGGAAACAAAGGAAAAACCGTACTTTGAATCTAGTTTATGGATGTATACATCTTGTGTACTTTTGTATACGATTTATATATGACATTCGAGATATGTAAAATCAATTTGCACCTTCATCCATTGCCAAAGTATCAAATCTACGTCCAACCACAACAATATTCTATAGGAGATATCGATAAACCTGGTCAAAACGGCATATTCTAAACAAAAAGGCAAGAGCTCAACAGTGCTTGTGCATTGACTTCGATTAAGATCTCATTTTTCAGAGTTTTTCATGTGCTAGGAGGATAAATATTCGGAGGAAGTCCAAAGGTTGAAGAAAGAAGTCAAGGGTCTATTCGACGGGGAGATGAATCAGGTGGCCAAGCTCAAGCTCATTGACGCGGTTCAAAGACTAGGACTAGGATACCAATTCGAGATGGAGATCAAGAATGCTCTAAGTTCCATCTATAACAACACCGAAGATACTCAACTTTCAGACAATCTTGATGTCGTTTCCCTTCGATTCCGGCTACTCAGACAACATGGATACAACATACCGCAAGGTACTCGTCAACTATAAAATTTTTGTAAATCATGTTGATGCATCAAAATTTACCCTTCCATTCCTTTTGTTGGACATATAGATGTGTTTCAAAGATTTATGAGCAAGACGGGCACATTCAATGAATCGCTCAATGAAGATGTGAAGGGGCTTCTTGGTCTTTATGAAGCTTCTTTTCATGGATTGGAAGGTGAAACCATAATCGATGAAGCTTGGACCTTTGCTTCTAAGCATATGAAGGATCTAAACCTCAACGAAATTCCCACTAATTTAGCGAGCCACGTGAGTCATGCATTAGATATGCCAATCCACTGGAGACTAAACAGGATGGAGGCTCGGTGGTTCATTGACATGTACAAGAAACAGCAAGACATGATCCCCTCTTTGCTACGATTGGCTAAATTAGACTTCAATTTAGTGCAGTCAGTCTACAGGAAGGAAATCAGCAATCTGGCAAGGTACACAATCAATCTGGCAGCGTGGGAGTGCATTTTGATTAACTTAATCATCATATGACAATTTTTTCAGGTGGTGGGTTGAACTTGGGGTGAACAAGATGACCTTCTGTAGGGACAGGATAATGGAAAGCTATTTTTGGAGCAATAGTATGGTTTTCGAACCTCAACATACAGCTTTCAGAGAAATGAATGGGAAGAGTGCTAGTATGGTGGTACTTATTGATGATGTTTATGATATATATGGGACGCCAGAAGAACTTGAGCTCTTAACAGATTTCATTGTCAGGTTTGCCTAGTATCACCACCATCATCATTTTCCCTTGTAACTATGACTACCAAGAAAAAAGACATAATTAATTAGTCTATGAATGCGATGAAAAAAAAAATACTAAAAATTATATATTATGAAATAAATTCTTCAATGCGTTTTGGATATATCATGGTTTATGTCAGTGGTTTGGCCTAATAAAGTAATGGTTGGCATTAATCTTCGTTACTGTTACTAAGAAGTGTATTGAATGGCGGTAAATTTTGTAAAATTGCTGAAATTGTGATAACTTATCAAGGTGGGACATCACAGACATCGATAGGCTTCCTCCAATAATGAGGGATAGTTTCATGGCCATGTACAACACGATCAACGAAATTGGGTATAGGACGATGAGAGAGCGAGGAATCAACCCCATCCCTTACTTGCGGAAAGTGGTAATTTTGACTTGCTAAATCTTTCACCTGATAATTTCTAGTCCGTGTCAGTCAATTCATTTTTCTACTTCTAACTTTCGTTATGACTTCTCTTTGAATGTTTGAGAGTCCGAAAAAGTATGAGAAAAGAACGTCCATTGACTTGGTCATTGACACACTTTTCCGAATTTCAATCCTATAGTGGGCCGATCAAAGCAAGGCGTACCTGAAGGAGGTCCATTGGCGCAGCAAGGGCATTAAACCGACTCTGAAGGAATACATTGACGTTGCGAGCAATTCATCCGGAGTGCTGGTTTTGTTGTTGGCCAGTTACTTCCTAACCACGGATAAATCGACGGAAGAGGGACTTGATTACGTGTCGAAAATCCCGAGCATCATGCGATGTTCAAGCAAGATAGGTCGACTCATCAATGATTTCAGTACATCATCGGTAACTTACTTTTATATTGTTCTTCTCCTTGCAAATAGTGGCTCATAAGAAAAAAAGAGTACATCTTCTTTTTTATTTCTTTGATATGAAAGTGAGAAGAGTATTTGGACTTATGGTTATAACCCGACAATAATTGTCCATGCTTAGCATGAATTGGCACGAGGAGACAACTTGAAGGCGTTGGAATGCTACATGAATGAAACTGGCGCGTCGGAAGAGGCTGCACGTGAACACATCATGCATATGGTTCGTGAGTCCTGGAAGTGGATGAATAGAGCCGTGTTTGAAGACTACCGAATTCCCGGATTAGGGCCTTTTCTTGGTGCCTGTGTAAACACGGTACGAATTTGTCATACTTTTTACGGATGTGGAGACGGATTCGGCCAACCCAGTAATGATTTCAAGGACTCTCTTGCGTCGGCTTTGTACGAACCCGTGCCCCTCGATTAGGCATGCATTATTGACCAACGGTCTTGCTTGTGGAGAGACCCTTTGATCTTATGTGTCTTTTCTTAGTTTTTTTGGGTGGCTCTGTGAGCTCTAAGTTGTCGAAATTGTTTTACATAAAGTCTATTGTTGGGCTTCGGCAGAGAAGCACATGCCATTCCGTGCTTTGTGTGGTGGCTGATTATGTAATCACAAACAATAAACAATATTCGTGATGATCGAATTTTATTTTATGTTGAATATTTAGCTTTTTGTATTGGAGAAAAATTGAAAAGAAAAGGACTATATAGAAGAAAATAAAAATCGTTTGACTTCGACCAACGCTGGTTCATTGGAATTTTAAACGGTGGCTGTGCAGAAAGATTTTATTTCTACCATCGAGTTTCATTGAAACGGTGTCCCAAAGATTCTCCAACGTCCAGAACAGTGCGAGGCTATTTCGGAAGGTAGCAATGTCGATGAATTAGATTGGACCGAGTATTATCTTCTTCTCTAACGATTATACTATCTTTCTATATCGTTCTTTGCGTTTGAATTCATAAACAAAGAACACTTTGGTGCATCATTGTACAGCATCATTGCATTCTTATGGAGGATATCATATCTTGTAGAAAGTTTCCTGAAAAGTGTCTTGACTCATTACATCTTTTGTCTTTAATTTTTTTTTCGGTTTAATTGTCCAAAAAATCCTAAATTTATTGTACGGTGGTCAATTCAATCATAAAATTTTCAATTGTACCAATTCAATTATAAACCTTTCAATTGTGTCAGTTTAATCAAACATTTTGAAGATTTGTCAATTTAATTCTAAAACTATTATTTGGATATTTAACCGGAATGTCTACATTTTCAAACTGTCAAAAGGTTTAGGACATGAATATTATGATGGGAATAGGGCATGGATATTATGATGTGAATGTTATATATCTAATCTCTATAGCTTAGTTGAAATATTGTCAAAAGGTTTAAAAAAAATTCCAAATAAAGTCCCTAAATATCATTGATTTTTCAAATAAGGGTTTGAAGTGAACCTTACCTTAACTAAAGACAAAGTGTTCTCATTTTATTAAATAAGGGCCTAAAATGAACATTGTTTCAAATAATGACTTGAAGTGGCCATGTTAATATCAAAGAAGGACTTGAACTTTTCGGCCGATCAAGGGCATTTCTGTCCTTTTGCTTTTTCTTTTTTTTTTTCCCTTTTCTCTTTATGTTCATAAAAAGAAAAACTAAAAAACAGGCTATTTTTTTTAAACTTAGGTGCAGGGTTGGTAGCTAGCCCTCCCTCACTTGTGGCTGCTGCCCTATCGCTAGTGGGGCATCAGACATGGCTGATAGGGTCGCTGACCAAAGGTGAGAGCTTGGTCCTCGCTAGATTCAAAAGAGGGCTGCCACCCTTCCTTAGGTCCGGGCAAGGTAGACACCTTGCCCAATCGCCAGTGATCCCGTTGGCCATGGCCAATGCCCCCATTGATGAGAGGGGGGCAGCCACAGGCGACTAGACCTCCTCCTAAGTTTTTTTTTTTTTTTTAAACTTTTAGTCTTTATTTTTTATTTTCTTAAGATATCTTTTTTATGCCAAAAAAGAAAAAATAAAGGAAAAAAGAAAGAAAATAAAGAAATCAAAAGGATGGGAATGCCCTTGATCGGCCGATGAGGTTAGGTCATTCTTTTAGATTAATATGGCCACTTCAAGCCCTTATTTGAGAAAATGAGAGCATTTCAAGTTCTTATTTGAGACATGATTTACTTTATGCCAATATTTGAGAAATTGAGAGCATTTCAAGCCATTTTATGGAAATTTTCCAAAGATTAGGACTAAATTGATATATCATTAAAATGTTTAGGCTATGGATATTATGACATATCCAATCTCTACATCTTAGCCAAAAGAATTACTACCTTGGCATATCCAAAGTGATTGGTAAAAAATGCTTAAACCATTTAAGTGCAATTAATCAAGTTTTGCAAGCTTGTTAACAAGTAGTGATCCAACGATCATCCAGTTTTCCACTCTAACAACTTCGAATCGACTTACTTCACTCAATTAGTTGCAGCATGCCAAGAAATAAAACTTACATATTACCTCACATTTTGCGATTTTTCTTTTTATGCATTTATGAGTTGTCACACAGCATGAGATATTTAAGCCAGCCAAAAGCTCCCCCATAACCCGACAGATCCACAGTATACCAACTCCTATTCACCGCCATGTGATTTAAAAGCCGAGTCTTGCCTGCAAAATACATCAATCAATTAGCTCATCCCTGGCGACGAAAGTAAAACAATAAGAAAGAAAAAGGACCTGGTTTCTTGGATGTAAGTGCAACTTCCTTCTTCTGAACCAGAGCATTGATATGGGAAGAGTTGCCCAAATTAGACGGACCCAAAATCGCAAAATCGGGCCTCACATTTTGGGACAGTTCTTGGCCCTCCCACTGCTCTTCATGAACTCCACTTCCTTAATCTGGGTGTGACCCTTGGCTGGATCAAACCGGTGTAGGAAGAAGAAAACTTTCGGTGGAGGCATGGAAGCGATGGTGGTGGGCTACAAGAGAGGAGGGGTCTTGGGAGAGAACGAGAAGAGCGAGGGATTCCCGAGATGGCCAAAGTTAGAGGTGTCGGGCTTGCGATTTGGATAACTAGTCTATCGGGTGAAGCCATTAAGAAATTCTAAGGAGGCATGGAAGGTAAGGCTATGGTGGGTGGGCTACAAGAGAAGAGGGGTCTTGGGAGAGAACGAGAAGAGTGAGGGATTCGGTTCGAGATGGCCATTGGAAGATGTTGTGGGAGGATTTGAGATAGTGGAAGTGAGGGGCTGAAGAAGACAAGAGGTTAAGTGCAAAAAGCAAAAGAGGCGTAATAGCCATTGTTGGATAGAGATGATTTGCTTAGCGATCGAGGAAGCGAAGAAAAAGAGATAGAAAGTGAAGAGGCAAAGGGAGAGAGAGTGTGTGTCGAAAGGGGTTGAGTATGGTCTAGGTGGGCGATTCTTACTTTGGAATCTAAGTTAAGTGAGTTTATGTGGTTGGATTAGTTTATTTGATTGAGGATTAGATTAGGGTGTTTAATTAAGTTAAATTGTGTTTAGTTTAAAGTTAAGAAGGTTTATTTTTAATATAAGCCTTGATGTGGAACAATCTATTAAGGATTGGTTCCAAAAAATTGAAATCGCGGATTGCCCATTGGTTCTATGAATCCACCCAAGATCGAGGAAGCAAAGAAAAGAGATAGAAAGCGAAGAGGCAAAGGGAGAGAGAGTGTGTGTCAGAAAGGGGGTTTTTTTTTTTTTTTGGTCAGTAAGAAAGGGGGTTGAGTATGGTCTAGGTGGGCGATTCTCACCTTGGAATCAGGGGTGAGTCCATGGAACCGAAACAATCCCATCAAACTTCATTCACTCATTACAACATTTTCTGACAAAGCAAAGTAAAGCAGAAAAAGAAAATTTTGTTTTCCTATTCTTAATTGCAAGATTAATAAAAAGATTGGACTCAAATTGAGAGTTGACACCGTAAGCCGATGGGCATTGAGTTGAGAGTCAAAGTTGTGAGTGAGAGAGAGAGAAACAACTCGTATAAGATGAGAGTGAGATAAGACAAGCACTCGGTTAATAGGTATTGAATTTTAGATTAGGAATTTTAGGGTTTTCATTTTTCTTAAATTTTTTTGTCATAAATTTTTACTAAAAATTAATATGTATTTATATATTAACAATTTAGTCAAGTGAGTGGGTGAGCAGACCCACATCTATAACCGAGAATTAGATCGGTATCCATCGATTCTAATAAATTGGAGCTGAGAGCTGGACTGGTTCCCTTAGGAACTACAAGTTTTAGTTTAGTTCGGTTCAATTTCGAGCGGTTCGGGCGGTTGCTGGTTCTTTTCCACACCCAAAGTAAGGAAGCCTACTTCAACACTATTGGAGGGGAGAAAATATTAGATGGGTTAGCCACAACATGCATGCCCCAGCCAATCAGGAGGCTTCACGTGGCTCCACGTGGCTCCATGTCAGTTAGTGGTCCCCATCGCTCTTTGTACATAGAAAATACTAATTGCCTCCTTACATTAATGGCTGCACTAGACCTGTTGTGAAAAGTTAGGCTACATTTGGCGACATTTCTATTTCTTTGTTTTTATGTTCTTTTGCTCCATGGAATAGAAAAAATAGAAATATGTTTGGTAAAATTAATTAAATTTTTATTCTCCGGAATAGAAAAGTGTTCAAAGAAATTTGAAACAAAAATAAGAAATATAAAAGAGCAGTTTTTTATTCCCCGAAACAATTTCTAGAAATAAATCATTTTTTTCTTTTCTTCTTCCTTGCCGCTTGCTCTATCGTTGGCCGACCCTCGGCTGTCGATCGCCACCTCTCGCCGATTGCCATCGCGTGTAACAAACACATTCCTATTCTTTTTCAATTCTGAGAATATAAATTTTGTGTAGTTATTAAACGCATTCTTTTATTTAGAAATTGTTTAAGGGAATAAAAATAGAAAAATATTATTTCTGAAAAGAAATTATTTCCTAAAACAAAAATCTTACCAAATAGACTCTTGTTTCACTTTCTCTCTCCTCTTTTTTCTCCTTTTGAAGGAGGAAGAATGACGTTTTTTCTCTCCATTCCTCTCATGAATTCAAAATTTCAGTTCCCTCGTCTTCATTCTCTTCGATGCTTGCTCCCTGTCAACTCTGGCTCTCACTCGATGCTCATTGGGCGTCACTTCTTCGCTCTTTACTTCAGAGTTTGCTTGGCTCGTTCTGCTCCGAAGCTCCCTTGGTGCTCGGCGGGTCTCTCTTTTTCACTCTCTGCTCTGGTGCTTGCTCGGCTCGTTCTGCTCCGGAGCTCCCTTGGTGCTTGGCGGGTCTCTCTTTTTCACTCTTTGCTTTGGTGCTTGCTCGGCTCGCTCGCTCTCTGAATTTCTTCTCATCGGAAATTCAGATTTTAGAAATTTTTCCTGAGAACTCGAAGAACGATCAATTATCATGAACTGAAGGTTGAGTTTTACAATTTTAACGAGGCAAATCTTGTGGGCTGAGGTTGATTTGGAGAGTGTCTTTCTTTATTTTCTAGGACTTTCAAGACTTGTTTGATTGCTTTAGGGATGTTTTTTTGGTCAGGATTGAAACTGCAGGAGAATCGCGTCCTTGTTTCGCTTGTTCCAATTGGCTTTGCCTTTGCTTTTAAAGCTCCATGTTTTGGTTTCACATTTTTTGCTCCTTTTTACCAATTCCTAATAATAATTAACAGTTACAATTAAAAAATTAATTAATTTTTTTTTATCAAAGCCAAAAACAAAAATCTGATTTTGCTTTGATTGACAATTCCGTTCTTGCCAAAAACAATTCAAGCGAAATTCTCGTCTGATACTCGTTAAAATCAAGAGATTCCACTGGATGGAAGTAATGGGGCAAACAAAACTTAATTTCATCATTGATGAACTGAATCTAGTACAAGATTAAAAAAAGAAAAGAAAAAAGGATGCTGCAGAGGTGACGGTACCATTATTTCTTGGGAATAACGGCGCCATTTTGACCACACACTAAATGGAGATGCAATTGACAACCGGAAGAGACAAAATACGAGATATTGAGCAAGTATGGGATCATTGAGCAAGGCTGCCGCATCCCCAAGGGCCCTCCCTCTCTCTCTCTTTCTCTCTCCATCAGAGCACCTTGCCTTCTCGCAACTCAAGCTTTTGAGCATAGGTTCTCGCCTGCCATCCCTCCTACCCAGAACCCCATAATCATCACTTGCTGTTATCCCTCTAACTTCAACCTCGACGGCTGCCCTCTCCTCGTGAGCAAAGCAATGCAGTGCTAGTCGAAGGGCTCGTGTTGGTACAGGATCGTGATCGCTAGAATTGAAGCCAAGACTGATAGTGATAGGAGAGTGACTGAGAGCGAGGGCTTCAGCGAGGTTTTAGTGGGTGGCGACAGGCGGCGGCGAGCTGGCTCTTGACTCGGACATGTGTGCAACAGCGATGAAGAGAGGTTCACGGTGGATGTTCTTGCTAGTATAAAGCTCGACGAGAGAATCTTCAAATGGCTCGTCGTCTTTCTTCACTTCACTTCAGAGGGAAGGTGAAGTGTCTATTCTTACATTCATTTATTTTTTTCATTACCATTGAGAGAGAGAGTAGCATGAGAAAAGTCAAGATGTGGGGCCTCAAGTACCCAATATCTTTTTCACCGAAGGGTATTGTTGTTGATATTTTACTAGACCGGACAAGCTAGTCATCCGGTGGCCTTGACACAATACATGGTGCAGTTCGCAGTCAACTTATCATTTTCCCAAAAAAAATAAAAAGAAGGCACTAGTCTCGCTTGGATTGAATAGTGTCTGGACAGTATTAGCCCCCCAATTAACTCAACCACAAGAACAGCCGGTAAAGTATTAAGATTACTATAGGTTCCTCGATAGTAGACAAGAAGTGTCGCTTCACGCTCCGGATTAGGAAGTGCAACAATGAGCTCATCCTTGACCCTACCTGGACGACATCATGGACAAGGCCAACGACATCCGCCGTAAGAACCAAGAACGCCTCCTTAACACTAATTCGTGCGGTGGGTGGAAATCGGTGCCGTTCAAGCACCCGAGCACCTTTGACACATTGGCCATGGACCCATAGAGGAAGATGGACATCATGGAGAACCTCCGTGACTTCACGGCCGGGAAGGACTTCTATCAGCAGACGGGCGGGCCTGGAAGCGGGGCTACCTACTCTACGGCCAGCCCAGGACGAGGAAATCAAGCAAATATTGCCGCCATGGCCAATTTCCTTGGCTATGACATCTACGACCGCTATGACATCTACGACCTTGAGCTGACCAAGGTGTGCTCCAACTCTAAGTGAGCAGCAGAGACCCAACGAACCCCGAGGGAGTCTCAGAGTAGAAAGCAAACAAGCCGAGCAAGTGCTAGAGCAGAGCATGAAAAAGCAAGACCCACCGAACACAAGCGCCGCAACAAAGAGCGAAGAAGTGACGCCCAATGAGCGCCGAACGAGAGCGAGAGCAGAGAGGGAGCGAGCACCGTAAGGAGTGAAGACAAGGGAACTGAAATTTTGAATTAATGAGAGGAAGGGAGACAACGTCATCTTCTTCCTTCATAAGGAGAAAAAGGAGGAGAGAGAAAGTGAAATAACTCCCCACAGCAAGTCTATTGTAGGTCTAGTGTGGCCATTAATATGTGTTGGCCTATTATCAAGGGAAATTTCTAAAAAGAAAGAGGAAATTAATATTTTCTATGTGCAAAGAGCAATGTCTCGTCGTGTGTGGAGAAAATATTGGATGGTCCGGGAGCGTCATGTCAGCGTGGTTTCCGACCATGCACATAGAGCCACATAAAAGCATGGGCCCACTTGATTCTTTTGCCTTCTTGCTCTGTCTCTCCTCCCTTCCTCCGATCCCTAGCCTTCTTTCCCTTCTTCTAGCTTGCACACGCTTTCTCTCCTCCTAGCCCACACGCCTCCTCTGTAATGTATTTATTATGGCATGGAAGAAGGAAAGGGAAGCAGACGATTTTCGTTCCTCTCCAGCAGTTGCGAACCCCATTTCTTTCTCCTCACGAAGGGTTCGAAATTTTGAATCCCAAATTCTCTCTCCGCTCTTGTTACTGCTTCACCTTGCGTCAAGCAATCGTACCCCCGCCATTGCCAATGAACCACATTACGACTGCCCTTGCTCTAGCGCTCGCTCGCTCGCTTCTCTCTTCATGCTCGTTGCTGCTTCGACGTTCGTTCCGGCATTCGTGAAGTGGCCATTCCTCGTCCGAGCCGACGAAGGAGGTGCCCCTTCTTTTGTGCTTATTCTCTTCTCTCACAACGCTCGATGCTGCTCCGTTGTTCGTGGAGTGGCTGTTCCCTTGCCATCGTCAACGAAGCATGTGCCCTTGCTTCGGCGCTCACTCGCTTCTCTCTCCGTGCTCGTTGCTGCTCCGTCATTTGTCGAGTGGCTGTTCCCCCTCCATCGCCAACGAAGCACATTAAGGCCATAACAATTGTGCTTCATCAACCGATTGGAGGAGGAGGGAGGGCCGTTTCTTCCTGAAGCAAAGGGAGGAGGGTAGAAATTTGGCTGTGGTGGGGCAGGAGCGGAGCCTGAGGCACATGTCCTACCATTGTGTGCTACGAAGTCGGTCAGTGATTGGGCTCAGTGACTATGTGTTGCTCTCGTGACTCAAGCCCCAAGGGGAGGTTGTCGACTGGTCGAACTCCGTCATTCAAGGTGCATTTGGGGCTTTCTTTTCTTCCCCTGTCTTCATTTCTATGTCCAATAGGATGAATGTTTTCCATGGGCACGGTTGGTGTTCTTTGGTGTTGGGCTCTTCTTTTCAGTTTTTGAACAATCGAACCGGACATTTAATTTGCCTCTCTTCTGTGCTTCGTTTGATTTGAACCGTATGAAGTTGATTAAATGGTTTCATAGTATTAGAACATTGGCAAGCTAGCAAATGTTACTTGATGTGTGAAATCATCTTCCCACTGTAAGGTTTCGTGTCCTTTCTCGCCATAATTTTCTGACAAGAGATCTGGTTTTAGTCCTAACCCATTTGCATGGTGCATTTTACTTTGCAAGATTTGCTTATAGCTATTGAGAAGATAAACTCATACCTAAGCAAGAAAGGGAACTATTCGGAAAACAAGAGCTTCTTTCAAGACGAATTATCATTATTGGCATTGGGTGCGTATATAACGTCATTAGTGATGTGAATCTCTTAGTGACCATGAAAGCATTTGTTGCAAACTGACGAGTGCTTGCCTTATCACATGCCCTTGGGTACTAGCCCGTGTACAAACATGTCTCTTGTTTTCATCAACCTATTATTTTGAACTTGCAAAATTGCTTCTGTGTATGATGGTGAGTACTTAGGAGAAGCACACTTGTTTGCGTGCATCTCATGTTTGTGCACTGACAACCACAGGTTGGTGTTTGCATTTACATAGCATTTAGAAAGTATTAGTTATTCGATGAGGAATGAGGGTTGACGCTTGTAATTTTTAACGACAAAGGTTTGGTGCTTACTGGAATATGGATTTCGAGTTTGTTATACATGTTTTTGAACTCAATAAATCTATACACCCATCCTCTGTTGCTCTTTGCATGCACAAAACGTTGGATTTTGAAATTCGGTTACTTTTTATGACTTAGGTCCTGAGGATAATGTGGCTGAGTACTATCAGCAACAAGTGGAAATGCTTGAGGGCTTCAATGAAATGGATGCTTTAACTGAACATGGATTTATTCCTGGAATGACAAAGGTCATTCTTGAATTTTGATGCTCTATACTGCCTACTAAATTAATATGGTACCTATCTACCAAAAAAAATAAAAATAAATAATATGGTACCTCAATCTGAAAGAAAGGAAGTTTAAGTTCCATTTGGAATGAGTCTTATATTGGGATTTTCCCTTATCACTTAAGATGATTCATTCTTACCGCTTACTGTAGGCCCCAAGGCAAGATCCTATCTGCTGCTGCTTGCTCGCGTGAAGCACCTGGCTGTTGAGACAGTTCGTGGATTGATCTTGTACAGAGTTTTATAGAAGGAAGTACCTCTGCAGAAATATTGTTGGAATTACAGTGTCCAGTTTGTATCAGCCTTTCAGACATGCATTCTTATGCACAAGCCTTGACGTAAACATTTTTCTAAGCACGAGTTTTGTGGAGAAATCAACTTATGTTAAATGCATTGGATGCAGGCCTACGATTCTACTCTCGTAATTAATTGCTTTTGTAGCAGTTTTTTCCAAGAAGATTTACCTATCTCCCACCGCCTTTATGGTTATAGAAAATGAAAATGTCTATACTAATGGTAGTTCCTTACGTTTTCAGTGACCTTGAGATGTTCTTGTTTATGTTTGGAAATTGCTTGCCATGGCAGTTTTTACCGTGGTTCTGCTGTTCATATTATTGCAAATTGATGATGGTCTGGGCTGCAGGAATGCCTTTTCAAATTTTAAAGAGCTGGTTGAGAGCATCGGAATTGAAATGCCCTCAAATAATCTAGTTTATAACCTTTCATGGCCGAACTTGTCATTTTGTTAATGGATTGGACTTTCCTTGGATATATTCAGACCCATTATTGCTCTTTGCTTGTTCCCTTTAAGAACACTTTGAGCCCTGATGATTTTCTGTGTGATGCAATTCTTTTGAATCTTTGGATGTTTGGATATCATTGTGTTGCACTACTTCTGATCGATTAATTACTTCCCCTTCGATTTAGTGTCCTTTTATCAATGAATAGAATGTGCCGTTGATTTCAGTTTCATGAATTGTATTTTTGCAAGTTGGTCATCTGAACAGCAGCATCATGTAGACAGTGGCTTTTGGCTAGAGAAGGTGCACATAAGCTGGATGTCTGTTTCCCTAGGGTTTGTACCGATCATCCCTCTTAACATATTTTCTATCTTGTGGTTTTTTTTTTCTTAAGTTGAGACTTTGGATATGGTAAATAATTTTGTGCCAATCCAATTGGACTTGTAATTTATTTGGAATTTATTTTTTTGTTTTACTATTCTAAAATTGAGTTTGTTGACCCGAGTGTATCCTATCTTTTAGCCTTTTACCATTCTTATGTGATTTGGGAATTAAGGGCCTTAGTATTGCCAAATAGCTTTAGTGTTCCATTTTCTTTCGGGTTTTCTGTTAGACGTCCTTATAAGTACAAAGTCATAAGACTTATATAAAACTTACTGTAAAGTTTATGACTTGACTGGATTCAGAGTCAAAATGATGGGAGATTCTAGGTTTTCGGTTGCTTGATGTGGTGTTTTTTAGCAGTTATGAGCACTTAACTGTCTATTTATTCTCTTTTTTTGTTGCTCTGTTTAATTATTCATTGCTTCCATAATTCTTTTCCCCTGTTTAGGATTCTCTAACTGCGAAACTGGGTCAGTCTTCCAAGGAGATCTAGTGGGTAGGCTCCGCATGACATGCAAAAAAAAAGCAGAAGCAGTTTCCTTCTTTTTTCCATAGAGGTGTCAAAATCTCTGTAAGTTATATTTTTATCTTGGTTTCTTTTTCTTTATCCTTTCTCTTTGTTTGGCATGAATGTCTTACTGTGTCTTACTATATTCTCAATAATTTCAAGTTCATGGCTTTGTATACGTTCTTGCCAAACAGGATAAACAACTGGTTGCTTACTTAAATGATATGTTCGAGATTTCCAAGGGCAATAGGATGGTTGTAGTACAATGGTTTCACAAAATTGATGAGGGTAGGATTGATTTGCCTTGCGTTTTTTTTTTTTTTTTTTTATGACAGAGATTTTCTTTTCTGTCTTCAAGATCTTAGCATCGAATGTATAGATGTTTGGAGCTTGTAATTTTGATAGCTTGAATCAAATAGTTACAATTGCATTCTTGGATTTGCGTTCATTATCTTCATCGCATTGCCATTGGCCAAAGCCAACTTAGCTACTCTCCCTTCGGCTCTTTCTCTTTCACGTTAAATGTTTCCAACATTCATATCAATGAAATTGTCATCAATGAAGCAGGCAGATCGAAAAGAGTAATGAATGGTTTCTTCGAGTACTTTTGCGGCCTTAATCCCTTTCGTGGATGAACACTCCAAACAATCTATTATTTATAATTGCAAAAATACAGTTCGGGTGCTCAACAATTAAGCTTCCTAAATAGCACAGGAGACAAGGGAATTCTTACAAGCACAAAAGGCAATAATTGTGTTGTTTTAGAAATATTATTTTTAAAAAAATCATAAGAAACAAGCTTTTATAGATTTGAAAGTATTTTAGCTATATAATTATTTTTTTTGTAAAAGTCACAAGAATAAGTTTTCCTAAATTTGGTTAAATATGAAAGTATTTTAGTAATATGCATTGGGTATAGATCGGGTATGGGTCAAGAAATTTACATCGCATGAAAATGGGTTAAATTGGTCAATATGGGTCTGACCATTTTCAACCTAATTCAAACTTGACCCAATCCACCCATTTGACAGCCTTACATTCACATCTCTCACGTCCGTGCCGAAGGATGAGGCGCAACAACAGTCCGAAGCATGACCAAGAGCCTTCTAGAATCCTGAGTCGGCGAGGCTAACGGAAAGATTCCACTCGGGGGAGGCATGAACAAGGTGTTGGAGGAAGAAGAGAGGCTGGACGCTTGCCTAAGAAAAGAGGATCATTTGATGGAGAGGGAGTAACTGGAGTGAAAAACATCAAGGCATTAAAGTACTAGCCACCCAATGAATGTGATCCCCGCAAACATCAAGGCCGCCTCACTAAGGGTGATCGGCCTGGACAACTATACATACGTTAGCGATAACCCTATACTCACTTTCTACTTCATGCTGATGCTGATTGCATAGCCCTACACACGCAACCTTGTTGGGAAGATCTCCGAACAGTACACCGCCGTGATCGGTCCTTTGCCCATTTGACAAAAATATCACATAGCAAATCCCCAAGATGAAGCACATGATACTGCCTACATGATGCCTTGCTTAAGCTTGGCCAATGCATCTTAGCTTCTTCAATTTTCCCTCCTTTTTATCTATTGCTTTAATTAATAAGTATTTATCTTTATTTCTTGACCACCAAGCATGATCACTTTCACGTGTTAGTGGTTTCGAATTTTCAGGAGTTGTTGCGATAACAAATTTTTAAAAATTAGACTAAATATACATACAATGTACGTGTGATAAACGTGCAACATACATGCGATATACGTACAACGTACGTGCAAAATAATTCCTTGAAGAAAATGAGGGGTAGATGCGTTTGGAGCAGTCAACAAAATGGGTTGGAAAATGGCAAAGAGATATCGGAATCGAATGCTTGAATAGACAAATCCACCTGATGTAGAATCTGAATCGAAGGTTTACGTTGGAAAATTCGCTGTCCTCCTACTCCTGCGACGTCTCCAACATTGGCTGCTTCTGTTGTTGAAGAAGCAAACGTCTAATTCACCACCTGCCTTGTCATCTTGTCATCACTACTCCCTCTAATCCGAATGTATTGTTAACCCAAACATCAAATAAGATATAAGTTATCTGATTTGTAGTTATATGCGGTCCACTAGCTTCTAGTTGCAATACATGTTGTGGGCTTCAATCTAAGGTGTAAAGTCATCATACCACATTCCCCTGGTGGTAATGTTTATATGAAGTGGAGATTATACTATTCGGAATATGAATATGTATTTATCATCATTTTTTTTTTAAATATGTAAGAAAATTTCATAATTAGTATGATATAATTATAAATGATGATACCATGAGCCTACACCGAACTATGGATGAGAAAACTTACATATTCGTTCATGATACAAGATTTTGTTAAAAAATATATAGTCTAAAATTATCTTTTTAATATTTCTAAATTTCATAAATCTTGTGTGGTATGATATCATATAACCAATATAAATGATAATTGACACATCACATCATTAGTTGACCATTAAAAATCAGAAATTAGTTAAAAGTTGAATTACTTTTATTCGAATGTATTATGATATGTGCTTCATACATGTATTTTTTGGAATTTCAACAAATGCAAAGGAAATGAAAGTTCTATTGATAATCATATATACATCTTCTTCTTCTTTTTTTTTTTGTTAAAATTACAAGTATTTTACCGATGGAGCCTTACCCTTACCATGACATGCATAAATGGGAAAAATGCTTCTAAAATTACCATAAGTTTTATATTCACTCACTTTATTACCAAAACTTTTCGAGTAATTACTTGAGTGCTACTTTTATAATAAAATGATAACCTCAGTGTTGTCACTAATTTGAGTTGTAGAAAAATTGTACGTGACAATTTGTTATTATAAATAGGTTGAGAAGGCTCGCCAACAAAGTGAAGTCAGCAATATTAGTGCTAAATGACGTTGCTTATGTGTTTTATTTGCTCTAAATTAACCAACTGGCGCGAATTGGGACTAAATTCGTTCTCCTTCAAACTCTAAATTCGTTTTCTTCTTCACTTGAGGAATTGTGGCAAAATTAGGTATTGGAATCCCCCATAAAGAGCGGAGTAGGACAAACATTTCCAAATTAAGCATGTTCCAATTAGAATGGGATGAAAACGAATGAGAGGGAGCAACATAGTTACCAAAACGAATTGGTTGCCCTTTGGAGTCAAATTGTCGTCATGTACCATGTCTCCGGTCCTTGCCGAATGAGGTCCGACCACAAGTGAAATTATCGCAACCACATAGATCATCCACCAGACTCGCCGGAGCTTTATTGCTCCCGATTGTAGATTCACGAAAAATACATCATAGGACGAGGAAGAGGAATATTTTTCTGCTCAGAATTTGTTTTCATTTTGCTGGTAAAAAAGAAGAAGAGAAAAATGTGTATGAAAGTGAAAATTGTTAGCAAATGATGAGGACGAAGGATGAAGGATGAAGGATGAAGACGAAAATGAAGACAGTAGATGGAGAGAAGGGAAATTGGTGAGTAAATTAAACCACATGCCACCTCATCTTCCCTTTTGTCCAGGTTGGACTTCAATTTAAGTTTATAAAGCCACATGGAATTAAAATTTCATCCCCAATAGTGGTCTCGTGTGATCTTATGTGAAGCCATCATAAAGCTCCTTTCTCGCCAAAACAAAATAGAAAATTTTTGAACCGTAGTTACATGTCATAATTAGTTTCCTCTAGGATTGCGTCGATACGAAAATAGTCCAGGCATGACTCGCATGCTCATCAGTTTGGAAAGAATTAACCCAACGTATTCCTTTTGCCATCTTATCTGAATCAGTATTGGCCTTGAAAAAAGCCATGTGTAACGGATGGTTGGAATTTACCACCGGAGCTATTCAATTGGTCGTTTTTTAATTTTTTAATTTTTTTTTTGGTCGATGGTCGTTTTTTAATTGATGTGGTGTGATTACTAGAATAGAGTTGGATCTCAAGGCTTTATTTGTTTCGCGAAAACTGTGGTATTTTCAGAAATTATTTTTTTAATAAGTCATTTCCAAAAAAATAACCATATTTTCTAGTATTTGATTTAAATTTGAAAGTGAATTAGAAAATACTTTCCGTCGTTCAATAAAGAAAATCATTTTCTCTATGGATTCATTTTCAATAATTTTTTTTAATTTTATATTTTTAAATTGATTTTAAAAAATCAATTTATTTTTTCCTTTCATTTTATTTTTTTCTTCTTATTCCTTGGCCCTAGCTAGTCACTGCCCATTGCGACAGCTAGCAATCGACCATAGGCGAGCAAGGCTGGAAAGGCTTGAGTTCGCCAGATTCTGATAAGACTCGAGCTCATCAAATCCCAGCAAAGTTGAGCCTTGCCGACTTATGGCGAGGTCAAGCCTCACCTGAGGTCGCTAGAGGTCGAAGAAGGAGAAGAAAAAGGAAAAAAAAAGTAAAAAATAATTAAAAGCTCGCTTTTAAAAAAAAATTTTAAGAAGACTTTTTTTTTTTATTTATGGAAAATATTTTCCTTAATCAATTCATTTTTGTGAAGTCAATATAAAAAAATCTGAAATTATTCTTTAAATTTATTTTTTGAAAAATGCGCACGAATGGCGGGCGGATGAAATTGGCCTTATTTTGCTCCCTTCTGGCAGCTACTGTCTATTCCGAAGTTCACTATAATAGGAAAACGAATAATTATTCTAGACAGATCATCATCTTAATTAGAGTCACTCGGGATTATAATGACTTTGCCCCAATGTAATGCTCGGTTGATTAAATTGACATTAGTAAAAGGGTGAAAATATAGTCCACAAATGTTCATTTTATGTTTTCATTGAGGAGGAGATTTTGTAAGTAAGTTATTCTTTATATTTATATCTTTGCTTTTTATTTTTTAGTATTAGAGTTGATAGGCGATCTTTAAGACTAATTCTGTTTTTAAATATCTTTATAAAAGTAGAAAATAAAATCTTGCTATTGTTCTTTTTGTGAATATTCAAACTAAAATTAAAAGTTTGATTTCACATTTGGCCAGGCAACAAGAATACTTTAACGATATTATATCCATGTATACAAATTACCAAGACTTAGAAGTGATGCTTTGCTTTTTCAAATAAACTTGAAAATGATTATTATTATTCGGCATTCTCAATGCTCAAGTTTAAAGTGATGAATATGTGTAACTTGTTATAATCGATCATTTATTTTAACTAAATACAAAAATATACGTATTCTCTAATTATAAATCAATTTACATATTTCATCTAAAAAAATTAAGTTATCTGCTAATGAGCTTGAATTTTGATGTAAAGTGCTTGATAAATCACTTATTGGCTAAATGAAAAAAGAAACTATCTTTAATTAATTATTGTAGTCAATCTAACTAACAAAATAATGTATTTTATTTTTGAATTAGAAAAACGCAATATTACCCTTAATGACCCTCGTAATCGATGAACATCTCACTTGATATATCCTTAATATAGGTGCCAAGTAGGATCTCTAAAAGCTTTCCGATTTCCACGAAGAATGTAAATGTCGCAACAATTTTGCATGTATGGCTTGGACATAATTTCCTGCAATATTTTCCTTTAATTTTAGATGCAATTTGAAAAACAATGTTAAGAAAATGTGAAATGCTACCATTACGTTGCTGCTATTAATATCAGCGGTGGTAGTGGTCGTAGTAGTGGTAATAGTAATAGTACTAGTAATAGTAGTAGTAGTGATGGTGGTAGTAGTAGTAGTAGTAGGAATAGCGTGCTTTGAGTAGTAGTAATAGGAATAGAGCAATAGTAGTAGTAGTAGCAATAGTAGTAGTAGTACCAGTAGTAGTAGTAGTAGCAGCAGTAGGAGTAGCAGCAGTAGCAGTAGTGGTAGCAATAGGAGTAGCAGTAGTAGCAGTAGTAGTAGTAGTAGTTGCAACAGTAGTAGCAGCAGCAGCAAGAGGAGTAGCAGTAGTAGGAGTAGTAGGAGTAGCAGCAACAGCAGTAGTAGGAGTAGTGGGAGGAGCAGCAGCAATAATAATAATAATAATAATAATAATAATAATAATAATAATAATAATAATAATAATAATAATAATAATAATAATAATAATAATAATATACTTGTTTGGGATAAAAAAATTCTATTTATAGTAAAGACTTAATTTCTCTAAGTTCTGAAAATAAATCAATTGCACAGTTCAGTATTTGGTATTCACGGACCGTGACACTCGAGTTTCTATGGCCATGGAGCTCAACCTCGTATTTATACTATCTCTCTTCCCTTTTATTTTTTCAAAAGTGCCTCTCGAGAGTTTCAAGCACACAGACATGGCCGTTCTCCTGAGCACAAGCTCGAGGTCAAAGTATCTGTCCTCAAGGTCGAGGTCGACCCACAGTCTCGCGGTTGCTATGGCTGTGGAGCTCAATCTTGAGCCTAGAGCTCGAGGTCAAAGCAGCCATGGTCGCTTGAGCACGAGCTCGCGACCAGGGTTACTCAAGCTCGAGCTCCCGCCCATGGCGGCTGCAAGAAGAAAAGCAAGCACGCAGAGGAGAGAGGCCATGGCTTCTGTCTTTGTATGACTTTTCTTTTCTTAAGAAACATTCATCTGTGGAATTCTAGTTTAGTACTAAATGGACTTTATAGAACCACCAGAATGACTGTACAATGTTCGTGATAATCTGTTTATTACCTTTATCACTTGAATTAATGATATAGCTTACATAGATTGTTAGGAACTGTGTTTATGCCACCAAAGTGGTCCTCAAGCTATCTTCAATGCCGCTGGAGCTATCACTCTGATAACAGAGTTTGAGAGGTTGGCCCTTTCGATGCATCTTGCTTGATTCGATAGTCTTTCCTGCTCAACCAGCAATTCCTTCTACCGATTAAATAACAATGTCCAACTTTTTTGTATGCTGTTGGCATATCATTTGTGAGTCAATGCATGATAGTTCTTTAGCTCTAAATTTTGTCTAATTGTCTAACTTTCACTGAATGCTTTGTCGGCATATCATTTATGAGTCAATGCATTCTTTGCACATAGGTTCACTTTCTTCTTTGCGATAATGCCCCCGTTATTCACTATAAACACTGCAACGACATAATTTTCACAGTATTATATGGAAAATTCAGAAAGTTCTCACAGCCTTTTATTCATGAGAAATCTTCGGGGGGACTCCTTTGAAACTGGACTCTCCTCGACCACGGCTCCGGCATTAACCATTCCAGGTTCCCAAGTGGACCATACTTTTGAAGACCTCACTGAGGCCGAACTGATCGACTAGTCCCACATTAAGGCATTTATCCCAGAGCGACCATTCACCTGAAAAAAGTGGATGGTAAAGGAGATATCCTCATTTGTTGGAACAAAAACGTCTGAAGTGAGTGGCTGCTGATTGGATGACCAATTCATGGTCGTCCTATCCAAAAGTTTTTATCATTTTAAGGAATCTCATGAGTGGGGATGCAAATAATAGTGTTAGGACTAGAATTAGCACCTAGAGGGGGGTGAATAGGTGTTTAAAGCGATTTTAATAAATTAAACCGAATGAGATATAAGTAACATAAAACCAACAATTGCAGCAAATGAAAACAGTTAACGATATAAAGGATTATGGATAGAGAATCAAGACTCCAGATTTATAGTGGTTCGGCTTAGATCAAGCCTACGTCCACTCTCCCGCACGGACAGCCCCTTACGGGCTGGATTTCATTAAGAATCAATAAGAGTGATTAGAGTCTCACGCTCTTGAGTCCACAGTGTAGAAAACTCTACTACACTTCCTCAAGGTCTCACTACAATATGATCTCTCTTTTGATTACAAATATCGCTCGAAGAATGATATCGCAAAATAGAAAAAGGAGATTCAGACTTTGGAATTCTTCTATCCGCACCCTTCAACAACTAGAGCATCTCTCTTATATACTTCTTTATGCCTTCAATACCGTCGGCACCTTCCAAAGAAGTTCTTCCAATCAACCCGTTGGACAGAATCAATTAGAGAGATCTCGAGCTCTTTAAGGTAAGTGTTGATAGCCCATCAATCCTGCTCGCCCATACAATCAGGATCTCGGTTTCCATAAGTAGATCCTTCCAAATATAAGTTGCGAAATCTTTAGAGAATCTAAACATATTCCATATGAAAGTAAGATCGTTTAGTGCTGAATCCAGTAGAAAGATATCCACTAGTCGTTAGAATAAAGATCATATAAGATCAGAATAAACGTCGTCCTGAAAACTGTCCATGTGAGTAGACTTTGAAATATAAGTCTTGAGTCTTGCTAGCTTCAGACTTTGATCTTCAGACTTTGTCAATAGAGTGTGTAAGTCTTGGACTAGATCGATAAAAATGTTTTGTCAACTTCAAAATACTTTAAGAGATTTCATCCAACAATCTCCCCCTTTTTGATGGTGACAAAACTTTCCTGCAGATTTGAATATTATTGCCCTGCAATACAACTTTTAAGCAAGCATCATAAAAGATTTAAATAAGATAGTAGAAATTATCCTGTACACGAGATATGCTGTACACGAGACTTTCCTGTACAAAGATCCGCATTCACCGAAACCTCATTAGTCATAAACGAGACAAGTACTATCTAATTTACGAAGCTTAAAGTATTGCCATAGTAAGCACACATTCAAAAAACTGCACACGTTAAAAAAAACTCAAGTCAAAGTCAAGATAGCAAAAATATAAAAGATAAGATTTGGTTTGTTTTGAAAACAGAAAAATCTTCGAAAATTTGCAAAGTTTTCTCCCCCTTTTTGTCAGCATAAAAATCATGGAGCTCGAGGAATGCGAACAAGTTGAAAGTCCTCCATAGACTTGACGGTGTCTTCCAACTTCCTCAAATCTTCCTGTACTTGGGTGAGAGTAGTGCCCTTTGCGGTATCTTGAATCGACGCCGAACATCTTTAAGGCGATCATGCAAAGTGATGAATATTGCATGATTTTCATTCTGCAAGTTCTGAAATTCATATCCCATGGCATAAATTTGACCTTTAAGTTCCAAGATGAGCTCAAGCAGCCTTTGAAAATCTCCGAGTTGTCGGTCGAGTGCTTGTTTCAGCTCGGTCGATGGTGGAGTCAAGCCGGTATGAATGTCGGCGGGAAGTTCGGTGTGTGGAGATGATGCCTCTCCTTCGGGGAAAGCGTGCAGCATGAATATCCTCACATCGGAGGTGATCGACTAACACTGTTTGTGCATCCTCTTCTCTAAAAGTCAGCGGAAGAGGTGTGTGTTCTCTTTCTTTATCTCCCCATGTTTCCATGTCTTACGGAGGAGAAAAGAACTCTTCTTTCGAGGAGTGTCCTCGGTGACGGCTGTTGTAGATCCTCCTTTTCGCTGGAGAATCATTCGTTACGGTTCATCTGCTTTTTCTTCTTTTCCTTCTTCCTCTTCCTCTCTTTCTTCCTCTGTCTTCTCTTCTTCTTCCTCTTCCTCTTTCTCTTCTTCTTTCTCTTTCTCTTTCTCTTTCTCTTTCTCTACAACTTGATGTTCTGGAATAGTTGGAATAGATGCAACAAATTGAGAAATCAGAGTAGAGATGGGTATAGCATCCTCATCATCTTCATCTTCCAGGATGATTGCCCTTCTCTTATTGGTAGAACTAACCACAGGTTCTTTCCCTTTCCTTTTGGCTGCTGATGATGAGTCCGGGTCTCGAGTTTGATAGGAGTCTTTTCCTTGAATTGCTCCAGCTTCTTGCTAAGCTCTTTGGGACGTATCTTGGTAATCATCCTCAACCCTATGACTATTTTATCAATAGTCTTCACTTTGTGAGAATATGAGGAGGTTGAATGTTTAGATGTCTGAAGAGACGAGTAATGAGAGCTGACATAAGGAAGTTTTCCTTTGTCTTTTGCCATGCATCGTACATGTGAAATATGATGGTATGCGGCAAAGAGAAGTTTAGACCGATCTTGATGGCAAACATCAACTTAGCTTCAGAAATTGATACATTGTCTTGGATGTCGATTTGGGTCTCGAGACAGTTGATCACAATGTTGTGCGGCAAAGTATTTGTTGCATTCATTACGGAGTAGGAGAGTCGACCTTCAGTGCAATTCTGTCCCTTGCTAGTTCAAGAGTAGCATGGCTTACAGACCACACCGATTGATTGGAAAGCCCCTCTTTCTACACCAAGTACATCAGCCAAAATGTCCTTATCAACGACATACTCTTTATCCCTCACGCTGAAAGTAAAGCTGTTTGCATCAATGGCGAGATTAGAGTAGAAATACGTCGTTAATTCAGAATGTGCCATGTCACGATACGTGGAAGCGATAAAGTTGCAGTTTTCAAATTTCTCTCGCAGATTTATGCTTAATAGGTCTAGAAAATCGAAATCCATAGTCCGTGGGTTCATCACCCCACGCTTCGGCAATTTTCATACTTCTTTCCGTGTCCGTACGGCGGAGCAGTTCATCCTTCTTCCCTCGAAGGTTTGCAGCCACACCCATCCATGGTTTAAAGTGTATGAACATCTTTTCGTCATCATCCTTTCCCTCAGGCTGATTCATACTACCAAACCTAGGGTCACTAGGAAAATTTGCAAATGCTTTTGCAGCCGTTCCCTCAGGCACAACTCCAGACCTTTCCATGACAGTGAGAAAATGAGTCTCATTTCTCTAACCCTTCTCTTTCAGAAATTCATCAATGAAGGTCATCGCAGAACCTCCTTCCTTTAATACAGAGTAGAGCCTATAAACAAAGGCAGGCTTAAGAGTTCTTCTTGGTTCAATATCTTCAAAAGCATTTTCGCATTTTGAGGACGAAGTTCTTGAGGTCTAGTTGGGGAAGACCGCGGTTGAGATCGTTGAGGAGTTTGCTCGAAGGAAAGTTGCTTTCTTCGGTCAGGATCGAAGTGCGTAGGCCACTCACTAGATCCTTGTGGTCCAATTTGTTTGCTATTACGGATGACTTCCTTTGATACGACATTGTGCTTTCTTTGGAGAAGCTTACTCACTTGTGTCGCAAGAAAGTTGAGAATTTTGAAACGAAGAAGTTTTGGAGAGAAAGATACGGAGCGGTGAAAAGCTTTTAATCTAGGGTTTTGGGTAAAGTGAAAACGAAGGAGAAGAGGTGTATAAAAGACAACGAGATACGGGGAAATCTAATCGTCGCAAATTTTGGAAATCTTTAAGAATTTCCTTTTGAAAAATAACTGCCTTAATAAATCGATAACCACCCCTTTTAAAGTCTAACTGCCTTAATAAGCTCAATTAGAGATAAACAGACAGTCTTACCTTATCGATATGACAGTTTAAATAAATAACTTATAGTCGTGTCGATTCGTATTCTCAGTCTTCAATTTTTGAGTCTGATGCTCTGTCAGACTTTAGTTTTTGAGTCTGAGCTTCAACATTCGCCAAGAGATAATATATTGAGTCTTGAGCGAATAGACTCAAACAAGCTTTTCTCAAGTGGCTTTGTGAAAATGTGCGCCAGTTGATTCTTTGAGTCTATGGCGTATCAAGACCTCTTTGTTCGAACATGATCTCTTATAAAGTGATGTCGAATCTCAATATGTTTTGCTCTTGAATGTAGGATAGGATTCTTTGTAAGATTGATTGCGCTGGTGTTGTCACATCTTATTTCTGTGCAAGAGTCTTCAAAGCCAAAGTCTTGCAGTTGTTGTTTTATCCATAGTATTTGAGAACAGCAACTTCCAAGAGCTACGTATTCTGCTTCAGCCGTTGAAAGAGCCACAGTACTTTGTTTCCTTGAAAACCAAGATACTGCCCTGTTTCCAAGCAATTGATAGGTACCGAAGTGCTTTTTCTTTCAACTCTACAACTGCAAGATCTGCGTCTCGAATAGCCAAGAAGTGTAAAGTCTCCTCCTACGGAATACCATAGACCGATCTTAGCAGTAGTAGCAACATATTTAATAATACGTTTAACAGCACTTAAGTGAGATTCTCTAGGATCAGATTGAAACCTAGCACATATGCAAACACTAAATAATATGTCGGTCGGATGCGGTAAGATAAAGAAGTGAACCAATGATACTCCCTGTATAATTTTTGGTCAATTTTCTTCCCTGCTTCATCTTTGTCTATCTTCAAGGAACTTGACATCGGTATGTCCGTCTTTTTGCAATTTTCAGACCGAACTTTTTAACAAGTTCTTTTGCATATTTCTCTTGATGAATGAATATTCCCTCCTTTAGTTGTTTGACTTGTAGACCAAGGAAAAGGATAGTTCACCCATCATGCTCATCTCGAATTCATCACATAGACTTAGAAAATTTCTTGCACAGAGTCTCATTAGATGATTCGAATATGATGTCATCAACATAAATCTGAACAAGTAGAAAGCTTTTACCTTCCTTTTTAATGAACAAAGTAATGTCTACCTTTCCTTTAGAAAAGCCACTATGAATTAAGAAATTACTTAGCCTTTCATACCAAGCTCGAGGAGCTTGTTTCAATCCATATAAAGCTTTCTT